>JBAMNC010000162.1:582500-1182500 GCA_037902135.1 Cetoscarus ocellatus | reverse complement strand
CACTCCGGGATGCTGCTCTCTGGTTTACAGTGAAGATGTACTGAAGTCTTTGAGGAATAAAACACGTGTCTGCAATCAGCTCTGAGTCAGAGATGCAGGAGCGTTTATTTATTACCACTGTGCTCTAACACAACAGAAAATCATGGAGAAGCTGTAGTACAGCAGGCAGCCCTTAGTTACCCATTAGAGCAGCCACAGACCACAGCGCAAAGGTTAAAGGTGAAGGTGACAGAGCTTTTAAAGACTGTGATGGGGAAATATCAGTCTCACAAACACTCACTCCACAAGCACGTGTGCAGCAACATCAATGACTGAGCCTGAGAAATCATGCAGGTTCAAAATAAACTGATCCAACAGTCCTACATGTTGGACTGGGCTCCTGGCTGAGCCTCAGCAGATCTCTCACACACACACTCAGGAGGTCCCTTACCTTCAGGTCTGATCTCAGAGCACAGTAACATGCCAGAAACATGGCCGAGCTGAAGGAACATGAAGGAAGCCAGGGAGAGCTGCTATAAGGAGACAAAAGCAAAGACAGGAGCTGTTCTTCCAGCTGAGACGGAGGAGGAACTACAACTCTGTTCACACGCCGAGGTGACGGGACCACGTTTTCTGTGGGGGGGGGTCTAAATAGACCTTTCAAATGATGCACAGCTTTACGGCTGCTTATGGGCTGACAGGGGGGAATTAAATGATGGTGGGGGCAAGGGGGTGTGCATCTAATAAGCAGCTGTAAGAAGTCAGGATCACCTCCATGGGAAAAGTCTGAGTTAGAAGAACACTGAAGACCTGCTCCAGAGCTCAGAGACATGTGATTGGTGCTTGGGAATCAGAGGAGGCTTCCTGTTTACAGCACGTTGAACACACCGGCTTGGATTATTATTTTTCTCCTTCAAAGTCTCCGTGTCTCCCCCTCTCTCTGACACACTCAGTGTTATATAACAGGCAGAGCTCCACGCTGTCACATCCACAGGGCTGAACACACGGCAGAGTAACACCTCACAGTTTTCCTCAGGAAGATCTCTACACTCTGACAAGTGGCACCAGAACGAGGAAATCAGACCAGTCACCTGAAGAACATCATTTCTTACAACACAGTTAAATTCTCAATCATGAACTGAAGTCTGTAGAGCACACAGACATGTGTGGCATCATCAGAGGAGTTCTCCACAGTCTTTAACAGCAGCAATGGACCATCCCCTTTAACAAGCTCTGCAGCTTTCATGACTTCATTTTCTGTTTGAACAGAACTGGGCAGTTCACAGCCTCCTGGTGCAGAAAGAGTCACTTTGACCAACCAAAAAGTGTCGCTGTCACCATGGAAACTCAGTCTCTCCTGCCCTCTACAGACAGGAGAAGAAGGAGAGAGTCCATCCTGTTTCTACAGTCATCAGAGTTGGGCTAACACCTTATTAAATCTGTTAAAATCTGCGTACACACTGTGGCGTCTCCACAGATTCTGGATGGACAGCAAGACATTTACCCTTGGGCTTCATGTAAGCCTTGAGGTTTGACCGCCTTGGCCACTTCGGTGCATGTTTTAAAAATTCTTTTCAATTCTGACAACTTCAGGAAAAATGTCCTTCTATCTATCTATCTATCTATCTATCTATCTATCTATCTATCTATCTATCTATCTATCTATCTATCTATCTATCTATCTTTTATGTGTGTGTGTGATCTTATGTTCTTGGGTATGTGTGAGTGTGTATGCGTGTTCTTGGTGTGTGTGTGTGTGTGTGTGTGTGGGAAGATGCAGTTGGAGACCTGAATGTGGGGGGGAGGTATCAAAGATGTTGTATGGAATATATTTTTGGTTGCAGCCTCCCTGTTACCATAGTAACTGCCCATTGATTCAGTATATTAGTGAACCAAATGGATCCCCACCCGACACTCCGTACGTATTTATTCCCTCCACAGAGAGATGGGAAACTGGAGGAGGAGGAATGTGGGGTGTGTGGATGAGTTTGGATGAAGACAAAACTCAAAACAAGAAAGAAGTTTCTTTTTTTTTTTTTTTTTTTTTTTTTTTCCAAAAACTAGAAGAAACCAGCTCCATGTATTCCCTCCTGTACCTGTATGACATCACATAGGTATGGTCTGGTCCCTACGTGTGTGTCCAGATTAATCCGGTCGTTTAAATGTCCTGATCACTTTTTACCAGAGCACAGGTGTAAGGCACGGCAGGGGGCTTTCCAGCAACTGATCAAATTTGCAACGCTGTCATTCTGACCCTTTAAGGTAAAACTGAACACACCAAAAGGATAGAGGTGGATGGAGGTCCTCAGTTGGAGAAAACTAGAAGGTTTTTAGAATATAAAAAGCTAACCTTGCGGTGCAGCTGGATCCACCTGATTCAATGTCTGTAATCAGGCAGCTCCAATCTACAATGACAGTGAGCGGCCAAAAATGGCACAGCTAAATCAGAGCCCTTTAGAGCAGGAGGAGGTGGAGCTGAGAGACAGACAACAGCAGAAGGGGAACCTCCCATCTGGTGTGTCAGGTGAATATGAACCTGGACGAAGGCAGTGATTAGCTCTTAAAGTGTGGAGGTAAGCCGGTCATCTCAACCACCAGGCATGGGAATCAAAAACAGATAGCAGTTCAGCAGCAGCTCCAAATAATTTGAGGAAAATTTAGTTTTCCTTTCTGCTTAACCATCTCCTCATCAGTTCTTTTTACTCAGTTCTGTGTGCCTAGTAACTAGTTACTACTAGTCAAGGCAGTAATCATGGCAGACAGGAGACAAGACCAGGCTAACGTCTGGATTAATGTTATGCAGATTGAGGCCAACAGTGTCAGAGTGACACCAGCAAACATGCTGAAACACTTGCCAACACAGCACAGGAGTGTCATGTTTGAGGTTGTTGACTCAGAGAAGCTGCAGGTCCACTCTGGTCCACACATGAACTCCACGTGGACTATGAGGGAACTGATGATAGTGGATCGATCAGCATTGGCACCATTAAAGTCCCGCACATTTCTACTGATCTGATGCTGTAACATCGATCTGTTCTTATTCTGACAGAGTTTAAGGACATCAGGGGGTCCCTACACATGGTGGGATGGGAGAAGAGGGTCTCCCCTTAAAAATCACAAACTCAAACATCCTCCATTTTGATGCCAGACCATGCTCTGTGTTCATCCTGATGCCTTTAAAGTTGCTCTCCAACAAACATCCACCTGTCGTCCTGATCAGTGTGAACATTCTCACTGATTTACAGACAGTGTTACCGTTTGTCTTCTCACTCCTCATAAATGAGTGGAGCAGAATAGGACACATGTGTAAAGCTGTCCAATGAGACAGCAAACTGGTCTGTCTCCAGCCCGGTCCGTCCCTCTCACCCTCACAGAGAGGAGCAGCACTGTTTCCAGGCAACACCAGTGATCACAAGTCTGAGCGGCAGGCTGCCCTGAGTGGGAGGAAAGTTGTTGTATTAACAGAGGGCATGGATTCACCCGGTCATCGTTTCCTAATGCTGCGCTCTTCCCTAACATGCAGACTTAAATACACTAAGTCCATACTTTAGAGTTTTCAGGGGGAAGCGTCAAATCCAGACCACGTTCTTGGTGCATTATCTTTAAAAACACACATGCTTTCAGAGAGACTGCAATCGTCTTCAGCCCGTGTACATCAGGCCCTGGAGCCTCTGTCAGCTCCAGTAAAGAGGAGCTGAAGCTGTGAGCAGGCACTCAGGCGGTGACAAAGATGTTTCGACATGTTCTGGGTCGCCCTGTTCCTCTGCAGGTGAAGGTGTTTCGTCATGCACTCAGCCAGAACTCCACAGGTTGTTTTGTTCCTCATTACAGAGGCTGCTCAAATAGTTGGCTTACAGGAGAAGCTGGCTGCATCATGCAGCATGGGTAACACTCCTAACCAGTGTTTGGTCATGGCCATGCTTTAGTCCTAAAGTGTTACAGCAGTTTACCTGAACTACGACCAAAGTCAGCCTCAGTTTCAGGCTTTGTTTCAGACATTTACCTTCTGGTTTATGTCTCTGTGCCACAGTTTAAAAATCAAATGTCTGTTTGGAGGATCGGAACTTAAAGGGGGATGGTTAGTAATTGTCATATCCTGAGAAAAGGGAGCTTTCAGGCTGCAGATACACTTGCTGCTAACTACGTGGGCTCAGATGCAAGATGGCCACAGTGCATCTCCTGCATCAATTCAGCAAGTCAGTTGTGCACATCATGTAGACTGACACAAGAAGATGCGAGCTGTGGTCTACACATGACCGGTAGGATCAGTGCAGAGGCAGAGAACATGCGACTGTGTCAGCACCAGCAGCAGGAACAACAACAGAAACAAAGTTCTACAAACGTATGAACAACTCCACAGCCGTCCTCCAATGAATAAAGCGTTATTAGGATCAGCAGAGCCACAAACCTGACCGTCAATCCAGCTCAGCGATGGACAGCTTTGGCACAGGGATGAGAACTTCAAGGTGGCCTGACAAGAGGGCCACGTTAAAGTCATTCTCATTGTCAGAGGGTCCAACTTACAATGACAATCAAAAAATATATATATTTATATACAGTTTATGTACATAAACTCAAATACAAGAAGAAAATATGTATCCTAATGAGCTAAACACTTTATCCAAGCTGATTCAGTCACTTTTTGTTCAAAGTTATCTGATGATTGAAGTAAATCTTAATGACATTTTTAATTCTGAATGAACAGATAATTAAAACAGAGTTTCACAGAAACACTTTCAGCTGTGTTTTCTCTGAAATATTAACATTTTTATGTTGTCATGGCAGATTTTGTTATGATATCAATGTTTATTTCGTTAGTTTTACTCTAAGAACTGCTGTAATTAATGCCATGTCTAAAGTTTACTTATCACACAACAGGCAGTTATACACAGCTTAGGGCTGTGTGCGCCCCCTAGTGGTGTTCTCCAGTGACACAGAAAGGCAGTAAATAAATGAAACAGCTCATGATGTCAACAGATGCAAATGTGAACAAGGACGAACAGCAGGTACATGTTCAGTCCTACATAAATTCGAACCTTAAATGTCAGTGGACACTCTGACTAAACCTGCTGGTGAACCATTTCAGCTCCATGGGAGTGAATTCATGGATCTGCCTATGGTTTGACTCCAGCCCTGTGATTAGTGGCACATGGTCACAGATCTTTGACATTCTAATATTCAGCTTCTCTGTCGAGTGAGGCCAAAAACTAATAAAAAATAAAAATAAAATAAAAATAATCTGCTGCTACGTCTAATGGAGAAAAATGTCAGTGCTTCAAATTCTCACCTTTGAAAAGTGAAAGAATTTCACCTTTTTCAACAGAGACCACAATTACGATAGGCGCCACAGCACACGCACTGGCCACTTCATTAGGTACACCTTTACAACTGCCCTTTAGCACAAACAGTTAAAGTGTCAATCACACTGCTGTAACTCAATGCATTTAGGCATGTAGACATGGTCAAGATGGCCTGCTGAAGGTCAAACTGAGCATCAGGATGGAGAAAAAAGGAGATTTAAGTGACTTTGAATTTGGTATGGTGGCTGGTGCTTCAGAAACTGCTCATCTATTGGGATTTTCACACACAACCATCTCTAGGCAACACTGAGAATGATCCCAAAAAGAGAAAATATCCAGTGAGTAGCACTTAATGGTGATTAGTCAGAGTGGTTCGTAATGATGGAATGGCAACAGGAACTCTAATAACTAATGGTTACAACCAAAGTCTCCAGAAGACCATTTCTGAACACTCAACAAATCCATTCTCAAAGCAGATGGTCCACAGCAGCAGGAGACCACACCAGGTGCTGCTCCTGTCAGCCAAGAACAGGAAACTGAGGCTACAATTTGCACAAATTCAACAAAATTGAAAGCCAATAGGGTCCAATCTGATGTAGCAGTGTGTACTTAATAAAGTGGCCTGTATTTAGTGCCTTTTATAGATGTAAAAGTTGTCTGCATTACATTCACCAATGCAACAAAAATACAGGACAGCCAGTTTGGAGGGCCTGATGCCTCCATTCATGTTACAGTAAAACAGGAGCGGCTGCACCATCAGCTCATAATCCAGCATTTGAAGAAATCAGTGTAACAGATGAATTTAAATGAATACTGGATTTAAAATGATTGGTGGGAGCAATAATTGACTCTTCGATGCTCTCTCCACTTTAATGCACTGTGGAGGAACTGTTATCATACCTCTGTTACTCCAGCTCTGGAAATCACAAAGGAAAGTAATCTACACTCAGAGGTAGGGATGGGAAAAGAAAAACAATTCCCGCTGAGAATCAATAACAACTCCCTAAAGGAACTGATATCATTAGTCTTTTTACTAAACACTTTCCTTATCAATTTCCTCCTCTTTGTTCTGCAAGCTTTTCAAATCAGAGACGTCACAGTCAGCAGAAATGACAACAAAGACGTCAAAAATCTTTAAGACGGAGTAAAACCGTGGCAGATTTTTGGACAAAACATTCTGTAAGTGGAAACAATAGCAACCAGCAGAAGTGTTTATGCAGCACAGCACTATCAGGAATGTCATGTGTTCAACATTGTTGCCGTTGAAAACCCAGGTTGGTCAATGTTTTTGCACACAGAGAATCAGCAGGAATCAATTAAGAACTGTTTACTATAAGCAGAATCTTTAACGGTACGAGTATCAGTAAAATCAATTCTCCTCCCTACTCATAGGTCAGAGAAAACATTTTCGATAGTTGTTTCGGAATCCTCATCGAAGCATTTTGTTGATGTGAACAGCAGATGTCTGATGACATCACTGAGGTCAGTGTTTTAATTATTTAAACAGATTAGTAGATTTTGAGTTGTTCTTATACATCTCATTGTAGTTCTGCTGTTACCCTGTCACTAGGGCCATATCTAACAAGAAAAAACATTAATTAAAAATCATTTAAAGTCCGTAAAAAACAATTTTCCAGTTATTTCAGATGGGAGTGAGGCCAGCAACAACAGGTGTTGTCTTACCTTTTAGCAGTTACTAAGGGGGTGGGGCTTGATAAAAGGTCACTTCCTGTGAAGGCTTAACAAAAGGTCAGCACTTCAGGTTTTATCTGAGGGACGTCCTGTGTTGTTTTTCTGTAATTGTTTCTGATGTCGTGGGAATGTTTCAGGAAAGTATGACTTTAACCTGAGCATCATGTGTTCCTGTGAGTGCCTGCGGATTTACCAGCACAATAAAACAGGAAGAAGTAAATGATGTGGCAGAGTACGAGCCAAACACCAGAGCTGGACTCTACATACCAAATGTCCTTCATGCCCTCAGTGTGAGGGAGGTTTGTCTGGAGGCTGAGAGCCCTGAAGGCATCAGCTCCACACAGAAACTGCTTCTTGTTGACTTTGCTGAGCACAATCTACCTGAGGCACAGACTTTACTCCTGTGGGAAACCCGTGAACAAGCACAGATTATTATCTATAATCAGTATTTGATGGTATTCGCTCATCTTAAATTGAACAGGATCCAAAGAAAGGAGATGATCTCTGAAGAGAGATCGGCGTCTCCCCCTCTGTTTCCTCTGTGGCTGAACTACAGCCCGTATACTCATCATGCCCCCAAAGCATTACATAATGTGGAACATTACTGCATCTCATTATGCAGAGCACAGTCATTACGGAGACCTGCATGCTCAAAGGTAGCAGAGATGATTTAATATTCAAAATGTCCAAATCCAGAGGGAGTGCTGCTGCGTTCAGTGTGGATCAGGGTCTCCGGTGGACCAGCAGAGATGTTGGTTTGGTTCTAAAGAACTTCTTATACTCCAGCTGGAGTCATGCTGGGAGGAGGTTTAGCATCTCAGCAGCCCGTCATGATCTCCAGTAAATCCATCATTATATTCTTTTATAAATGAAACAGCGAGCCGGGCTCAGTGAGAGGGAGTGGATCTGTTATAAAAATAGACCCAAAGCTTCTGATAAGTTTAGCATTGTGTGGGCTAAAGTTAAAGCTTATATAAAATATTTATTCAGTGATTTCATAAACTCCCCCAGGTCCACAGCAACGCTGATTACAGCATCGAGTTACAGACCACACACACGGAGCACATCAGGGAGATCAGTTATATTTCATTGAAAGATATTTTTATTATTCCCTTTGTAACATGAGGGGACACTTCTTTACAGCATCCCTGACTGTATCTGATTACAACTGAAGTTACAGAGGACACTTCACTGAAAATATTTAAGTCAAACTACAGAGATATGGTCTAATATCCAGGATGAGAATAAAATAGCTTAGATTAGCAAATATTGTTTTGTATTTTAGGTAAACTTGAACAAATAAAATCAAAATTATAGTCCACAGTAAAACATTTATTACAGCTTAAAAACAGATAACTAGAAATAGACAAACACATGACAATATTGATGAATATAAATGAAGTTACTGATGAAATGTTAATGTAGAAATAGACACACTTAAAATGTTTTTAAATGGTAAAAAAGGTTAACTAATTAACTTGAGCTTATGTATGTCTTTCGTAGTCTGACGACTAAAAGCAGCTCCACTCTACAGGTCACATCTACACATTCACTCACTGATGATTCAGATGTCAGTTGTCCATCAGTATCAACCAACACATCCACACCCTTTCATGCAGCAGTGGGGTTAAGTGTCTTGCCCAAGAACACTTCGACACGTGACAGCTGGAGCTGGGCTCGTACCTGCAACCTCTCGATTACTGACCAAGCGCACTGTCAGACTGAACCACGGACACCCAAATAAATTAGAGCTTAAATTAGAGCTGGCCTTTGACAGCATGCCTCTTTCTTGTGACATTGTTCTTTGGTTGTTTGTGAAATGGTTTGATGTTTGTATTTATATAATTTTAGTGCTATAGAAAAGCTTTGTCGCTCAGAGGCACAAGGAGTTGACAGACTTTTGTTTTGTTAATTATTTGATTGATTGCTGATTGGCTCTGCTCTCTCTTGTGGGGTGAAAAGGACAAATAAACTTGTTTTTACAAAACTATAAATACATACAATTTATAGATAAATATGTGTTTGTTTAATGGACTTTTGCACACTGAGGGTTTGATGTACAAAACGTTTAAATTAGGAATGCTCAAAATGATCCATTCGATATAAGTACTGGCATATACTGATATTTTTGCCAATATTTACTGCCAGTATATCAGCCAGAAATATTGGCCATATATCAGCAGTAATATCTGCAAAGTACACAAATGTACCTTGATGTTTCACCTCATGGGTACATTTCAAACTCAAGAGTTATATATATTTATATTGGAGTTAAATGATGTGTTTTGTTTTACATGTTCCTCACACAAACAGACTCTCACATTGAAAGCAACAAGTCAGATTTCAAATGGCAGAGACTTTTTACTCTTGAGCAAAAATATTATTATTAATGATAATGACAACAAAAACACTGGATGCTGGCAAAAATCCAGTATCTTGCATCCCTAGCTTGAATAGAAAAACAGTTATATATCATGACATAAAATAAATGCGTTACAATGCTTGGTATCGAAATCTTAAGTAACTGTATTAATGTAGGGTAAAAAGTAAAAAGATTGTTTAATGCATTAGTAGAAAAGTACATTTAATATCACTATAGTGGAAAATGTTTTGTTTATGAATAGTTAAAATGATCAATTAACTTTTCTTATTTTCTTTGAAATGTTTAAAGTTGTGTCTTATTTGTATTGTGCATTTTTGTAAAAATACATAATAAGCGTGATTTCACAGGTTTTTCACCTGACTAACCTCTCAAACTGATCCAACTGAACCTAAATGAACTTCAAGTAAAACTACTTACTAGCATAAGGCTTCTTTTAACTGACATAAATATGAGTTTAGTTAGAAATCAATACATTTAATGTATGATGGAGGTGCTGGTTCTTTAACAAAAGCTACTTTTACTCCCTGCAAATGTGAAACAAAGACCCTGTGCAGCGATTGAAAGACCCTTCACCTTTACCCCAATGCACAGCTGAGAAGTCTCTTAATCTACTACATGGCCCTCAGCTGCCACAGCATCACTACCTTCTGCAGACCAACACTGTTCACATGGAAGCTCCAGGTGAACCCAACCCTGATCCCACCTCCTACCTGCTCTGGACCAAACCTTGGAGACAGATGAGCATCAAGACATAAGACACCTTCATGGGTAAAAAGGCCCTCCAACCCCCAGTGTTTCATCCAAGAACTTCCAGGACACCTTCAGGGGTCAAATCATGACCTCTGGTTTCCTCCAGCCATCCCCATCTGTGATAACTCTGAGCCACCATGCCAACACATGCTCCTGTTTTTATCCTCTTGGTGAGCCCATAGCCTCAGTTTCCTGTTCTTAGCTGACAGGAGTGGCACACAGTGTGGGTGTCTGGAGCCCAACAGTTTGTTCAAAGTGTTACAAACTTTACTAAGTAGCTCTATGAGTTTCTTTGAACTGCTGCTTACTGGATATTTTCACTCTTTAGGACCATTCCTGCCTTAGAAATAGTCACACATGAAAATATCAAAAATCAGCAGTTTCTATAACAGTCAGACCAACAGCCATGCCACATTAAAGTCTCCAAAATCACCTTTCTTCTCCATCCTGATGCTTGGTTTGACCTTCAGCAGGTCAGCTTGACCATGTCTACATTCCTAAATGCATTGAGTTGCTGCAATTTGTATTAACAGGCAGTTGAAAAAAATCAGATGACCAGGTGGAGCTCAGGTGGGCCTTCAGCCTTTTGGCAAACAACAACATGTCCACTCATCAGTCCTCTCCAGTTGTCCTTCATCAAGGGACTTTATGCAATCAAACCAGGCCAGTTATGTAAAAAATGATGAAATGTACAAAATAAAACATAAAACTTCAACTTCACCATTCATCATTCAACTGTCTGCAGAGTAGGGCTGAACGATACTGGAACAAAAATGATTTTGTCCTGCAATATTAAACAGTATGATGAGATTACTGACAACACTTTCTATGAAGCTCCTCTTTATAATGCATTATAAACATATAACTATATTAATAATGCATTATAAACATAACTGTATTTATAATGCATTATAAACATATAACTTTATTAATAATGCATTATAAACACATTATAACCATATTTAGAATATATCATATAATGCTTATAATACTCTACAATAGTGCTGTCACCTCTAAATGATATTCGAATATCTGTTCAAGCGTGGGGGTAATCATCGGTACTCAAACCATAATAAACATCAAAACATAAAATATTCAGGTCAACGCCACATTAGGGCGCCCGGAGCAGTGAACCGCCTGATCCAGCAGAGGGCGCTCTCTTGACCTCAACAACAGCTGCATCTTGTCTGCCAGAAACAAACAGAAGAAGAAGAAGAAGAAGAAGAAGAAGAAGAAGACACTTCGAGGAAATGGAAGACTGGCAAACTGAACAGACGATTACAACACCAAACCATGAAACTTACCCAGGAGAGGTAAATAATAACATGATCCACTGGAAATGCCTCATGTGTATCTGAATATCTTTCTTATTGCCATGTATGCTTGAAAATCAATTGTTTCTTTGGTGGAAAATGGACAGCCCTACTCTTTTCATCATAGTTGTGATAATCTAAAATATTTTATAACAGTAGAAGTCATTTTAATGCCAGTGTTTATAATGAGTTATAAACACACTTTTAGTCCTTCCAGTATTAGTATATTTATTACTCATTATAAACACTGGCATTATAATGACTTGTGAATACTTTTATAAAGCATTGTACATTATCACAAGTGTGTATAACTATAGAACATTATAAACACATTATAACACAGTATGATGCATTATAAACATGTTTATAATATGTTTATAATGCAACATAAGAGGGGCTTCAAGGAAAGAGTCACCTGATGTTTGTCAAGGGAGCTTCACAGATATATGCTGTGTCTTTTTCTGTAATAACTTAAACTGAATTCTTATTTCTACCCAGACATAACAACATGGTTCTTCAATCAGTTCACTAACTAATTTGCAATGCAGCTGAGTTACTTGTGCCGACAGCCTGAACCATTTCTGATGATGTTAGAGTTCAATCTGCTCAAGCAGCTCATTGTTTTTATCCCTGAGAGCTCACTGTGCTGCCGAGCACTTGTGCTTGTTGCAGTTAAAACAAGTTTCCAAATAAAAGTCTCCTGCCTGGATGTTCAATAAAGACACCTCTCATTAGTATTCTCATGAGAGTGACTGTGAGAGGGCTGGAGACAAAAACAGCGACTGACTCCATGTAACATGGTAACTCTTTGGACTTTAACACTTTAACAATTCTCCACAGCTTTGACATTTGATGTGCAGGAAACACAAACTCTGCACCCAGGTCCATTCTGTCAGAAGGTCTAAGGATGGTCACATCAGGGAGACCTTCTGGTTTCCATCAAACTCACAGATGGAGGTTTGATGGTTTTGAGCCACATGACTGATACTGCACCTCATATGATGTGAAAGCTGTGCACATGCAGGTTGTATTGGGGTGTTAAATCGATCTATTGTTCAGCCCGACTGCAGAGTATGAAGTAATGAATATCCAAATGTTTGCTGGTGTCCACTGCTCTGCCTTCAGGCTGATGGAGTTACACGCTCCATCAACAAACAACACTGGAGAGTCACAGCGGTGCAGAGAGCAGGAGAGCAGCCTGCAGGACAGAGTCAGAGTGAGGGGCTGACGCTCTAATGGCTTTAAGCCAGACTGAATATTTAACCACAGCTCTCAATACATCCTGAATGATCAGTGCTCTCTCAGCTGGAGGTTCTACCACATGAGAGGAAAGATGTTCATGTGTGTCCAACATCTACATTCATCTACAGGGACTCCAGGCCAACTCACTCACTGGACTGGACCTATTCTTAGACCACAAACCACTCTATGGACAGTTCCTGCATAAATGATGGAGAGAGCTCTCTCAGGGTCACTGAGAATGGTGCTGTTAAGAGGGAAGACGAAGCTCTGGGAGACGAAGCTCAGAGTGGGCATGGCACTGTGAAGGAGATCCAGCTGCAGATACTCTTCAGCATGCACACAGTGTTGTTAGCACTGACAGTAATGACTTTGAGTCCAACATTAAATCCCTTTTTTCAATGAAGCTACAAACTCACACACAAGGATTATGACATGTCCAGTTAGTCTGAAAAAAATATATATATATACATTTTGATAAGACGGCCAGAACAAAGAGCTACAGCAACACATTACAAACTCAGAGAGCTTTAAGTTTTACACAGGTTTTAAAAAGATTTTTCCAAGGGTTTTCAAGCATCAGATCTTGATCCTGATGAGGATCCAGACTTGGAGGTGGTTCTGCAGCGACCCACAAGAATTGCCTCAAGCTATCTTAACCAAGTTATCAGTGAAAAGTGAAAAACTCCACTGCCCAACGTTAGTGAACGCTTAAAATCCTGGATCTGGACCAGGACTCGAATCATCAACAAATGTAATCTCTACTTCCTTGTAGCAAAACCAACACTCCTACAGGAAGTCTCCAAATTCATTGAGAGCTTGTTGAGCTGTCCTGCTCACAAACAGACAGAAGCATGTACAGAACCTCCTGTGAGGAGGTGATCATGCAGTCGTCTTTGGAATGATCACCTCCAGATAATGCTAACATATGCTAACTCAGCAAGCTCAATGGTGTCACTTTCTGTCAAAATAAAAATCTAAATTATTTTTTTACAAATACAGTTTAAAAAGTTGGTCTGCAGCTGCTCTTTTGTGTCTCCAGATAAACTCACTGACATGAATAGGGCGATGAACGTATCACTGCACGTGCATGACCATTCGATATACGACAACACTAAAACAGAGCAATGCATAACTATTTTCCTCTCTATGAAGTCTCTTTCATTTTTTAGTAGCATCAAGAACCCTCTTCTTGCATTAAGAAATCCAGTTTTAATCAGTGATATTTATATAAACAACACTTATAAACTTCAGTGTGCGTTAATGTTAAATATCTGAATGTCGGCCAACAGCTGGAGGCCTGAAGTTGAACTGAAATACAGAACAAGTGTCCCAACTTCTATGAAACACTGAACATTAAAATATCTCAATATTGCACTGAAGAAATGTTGGTGCAGAATTGTGCTGTAAAACTGTACGAAATATTGGTGTAAGTGTATTAACAACACCCCTATCAGTGAACATTAATTATAATCTGGTGCTGCATCAACAATTGAACTAAAGGTCACATCACTGCAGTGACACGAACACAACAAGCTCCAGGATGATCTCTGAGCTCCTCTCTGAGCCGAGCTCACAGCTGAGAGCTCTGAGACCAGAATGGTGACAAAAGTTTGACTCAACTTCTGCTGCTGGATCTCGACAGATGGACAGACAGACGGACAGAAAGACGGACGGACGGGTTCCTTCTGAAACGGGATGAGAAGAAGGAGTGGACCTCAGAGCAGTGCTGGAGATTCTGAGCTTCACAATCTGTGACTCCAAAGTTAGAGTAAAGACGCTCTGCAGAGTGATGAAGGTGAAGAAGACACACGAGTGCACGTGCAAACAATCAGAACATCAGGCAGAGTGCCTCACTCTCTCACCTCCATCCATCCCTCAGACCTCCTCACCAACTCCTGGTGTGTCTCCTACCTTAGTTGTGACAATGCAGAGACAATCCATGCTGGAGCTTCAGCCTGAGCTCAGAACCATCACCTCTGAAGGACCACGTCAGGAGAAGAAAGAGGCTCCAGAGTGAAGGTGGGAGGAGGAGGACTGAGGGATCAGTGATGGAGAAGAAGAGGAGAGGAGGAGGGGGAGAGGAAACACACACACCCAGGCACGCTGGGGAGGGAGAGAAGCCACAGCGGACCGTTGTTACTGCATGTGGGCCCCCTCTGAGGACTGGGGTGCCTCCTCCACAGCGCTGAAGGCAGTCAGGACTCTGAACGCCATCTCGGAGCGGCGTGTGCGTCATCAGCCGAACACACACAGACACACACTGTGAGGAGGGCTCAGGATCAGGCTGGACCTCTCAAACACAATCCTGAGCGTTGCTCCCTCTCTTCTGCTCTCTGCCTCCTGCTCTCACTTCATCGTCTCCTCGCTCTGCCGCTGTCTCCGGGCTGACGCTGTGAGCGGCGATACAGAATGAGAGCGAGGACGAGGGAGAGAGTAAAGGATGAGAGCGCCGGCTCAGCAGAATGAATTAGATTCTCATGCTCTCCGTCTCACTGCCTATTAGCTGCTGTGGCTGACTGCAAGAACTCCAGACCACATCACTTTTAATTTCCTCAGCAGAGGGGGGGGTGATGCTGGAGCTCAGTTTGAGCCAATATGGTTGACACTTCTTCAGAACAGCAATGACAGATCACGATTTCCTAACAGGTCTGAAACCATGATTCTTAACAACAAACACTGAACACTTTGGTAAGAGCCTCAAACCTTTGAAAAAACAAGTATGTCTCAGTCTCATATCTGTACAGGCTCCGTGTCTATAGAGACATGCAGGCAGATCCATCTTGCAAAGCTCCAGAACTGGAACACATTTCTTCGTTAAAAACAAGGAACAACACTGAGAACATAATCCAAAGAAAAGGAGATTTTAACCCTCTACAGACAGTTTCAGTGAGAATCCGCTGGACTGTTCACTGTGTGACTGAACAGGAAAATAGGTAAAACCTTTTTGTGAAATGTCTTCAGACTGATTTAATGTTTGTGTGCAGAATCTCAGGTATATGAATCTATTCAATGACGTGGGCAGACTACAGAAATACTCTAAAAGATTTAAAAAAAAATAAAATAAAGTATTATCTTTGGATTCATGGACATTCATGTAAAATGTTTTTGCTTCCCTCTTTTTTGATACTACAAACAGTTCTGTAACTAAAGACATACAGGGGGCGCTACAGAGACTTAAATAAAAAGGCCTCATCTTTATTCAGATTACACTTTTCTGTAATAAATCAATTATCTTAATCAAACTATGTGTCATTAGTGTGTGTCACTGAGACAAACACCATCTTTTGAATTACTTACTTGCAGTGCACACATAAACAATAATCAATTCACAGAAAGCCTGCGTTTACATGGTCTTCTTGGTTATGACCATATTTGGGACATGATAATTAAATGCACATAAAGACGGCGGGTTACTGAGCATGGTGGTAAGACTCTGAACTGAAAGTGTAAATAAACATTCAAATATAAAAAAAACAGCTGAACAGCACATTAGGGCCTCTGGAGCAGTGAACCACTTGATTCAGCAGAGGGCGCTCTCTAGACCTCAACAACAGCTGAATCGTGTCCGCTGGAAACAAACAGACACAGAAGAACTTTTAGGAAATGGAGGACCAGCAAAGCCACTCTGAGTGAACAATAACAACACTGAACCATGTGAGGAGTGCTGTGCGGAAGCACTTTGGGCTCCACTGTGTGTCAATAACGTGCAAAGTAACTGGACCACTACGACAAATCCATGGACACATTTGTTTACCACCATTGTTCTGCAGTGCCTTAACAAGTGCTCTGCCCAGCGCTTCGTCATCCTCTTCGACAGCCTTTGCAGACAAGATTGTAAGATTCATATGAGAGGACATGCGGCCTCGGGATGGGTAAAAAGTAAAATGATCTACTGGAAATGCCCGTGTGTGTTGCAGCCTGGGGGCTGTCGTTGAGTTTTGATATTCAGAAAAAGTGACAGCCCTAATACATCATAAATACTTTGTTTCTGATCCCTGAATTTTATTCAAACTCAGTTGCAGGTTTTAGCCCAGCTCCGGCTCTGACTTGTCAATGTGTCCTTGGGGGAGAAACTTTAATCCAAGCTGCACCCACTGCTGCCTCAGTGGCGTGTAAATGGGTATTGAAGGTGTTAAAGGGCGTACATGGGAACTTCAGCCATCAGTGAGTGAATGTGTAGATGTGACCTGCGGTGTAAAAGAGCTTTGAGTAGTTAGACAGACTAGAACAATGTTACATTAGGTCATTTACGGTTTATTATTTGAGTGTGCACCTGTCAGGCATGATGCAGTGTCCCATCTTTTATGGGAGCTCCTAAGAGAGCACAGCAGGTTACTTAAAACCAGAAAACTGCAAGCTCACTGTTGGTCAAACTGGGAAATGATGTTTAAAAGCCAAAACTCAAAAAGAGGATTCTTAAAATACTGGATCCTTTCAGAATACTGCAGGTTATGTTGTCAGTTTAAAGACACTGGCACATTGATGGATGGTCAGCGTGATGCTTTTAACCTTTGGCCCTATTGTACGCCCCCCCACTTAGTGTTTGGCATGCAGCGCAGGTGTTCCTCCTTTTTCCTCCCTGGTTTTATTGCAGATCTTACTCTTTATATGTAGATTCTTAAAAAAATGGGTAAATAATGCCCTCATTTTAAATCATTTTAAAAGCTTCTTTGTTTTTTGGAAAGCATCTCATGAGCCCCTCTTGATGTCTAGCAGTCCTGACCCCCTCGTTCAAAAACACAATAATAACACTCCAGTGAAATATCACATAAATCTAAAATCATCATCATCCTAATGTCCTGTGTGTGTTCTATGTCTGCATGTTGGGGCACAAAAAAGAGGAATTAAAGGATCCAGACAGAGCTGGATCAGACTCTAAATCCACTTTTTAAATAACAAAGCACAAGACAGGAATCACAGCTAAAGGGCAAAAGAGCTGACACTTGGTCAAAATTCATGTTATAATCAAAACCGAGGCATCCCCTGCGTGCTCTGCGTGCAGCTTTGCTCTGGGATTAAGCATCCTAAAAATAAGAAATACAGACCAACACGCCCCCGAACCCCTGTGTACCATGACCGGGCGGGCAGCTGTTTGGAGGCCCATCAAGTTAAAGTCCTTGCTGCATTTGTTATTCTCTTTTCCTTACCATAATGTAAAAATTCTGTTTAAATGTGTATTTCACAGAAATCAAACCTAAAGGCGTACTTCATACAGTCTCTGTTTTCAACAACAGTATCAACCAGCACGACCACAGACACTGACAGTCACCAGTTAACATGGTCACTTGTTCAGCCATCAGACTGGCACTGACTTGCGTCAGAGGCTTAGTTACAGATCTGAACTCAGAGAATTTACTCCATCGGCAGCATTTGGAGCCCATGCTCATTAATCACAGAGGATGTTTACTTTCAGCAGCGTCGGCACCGTCAGGTGTGGTATGAGTCACAGGCAGGTGACACGGGCCAGTGCTATCTGAATAAGAATAAAACAATCCCACAGTTAAGTGAAAATATATCACTTTATCACCTGGAGGAAACACTGCAATAATATTTCTGTAGTAATGTTTTTGTAGCCTGATTCTAACCCAAACAAAGACATCATTCAGTCACTCAGACCTGAAGCTTCTGTCCTTTAAATGTTGGCTGTAAATATTCAGAAGAATACATGTCTGCCTTTACTCCGATTTATAAACATCATGCAGATAATTTGTGCGTCTCCAGGTAAAAGTGAGTGACTGAATGTCTTGTTGAAAGCTCAGTCAAGCACTGACAGCAGAGTCCAGCGTGTGAAGCAGTCAGGTCCTGGACCCCGGCTAAACTCGGCTTTCAGCCCTCAGAGCCACAGCACACTCAGCACACCTTCACATCTCCTCTACCTGTTTGCTGGAGCCATTGTGGTGCCGAGGAGTGTTGCAGAATTTGACCTTGATGACAGCTTTCATTTGTTGACGAAGCGGAGCCCCCTCACAGCGGCGGTGTCCCGTCGTCCTCTCTGAACACGAGCGAGCGAGAGTGCGAGCAGCTCAGACTTCCTGCCAGAGCCGCACAGCTAATCTTTTCAGGTGAGGCGGCTCAGGCAGCCTCTGCTTATTGCATTAGAGAGGAGGAGTGTGGTAACTCCTCTGTAGGCCCACCAGCTGATAAAGGCGGCCTAGGTGTTTCATTCTGGATCTGTCTGTCTGTCCTCCTGCTGCAGACACTCTGCGGAAACTAGACGAAGGTTGTGCAACCTGCTGTACAATGAAATTAACTTTTTTCTTGTATCTTGTATTTCTACAGTGACTTCAAATGAAAGCTGAATAGGATTTGCACTGTTTAAAGATTGACTGATTAATTGATTGATTGATTTATTGGTTGATTGATTTGGTTAATTTGAGTTTAAGTATCTTAACTGTCTCTTTGAATATGATTGTATGGTCCACATTAAGGACAGAGGATTTGGGGTGTAAATGATACTGGAACATTTTGGATGGTGGCTTTTGAATTGTTTGCATTGATCCTTGTAGGCAGACTAAACGGTGGGTGCGAATGAAGACAGTTCAGTGGATCCCTGTGGACTGTCAGATCACAGTTGGCTCCAACAGAGTTTAAAGATTCCCTATTGTGCCTTAAATCACATTCATCTGTTCATTTTTGACTGCAAGAGTACAAAATCACTATGAATACAGAGACCGTTATCTAACTGCTCTCAAACTGATGCAAACTACACTCAGGAGGCAGACACATTCCAGTCTGATCCAACAAAACCAAACAGGTCGGTGTATCAATGATGTCCTGAACCACAAAAAGAGGAGCTGGCCTGAGATGGAGCACCATGCCATGAGTGATGATGATGTACAGAAGCAGACCGCTGGGATGGCAGGGCTGTGCTTTCGCAAACTGTTTAAGAAGAGGACTCACCACAGAGGTCCTGACGCCTCGCTCCTCCTGATCCATCCTGCTGGTCTCTGAGCTGCTCGGCTCCCCCTGCTGGACACAGAAAACACACAGGTAACTCCTCAACGCCACTTCAGGCTGGCCTGAAGGTGCTGGAGAAAGACCAAGAGAATGATGGTCCGTTCATCTTTAAGTCTATCATGGCTGTGAGCGATATGGGACCCTAAAGATGGACCATGTCCTGGATAACTTCTCCTGGGCCCCTCCATGAGTCTGGGGCCCAGAAAGCTTTACCTTACCCCACTTTATATCTGGCCTTGTTTGTGGGCACAGTTCAGATGACTGTGGAGGACCATTTCAAACCCCTCATTCTTGTCTCAGGGGTTAATGTATAGTTCACATTGATAGCTGGATGTCTTGAAAATCTGTCTGTAAGTCAGGCTTTTTTTTATTTTTATTTTTTATTTAAACACCAACATACAACAAAAAAATATGACATATTTACATGCTCATCTTTTTTGACAACATATCCTTTAAACATACTCCTTATTTTCCAAATAATCCAGCTGCAACAACTGCTTCTCCCCAGTGTGCCCAACACCCACATGCAGTATAGAAGCATAATAGACAGTAGGCATCTAAAGAGTTTAGAAGACAAAACAAACAAAAAGGGCCCAACACCAAGAGTCCTACCTAGGAGTCACAGTGTAAGTGACTTTAACTATATAACATCAAGTAAGAACTCCTCCGAATTACTGCAGTAGCAGAGGCATTACAGGCACCCATCTCTTTATAAATTTTGTCTTCTGAAGCCGTAAGGCATGTGTGATTGTTTCCATTTCATGTAACTCTAATACCTTCTGGATCCAGTCATTATGACGGTGGTTCCATATTCAACCATCTGATTGTAATACACTTTATGCTTGCTACTAAAAGAATTTGGAGTAAATATGCTTTATCTCTGTTGGTGTTTTCAGGTAGTACACCAAGGAGAACAACCATAGGGCCTTTGGGTATTTCATGATGAAAAAACTTCTTTACGAGCATCAAATACATCCCTCCAATATTGTTCTAAAATATCTAGTCAAAATGTTCCACCTAAACTCTCTCCATATATTAGAGCCAGTCACTAGATATGCTTCCTCACATGCTTGTTCCCAAGTTTCAAGAGTAATTGTGCCAATTTTGGCCCCCCAGTTTTCCTTTATATGTAAAGTGTTATTTGAATCCATCGATAGAAATACATTATAAACTTTTGAGATCACCTTCTTGAAGTTATTACTGGACTGTATCTCCTGGAGAAGAATCTCCAGCTTAGAAGGGTTTTTAACTGTCTGAAATTCTGGATGTGTCAAGAAGCGTCTCAGTTGCAGGAACTTGTAGATATCAGTTCATGGGAGTTTAAATTCATTTCTGATCTGTTCAAAAGACTTTACTTCACCATATAAGTCAGGCTTTTAAAGGACAGATGCTTTCTCAGCACCTACACTCTGACCGATGTCTAATACTTCCAGCCTCCATGTTTGGTGATGAGGAAAAGCCTCTGACTGTTCACACTGGACCGAGTCACAGAGTAAACGTCACTGCTGAGATCAGCCTAAAGCTTTGCCTTCACGCACCATACAGGTTTAAATTGTCTTTAAATGGCTTTAATGTGTTGACCTGCAGACCAAAAAGATAGGAATACATGTGCAGATGTGACTTTTTCTGGAGATACGCTCAGTTCAGTTGTAAAGGGTTATGCAAGACCTGGCAGAGGCAGAGCGAAGAGTCATCATTGGCTGGTCAGGCAGTCTGCTGCTCTGTAAGTCCTTAATTAGAAGCTCAGATAGTGTAAGCCCATACGTGCCTGTGACAGCCCAAAATAAATCCCTGGCACACTAAGACATATTACAAAGCCTTTTTGCACGAACACCTCCGTTATCCCTGCTTTTAATAGCAGCAAGCCCTCACACTAAAACTACTTTTATTCATGATTTATCTGATGAAAAAGAGAACACGTGATATATTTAAACATGCTAACAAAGGATCTAAGTGAAATCCTGACCTTTGTGTTAAGCTGATCCAAAGTGTGGGCTAAAGTAACACGTATCATCTGACCTTTTTGACCTTTAGGAGGCTGACTGGGGGACCTGGGGCCGAGGACTCAGGCTGTCTAAATGAGATCTGCTTGAGCTTCCTGATATGTTCTTAATCTCAGTTACAATAGACCGGCCCCTTCATCAGCTTTCAACAGGTGGATAACTACAGGTGCAGAGGAACAGGCTTTTTGCCCCGAGCTTAGCCTCACTAATCATATTCATCCAGTTATCTTTTTCCCTCTTAGGGTCATGAGGGGGCTGAAGCCTAGTCCTGCTGACATTAGGCGAGGCAGGGTCACCAGCCACTCACAGGGCTGACACACAGTGACAAACAGCCACTCATACAGTCACACCTCAGGGTCATCTAGACCCATGTTCCTGGACTGTTTGAGGATGTCAGAGTAACTGGAGGAAACCCACTAATGCACAGGGAGGCTCCGTCCAACAGGGGGCAGCACCATCAGAACTTTTAAAATGTGTTTTTCAGCTTATCCAGCTTTATGGTGACTCACTCAGGTTAACATCAGCAGGTCAGCAGTAAGGGCCAAAGCCTGGAGAGGTGCGGTGCTGGTCTTGTCCTGAAATGGATCGAATTAACTGAGGCATGTCCACCTCCACTTAGAGAGGGTGGGTTTCCTGGTGACCTCTCTAACGTGTTAGTGCAGCTCTGCATGTTTCATGGACACACTCAGTGCTTTACTCTTACTACAGACGAAAATAAGCCTCCAGGTAGGCCTCTAGGGAATGATAGTTTAAAAAGGAGAGATTCAAATTATTATTGCTCTTTTTATTATTATTTACCTCCAACATTTGACCATGCTTTTTCAAACTAAAAATGTGCTGTTTTGATTTTAATTATAGCCAAACATTTCTCATGTTCTAAGTAGAAGTATTAACTTAACTAATTTTGTTTTAATGTGATGCCTGGTAACCACAGTTAGTATGTCAATGTGATTGGACTTTGCTTTACTGTTTAATGGTAGGTGTGGAGGAAGAATAAGAATAAGCTCTCGTTGTTTTCCTTTTGTACAATAAGTAATTTCATTAATCAGTAGGCTACAAAATCAAATGATGAAATAACTTTCTATACTCATATGATAAGGCTCTCTCGTCATGAGCGCGCAGTATGCATCCTCTGTGGTTAGATCATCCGTTTCTTACCCGGATACAGCAGTGCTGTTTTCTGATTGACTGATATGTAGCTGTACATTATTTTTGATTGGCTGATAGGTAGTTGATCTAATTGACTGGGTTGTGTCAAGCTCCCGTTGAGCTCTATGATGCTCAGAGGCAGATCGTCTTCCTACACGTTCCAGTGCGTATACAGCGATGTAACTCGCTGAGCATTACATAATACATTTTTATGCGTGAGAAATACCAGGTTCGGTGTGTGAGAGTGTGAAAAGGTGCAAATGCGCGTGTCACAAGCCAAATGCGTGAGACTCGAGAGCCCTGCCAATCTGACACAGGGCAATTTCAGTCTGGTTAATAATCATCTGCATCTGAAGAGTCCAGTTTTATGGGGCATCTGCAGACCCAAACACAGAAATAAGACATCTTATAATGAGCACACAAGGAATCATGCACGCCTTTGTGAACTGGTGTGACACTCACCTGTGCATGTGCAGACCTGTTTATTTAATCACATGGGTTTATTAAACAAAAGCTCACTGAAGCAAATGTTTTAATGGTATTTGATTTATGACCATGCTTAATAATAAGCATTATAATGAGAACTAATGTTATTATGGCCATGACTGCTGTTACCTTCCTTTCTCCTTATTGCTAGTATGTTTAACTTAATTACAAACTTAATTGCTAAGTTATTTTTTAGTCGCCTTCTGCCAAACAAGGTGGTTCTCCCTGGATGTGACCATCAATCAAGATAAATAACATAAATACAGTGAAATGATTGACAGAGAAAATAATAATGATTTACTAAGTCAAAGAAGGCCCACACTGATGCTTTGTTAATGTAATTTGTATTTTTTTTTTTCAAACTTATTTGATTGTTTGTTGTCTCAGTTTCATGTTGGTCTTTGCTTTTGGTTATCATCTCCCATGTGGTCACATGTTAATCACTGCCTTTGTAATGCTCTTTCTTTGCACAAAAAAAAATTAAATATAAAAACATGTTGCAGCTGTAAGTGTATGAAACAGGGACAGTCTCTCAGTGATAGCTTGTAAGCACTCATCTTTTGTTTGATGACCACAGTCAATAACTTTATTGCATTAATGAGCCATGTTATCACAGGTTTTCAGTTTTTCTTATAGTTTTAAACAGAGATATTTCTTACATACTTATGATGCATTGATTATTCATTGATTATCAAAGTAAATGAAACAGTTAAACTTCATTAAGTAAAAACTGTTCTGAGGACATTTCCATTTTAATGTCTCCTTGCTGATTAAAACACGTGTTCTACATAATGTGAGATGACTTTTAGCCAAGACTCTGAGTTCATATGTGACGGGCCTCTGCGGGGCCTCTGCAGGGCCTCTGCAGGGCCTCTGTGGGGCCTCTGTGGGCCTGTCCATTCATGTGTGGGACGACCATCTGCCCCATCAGTATTAGACGGGATGATGGGACAGCTGATGGTGGGACGGCGTGCTGATGACCTCACGGCTGTGTCATCAGTCTCTGAGGACTCTCCTAATCCCCCTCACTTATCCCCATCCTGGTCCTCTGACCTCAGCGCAGCACTCCGGCTGCCCCGCAGCCTCACGTCAGCTATTTTAGGAGCTTTACGTCCTGGTGCAGGGGGTCAGTTTGGAGATGATTTTTATGCCTGTTATTCTTCACTTTAGCGGTGGACAGAAGCAGGTATGCTGTAAAATGTTTGCTTGTATGGACAAATGGGATTACCAGGATTAAACCAGTTGGCCCCATGCCGAGTTAGATGTGCTGAGAGTACACTGCGGGCCTGAATTACGAAGCAGGATCTGCAGTGAGGGAGGTGACCTCAGGTACGACTGTAGGTGTTCCAGGTTGGCGAGGCTGGTTTAATTCTTATGCAGGTTAAAGCTCCCTAGATACAGCTGCTCAACTCATCACAACAGGAGCTGTAGATCAGCTGTAGTGTCACTCAACAAGAAGGTCAGGGGTCACGGTAAGCTCTGCCTTGTTTTGCAGGGGTTCTTCGACTCAGATTCAAGTAAACAGAGTTCATGTTGGCCTGATTATTTTCCTCCATTTTGTGTGGATAAATGGAACAAGTAGATTTTCAGCTTGTCAACACGTCTACCTAAATTTACCCACAGTGACAGACTGAATATGAATCTATAAGTTCTATGATATTTTGAAAATAATCACTTGTTTTATGAATTATTTGGGAGTAAAAATGTCAGTTACAAAGAGTCGACCGAGATGCACCACAAACTGTAATTATTTTTTTACTGGAGTGCAGACTGCACTGCTTTTGCTACTATTAAAGGTACAAATCAGAAAGACGTTGCATGGATCACATTAAGATTTAATATTATCCTCACTCCACCACAGACTATGAACAACATCAATGAGCTGAGCGTCCGGGGCGCTGGAGCCATAATGCAGCAGCTTTATGTATATATAACAAACAGTGTCTCAGGAAAGGACAACAGCAACAGAAATGTGCAGTGAGAGGGAAGATCCTGCTGAGACCTGAAGGTGACGGCGCTGCAGGATTGATGAGTGATGAAATGCAGAGAAGGAGATCAGAGGATGCAAATTTGACTTTTTAACAACCATTACTAATAAATGAGGGCTTAAATCAGTCAAAAGCTGTCAGTGTCTTCACGCTCCGGCCGAATGATTGGAGACGCTCTTCATGCTCCAACAGGATGGGGGCATTTTCTTTACAGCTGGCATCTCTCTCCAATCACGGTGGACGCTTCGTTTTAAACCTTAAGTCCCCTACACACCGCTGCGCGGCAACGCGCTGCCTCCAGTCATTCTAACAAGGGACGGGTCGCAAACGGGAAGCGGCGGTAGGACCCAGAAGCCATTGCCGCCCACGTGAACCTGCACAGATTTTGCCCTGCCGCTCAGAGTCCAGCGTGTTAAACTTTCTGGCAGTAGCCACCTGGCAGCAGCCAATCACACCGAAGGAGGAAGAGAACCCATAAATAGCAGGATTCGTGGCTGCTTTGCGGGTGAAAGCAAACAATGGAGGAGCTCTACAACATGGCTCTACCTTCGTATAAAGATAACCAGAAGAAAAACTGGGCAGGGGACAACATTTCTACTAAATGTTTTTGGGGAGGGAGTGTTGTAAAGGACTTTTGGGCAGGCTCTGCTGTGACGTTCGCCGAATCACCTCTACGTCACTGCCGCCTCGTACCCTATGCTTGTACCGTGGTGGCAGCCGCCGCTTCAAAAAACGCTCTGCATTTCAGAGGACTCCGCTGGCAGGGAGGCGGTTTTCAGGGTAGCTGCCGTGCGACAGTGTGAAGGGAGCTTTAAAAAGGGTTTTAGCCATGTGTTTGTCATCTCGATCACGTTTTCCTTTTATCTGCTCATTCCTGTCTCTTGTCTTGTGCTTCCTGTTTTATTTTGAAAACACTCACCCTTGTTTCTGTTCCAGGTGTGTTCCTGTCTGCCCTGCATGCTGAGTGTTTCTTCCCACCTGTTTCTCATCACCCCTCATTACCTCATGTATTTAACCCCATGTCTGCCCATGTCTTGTGCCAGATTGTTGTACCTCACAGTCCTCATTCCTGCCTTTTTTCATAATCAAAGCCAAGCCATGTATTACCTTTCCTGTTTATTGATCTCTCCATTTTGCCTAGCTCTGTTTTGATACTGTCACCTTGCTTTGATTGCTTGGCCATGTACCGACCTGTCTTTCTGGAATAAACCCTTGCTCTTTGGACCACCGATTTTGTGTTGTGCATCTGTGTCCTTGACAGTGTTGTGTTTAAGTACACAAAGTTATTATTAATTTAATCAATCACAGCTTCTCCCACTCATTAATAAATATTGTTGATATTATGACTAAATTAAATCATATCCCTAGTTAGAAGTTGAGATCTTCTGGACCACTGTTTTTATGAAAGCTCCTGGGACTGAATCCAGTTGAGTCCTTAGTGATCAATTCTGTTTTGGACTGTAGTCCTGTCCCGGTCACAGAGGCTCTCTGACCCATCTAGGACTCTTGTCCTTCCTCCTAATCAGGGAGTGCAGTTGTGACCCAAAACCAATCAAACACATTTGTCATGTTTGTTTTTATGAATAAGTTTCTTTCAGGATTGATCCTCCAGTTACAGTTATTGTCGTTAATCTAAATATTTGACAGTGACAATGAGTATCAGTGTTGCATCTCCTCTGTTATCTGATTGGACTGCGTCTCTCTCTGCAGACACACTCACAGTCTGAACCACGAACTCCACTTTGTTCCAGCACATGGCCTTTCAGAGGAAAACCAAGTCTTTCCACAGAATGTTTTAATCAGATCAATACTGACTATTTCTGAATTCCTATGACCAGATTACACTGCGCCTCGAAATGCTTTCACTTGATCTTTTATGTAATAGTGCTGTTAGCTAAATTAAAGACAAACATTTAGAGTCAGTGCTATAAAAAACAGAAAAACAGAGTGCTCTCTGGATGAACTCAGATTGGGTCTGGTTGGTCTGAATGACGCTGAAGCATGAGTGTACCCCCCCCCCATTATAGTGCTCTATAAGATAATCTTATTGTCTTAGTCTCTGCTAAAGCTTTGCCTCATATTTGACATGCATGCTAATTCAAACGTCAGTGCTGATGGTAGCAGGACCTCCTCTTTAGCCTCCCCCTGCTCCCTCATTGTTAATAACGTAGACTTAGATCTTCTGTGACAGAGACTCACCTCTTCAGCGTGGGCCAGCTCAAAGTTCTGAACAGAAACGCTCTTCTCCCACTTGTCCGCTATGTGGTTGACCTCCTCCAGCTTTTGCTCGCAGCTTTTCTGTGTGTTTAGCAGCGTAACTTCATAAAACTCCTGGATATCTGTGGAAATAAAAACGGACTAGTTAAGGAGCTTCACACTATTAAAGGTAATTAAGAGTGAACCTGATGATCCTAGATCTGCTCCACATGAGCTGAGCTTTCCCTCTGGGCCTTCTCATCCATCTTTACAATGAATCATCACACAGACCAACTCAGATATGTAAACTAAATCGGTAGGAGAATATCTGAGGAGGTTCTCAGTCATCCAGGTCATGGATATCCAATGCTGACCAAAGTCGACTGGAAGAAGTCTTTTGGGCCTGCTGTTTTGTGTGTTGCCTTGTCTGTTTGTTTTCCCCTGCAGGCTGGTAGGTGGGGTTTGCCGCACCTGGGTGGATCAGGCTACTCCACCAGGTGTATAAGGCTGCAGTTAAATCTTCACTTCTCCCTGTGCTGATCTGATCTGCTCTGCTCTGCTCTGCTCAGCTCGTTGCTGCTCGTCTCTGCTGCGCTGCTCTGCTCTGCAGCTCTGTGTTGTTTTCCAGCTCGTAGCACGATGATTCCTCGGTGCACCATGTTCTGATTTAGTTAATTTCTTTGTCAGTTTAGTCGTTCTGTTTCAGTTATTAATGATTTTATTTATCTTTGTTTGTAATAAATCATTTTTTCTTCAGTTAAACCCGTATGTCTTCTCGTCTTTGTCATGTCTTGGAGCCGGGTCATAACAACACTTTGATCGGATCATTCAAAGAAGTTTTTTGTTCCTTACTCCCCTGAACACCCCACTCTTAAGCATATGCTCTCCTAAACATAGAGGGGCATGAGGACAGTCAAACCAAACAGGTGTATCCAGAGACAGGCAGGGGCCTCTCCTCTGACACCATCTTTAACACGGTCCTATTCCACATGATCACACCAAGGAGCAGATATGATACCAGCATCTTCATCCTCCACCTTCTCTGGTTGCGGTCTGAGGGATGGGGTCTAAATTATATCTTAAAAGCTCTTTGTTGTCACTTATGCTGACTGCCTCTCGTAACAACAGTCTGATGCAAAGGCAAGTGTTTGGAACTGATGAGTGAATTGTCAGGTACGAAGGGCAGTGATATCTACTCATTAAATCCACACAGCAGTGAAACAACGTCCCAGACAGAAGTTCTGGGTCAGAGTCAGGAGGTTTAACCAAACACAAAAAATAAATAAATAAATAAATAAAATACTTCATGTGCAGCTCATGCACAGCACTAAAGATGTTAATGTGACAAATACAACTTCTTCTTTTGTTGAGGCTTACAGTCCTTAAATCAAACCCTGTGGTCTGAATCAGGACCACAGGAGGTCTGTCACCAAACTTGTGTAAACGGTCAGACGTATGCAGTAACTGAGAGCCAGTACCGTCCCAGCCTCGCTGCGTTATAAGCCTCTGCAGCAGAGTGGACTGGACATCTGTTTGGCATCATTACGTCTAAAAACCACATTGTATAACAGAAGTAAGCTCTTTGTCCATCTTCGGTTTACAGCATCCTGTCATGTATGAAGGGTTCAACCTCAACTAGACCCTGTTCAGGGGTCCAACACACAAATCCAGCAGTTTAGCCATAAAAATGAGGGAGAAATGTGAAAACAGATCACAGTTTAAACAAACTTCAGACCCAGCAGACCTGCTCCTGTTGTCACATAAAAATCATACTAATGCAGCCAGGACAGCAGATAATTTGGAGTAAGTACTAAACACTGCTGCAGTTCCTGTAAACAGAATCCTAAGATCACGTTCACTGATCTGCTCTTTGTAATTCTAATGAAACAGCTTAATTTATGTAAATCCTTACAGTTTTCTGATGCCTCAGGAGTTTGTGTTTCAGACTCTTTTCTGGACTGAACATCTCTGAACAACACCTACAACAGAAGCGTCCACTCACATCTTAAAGGGCCTCAAGCCCGTGATGACCATCAATGATCAATCTGATTGGTTCACAGACTTGAACGGGTCATCAGTGTCATTGTAAATATAGAATAAAAATAAGTCAAAACTAAGATCAGCTGTGTGCACCACGACATCTATCTCACAAACACAAACAGCTGCTATCAAATAACTTATTCTCTGCTCTGAATTTCAAGACAAAACTATGAAAGCATCATCTGTGATCATAAATATTCATGCTAATTACAAAAGCAGAGAAGAAACAGAAAGTGTATGAGAGTAACTCACAGTTGAGTAAACGCTCCGTGCTGGCTGTGCTCATACTGCGGCTCTGCTGGTCTGTGAATCAGTCTGTGAAACAGCCTGCCCGGGACGACCAGCTGCTTTGTGGCAGGCTAACAGTGGAGCTAATCCTCAGACATAGAGGCTGCCTGTTTCCTTCAGTGTAGACAATGACCTTACACCCAGCACAGCCCATATTTAATTCAGCCCTGCTCTGGCTGACACGCTCACTGCCAGCAATCCTTTCACACTCCACCATTAATGACAAGAGACTCTCATCTGTACAGGAGCAGGATGGGGTGTCTACAGCTCATCTACGACCACGTGGAGTCTTTGTAAAGAAATTAAATCTGCATTTAAAGTTTGTTTTATAACAGAGGAACAGGGTATCAGAGAATCAATCTGGAAGTATCTGAGATCGAGTTTCAAAGTTATTGAGAGTGAAGCAGTATTCTCTGCTTCAGGATGCTGTAGGTGTGTCCAGAGAGTGTGGTGAACCTCCACCCACAGGACAGATGAAAATTTAACCCTTTAAACGCTCCAACATGACAGCAATGGATCACCCGTCTGCTCTACTGCACCAGCCAGCTGTACACGTTTGAGCCATCACAGACAGACTCACATTAATGCCATGACAGACAGACATGGGGCCTACAACATCAGTCAATATTAGCATCAGCAGATAATAGCTTAAATAGTTTAACAACGGCATCTGCATGATGGATGACTATACCATAATGCTTCACCTTATTTCACTTAATGTCTACATTAAAGAAACATGATCATTCATAGAGATTATTTTTGTCTCACATGTTACAAACAAAACTCTTTTCTAAAAACTACATGTTTCTTCATAGTGACAGTCCATTTGTGTTATAAAAGGATGGGAACCAACACAAAACATTATTTTATTCTTTATTACATGATACTGTTGATTAAAAAAGTGGGCACTTAGAGATGATAGGTTGAACCATTATGGTACACTTGTACATTCTGCTGATATTAAAGCTAATATATGGGATATTAATGTATGGCTGTAATACTGGTTGTAAATTTCAGCCAAAATATGTTTATCTGCTGTGCTTTAAGGTCTGTTACCATGGTTAAGACAACCTGCTGAAGCTCAAACCGAGCATCAGAATGACGTAGAAAGGAGATTTAAGAGACTTTGAACATGGCATGGTTGCTGACAGGCTGGTCTGGGGATTTCAGTCACTGCTAATCTACTGAGATTTTCACAAACAACCATCCTGAGGTTTTGCAGAAAATGGTCTGAATAAAAGGAAATATCCAGTGAGGGGCATTTCATTGGAAAAAAAAAGCCTTGTTGATGTCAGAGGTCAAAGTGGATGGACCAAAGTGGTTTGTGATGATAAGACAACAAGAACTCAGGTAACCACTCGTTACATCCAAGGTCTGCAGAAGACCATATTGGACAAGCTGGACAACGGAAGACTGTAAAAGTGACTCCTGGTCTGATGAGTCTGGATCTCTGCTCCACATTCAGATGGTAGGCTCAGAGTTTGGTGAGAACATCATAAAGCATGGATCCATCCTGCCTTGGATCAGCAGTTCAGGCTGCTGTTGGTGGCCCCTTAGTCCCACCTGAGCATGGTTTAAACTCCACAGCCTACCTGAGGATTGTTGTTGACCATGTCCATCCCTTTATGACCACAGTGGACCATCTTCTGATGGAGACTTCCAGCAGCTCCATGTCTCACAGCTCAGATCATGGAGTTCACTGTACTCCATTGGCCTCCATAGTCACCAGATCTCAATCCAATAGAGCAGCTTTGGAAAGTGGTGGAGCAGGAGATTCTCATCATGGATGTTCAGCAGCTGTGTGATCTGGACCAACATCTCTGAGGGATGTTTCAGCTCCTTGTTGAATTAAGGAGCTCTGAAGGTGAAGGAGGTCCAACCTGAATGATCAAGGTGTACCTAATAAAGTGGCCAGTGCATGGAGATAATAGAGACTCATCAGGTTGAAAATAAGAGAATGCTGTGCTTGCCAAAATTTTGGATGATGTAATTACAGCAAACAGTGAAAGTATCTGTTAATCCCGTGGTATTAACTGATAATCCAGGAGCTTAGAGGAAAACACAATGACAGAATCCCAATCTGGAGAGTATTCGTGTCAGCAGGACCACGGGAACTGTCCTCATACGCATCAGCATGCAACCCTGCTCAGCAGGGAAACATGTTATTTCTGTTTGATGATCAAATATGGAGGCAGACAGAAAACTTCACAGTGGCGTAACTCAGATCACATCAGCTGCAGAATAAAGTGCATTAAAATGAATTCTGTCCTGCTTTATGGGCCCCTCTATCTGCCGGGGCCCTTTTATGGATGTTGACAGTGTGCTCTCCTCTATCATAGCAGGCAACAAACCCCGTCAGCTTTAAAAATCTCTACTGGACGGTGGTAAAATAGAGGGGGAGATTTGGGGTTGCCAGATCTTAAAAGATACTACTGAGGAGCCAAAATGCAAAAAAAGTACAATGGGTACTCTAACCTGAAACTAAGAGGTGCCAGCTGGAACCACATCCATGCCCTTCATCGTCCCTCAGAGCTCCGATGTGCCATGTCAACAAAATTCAACTCTAACAATACACAGATGACCAACTGACAACCACCTTGAGAATCTGGCAACGAATGAAACAACATTCTGGTTTGAGTTTAATCCCTCTTAAAACTACTTTGTGTAATTGTGAACAACTCAAACCAGCCAAGACTAACTCCAGATCCTCTCGGGGGGCAGACAGGGTCTTAGCATAGCCGTAGATCTCTATGGTGAAGGTGAACTCTCCAGCTTTCAGACTTCTTCAGGGATTTTCAGATTCCTCACATCAAATATGTCTTCTTTCCTGGAAGCCCCACTCCCTTCAAGGGTTGACAGCTTTGTACTAGTGGCAAAAAAACATGGCGGCAAGTTTCATTTTAAACACAAGTATAAAGACATGTTTTTAGTGTACTTTTCTGGTCTTTCAAAGACTTCTGGTCACACCTCCCCACTCATGTCTCACAGTTTCTCTGTTGCAGGTGATAGTTTAAGCTTCATAAAATGACTCTCAGATGAATAACCTGACATTTAAAGCCTTGTTAGAATGGTCCTCTACACAGCAGCAGATAAATATAGTTAGATATTAAGATTTAAGTTCACCTCAGGGACATTTATTTAGAGTAGATGTCCGTTAGAACATGCTGGACGGCATGTTTTTGACGTCATGTGTGAATGGCCAGTGGAAGACTTTTGACCAGTTTACAGAGTCTTAAATGAAAGCTTCATTAACAGTGTTAAAAATGTCCGGGTCATTCCCGTAGAGGTTTGGGGTCCTTTTATCTGCTCTGGTCTCTGCACTTGTTTTGCCTCTCGGGGTCTTCACGGGCTCTTTGCTGCCTCTCTCATGCCCCCCTTCAGTTTCCAAGGCAACCCTGCAGTGGATCTGAGGAGATTTGCATTTCCTCTGACATATATGTTCAACATGTAACGTTCCTGCTCACTTCATTTAACCAGCACAGATTCCTCCTGACACAGAGCCTTTCCACGGCTGACACACACACACCCACCCACACACACACACACACACACTGTCACAATGCCGACGAGCTCTCCCCATGCTTACATAACGGGTGGGTGGAGTGGGCTGGGGCTCACAGGGATGCTTCCTCTGTAGCTGTTCTTCTTTGGGGAGTGATTATTCCAGCTGCATCCCCTCCTCCACAGTGACTGAGGTGCCAGCTAATCCCTCTATCTCCCAACACATGCAGGCTACCAATTACTGCCACAGCGAACACTGAGGCTCGGTCTGACTCTCACTTCCCCCTTCCTCACTGTGCAGCCCATCACTGCTGTTAAAGGTGAGAATCTGGACTACAGTGTTCCTCTGTGGCTGAGGTTGTGGTTCGGTGAAGGTGAATTTGATTCAAGGCTGATGAAGATCTGAAGTCAAGAAAACACTCAAGAAACATTGCCCAAGGACAGTGATGTGTCCTTGGCCAAGACAATGAACGACAGGTTGATCCCACTGCTGCATCAGTGGGGTGTAGATGGGTATGAAAGGGCGTAGATGTGTAAGCTGATGCTGATAACACACATACATAGACACTCTGAACTATCAGTGAGTGACTGTGTAGATGTGACCTGCAGAGTGAAGCTGCTTTGAGTCATCAGAAAGACTACAAAAAACCTATATAAGCTCAAGTCCATTTAGCAGTTACCATCTGAGCTACAGTCTCTGTGGTTTGTGCAGATGTTAGCACCACCACCCTCTGGTTATCCTGCTAACCAGAGTCAACAGGTTGAGGGTCTGAATGTATATCAAGACTAATGTTCGTAAAGACTGGCAAAGGAATGACTCCAAAAGCGTGCTTGCAAACAAGTTAGCATTTTAGCGCTACTGGTTCCCAAGCCAACAGTCTGTGGGATTTCAGAGCAGCTTTTCAGATAAACACCTGACATGAGAAACAAAGGTGAATGAATCCATGTGAGACTTTATTCTGAAACATAAAATCCACCCGGTGCCAGATGGGCCATTTAAGGGAAAGTTCCCATAGAAAGTGTTTGAGAATGGGCAGAACCTTTCAAAAGCATATCAGGAAGGTGTTGGATGATTTTTCTGTCAATGACATTCATTAAAGGCCAATCAGATAATGTACTAGGCAGGCACTTCTGGGCTACAGAATGTGAGCCACTTCGTAAAACAAACTCTCATCAATCAATCTTTATTTGTACAGCATCCATATTTGTCTTGGTTGAATATAAATTTATTTAGAGATCAATCTAATATTAACATTAATATCTATAATGAATATAATATGGAGAGGAATGATGTTGATTAATATAGCAGCATTTATCTGAACTGCCATTAAAATGGGTTTAACTGGTCTAAAAGTAAGAATTTATGTTAAATGATGTCATTTCTGTTGATGGTTGATACAGGATAAAGATCATGGAGTGGAGCAGGTCCACAGCAGCAGGTCATCCATGATTGTTTGTCAAGGCCATACTAATATATGTGTGCTTTTAGCAGGAACCACCATGTATAGCCATAGCACCAGCTTCATCAGGTCACTGGATTAAGAGGAAATCTCAGGCCAGAGGTCAGAACATAACGTTATAAGTTGGAGGTGTGGTAGCTGCTGATAAGTCAAACTGCCCTGTTGCACTTTCATAAGAGTCTGATAACAGCATTTTCACTTTTCAGGTTATGCTTGATTAATCGTTAAAGCTAGCTTCATACGTGAAGACTGACGTGCTGAACAAATGTGAACATTTCATGAACTGTTGTTCTCCACAGTGGTCATTATCAACAATGACCCAAGAACACAGAGACCGAGCTCAGAGGCGTCCCTGCACCAACTACTGGAGAACACACCAGATGTTTCAGTGGATTTAATGAGTGGATATGAAAGAGGAGAAATTGTTAGCATAGATCTTAGGCACATAATGGGAAAAAAGATCTTTGTGATTTTTCTGTATTTCTAAAAATCTTAATCTCACTCTTTCCTTTTCTAATGGCACTTTGTGTGGGAGGGCAGGGGCATCAAAATAAAGTTTCTTCACCATGACTAGAAAAACTAGAAGTGCTCTGAGCGCACAAACCTCCACCAAGGCATCTCTGACACTGATGATGAGTTATCATCGAAATGAGCGACAACTCCTCATTAGTGTTGCATAGACATTTCAGTTGGACAAATTAAGTTGAGTTAGTGACCCAAAGTTAGGGTACGGGAGCAGCAGTGCTTTAAGGATGAGTTACAGGTCAGAGCCAAAACTAAATAATCATGCACAACAACAACAGAACTGACAAACAAAAAGCCTTATGTCAGGTGAACGGTAGCTTAGCAGTTTGACAGGAACCCTCTTGAACAATCTGTAAACGTATCCTCTCTTCATCCTTCAGTGCAGCAAATCAGAGGACTTCAATCTTCTGCACAGCTTCCTGATGCTGAGAGTATCTACAGAGGGCCTGTCGACAAATGAGGTAGTAGAAATGCTGAACTGAACCGGACTGCTTGTTGGAAACGCAGCTTTAGTTATTGAAGTGAAGACGACCTCTGTAAGACCCATGGTCCGACACACACTGAGGTCCACAGCTGAAGTCCACGTCTGCTGTCTTTTAGAGGAAGAGTCGTGAACACTGAGAGCAGACCTGTACTCAGAGCAGAGCAGAGTGGGTGGAAACTCCACTTAAGTTTGACTCCAATTTGAGGAAACAGTGAGAGGAGGTGAAATCAGTGTAAAAATAAAGTTAACACTGGACCAGACCATGATTCATCCTGGTCCTTCATTATGGTTTCAGGTGGAGGGGGGCTGTGGACTTATGGTCTCCTTAAGCTGAAGTCATTATCACCTTTAAGAATGCTGTTAGTGGATCTCCATGGAAACTAATTTTAACAAAATGTTCCTGTACTGAAGCACAGACAGACTGAGATGTAGGTGAGAAGACAATAACCCCTCTGTTAAGGATGCATGATTAATATCACAAACTCTGTGGCAGAATAATTCAAAGTTCTTTATCAATAAGACTCAGCAGTGTGAGGATCCTGTTCAGACTGAAGCCTCTGCAGGCAGCAGGCGTTCAGCCAGAGACTCCACGCCTCCTGCCCTTCCTCTTACGGCGGGGACAAGGAGGTCGTGACAGATTCAGCTGCACCCAAAACTCATGCTCTGTTCAGCAGAGGCGCAACAACACAGTCCCGCCACAGCTAGGGTCCGCCCTCTGTCTGCAGGTTACAGTGGTAATCTGACTGGAGGGATATTCTGTTTAACTAGAGATACTTCACAGAATCAGGAAGGCTTTATCTACCAGCAAGAACTGCTACTCCTAAATATTATAAACTGTTTGTTTAGCTAAAGAAAATAGATTTTAGTGCATTTTATAAGATCAAAAATTGAATAAATGTGTTTAAAAAAACTAACATTCCCAAAAGACAGGGTTTCTGCACCCGACAGCTCAGAGCTATTGTTTCACACTGGAGAACAAAAACGAGGAATTTATTGTATCACCTGTCAGTCTGTCTCAAAGTAGACGCTGACTACACACTGTGGAGGTCACAGAAGAAACCAGTGTGAGATGATCTGAGCTCTGAGACATGGAGCTGCTGGAAGTCTCCATCAGAAGATGGTCCACTGTGGTCATAAAGGGATGGACATGGTCAGCAACAATCCTCAGGTAGGCTGTGGGGTTTAAATTATGCTCAGGTGGGACTAAGGGGCCACCAGCAGCAGCCTGAACCGCTGATCCAAGGCAGGATGGATCAATGCTATATGATGTTTTCACCAAACTCTGAGCCTACCATCTGAATGTTGAGCAGAAATCCAGACTCATCAGACCAGGAGACACTTTACAATCTTCTGTTGTCCATTTAGCTTCAGTTTCCTGTTCTCAGCTAACAGGTGTGGCACCTGGTGGAGCCTATGTGCTCCAGTATTAGACATGTTGTGTGTTCAGAAATGGTCTTCTTCATACCTTGGCTGTAATAAGTGGTAATTTGAATTCCTGTTGCCTCTGACCTCTCAACAGGGCACTTTTACCTGCTCATTGGATATATATTCTTTTTGAGACCATTCTCTGTAAACCCTAAAGATGGCTGAACCTGAAAATCTCAGTCAGATCAGCAGCTTCAGACAGACCAGCCCGTCTGGCACCAACAACCATGCCACAATCAAAGTCTCCTGAACCACCTTCTCCTCTGTTCTGATGCTCGGTCTGACCTTCAGCAGGTCACCTGGACCATGTCTACATGCCTAAAGGCACTGAGTTTCTGCCATGTGATTGACTGATCAGCTATTTGCATTAAGGAGCAGTTGAGCAGGTATAAAGTGTCCAGCATCTGTCTGTCCTGTTAAGAAACAAAAAAACTGAGGATCATTTAGAGGAGGAACTGCTGCCCCCTCCTCTGACTGCATGTGAGGAGGCTGAGCACAGGAGGGAGTGTGTGTGGGTATGTGTGTGTGTGTGGGTGTGTGTGTGTGTGTGTGTGTGTGTTTAAGGTGGACGGGGGCCGAGCGGTGCTGCTGCGGGGGATCAGCTGGATGCGTGGGCGTCCTGACCTCGAAGTGGGCTGATGGCTCTGAGTTCCTGTGGCTGAGGGGCCACACAGCTTAGCACACGCATTAACATTACACGCTACTAACATGATAGAGCTGTGCACACGTCAACCCTTTGTCTGCCTCGTACACATGATGCCAAAGGTCACATTCAGAGGTCAGCATGGTGGGCACCCCCAGGACCAGGTTAAGACTGCAGATCTGGATCAGACCTGGAGGACTGTCAAAACTATGAGTGAGGGTCTCCATCAGCTGACAGCAGGAGGAAGAGGAGGGAGGATGAAGGTGAGTGTGGTCTTCTGGCTCCCTCTACTGTCAGCAGTGTTTATCTGCATAAACTCACGTCAGTCACTTCACAGCAGCAAACACCTGAGTATCTGTGTGAGGAGAACATGGAGTCTCTGAAAGATCTGTGACAGAATTCAACTGGACAGATACTCCACCCACAGGGACCAGTCTAAAGACTGGAACAAGCTACTGAAGCAAAAACTGACTTGGATGTCTCTGAAAGTCTTAAATCAGGAGCTTTCTCAGCCTCATGAATTAACACACCTTAAATCCATCCTTCAGTGGTTTTGTTCAGGATGTGCGTTAACAGTATTCAATATTAAAAAAAACACAATGGACTGTGAAAAATCAAACTCAAGATAAAGAGTGCGTGTGTACTATTCCTTAGTGTCCTGTCCACAGGGGGGGCACGAGGGTCTGTCAGCTTTAGATTTTAACAATAGAAATGATTAAAACTGATATTTATCATCCAAGCAGAGCATCACTTCCTTTTTTAAGTGTGGGTGGGGGGGCTCAACTCTTCTGAGGTATAATTATGGGGGCCTCCAAAGGCTCCTGTCCCAGCCTACACTATTGTCCCTGTTAAAAAACATTCTGCTGTTCTGAATCTAAGAGTCCAAACAAACCAGTCTAGAGCAGGGATACCCAACATGGTGCCCGCAAGCCCCTGGTAGCCCACAAGGAGCCAACACGGTGCCCCCAGGGACATTTTCAAAATAATACAAGCTACCACCAGATAACTAAAAATAAAATTGCTTTTTTATGTCAATTTTATGTTTTGGTTATATATCACACTTAATAAATACAAAAATAACATATGTAACATGAGCATCAAATTTTAACCTGCATGGGGTCAAAGTTTACAGTGATGCTGATGCCACATCTCACCACTGGTACCGGCGAGAGCCCTTATATTTTACTTGGACAATAACAACAAATAAAAAAAAAAAACCCACAAAACTGTGACTGTTGTACATCGCAGTGATGTTCAACAGAGTGAAAAATAATTCATTGTCCATGTAAGTATAATGTTCTAATATAATTGAATAATCTGTGGTAATAATTATTGTTAGGGATCATTAAAAGTAAAAAAGTGAACATACAGTGTTATTTGTAGCCTGTCAAATGCATTATAGCTATTATTTTAAGGTAAATTATAAATTTATATGACTTAAGAACATAAAATCACACAAGTAGCCCTTCACACTTCTCCTCAACTTTAGGGTAGCTTTCAGACTCAAAAATGTTGGTGACCCCTGGTCTAGAGGTAACTCACTGTCTGACTGCAGCAAAGGCTGTTTGACCACAACACTTTACACAGGAGAAAAGCTGTTTTTGAATTTATTGTAAAAAATTTAGGCTGTTGCAAAGTACCTGTTGTGGAGGTGGGGAGGATTATATTGCTATAACTTTAATATTGTGATTAACCGTGCAGCTCTGGGATGCTCCCATCGGTGGCATCTGGCCACATGAGCCCATTTGGCATATGGAGAAAGTTTTGTCTTTATTATACCATTATAAAGACCGGATTTGAAATGAAAAATATTTTAGAAACACTACCATAATACTTACATTACTACTCCTACCATTAGAGACAGCATGATCAGACACTAACACTCATTTACTGACAAACTGTATTTATGCCTTTGCTGATAACTGTTATTATGGCAGTTTTTACTCACGCAGAATCATTTCTCTTGTCTTCACAGGAGGATGGAAAACCATCCATCCAAGTTATGTTGTTTATGAATAGGCTGATGTCTAAGAAATTAAGAAAACTGTCACTGAAGCTGGGGTGGTCCTAAGGTCATCAGTCACTTTTGACAAGCGTATATGTCTTTAAACGTAGCTCCGTCTATGAGTGCATTTCCCCGTCCTGCCAGGTAACGGCTGAGCAGAAGCTCACACCAGCCTGACCAACAAGGAGGCTTCTGACATCTTTCAGAGGAGGTCCTCCCTATGAGACTCAAGCTGAAACACAAACAAACTGCTGGATTTGCAAAAGAAATCTAAGAATAATGAGAACAATTTCTGGATTTGTAAACAAAACTTTTTTCATTTGTAAAATTTAAATTTTTAATCACAAATATATTTAATTTGTTCATCAACATAGTTTATTTTGGTGATAACAGTTTGTTTCAAAATATTTTCTGATTTAAAAAAATATTCTTTGTGGTATAAAGACACAAAACTCTCCTTGCTGTCAAACACCCCTCCATCCTCATGTGAGGACAGGAGCAGATGTTTGTCAGTCATGTTAATGATCATTCTCCCTTTTGAATACATGCTGCAAATGGCTTAAATATTTTATTTAAGAACAGTTTGTAAAAGCCCACCCCCCCAGAGACCTGATAGTTTATAAAGACCGAGCAGCCCGCCGTCACCTCCACTTTTCACTGCTGTCCAAAGTCAGGACTCCATCTATCTATTATCTATACCACTTTCCCTTCGGGGGTCACAGAGGGGGGGAGCCTGTCCCAGCTGAACTGGGTGAAAGGTGGGGTACACCCTGGACTGGGCGGCAGCCAATCACAGGGCAACATAAACAGACAACCAGTCATGCTCACACTCATACCTACAGGTAATCTGGAGTCACCAGTTAACCTAATGAGCAAGTTTTTGGTCTGTCGTGGGAAGCTTATGTTCCCAGAGAGAACCCACGCATGCACATGGAGAACATGAGAACTCTAGACAAGAGGGAACAGATCAGAGCGTTATGGCCGAACAAAACTCAAACACAGACACTTCAGCAGCAGCTTGCCCGTCTGTGATGACCGAGCTTTAGTTTAACATCATTTTTAGTCAGTTCAAATGAAAACACGTCCATCTTTGATGAAGACACGTCCTCAGGTGTCTCCATCTGACTGCTCACTCACTTGGACTCCTGCTCTGGTTCCAACTAGATCACAACCAGGACAGGCTCCAGCCCCTGGGACCCCAAAATGGATAAGCAGTATAGATAATGGATGGGTGGGTAGTTCCCACCCCTAAGTGTATTCATGTATAAAATGAGTGTAAATATTTCTCCTTCTTATTCACCAAAACATTAGGGCAGCCAACCTGCAATGCACTCTTCAAAATGTCTTAATGCACTTATCAGGCATTTAAATTATTAAACCCTACAACAGTTTAACTACAGACTAAGTTCAGGACAGAGCAGTTAAATGCACATGTATTCACATAAATTCATAAATGTTATCTGAAGCTGCTGTTTTGGAGTGACTCTGAAATTTAATGAAACAGAAAAGATTTCAGTGTGACTTTTTCCAGGACCATCGAGCCTAACACCAGGTCTAACTCATATTTATATTTCACTTTCTGTCATCAACACAAACAAAACTTTAAATGATATTAGAGTGATATCTGTGTTATTATGGCCTGCTGCAGTTCACCTCCCTGCCCACAGGGTGGCAGCACTCTCCTCATGTAGGGTCACTGTCCTGATGTTGGTGAGACCAGCGTTTCACTAAGGGCCTCACAGGGATCCTTTCTAAAGCCGAATAAATCAGAAATGTTCTGATTCAGATCAAAAGTCTTGTGTCGGAGCAGCTGTCCAGATTTGTGCAGATGATACAGTCTTGTCTGGAAAGATCGTTTCATCTGTTTCTGACCAGCTGTCTCATCACTTAAAGTCTATAGCAGCCTCGTTTGAGAACTCGTGTCTCACACTAAATCCAAAAAAAACTGTCAGTCTGCTTTTCATCCAGAGCCCGAATCTCACTGACAGCTAACAAGTTAAATTTAAACACCGATTCGACCGGTTCAGGAAGTAAAGTTTCTTGGCTTTCTCTTGGATCCTAACGTTAAACTTGAGAAACATGTCAAAATGGTGAGTAGGGCTGCAAAGGTAAATCTCCACACGTTTGGCTAATTAGAGACTGTTTACCTTTCCATGCTGCAAATGCCTTTACGTCTGTATTTGTTGAACTTGTTGGGTTTTTTGTCTGTTTTAACATTATTTAATGTTGTTGTTTTTTATGTTTTTAAAGGTCTAACCAGGGACGGGCATTGCAAATTAGCTCAGGCTATAAGTGCTGTAGTGTGTGGCAACATTCCCTTGCTTCATACCGTCTCTAAACAAATAAACATTAAATAAATAAAGAAAGAAAAAAGGCTTTGAAAAGAGACTTAACTGTGGTGTGTTTGAGATGGGAGAAAAACAGGAAGTCTGTCAAACGCGCGCTGACCTTAACCGCTGCCTCAGCAGATGATCTTTGTGATCTAAGCTCTGTAATCCATTAAGTACACATGAAACCAGTCACCCCTGACACAAGCCCGGAGCAGCAGGATAGATATTAAAAACACAGGCATCTTTAAAATGTCAGAGCAGGGATGAGCGACCTCGAGGGCTGTAGTCATGTCCTCCACAAAGTGAACTGTGAGGTACTCATAATTTAACATATATGCTAACTCAAGGAACACATAAAAATATCATACCAACATTTAATTTGTAAGCTTAGTTGTTAAGACTTTATCAAAGCTAGAGCTAAATGCAGAATTTAAGCCATGTTTACCCTTTTTTCAGTAGATTTTACTCAGACAGAGGAAAGGGGGGCTTCATGGACTCAGAAAGAGTGTTTGAGGTGCTCTTAGGAATGAGACTCACAAAGTCACTGAAGCAACAGAAAAACTCTACGGCCCCTCTTCAAACTTAAAATGCCTTGCTCACGTCCCTCACAGCAGGAGGTCTACCTGCAGTGTGAACGTCAGTGGGAGGGGACTCTGAGGGGAGGCCATGGGTAAACTTCAGACTCCATCAGCAGTTCAAGACCTCTTCTTTCAATATAAAACTGCAAATTCAGCTGCTGTAGAAAAGCCTGATGATTCCTTCAAGTCTTTTGAGGTCCAGAATGAGCAGGTTTTGATGCAGCCTGAGACAGACCCTGTTCTGCATATTCAGGATGTTCAGTCTTGAATATCTCCTGACCAAACCCTCTGAAGACTGATGGGACTGTAACATGTGCCTTAGTGGATTTCTGCGCGGATATAAAATGGTGTTCTGAGATTCTGTCCTGGTGTTTGGAGTGCTTACAGCTGGATAAAAACAGTTTGAAAAGCACTGTCTCAGATGACACACCAACACGAGACCACCTCCAGGTCTACCAGGTGTTTTCTTCAGGTGTTGGACAGGACCACGATGACTATTGGACTCATGTGTGGGAGACACTCATGAGGACTTTCTGCTGAACACAAACTGCTTTTCTCCTGATTTTAACTGAGGCGTGATAACTCTCACAGGTATAAGAGTCTGCCTGCTCAGAATTAATTAACAGTTTGAGTAGATTAGAGAAAGTGAGGCGTCCCAGGACAGGGAGTCCCTCCAGAGTCAGAGCAGAGACAGCGTGCCACACAGCCACAGCCACGGCTCGGAGAAGCTCTGAGGTTCAGGCTCTGCTGATCAAACCCATCCATCGTCATCCATATGTCCCTGTCAGGGTCACAGGGCTGGAGCCTGTCCCAGCTGACACTGGGCAAGAAGTGGGGTACACCCTGAACCGGTCACCAGCCAATCACAGGGCCACATAGAGAGACAAACAACCAATCACACACTAACAGGACAACTTGGAGTCACCAGTCAACCTGCTGAGCATGTTTTTGATCTGTGGGAGGAAGGCCTGACCGACAGGAGATTGAACCAGCAACCTTCTTACCGTAAAACACTCACAGAACAACAATTAAGGCCACATCTGGGACACACAGCAACAGGAAGTCTGCGTGTTTGATTAAGGTTGCAGCTCAACAGGCTGTTAACCACACAGACGCATACACACGATGGCCACCATGCACTTCCTGCATACAAATACAGAGAACATGGTCAATGAACTTGAGCTTCTGTAAGACTTTTCTAGTCGCTGAAGACTCAGAGCAGCTTCACACTGCAGGTCACATCTACACATACACTCTCAGCCACTCTCTGATGGCTGGAGTTCGCTGCAGTCCATCAGTATCAGCTAACACATCTACGCCCTTTCATACCAATTTACACACCATTGACGCAGCAGTGGGAGCAACTTGGGGTTCAGCTTCTTGCCCAAGGACAAATTAACATGGGACAGCCAGAGCTCGGCTCAACCTGGTCCCTAAAAAATCCATGATCACAAAATCGTGGACGGAATCACGGAATTGAACATTAAAAGCAGAATTCGATATAAACGCCGAATATCACAGAAATGGCTGACATTTCACATAAAAGCTTTTTTTTTTCAGAATAAAAATTAACATATCTCCGGGGAAAATGCTCCAAGGGGGTCACTAAGGCTTGGGACAGTGTACGCTTCACTTCCCTTCCTTTGAGTTTTGTAGCTTCGGCAAAGAAGCTACAAAACTCACAGCTAACTCCAAAGTACAGGGCAAAGCAGTTTCCCAACGATTATTATGTGACAGGCAACCAAATGTTCAGCAAATTTTGTCAACACACTGTTGACTGGACCTGTAAAGATACGTGTGAGGACCACCTGAAGAGCAAGGGATTAATATTCATTACTTTATATAGTGTCTCGTGTTTAAATTTGTGTAAAGTACTAAAAACTGAATTCTCAAAAAAATAAAACCAAAAAAAAGAAAAAAAAAACAGTATTAGAAAACTAAAACGGATTTTATAGGGCCCTATTTTAGCACATATTCATACCTGCAGCTAATAATTTAAGAATCTTTCCTCCAGTGTTCAACCACATCTTTCAAAGTCATCACATTACACAGTCACTTATTTAACTGTAACATGGGGACAGTTAGCTAAGAAGACTGCAGCGTCATTGCCTCACTGAAATGACCAGTTACCATGGAGTGGACCGGTTAGCCAATCAGAGAAGACTGATCCCAGGTTAAGCAGAGAACCTTAAAGTGACAGGAGCTCCAATAAAGTGGTTCAGACAGAGAGAGAATCCAGGTGGATCAGGGCAGGATCAGGCTGTGAGAACTATAGGACTTGTTTTAACATTAGTGAAGGTGAACATACTTTTACAGTCTCTAAAAATCAATGAATAGGTGAGTTACAGCAAACGTTACTCACCTACCTAACTGTAGGTCCAGAGAGGCCTGATCTCCTGAACTAAAGAATTAAAATCTTTGAGTCCTGCAGAGAATTCTCTTTTCTTTTACTGAATGAAATCATCGAATCACTAAAATCCAGAGGGGATGTAAAAACTGTTTCAGATTGTGAACTTTTTGTGAGAGCTCTGACAGTTTGTGTTTCTCTGCTGTGGGTCAGGGGGAGGGTCTTGACCCACGGGGGAGGGTCCGATCATTAAGTCTTGGTCTGAGCTGATGTGTGACAGGGCAGGAGTGGGGATGATGAATGGGTTAATCCACACGCGCATCCACTCTGCACTGATGGGGTTTAGCGGGGGCGTCCACGCTACTGGCCAGATTAGACAGCACCTAATGCTTTGTGGGATGATTGCATCTATTTCAGGAGGCATTTATTCCACCGCAGAGATGTCACCGCGTTTGATTGCATTCCTTAGAACAATTGTTTTTCAGCAGCACCAGAGAAAACACCATCACTGTGCCTCAGTTTATGTCGGCCAACAAGTCAAACAGTGTACAGCACTGATCATGGGCACTGGACAAAGATTATTTCAGAAAATATCCCAAAGCAGTTAAATCTGTAAAGTTATAAAAGACAAACAGCAGTAACACAACCCTCCATCACTCTGACTGAGCTCACTGAGATGATCCAGAGTCTACACTGGTCTGACAATCACAGGGATGCACTGATGTGCACAATGACAGCTTGTGGTCAATCAGCTTCCTTTATCTCAGCACTGAGTCAAGACATGGGTGTGCTCCTGGAGAACATCTGTTGCAGAATGTTACATAAGTATAAAAACGTGGGGAGAGATTATAAATTCTAATCCACACATTTCATGAAAAATGAGTCTAAATGGAGTTTCACCGACTGGTTAATATTTAAGACCACAGGAAAAAAAAAGACTCCAGGAGCAAAACAATGTAAAAGCACACCTGCTTTCTTTGACCTCACACTATGATATACAGCATGTTAAATATTGATTCAATAATTTAACAGTGCATTAAACAGTGTCTTATATTATAACATCTTTAGATCGAGGGCAGGAACCTTTCTGATGTGAAGAGCCATTTGAGGTTCATCAAGTTTAAGCAGAAACCACAACAGAAGTCAGTCCTCCATGGATCTGTTCCAAGTTTCTGTCCAACATCATGATAAAAAGGTATTTATCTCCTATTTATCAGTCATTACAATGATGAGGACACTAAACAAGGCAGCATGTCTACGGAAACATCTGCATCACAGATAAAATCATAAGTACACCAAGTCTCTAACTAAACATGTAGTTTATGTCAAAATGTCAAAAAAGAGAATTAAATACAGGAGCTGCACAACACTGCTGCCATCCTTATGAAACATCCATGACTGAGTTTAACTGTTATCATGTCCATCATATCAAAGTTTGATTAAAATGTGTAACAAACAGAAAATCAAGAAAATGTCTTTGGTTAAAAAGTATCAGAGTGAAAAGTCCCGATTATGAGACAAAGATTGTTCTGACACCTTCTCTCAATCTCAGTCATATTCACAGCTTCACATTAACCATTTCATAATGCTCCCTGATTTACAAAGTGCTGCAATCAGGCAAATAAAAATAGGATCAAATAAAATAATTAAATAAATGAATGCGTCCTGTGCAGAAAATGAGGATCTGATCTCAGGAAGAGCAGGACAGCTTCACAAGATGCTCTCATTCAGTCAGGAAAAATAAAGAGATCACTGTGATTGGCTGAGAATAAGAGGCTGTTTTAGTTTTTTAGAAAATGGCCACAGGTTTGTCACACATGCCAGTGGTCACGCCGGTGCAGCATTAGGAAGTATATGTGATGGAGCTGCCTCTAAATTCAGGGCCTGTAAGTTTAGCTCTTCTAAATGCTGCCCTGATACAAATAAATGTGTGATGCATGTGTCTATAATAATTCATTCACTCAGTCAGTAGAATAAATTTTGATGCTTTTGGTCTTACAGCATGACAAAACTCAAACTAATCACACTGAGCAAAATCACAGACAAACTAAAGGTGCTCTGCATTTCTGATATTATTATCATCAAAAATGTGAAAATACCGCCCTATCTCAAACTGTTAAAATAATATTTCAGTCATTTTTAGTTGAGCTGTATCAGATACTTGATGATAGTCGGTGAAGCTGGGCTGCCCCTTTAAGAAGAGCGAGCTGAGACTGCCAGTGAGGTGCTCTGCTGGTGTCAGGTACAGTTATTCACAGTAACTGTGTGAGCTGACCTGACTCTTCTGTCTCTGTTCTGTTTTTGTATCTCAAATATATAATGTGATGCTTACTTCTACAGCCCAACTCCAAACGAAGCTGAGAAGTCGTGTAGAAAAAAATAGCAACACGACGGGCAAATCCTATTCAAAACCTTGTGTTTCTGGTGACAACGTTGTTGTGTAAATGGGACATAAATGTCTGCAGCAGTCCACACGTCCTGCAGCTGGGAGTAGACTGATCTAAAATCAAAATCTGACCAACCAAACTCTTCAGTGTCATCAGAGGAAGCCCTGAGCAAACTGTTCTGACCAAAGCAGCTGAGCAGTGAGAGAGACTCCCTCAGAGAAACAGGGACAGTGTGTGCAGGGCTGCAGGCAGACTGCTGTCTGACGGATCCGTCTCTCTCCTGCCAACTATCTCAGCGGATACTTCAGGCCCGCTGCAATATCTGCTGCATTCTGTCGGCTCTCAAGTGGAGCTCAACTTCAGCTGCTCTACGACTGATCGACTGAAGAGGGAGGAAGCATATGTCACAAGCTTTCTGTCACACTGAGGACCAAAACAGAGGACCTGAGTGAAGACACAGACAGTATACAAACACCAATAATATTTAAGCAAAGCACAAAAATGTTAAAAGATGTCCAACAAAGCTGAATATTAAAAACTGCATGTAGCTTTGAAGTTTCTGAACGTTGATGTCATTTATTAGTGAGGTATTGAAATCTCAGTCCGTTGTTATTGTTATAAATGTGTAGTTTTAAAAACAAAAAAATATGACCTCCTTAATGCAGCATAGCAATAACACAGAAATGACGACAGACTCATACATGAACACAAGGAGACGACGCCCCCCCACAACAACATACCTTCAGTTTCTGACGACAGTGAACACTAATGGGCTCAAGGGTCCTGTGGCTGGTTCTGGTTTAGGATATGACATTTCTGAGGGCTCACGCAGGAGGCTGGTCTGAGGCTTTAAGTGGTGTGCAGATCATAAAGTCCACCAAAGCCCTGACCAGGCTGCCCACTGTCTGCCAGTGCACTCTGAAACAAGGCCCATCACACGGCACATTACTGGGATGGATGCAGGTCAGATCGATCAGGCAGTCCTCATGGATCAGACCAGGTCTCTGTAGACTGGTCTCAGAGAGTCTGTCTGAACTGAGACCAGACTCTGTGCTCAAAGCTAGAAACACTTTAGTTCCTCACTGGAGGAAAAAGCTGTCTTTTAACAAGCATGTCAATAGTTTGACAAAAACACAGAGGGTTTCGTTGGTCTTTGGATGCACAGAAGAGACTTATCAGAGCAGGTTCATATCTGTGATGTTCTTCATATACATGCTTCATCATCACTGAAGAGGGTGGACTCTGTAGACCCTGCTGCTCTGGTCTGGGTTTCCTCAAACGTCACCTTCACCAGTGGGCTGGTCTTCTTCATGGCAGGAGGGAGGAACGCTGGATTATCTCATAAGACCAAACTACAGCGATCACCCTCTTATTTATGTTCTCTGCTGAATTCCAAACTCTCAGTTTCCTCTGGTCTCGTGGTTTCATCATGTATGTTGTTCCTCAAACTCTGTCTTAGCTTTGAGTGATTGTGCTCCATCCTCCTGGTCTGACCTACAGAGACCCCTAAACTAGAGCAGGGGTCAGCGACCTGGGGCGGGTGTGGGCAGATGTTCTCACACACAGAGGTCCTTTCTGTTGTCTAACTCACAGTGTCAACAGAAATGAAGCTCAGTAAAGAACAGCGAGGTCAGGGAGCACATTTTCAGTAGGCGTCTGTCACGGAGTGCAGCACACGTGGACCTGCAGATGGGGCGTCTGTTTGTCTGACCGTCCGCCTGAGAGCGTGATGACTCAGAAAGTTTTTTACAGATTTTGAAGAAACTTTCAGGGAATGTTGGTCGTGGCACGTAGATATGGTAAATTTACTCCTGGCCTTAATTTTATTTTTATTGGTTGAGCTGCCTTAATCAGGCCTACATCAGATTTGTGCTTGGACCATAAATCTTGAGGTATGTCTTTTAAATAAGCTTCTTCCTCTTCAGTGAGGGTTGCCTGGAGGCTACATCTTGGGGATAATAATACCTTTTCTGTCATTCCCTCATCATAGCCTGTGCTTGATATCCTGATGTATTTTTTTATCAATTTGGTGGTGATGGATTATTTTTGATGGATTTGTTAACACTGTGTGGTCGGGCAGTTTTCCACATTTTCAACAGAGAACAAAAGAGTCATTTGTCAATGAAGAGGTTTGACAATGAGGGAGCATTTTTCCTCCATGCCACACAGTTTGGTCCAGACCAAACCTCAGATAATTATTCAATGAGGGATGTGAATTGATACCAGTGCCATGAACAATTCTGTTTATCAATCTGACTCTTTACGGACTCCCTTATGGTTTCTGCTGATGTTCTGTGAGGGCAAAGCAGGTCTACTGACAATAATGTCAAACACAGGACCCTCCTGAGAATCGATGATGTGCTGCACAGGAAACTGCTTCTGCAGGTTTCTGGTTTTCCTCCCACTAAACATTATCTTTTCTGCTGACTGCCTCTAATGATATCATGGCATCGCTCTTCAAGGAAGTTTTTATCGATTCTAAACTGGAATTGGTTTTCAATTCCCATCCCTATATGTAACAACACATCGCTCTTTAATCCGGACCAAAGAAACAGACTTCAGGTGTACAAGAACCCCCACACCTCTTGATGATTGTTCTCACCAGGACAGCCCATTCAAACATCCCAAAGACTCTGAGACGAGGGAACCTGAGGCCCAAAAATGTTCACTCACTTTGGTGCTTCAGGCCTCGCGGCTGCACCACCCTGTGAAGAAACATGCTCCACCAGCTCCTCCTCTTTCTCCGTGTGCATGTGTGAGTAAGGGATGTAACAACTCTCAGTAAAATACTGAACCCTCTGGCACGATGTACACTAGGTCTGTCACTTTTCTAAAAAATGTAATTTGAATGTTTTTTTAACAAACCTACAAATATGGACGCCCCTCTGAAGGGGTGCTTTGTTTCCCCTGAGCGGTTTGGTTCAGTACGGTTCTGAGGGCAGGGATGTGAGCCCGGAGGAGAGGGTCGAGCCAGCTACATGAATATGTGAGGTCACAGCTGGGCACCGCCATGCAGCGGTCTTCAGTAGAGACTGTAAACAAAGAGCAGCAGTGGAAGACCTCCAGCTCTCCTGACCTTCATGGAGCATTATGGAGCGTTGCTTCGTGCGGGCATACTTCGCTGAAACAGCAGCGAGCAAATCACCCTAAATCCCCGTCTTATTTGAACATGGCAAGGTATGTGTTCCTGTTTTAGCTGCTGTCACGTGATAATTATGACTTTTGTGACAAATAAACAGACTGCAGCATCCATTTGATGGAAACGAGGCTTTGACACTGATCCGTGGGACGAGTGTTGTGTTGCACCCCTGCTGTGAGAGCGAGTCTGTCAGAGAGGTGCATCCAGATGAGGGAGGGAGTTTTGAATCAGTGAGTTTTTGTATAAAAATAAATCCAAGCATATGCTGTGGGAGGTAAAATATCAAACCTTCTTTGACAATATTGCCCAGCCCTTACCCCCATTATGAAGTACTCAAGGGCTGACCAATCAGATGCTAATATTGTGCTAAATACTGACATATGGGCAGTCACAGACACAACAGCCTCCGACCAGCTGCAGCCATGACCTTCACTTTCTCACTTATGAAGACCCAGATATATGAAGACCACCTTCAGCGCTCAAACAGGACCAGGTTCTCCAAAGCCACAACAACATGGTATACGTCTAAGAATATCCCAGAGTGCAGAGCTCCAAACACTTACCGAGAAGAGCTTCAAACAGGTTGCTCTTAAAGATCCCCATCACTCTCTGCACGGCAGTTTTGAGCTGCTGCTCCTCCGGCTTCTTCAGTTTAGTGCAGTACTCCTCCAGGAGCCCCAGGGCTCGAGCTGTGTCTATAGAGGAGGGGGCAGAGAAGGCAGCCGTCAGTGCTTTTACATCTTAATACAGTCAGTGTGAGCCTCAGATCAGGGTTAAATCAGCTGAATGATGTGACGGAGCTGTGTACAGTGATAATGTCTGACCGCAGAGCACACAGCAGCACTCTGCAGGAGCACAGGCCTGTAAATATAGAGCTGAGAGCTGAGAGCTTTACGTGGGTTTACTCTCCTGTACCGCTGCGCTCAACCACGCTGCACACTCCAAAAGCTCCTGCAGACAGTTTACAGCACATCATGTATGGGCAAAAGTATGTGGACGCCATAACATTCTAAGGAGGAATATACAGCAGGACAAGACAAAGAGGCATTAAGATTTCTCCCTCTCCCACTCTGTGGCCCCAGGAGCTGCCTGAAACGCTGTCCCCCCGTCAAACCTTGTAATACACCTATCAGTTAGGCAGTTTAGGCCAGTTTTAAGCCCATTGGCTCGCTGTAGCAACCCCAGTGTGGCAGAATGAACACAGAGTTGTTGAAAACATGGCACAGAACAGAGCTGAATTGACCAGTTACCACAGAGAAGACCTGTAAACCAATCAGAGCAGACCTGGACCACCTGGAGACGGGAGCCTGTCAGAGGAGGGAGCTCTGACAGAGAGAGAATACAGATGGATCAGGGGTACTCAGTATATAAACAACAGTGCTAATGCTAATACGCTGTACAAATTGATCTGTCTTTGTATATTGTTAATGATTTTAATGGTAGAATGGGAGTATGCTAGTGCTAACTAGCATGCTAACATGCTAATATGCTAACATGTGGTGAACTGTGTTGGATCAATATTATCCTCTGTACTCTGAACATTTTGTGGTAGTTTCAGCTATGCTAAAACTAGCCTTACTTTTAGCATTTCATGTTGTTGCCATGTTGTGTATATGTTTGAACCATAGAGTGATGTTTTGAGATTTTAAAGGGTCCTGTTTGTGTATACAGGCCACGTACCCTATGGAGGGAATACTGAACTGATAGAGTTGAGGTACTAAGACTTAACTACTGCTGGGGCACCTAAGGCATCAGATAGACTATGTTAAAGAGTCTGAACAACTGATATGAATGGGTTGCCCAGGGAAACATAGTTAAATCTTTTAGGGGGTGATCTATGACAGTCTGAGCGTCTTAGAGAGGTTTCAGAATCAGGTGAGTTTTGAAAACAATCCGCACTTGATGGTTCAGCCAGATGGTTTCAGAATTGTGTTTTCTTCCAGAATCTTCATCATCATCAGGAGGAACTTCAATGGATAATGGATTTGCAGGATCAAGTAAGTGTTCAGGTAGGTTCTAAGATGAATGATCAGCTAGGTATTCAGGTAAGTGATTAGGGCAGGTTTTCATGTACAATTTGTTCCACAGGATCAGGCAAGTTTGGTGACTCCACAGCAGGTAATGGTTCTGAACCAAGAGCCTCAGTATCACCTGAATGTAATGCTCTTGAAGTTTGAACTCACTCCACTGTAAAACTGACAGGATCAGGAACAAAACTATGTATCATCTCTTCTGGTGTAAGAATATGGTAATGGAGTTAATTTCTCTAATGCAGAACCAGAGGAAAACTCGACTACAACTCGGTCATGGAATTCAGATTCATTGTCATCAATTGTGACATTTCGGCTAATTTCACCGTACTGTTAAAGGAAATCTATGACTTGTTTACACAATGAAGGGTCAGTTTCTCCATCAACTAAAAGTGCATTGGGAATATTGATACCCAAACCCTCAAAAATAACCATAATGGCAAAAATGAACTTGGTGAGAATGAATACAATATCATTTACTGTGCCACTGTGGACTCCCGCAGTTCAGATCGACTGGATGGTCGTCCTCACAGTGAATCCGGTGGGGGGGCATCTGTAACTTATAACCTGAAACACCAGATGGACCGTTTACTAACTGGTCCATCTGGGAAAGAGCCATAGAAAGTATACATGAATAGACAGAAGCTCTCAAAGGTGATTGGATTACCATTCTGTCAACCACATTCTAACAAGCCAATCAGATAATGCAGTGGGCGGGCACTACTGCTAGGGTGTATAATTCTTAACATAAGCCACTATCTAAGACAAACTGTTCTCAAAATATTTCTCAAGTGGAGCGAATAAATCATGTAAGTGTTGTTTGTTCTTTATTCAACAAAGAAATGTGGTTCATATCTGATAAAACTGCGACTTAAGCTGCTAGCATCTATGCTAATCCCTGTACCAGCAGTCACTTCCTGCTGTCATTTTGCCTGTAGCTCCGCCTCTTCCTGCTCTAAAGGACTCTGATTGGGCCATGCTGCTTTGGGCCGCTCACAGTCAACGTAGATTGGAGCTTGGTAAGATGGACCTGCCTGACTATAGACATTTGATCAGGAGGATCCAGCTGCACTGCAGGGTTAACTAACCTAATCAAGATGGGGGCATCCCAGATCACCTCTGTCTGTGGTCTGAGGGACGGGGGTCACACTGTTCTCAGGCATGGAGCATTCAGGAGTATTGGCATCCAAACGGCTAACATCAGTCAGGGTAATAAGTGTTCTATGGCTGTGATAAAAAGAGGAAAAAACTAAAGCAAAGAATAATCTGAAGTCTCCAATTAACACAGCCTCTTTTTTAACTGTAACACCGCAGTAACGTCACCTGCTCGCACAGGTACAGTTTTTAATTCTCAGTGTTTCCAGAAAGTTCCTTGACTTAGCAGTCTACACTGTCCCACTGCTTTGGCACCCTTTGGTGCACTAAGTGTGCAGATCAGACTCAAAGGGTGGAGCCAAACAAAGACTCCAGTCTCCACCCTAAAACACCCAAAACTCTGCAGCTGATGGCCCTGCAGCAACATCGCCTGTGAGTTTTCTGCTGTCCGTCTAGGCCGAACTAATGTCCTCACTAACTAATGTTTCCACAGGGACATGGATTGTCACTCTGTGAACCGGATTAAAAACTGTCCGTCACAGGTACTGTCACACACCCGCACAATGTGATGGGAAAGTTCAAATTTTTCAACTCTGGCGACCGAGCGAGGCAGGTTTGAAGGATTTTGACTCTTAAACTTCAGGTCAGCTGGTGTTACTGTAGAATCTGTTTAACACAGGTCTGGACAGGAGGACCACGACCACACATCACCTGACAGGTGTTCAAACACTTCCTTTCATGAAGACCTGAGAGAGGAGACCCCCCCTAACAGCCTCTCACCTTTCTTCCTGATGGGCATGATGGACTTTCAGTGACGGGACTCTCTCTAAGTGGTCCAGGTCAGCCTGCTGTGCGTCTCCATGGAGGTCTTCTGTCAACTGAAGTGAACTCTTTTTGGTACTGAACGTCAGAGTGGAGTCCAGGGACCACCTGGGGGCCCCTGAAGGTGCATCCAGGGAGTCTCCACTCATCAAAGAGAGCAGATCAGAGCTGTCTCTGTCCAGGTGAGCTCAGCGCGAACATCTACCTGCCAGAGCTGCAGGTGAGGTCCAGCAGAGCAGGAGAACTTCAGAGTGAGCTGAGTTAGTATGATCCGTGCTGAGGGGACATCCGGGGACAAGCTCCAGAGCATGTGGACTACCCCCCCACCGGATTCACTGTGAGGACGACCATCCAGCTGAGGACCAGGCAGAAGAAAGGTGTGGAGACATGACGGACTCACTGCAGTCACAGTCCTGGTCCCAGTCCTGGTCCAGAGACTGGGAGGGACCCTCCAGCTGGAGAAGAGAAGTTCACTCCATGAGGAGGAGCTGTGAGGTAAAGGAGGCCCCGGCTCTCGCTCTCTGATCCGGCAGAAGTCCCACACAGTCCAGAAGTCCCACACAGTCCAGAAGACCCACACAGTCCTGGGTCGGCCCCCCTGTGAGGATCTGGTCCTCGGTGACCTGCAGGGTGAAGCTGAGAGGAGAGGTCTGCTAACAGCTCAGAGTTTCAGTCCGGAGGGTCAGACCTGTCGGTGGACGTGTGTGTGCTCCCCATGAAGCGGCTGCAGAGCCCTCATGACAGTAACGCCTCGGTGCTGTGCCCGGTAACGGCTGTGCCCGGTAACGGCTGTGCCCGGTACTCCGCGGTCACGGTAAACACGGGCAGCCTTCATGCAGCATCTCACAGTTGAAGTGATGCTCTCCCGGTGCTCCCGTGGCTCTCAGAAGATGCCTGCCTGCCAAATGTGGGAGAAAACGCATGGCTCTCAAACGCCTCCATGAAGATTCATATTCCGGCAGAGGAAAACCGTGAATTTAGCGGAAGATATCCGAAATAGACGCGGCTCTGCCCTCCATCTGCCATATCTCTATATCATTTATTTATTATTTAAGCAGCTACTGTACAGCAGCGTTAGCCATATGAACTGACAGCATTACCAACAGTTTTACAGCCGCCGCCAAGCTGCACCAGGTGAGGAACGCATCTTCCGGTCACAGCCTTCAAAATAAAAGCCTCAAATATCTACATTATTTACATCAGCCAGCAGCATGGGGGGGGGGGGGGGGGGGGGGGCTGAATTAAGAGGAGGAGAGAGAGGACATTACAAAAGCCAAGTAAAACACTTAATTTAATTTAATATAGTTTAGTTTAAAAACTTAAATAGTTTTTTTTTAACCTTGAGGTCTTTCTCAGAATTATGCCTTTATTTTTTGTCTTTAATCTCAGAATCCTGGCACTAACCTCAAATTTCTTATATTATTCTCAGTTTTCTGACTTCATTTTTTTCTTAGAGTTCTCACTTTTTAATTTCAAGAATTTTAACTTGAATCTTAGAATTCTGACCTCTTCTGAACTCTGACCTCTTTCTCAGAATTCTGTCCCTATGATTTTATTATGGCCGTAATCTCAGAATTGTAAAACGTCTTTTCACAGATTAAAACTAAAAGTTAGTTTCTCCGGGCCCTGATCCTCACACTGTGAACCCTCAGTATAGTACAGTACTCCTCCAAAGTCTAAGTATGTGGTCCGGTAGGTCTCAGGTCTTGTAGTGGGTCACCCTGGGGTCTGTGAGACAGGTTGAGGTGAGCCTTTGAATTTTGTATAATCATGTCTTATTAGAAGAAGCAAACAGCAGCCGATGATTTACCTGCTGTTGGTACTGTATGTTTTAATTTCTCTTCAAAAATAAAATTCAGTAGCACAAATAAAGTGTCATAAACCTTGAACCACACAAAGTTTTTTTTTATTATTCAACAGAGCAAACAGAATCAGCAAAAAAAAAAAAAAAAAAAATTCAGACACTGCTTCAGACTCTGACAACTACATCATGGCACAGTTAAAACATACAGCTGTCAGGGAACAATAAATAAAAGACACAAATGTATTTAAAAACTTTCAGCAGAAAGGTGTGTTTTCAAGTTTAGCATATTTTCAGAATCTAATGACAATAATATTGCAAAATATTTCACAGATTTGTTTATTGATCAATACACTAGGGTCATGCTCTCAGAACAACAAACATTTTAAAGTCAGACTTCCATCAAAACTCAGGGCCCACACCGGTGCTTTTATTTTGAAGTTTAGGACCGTCTGCTTCCGGTGTCATTCTGCGGAGCCTGACGCACCTGTTTGACTTACCTTAGCAACGCAGAGGCTGTTCGCTTGTTGCTGGTCCCCGATTTGATTGACAGGACCCACATGCCAATGAGAGAGAGGGATCTCCTGTCGCATCAAACGGATGGACCAATGAGAGGGCCGGAGACCTGAGCGAAGGTATGAGGTGAAATGATGATACATCAAGTCGAGTCCAGAAAACGTACCATCTCCACAAATACACGCTTTACAGGGAAATATAATGGATTAGATAATAAAAATAATAATAATGATTATTATTATTATTATTATTATTACAAAGGCAATAATTATGATGATAAAATAAATAAAAACAAATAACAACAATAATAATAATACTATAAACAGCCAAAGAAGGGAAATTGTTTTGTATCATTTATTCTTATTAGTTTAACAATAAAAATAAAAGGATGAAGAAGGAAAATGATTCAGTAGTATTTAATATTATTGCTATAATAATGATACTAATAATAATAATAATGATAATAATAATAATAATAATAATAATAATAATAATAATAACTTATAACAATAATAATGTTTATTTTATTCTTATTTTATTCTTATTATTTACTAGTAGAAGTACTAGTTGTCAAGTTCTTTAGAGGGTTAACTGCGGAAGGCCCAAATTTGTAAAGGCTAGAGGCAGATCTCCAGAGGACAGCTCAGTTCTTTTGTTTCATGAAGAATCCTTCCATTTATTTGTCTTCATACAAATAGGTTGAAAACCTGAACAAAAATGGTAAATAGACATCTCAGTTTTACAAAACATCAGTTAAATTAACTTACATTAATTAAACAAGACAAATAAACTGACCACTGTTGTCTCTGAAGCCTCCTTTCTGCTCCTACTGCACCTCCCTGCAGCTCCTACCTGCTGCTCTAATTAAGCAGCATGCTGCTCACCTGCTCATGCTTCTCTCCCCCTCTCCACTCTGCCTTCTGTCTTTTGCAGCAGCACAAATGATCAAGGAGACCTTTAGCATTACTGTATTTTAACCAAAATAAACTAATCAATACATAATTAAACAACATTAAACGTCTTTTGTTCTGTTTGGCTTGACAGTAGTAGTAGCACTAGTATTAGTATTAGTTATAGAAATAAGAATAATGACCTTTAAAGAAGAATAAAAATGATTTAATACCATTCATTATTATTCATGCTTAGTATAATTTGTTATCATATCGATGATAATAATAAGAACAATAATATTTATTATTATTATTATTATTATTATTATTATCAATAGTAGTAGTAGTAGTATTTTTAGTATAAGTATTACAATTATGGTGTTTTACCATATCATCATTGTTATTATTATTATTATTATTAGTAGTAGTAGTAGTAGTTGTTGTTGTTGTTGTTGTTGCTGTTGTATTTGTATTATTATTACTGTTGTTTTTATTATTATTATTATTGTACTTACGAAAGAATTATCATTATCCAAATTATAAAAGTTATTTCTAAACCAAATTATCATCATAATCCTGCTTAATATGATGGTTAGTATTACTTCCATCATTATTGTCACTAATGAAATATTTGTCTGTTTATTTTGTCCTAGCTGAACTCATGATGAAAAAGATGGGTACAGGTAAATCTCTGAATAATCTTTATCTACCATTTCATTGTCTTATTTTTTTTTATTTTTAAAAGTCCCCTTACACTAGGCTGTGCCTCAGGAATCTGTCCTCAGAGTGTTTCTCAGTCATGTGTCTCCCTTTTTGAAGCTTCTCTGTGAAGAATTTGGATCCATATTAACAGTTAAATAGGAAATGATTAAAAAATTATAAACCCCCTGATATACCTCTTTGTTGTCATGAGTGTGAGAATCTCCGGCTGTATGTTTGACAGACTGATGTAATGAACCCTCTTCCTCAGGCTTTGTGTTATTTGTGGCCGAAGAGCAGACTCTGCTGGTCAGCAAAGGAAATAAATCAGAGTTCATTTCTGCTGCTCAGAGAAATTTAACACATGCAGTCTCTCTAATATGTTTTAGAGTTAAAGACGGAGTCACTGCTTTCAATTAAACTATGAAAAATCTTTAACACAGTGGATGAAGAGAGTGTCTGTAGGAGCTCAAACATCAGCTCTTTGTAATTGTAGCTGTTTTATTTTGAAGGAGCTGTTCAAGGAGAGTGTTATGGAGGGCTGTTTCAGATATCTGATCGCTCACAGCTCTGCAGCCATGATACTGCTGTCCCGTTAGCTTCAGAAGTCTCCTCTACACTTCAATACAAGTCAAATCTGTTAATTAAACAACACAATTAAAAGTTCAACTTCATCAAGACCCTTTTGGAAAGTGCTGATCATATAAGACCTTGTCACCTCTCAGTCAGTAAAATGTTTTTTTTCCTTCCTGTTTTAGCTTGGTCCATAAAAACATTAACACCATCAGATCTTCTTTGAGAGGACACTCAAATCCTGTGGGTCTGCGGTTTCTAATGTGCTGAGTGCACTGATTTAGCTAAAGAGTGAGTCTGTTAGAGTGCTGTTTATATCTGTACATGAGTGTGAAATTGTTTTATGTACTTAAACAGATAACATTTAGCCTCTCAAATTCCCAAGCAGCAGGTCTCAAACAGTGCTAACAGGCAGCTGTAATTGGCCGTCATTACTGCTGTTTCTCACTGAGAGCATTCATTTTCATTTGCAGGGACCTGATCAGCTGTTTAAAAACAGATGGAATAAATGTCACACTCCTTATGTATCGTAACTGTCTCCATTTCTATTATTTTATTTTATTTTTCTCTTAAAACACTGCTATTGGTCACCTTCTATTCATTTTGAACCAATATAAGGGAAAATATTTGCTGTATTTATTCAGCAGAGCTTTTTCCATTTCCTGAAAAGTAACAATCATGGCGATAAGAGGTTTGTGCCCGACAACATACGTGTGATCATCAGAAATAGGAAGCCCCATTCGGTCCACAGGAGGCACTGCAATCAACACATGCAGGCCTAACCTTGCAGTACAGCTGGATCCTGCTGGTTCCATGTCTATAATCAGACAGATCTATCTAGCCACGCTCCAATCTAAAACGATTGTGAGAGGCCCAAAGCAGGACGGCCCAATCAGAGTCCTTTAAAGCAGGAAGAGGTGGAGCTATGAGTAGACAGAGGTGACTGCTGGACAGAGATTAGCATAGATGCTAACAGTTTCAGTGGCAGTTTTATCAGTTCTGGACTACATTTTTTTATTAAATGATAAAAATGAACACTACAGACTTCTCCAGAGTAAAGATATTTTTACTGCACTTCCAATATTTTTTATCAAGTGACTCATCTGCTGTCCTTTACACCCATTGAACATTATCTGATTGGCCTGTAATGAATGTAATTGACTGAACGATCTTCCAATCACCTGTCAGATATGCTTCTGAAAGGTTCAGCCCCCCCCCCCAAACACTTTCTATAAGCTCTTTCCCAGATGGACTGGTGAGATATCTTGAACAGTTCATCTGGTGTCTCAGGTTACTTTGGGCCTTGGGCCAGGGGTCTACAAAAGTCCAGGCTGTGACCTGTGGTCCACTTTAGCTGACCCACAGCAGGTTTAAAAAATAATGTCAGTCTGACCTACAGTTTTAAAGCTTGTGCTTCACTCGTGAATAAAGAACTGATTCCAGCACTAAGCAGCAAGAACTGCCCTCGTTTCTGGGGTCTGGTTTATAAAGAATATCATCAGCCATCTTCAAGCTCCAACACTCCCATAGAGTTTGTGCAGTTTGCTCTTATTTGAGTCTGAAAGTCGGAACGAGCCATTAGTGTCTCCTCTGTGCTGCTCGGAGGGTCTTGCTCATCAGTTCATAGTAATTGTATTTGTTATGTAGACATTAGTATGATCTCCCTATCCATGGTTGATAATACATCAATAGTAACTATCTCTAGCACCATATAGACATGAGGTCCCTCTGAAAATGAGATGCCACATCTCAAGAGACTTACCTTTAATGAATTTACACTCAACGGAGACAAATGTGGTGGGGATGGATTAATGGTCTGGTGGCCATGAGTCTGTCACTACCATAAATTCTTATTTTCAGTCCTTTGTCTCTGTACAGCATCAAAATGTATCTCATTTTGATACTGTTGTATTATTCAATGTCAGTCCTCTCTACCTTATAATTATTGTAGATGTTCATGTAAATATTAGTTTATTACTCTTTTCATGATAATTTTTGATTATACTTCTATAAAAAACTATCACTACACAGTCATACAGACATGAGGACCCTCCTGAAAAACAGCTGCTGCATCTCAAGGGGCTAACCTCTAATAAATTTATATTCGGCAGAGACAAATATGAAGAAGACAGGTCTATGATTGGTCCATGGATCTGTTACTAGGTTTAGTTCTTACTTTAGTCCACTTGTCTCCGCCCACCTCCCTTCCTTCACTCACATACCCAACACAGCATAGTGTGGATGGCTGTTCATCATGAGACTGGGATCCACATTCAAGATTTCCTGCTGCTAAACACAAGGTTTTTTCTTGATGCCATGATGGATTGATGTTGGATTTTGGATGTGTGCATGTGTGTATATATATATATATATATATATATATATATATATATATATATATATATATATATATATATATATATATATATATATATATATATATATATATATATATATATATATATATATATATATATATATATATATATATATATACATATATATATATACATATATATGTAGATATAGATATATAGATATATATATAGATATAGATATGCATATGTATATGTGTATGTGTATTTTATATACGTGTCTATGCATATATGTGTATCCATAAAATGAAGAGTTTGTCTTCAGCCTGCTCTATTGTAAAGTGTCCTGAGATAACACTTGTTATGAATTGGCGCTATACAAATAAAGATTGATTGGTTGATTGACTAGGGGCCTGTCTACTGGTAGTCTGGATCAACCAGGATCCCCTGAAATCTGATTGGCCACACCTTAAATCTTTCATAGTCAGTAAGTGCTCCCTTGTTGCTTTGTTAATGTGGTGCTGTGATGTGGACTGCTTTATCTTTCAGCAGGCTCAAAACCTGAATGTACCTTTACCCGAAGAGGATCGGCTTCACTGACTCCAGCACATTAGGACAGGGGTGTCCGAGCGGCCCTGTCCGTCCTCACTTTTATTGTGTTTGGCATTTAGTTAAACGCCTCATACTAACAACAGAAAGACCACCAAATGTCTAATAAACAAACAAACACCCAAACAAACAAATAGACAAAACCGTCATAGCTTTACCTGCTGTCATCCTCTCTGTGTATTCAGTGTTCGGGTCTAAGTAAAGAAAACAAAATCAGACTGTACTGTTAGTAAAATCAATACCCTGTTTATTGATGATAGGATACTTGATGCAGTGATTACAATATTGATCAACACGAGGCAGAATAAAATTACAGATCAATCACATTTTCAGATCATAAAATACTCCTCAATCAAGCTCCTCTGTCTTCAGACTAAACCTAAGCAGGCTGTGTGACTTTATTAAACAGTGTTCATCATTTACACAGACACAAGCAGAGCCCTGAGGGCAGCCTTATGTACACACTGAGAGCCCTCACACATCCTCACATCAGTCTCACTTCGACTTGCTCTTGGCCATCACCAACATCCTCAGAGGCAGAACATCCTCCACCCATTCTCCATCAGCCTGCAGCATCCTCTGCCATAAGCTGGCCTCGTCTGGTGTTGAATCCATCCACCCCACATCCACGCCGTAGCTCTTCCCTGCACAGAGAGGCACACACATGCTGTGATAAAGACACTTGTTCCACTTTACTCTGGACTCTCTGGAAAACAGTCTAAGTTTGGGAGTGTGGTCCGACCTCTGCTCACAGGCTGCATGTTTTGAAGTATTTTGAGCAGATTGAAGGAGATTTACTGAACTAATCTTCTTTCCTATTACACAGTTAGTCCACCATAAATCTGAACAATTGTTTGAGCTTTACTTCTGTTTTTTGTGCAAGTGTTGTTGAGCATCACACTCAGCTTCAACGTGATCAAATGTGAAAAAACTTAAACTGAAGTCCATCCAATGAGCCAAAGATCAGCCCCTGGTCCTTCCCCCTCTGTTTTGATGGACAAAAGGACTTCAAACTCCTCATAAGACAGATTAGTGACTGTGAGGAAAAGATGGACGCTGGATTCTGACCTGTCCCCAGCCCGAGCCTCACGCCGCCGATGTAGTGATTATTGAGTCGGTCGTGATCCCACACGGTGATCTCCACGCAGGCCTCCTTCAGGTCATCAGGTTTGAAGCCGTCATACACCATGGTGTGGTTAAACATTGGGTTGGCTGTCCTCTTCACCACACGCGTCTTCTGTTTGCTTTTACGACTCGTGTCAGGGAGAACGGCGCTGCAGCAGGAAAAAGAGGCGTTTGAGATGTTTATGTCAAATGAAATCAAACAACAGGACATTAAAATCACATTAAATTATATCAAATCAAACTCTGTGTGGACATGGCCTGGATGGACAGTTCTTCTGTAGACCAGGCTTTATCATTCTGGCTCGGAGCTTTACAAGATGGCTCTGCATTGTAGAGTGGTGCAGGGATGAGTCCAGAAATGTGGAGGTGAGTCAGCATTTTAGCAAGTGATAAGTGATCATACAAACATCGGGGCCACAGCTATTGGTACTAACTTGATCCGGCCATTCAGTTAAGAGGAAATTCTCAACCAAGAGGTCATAACGTGAGGTAACATGTTGGAAATATTGTAGCTGTTCTAAGTCAAACCGCCATGTTGTAGTTCCATAGTTGTGTGATACTAGCTTTTTACTCTTAGTAATCAAAGTTAGGTTTGTTTGAAAGATTTTAACTACAGAGATAATTATCAGCAATGATTGAAGAAGTAAATAATCCCAAAGGCTCTAGGTCGAGGGCCCCGGCGTGATATGAACTGCCAAGTTGGCTTACCAAATATGTCATCCCTGCACCGGTCTACTCTGATTCCACCAAGCAGTCCAGTTCAGGTTGGTTCAGTATGGTACGCAGTGACTGGTGTTTCCACTGGCAAATAAGGAGAAAAGGTACCAAATAACTGACCCGTGACCTCTGAAGGGATGCTGAGCATACCTATCCAACACCAAAGGGATGAGCTAAAAGTGCTGTAGTCTGCTGATTGGTCACAAATATCGTCAATTCCAATGTGACAGCAGTTAAAACGAAAATACAAACCGCGCCATGTTCAAACAAGCCGTGGTTTTAGAGTGATCTGTTCACTGCTGTTGTTGCGAAGAACGTCCCCAGGATATGACTCCCTGAAGTCCTCATCTGTTGGTCTTTATTTACTTATTGGTCTCTGCTTAGGAACCGCTTCGCTGTGTCGCGCTGCTGTGGTGTCACGCAGTTACGTACCTGGCACAGCCCTGAAGCTCACATCCCCGTGCTCAAGTAAAGGTACAGCTGGCCATGGACACACAAGTGAGGTCAGGGTTTACTGCTCCAGACTGAACCGAACCGTACTGAACCGAACCAGAGCACGCGGACTGTGAATCAGGCCGATGATTGATCACATCTTTGTGTGTAGGCAGCCAAAAACATGTGACAGATTGTTCCTGTTGTTTTGTACAACAGCTTTGCCTCCCTCTGCTCATCTCTTAAATGTAAGTGAGAGCTTTTTTGGTGGGAGGGCAGAGCACAGGCTGGGGGTCAGATCCAAATGCCTCACGTGACAAAAGCTGTAAACATAGCCTGCAGGACAAAGACTGTGTCCTCTTGGTTAGTGTTTTTTTATAATGACGGGAGATCAAAGGTGATAGTTGACCACAGCAGGTAAAGAAAAGGCTGTGCAGTGCACTCTGGGAATAAAGACAGCATGAGGACAAAAGGTTCATGGAGCTGCTTTATCATGTTTGAACAGTACTATGTTAGAATATTTGTACCATGTTTGATTTATTAGGTGTTTCAGTCACAAAAGGATGACCCACCATTTCACAAAGGGGTCGATGACGACTCCTCTGACCGAGGGGAGGTTCTTACAATCTTTCACCCAAATCTGCACCTCACTGGTCTCCATCTTCACCGAGCTCTGACCTGTGGAGGAGGTGCACATCAGGCAGTAATAATCCTCAGAGGAAAGTAATTAAATGTAAATGTAAATGAATAAAAACCATGAGAGCTCACTGTTTGCTGTCTGCGGCAGGAACCTCAAGGCCACTCTCATCTGGCCCCTGCTGTCCGTCAGCTGTGGGGGGGTCGGCGCTGAGGTCTGGGCTGACACCTGAACAGGAATGAAGAGTAAACATCAGATCTGTCCTCTCTCACTCAGACTGTAGAGAAACTGTGGCTTTACCCCGGCCTTCAGAGCGTATTCATTGATGTGAGTGTTGCTGAAGTCCCACTCGGACAGGTCCACGTCCACGTCGCCCAGGAAACTGTTCCGCCCAAAGGTGTCGTTGTGCCACACGGAGATGTTTAAACTCTGGGTTTTTAACATCTCCATGGGAACTTTGAACTACAAAAGGGTAATAGATTACCATTTTCGTGAGATATGAACCATAATAAGACAAAATGAGAGACTGGCTGATGTTCTCACCCGCAGGATTTCATTGTAGTCTGGGTTTAGGGTCTTTTTTTTCACTGCAGTTTTTCTTTTTCCCAGTTTGGTTTTGTCCGGGAGGAGGTAACATTTCACATACCTCAGGAAAGACAGAGAGGAAATGGTCTTTTTTTAAGTACAAGGGGAAATATTGGTCATTCCTCAGAACTTAAAAGCCTTTGGATTTATCTCTTATTGAAAACTTTAATGTCACAGTTATCTGCTTTCCCATTTGGAGTGTCCATCTCCAATCCAAACCCAGAGAGTGTAAAATTCTGCCCCAGGGGCCCTAAACTGAACAACACAGCTGCTGAAGATCGAGGACCAAAGAGTGTGAAGGAATAATGAGATAAAAACATGTTTAAGAAAGGACGTCCTGGTTCCCCTGTGAGCTACTTGCAAAGCACTCTGGGACTGGGCTCAGCGTGAATCAGGAAGTCATTTACAGAGACGATTTTTTATCCATAAAGAGAGATGTTGGTTTGCTGTGAGGTAAATACACCTCATGGAGTCCTTCATTCTAAAAGAGAAGGGGACTGAAGGTGGATGAGGGACAACATGGATCCCCTTTCAGCTTGTAAACGTCTGTTTACAGGGGTTTGGGGGTGAAGTTACAGGAGGAAGTTTGGGTGTCTGAACAGACAGCAGGAACAGAGTTATGGTGAGTCTGTCACAGGCGAGCAGCATAAAATGTGAATGGTTACAGAGCAGCAGCAGGTCCTGCTCACCTGTCCAGCAGCCTTTCACACATCATCACATGTTGTCATGACAACGATAAACAGACTGTGTATGTCATGGGGGAGGTCCTGCCTTGTTACAGCTCCAGAATTTAAGAATATTTCTGTTGAAAACCTCTGAGGGAATGTCAATGAAATGTATTTATATTATAGAGTCAGTCACTTAAGTAAAAAAATAAATTAAGTGGTCCAACAGCACAAACAAGCACCGAGGCATATCTGACTCTGTTAGCTGAGTCAAGATCAAGACTGAGGAGAAACGATCCATCTCACTATGCTAACAAGCTAACAAGTCCTTCAAAACGTCCCTGATCTTCATCTGTATTCAGATCACTACCAAACTTTAATCACTCCTCCCTTGTGCCATGAAGTAACATCCATCCATCCATTATCTGTACTGCTTATCTCTTTTGGGGTATTGGGGGCTAGAGCCTGTCCCAGCTGACATTGCAAGAGGCGGGGTGCACCCTGAACCGGTTGCCAGCCAATCACGGGGCCACATAGAGAGACAGACAACCATTCATGCTCACATTAATACGTTAGGGCAATTTAGAGTCACCACGTAACCTAAGGAGCATGTTTTTTGTCTGTGGGAGAGTCTGAAGAGAACCCACCCATGCAAACACCACCTGACCCTGACCGACACGGGGATCAGACCAGTAACCTTCTTGCTGTGAGGCACGTGCACTAGCTGCTGTGCCACCATGCTGCTGTGACCTAACATTGGCCGGAAATTTCATCAAAAACCATCGGGAACATTTTAAGTTATCTTCACAAACAGACTGACAAACACTAGCAAAAACATAACCTCCACTGGAAAAAAAAATCAATATTTATTTTCTAACAATTTGAGATATTTAATCATGAAAAAGTTCATTTTTCCTGTAATTCACTTCAGTAAGTTAAAGTTCGAAAATAAAGAGAAATTATTTAAACTTTGTTTTCAGTCTTCATGAAAACAGCTTACAACTCATTAAAAAAACATCTCAAAATATAGACTATTATCAAAACATTTTTTCAGTCCTGAAAAAGGCTCTGATCAGTTCATTGACTCAGATCACCTCCTAATGTTTCCTGAACCTTTACTGTCTCACTCTGGTTCAGTGCATACAACTCCTGACCTGACAGCCTATCTGAGCATCAGGTTATGATTGAGTTCAGATTTTTTAAATTTAATTATAGAAAATGAACTTTTTCCCTAATATTCGCCTGAATGGTTTAAAATGGTGGTTCTTATCTGATCTATTCCCAGGATCCATCAGCTCATGACCCAGATCTGACACAAAAATCTGACTGTTGAAGTTTATTTCATAGAAGTGTTGGGTGAAAGATTAGATAAAAAATAAAACTAGCCTCAAGGAGAAAAAGGAAGTTTAAAAAAGCACATTGTGACAGACGCCTTTAACGTACCTGCATTTCCTTTCATTGTCTCCAATGATAATAAAGACATTTAGTGAGATATAGATATTCAATTTATAGATAATGAGACATGTTTACAGCATGATTGGAAAACCAGCTTTTTAACCTCATGATCATGAGACGGCCCCAGATCTTCAGAAAACAAACCCAGTCGCTCTTTCATCAGGGTGAATCTGTTTATGTACGCCCCCTCAGGCCCTGTCTCCTGGTTTCAGGGCACTCTGTACAGACCTGCACAGGCCGCCTGGGGTCATGACCCTCCAGTAGAGAACCTCTGATATAGACCTTTCACTTACGGGTCGGAGCGGTTCTTCTTGGCGTCTGCTACAGCCAGATCTCTGCAGTGCACCACGAAGATGTGAAACTCTCCTAGCTTCTGGATGTAGTTCATGGCGAACTGGACGGTCCCCTGGACTTCTATGTCCCCAAAGTCTGCTGGGTAAATGCTGCTGATGCTGCCGCTGACCTGCTTGATCAAAACACACAGAAGACCTGAGCTCAGACACCAGCTTGATCAGGTGATTGGATTAGGAGGAAGTTTTTATACAAGTTACAACATGGCGTTATTAGCTGGAGTGTGGCAGCTGCTCCCATGTTGAACCTCCATGTTGTAGTTTCATAATAGCCCAATGATAGCTTTTTGCACCAATTACATTTAAGCACTAAAAACTTTAAAGTATTCATTTGTGAAGATTATCATGATGAAAAAAACATTAAAGATTCATGAACTGCTGTTGCACTATGAGAACTTTAGGTTGGCCTCCTGCCCCGTCCCTGCAGCCCTCTTTGCACAGACCTTTAGAAAGAGACAGCAAATACAGTCTGTTATGTGAGTGGACATACAGAGGACATGGAGGCTAGTCCTGAGGACAGGCTGAGGTTGGACGTGGAGCTGCCCGTGTTTCTCCTCAGGCCCAGGTTTGTGTCCAGAGTGCTGTCGCTGTCCGTCTGATGAGATGATAGAAGAATGAGGGAAACATGTTTAAATTCAGTCACATGAATAAATCAGTGGGTGATGAAGGTCAGGTGTGGAGTCTGCTGATCTACCTCGTCCTGCTGAAGGAGTGGCACCGACGAGCTGGCCTTCAGCTGCCTCCACTCAGACGAAGATGGGAGAGTAGACACTAAAGAGAGATGTGATTGATCAGCTCTGACAGAGGTATGAAGAGGACTTTTACCATCTCAGTGTGCCAGTGTTTACCATCTTCAACGCTCTGGTTGGTCTGCTCTCTCAGGTTCTCCTGGTTCTTTGATTTTCCTTCACAGAAATGAGATCATGTTTACAGTATTATTATTAAAATCACAGTTTAATAGAAATGAAATGATGTGTTTTACCACCAGTTGTATGACAGAAGAGCTCAGGTACTTGTTTTTGAGGCGAGGTTCTCCAGGCTTTTGGACGAGGACTTAATCTTAGAGGACAGCTCTCTCAGAGACGTCATGAGGGGTCGAGGAGCTTCATCGTAACCTGCAGCATGGGGACATCATTGATCTGGTTTTACAGGGTGATGAAGCCCTTTCTCTTGCCTACATGTGCACATGCCCGAGTTGATCATCGAAAAAAGTTATGTCAGAATATTAAAAACACAGCCCATCACCTCACTCATTGTGGCCCGCAGGTCAATTTTAAAGGTCAAAAATGTCTAAAAACTGTGAAAACACAAAAGAATCTGCCAAACAACTGATACGACAATACAAAGTCATGAACAAATTAGGATATTAAATGGAAATATTTCCTCTTTTCTTGGATTAATGTTTTTTCTTCTTGGGACATAATTAGTGAACTTTCATTGCTGTAATTGTTCCTTTACTTGGTGACACTCACATGGTTTCAGTGGCTTTAATCCTGTTTTGATTAAATGAAATCATGTGTTTTTACCTGCTTTTAAGTTAAAATATATATAAATGTTGGTTCAATTGACTGAGCTGAAAGCTTTGTATCTGCCTTTTTGCTAATTAACTGTATTTTTTTAAGATTATTTTCTGGGCATTTTATGCCTTTATTGATTGGGAGAGAGAGAGACAGTGGATAGACTTGTTAAAGGGGACGAGAAAGAGCAGGAGGAGGACACCCTTCAAAATGGCCGCAGGCTGAACTTGAACCCGGGCCAGCAGAAGCATGTACACAGACTGTGCCTGGTTGCTTACTGCTCTGCCAAACCAGCACCCCAATTAATTGTAATTTTAACTGACAAGTGTTACAAAGCAGCCCTTTAGGCAGTGAAAATTGATTTATGTATCCCTGTTGGTAACTTAAAGAGGTCATTTTCTGCTTTAAATAAGGTTTATGTATCTATTTTTACTTTGACGACTGCAAGTGTGCATTCACAATGACTAATGTTGAAAAATGTCTGGTTTTCACAACATGAGTGGCCCTGATAGTGCTGTATTCTCTCTCAGTCTGAGCGGGCCTTTCTGCTCTGATTGGATTAAAGGTCTACTCTGTGCTGATTGGTCAGTTCGAGGCTGCTCAGCGCCCTGTTGTGAACAACTCAACAACAACAGAAAATTATATTTTTTTGGAGCTGAAACGTTAATTTTACTTTTACTACCAAATTTCCATAAAATTTAACATATATATTTTTTATGTCTCATTTGATAAATTAGGTGTTTTTGGTAACTGATAACACGCTTGAGGGCATTTTTATCATTTATCTGATTGTACTCAGATTTTTTTTTACTGATTTGTTGATCATATTGAGTAGATAGAGGTATCATAAAAGTATGTATCAAATATGATACAACAGGCTTTAAGGGGTTTTAATAGTACAGGAAACAGTATGAGGTAAAAGGAGGAGTGTAGAGGTACTGGTACTGGAATTATCATGGATGGTATGATGTGGCAGAAACCACCAGTGTTTCAACACTGAACTCATAATCAGCAATTATCCAAAAACATACTGAAAAATCTTATACAGTAGAATTCTAAATTTAGAATTCTACATTTTTAAAAACTCAAAAGTATCAAAACCTCTTACAAGTAATGATAGTACAGTATTTATGTAACATGATTAAGCTTTTCCATTTCCAAAGTTTTTGGAGATGCATGTTTGTTGCCTGATTTTTCTTTTGTGGTTTTCTTTCACACTACTTATAGCCTAACGTTGCACTACGACCCAGAAATACACAACCTGCTTTTTGTGATAACATTTTTAAGGTGTTTGCAGTTTGAAGTATTCTGTGCCATAACAGGCAGATACAGCTGTGTTCAGGCTCTGGTGGAGTGATGTGCAACAGTACTCTGCATGACTTTAAACTTTAAACCAGCAATGCTAACGCAGGCCACACTCTGCTTGTTGTTGTCAGTGAATGCTACAACAGCTTCTTCCTGTTTCTGTTGTATTCACCCAAAGTTGAGCCATAATTGACTGCTTTTTGGTTTGCTAGCCTACTGTGTTTGGACCTTGTTCTGTTTGGATGACTTACACACCCACCATGAACCAAAGACCAAACCAAGAAACCCACCTTTTCAGGCCGACCACAATTTGTTTTTTGTCCACACCAGAGTGCGGAAACAGACTTTAAAAAAGTGACTGAAAGTTTTTTCGATCTGGACCAAATATGTCAGTCTGACCTCAGGATGTCCACAGAGGGCAGTATTTGGACTAACGTGTTTGCATCTATTTGAGAAGCCGAGTTCTATCAAAGTGAAATGTGATGTTTTTCAGCAGCACAGAAACTACTAAGGGATTTTTTAAGAGAAATCAGAGAGGAGAGAATCTGAACGCTCACTGCCTGAGGTGGGCCGGGGCAGTGACCACGCTCTGGTCGATGTGTCTTGGCTGAGGTCTCCGTCTTTCTCTCTGACAGGACTGCCCTTAGTGGGACTGTTCTTCAGGATTCCCACAGAGTTTCTGAGGGTCTTTTGCGGGCTGTGTGGAGCATCACTCTCCAGGGTGAAAGGGGGAACGTGGGCCCTCTCCTGGGGCCCGAGGTAGTGCTGGTAGTCTTGAGAGATGATGGATCTGGCGAGGCGTGTCAGGGTCCCCAGCTTCTTCTCTGGGGATTTTCTGTGCTGTGGTGATGGAGAGTTCGGGGTGCTTTGCTGAGTGTGAACATCGCTGACCACTGAGTCAGAGCTTGATTTGGTTTCAGTCTGCCCTGCCTGTTTTGCCTCGTGGAGAGGACTCTTCCTCTCTCTTGGTGCTGGTGTTGGCTTTCTTTGCTCCTCAGGAGTCTTGGTTTGGAGGTTGATGTCGATTGGAAAGGTTTTTAGGGGAGAGCCTTCTACTGTTGGACTCTTTGGACCGGAGGTTTCTCTTGGTAGGACCCTTGGGTGGCACGTCTTTGATGGACTTCTCCTGGTGTCATCATCTAGATCTCTAGCCCTTGGACTTGGGGCCCTCCTGAGGGGACTGAGAGGTCTACTCTGCACCTCTGACTCTGCCTGTACCCTGTTCTGGTGGCATGTAGATGATACTTTCTCAGGACTCCTCAGCAGTGTCTTCTCTCCAGTCTGAGTGACAAAACCCTTCTCTGACACATTTATTGATCTGGGGATGGGCTGAGGTTTGTCTCTACTTGGAGAAATTTGTCTCTCTGCCTCTGACCTCTCTTTGTAGGAGAAAGTCCTTACAGATGGAGGAGACACTGCCCGGGTACGGAACGATCTGCTTGGGGCATTTGCAGCCGTTTCCCTGGACTTAATGACCTCTTTCTCCCAGAAGTTCTTCAGATCACTTATCTTTGCTCGTGGTTCCTCCTGAGGAGAGGGGCTGAGCTGTGGGGGGGCGAGGTCTGGCGTCTTCTCCTGCAGAGGTGGGAGAGTGATCTCAGGGGCCTGTACACTCCCTGTCTCTCTAATGACGCTTGTTAAAATGTCCTCTGTCTCTTCATAGATGAGAACTGGATTTGCTCTGTATGTGCCGTCTTCTTCAGATAGAACCACGATGAGGCTGCAGTCGTCCTTCATCTCCGGTATGATCTTCCTGTTTGTGCTCTGGGCCTCAGAGTTAGTCTGAGAGCAGATGGCAGCTTCTGTTTCTGTCTTCTTCATGTCTTTGTCCTCATCTTTTTCACCAGAGAGAATGATTTTTGGAGCACTGTTGTCCCTCTCCCAGAAAGACTTCAGGTTGGACAGTTTGTTTGGACGCTGAACAACACTGTCCGTCTCCACTGGGATGACGGTCTCTCTAAAAGGAGTGTTCTGCATGGCTGTAAGTTGGACTGTTCTCACCTCTGCTGGATCAGAGACCTTCCTCTGCTGTTCCACACTTCCATGGTTGTCCACGGTATCTTCATCACTTTGGGAGGTGACCTGGATGACTGACTCATCCTGCTCCTCCTGTTTAGTCTCCTCCTCAGCACTTTCATGTCCATGTCTTTCCTGAAGGGTTTTCAGTCCAGGCTCAGAAGACTCACAGGTAAACGTGGATCCTGCAGGGACAGTAGACCGGTCTGTGGTTGCCTCCTGAGAGTCAGCGCTCTCCTCAGGTCCTGTTTCTGAGAGAACAGGCTCAGGCTCTGATTCTTGAACAGTAAAATGGAGGCCATCTGGGCTGAGGAGCTCCAAAGACTTCTGTCCAGAGACATCTGCAGAGACAACAGGCACATGTTCAGGCATTTCTTTTTCTACCTGCAAACAGGGTGATGACAGAAACCTGAGGAGGAAGTCAGTGTTGGATGATCATCTTTAAACTGAGGTCTAGGAAAAATATTGAACTTTAGACACAATCTGATGGAGAGACAGATGGTCGGATCAGCCAGAGTGATTAAAAGAACCTGAGTGAGTGAGTCAGGGTCATTTATTCATTTTCTAAGACTGCTGGAGTGTGTTCAGATCACCAAAACAGCCTCCACGTTTTCAGACACCCCTGATCCAGCTGTATTCTCTCTCTGTCTGAGACAATCCATTATCAGATGGCTCTGATTGGTTGTCAGGTCATCTCTGCAATAACTGGCCAGACTTTAGCAGACCGCATTTTTATATGCCCTCATTATGTTAAGGTCAAAAACACACATCAGATACAGCTATAATGAAGGTATTAACAAAGAGACACTGCCATGATTAAACTGGGCACACCAGACGGACCGTTCAATACATCTCACTAGTTCCTCTGGGAAAGAGCCCAAAGAAAGTGTTTGGGGAGGGCAGAACCTTTCAAAGCATATCCAGCAGGTGATTGGAAAATTGCTCCATCAATCACTTTTGTTATCATCATTTCAAGATCTGAAAGCTCTTCCCTGCAGATCATCTATGTTTGTTTCAGTGTAGACTGTTTTTGAAGACACTGAGACATTGAACAGGTTTTTAAACTTTAACTTTAACTTCAGCTTTATTATTATCATCCTGACAGAAACTAGGTATGTGGCAGGCATTAGCACACAATGAGTACATACAAAAATCAAAAATCATAGAGACATATATGAAATCATCAGCACAAGTGAGAAGCACAGTACTTAAACCACAATGAGCCAGCAGTGTTAATTCTGCTGACTAATTATTCTCATCATAATTTTCATCAACAACCTTTTTTCCCCTGACAAAAACTAGACAGTAACTAATTAAAACAAGTACACTAGTACACTAAGCTAAAACTAAATTAACTGACATTTTCATCAACAAATAAAGACTAGACGAAAATGTTTGACAGAGACTTAATCCAATCAGACCTCATTTGGTCATGTAGAAAATAGGGACAAGTTAGGAATATATCCAATCACAGGTACTTTGCTTGTGTGGAAAGGTTGGATGAGTTAAGAGGGAAATCCAATCACAACTGCCTTAGCTTGGTGGTGGTGGGATAAGTTCGGGAGAGATCCATTCAGAGCTACTCTCTTTATGAATTGATATATTCATGTAGAGCAGGTTCACTGTTTGTTGTCAATTCTAGTAGCCTAAATAAAGGTAACTGCATTTCACACAAAAGTTCAATTTGTTTCTGTTCATTTATACATTTAAACTCTACCAGCATTCTTTCTACCGCCATTTTGTCTGCATGCACAGCTGCTGTGATGTAATCGTGGCGTCCATTACAAACTGATCCATTATTATCCAATTTAGACTCATTGTGTAATTCATTCTTCTGCAAATTTGGAGAATAATCATAAAATCAAGCTTAAGTGAGCTCCATACAAATTAAAGGACAATAAGATTAACAAGCTGCACTTTAACCCTGTTTTTATTTATTTCTCAGATTTAATGATTTAGCACCTCGCTTAAATGAATAAAATCAAGAAACAGTTCAAGACAAAGCAGGAGGGCTTATGGGGAATTTGCTGACAGGTGCTGACTGAATAAAACTCTTTTGAATGAGGAGCAAATGACCTTAAATGCAGAGAAGTTGAGTGAAATTCATCAATATAAAGAAAACCAGTGTTAAAAGGCTCCTATATAACCCTGTCTATCTCAGCATTTACACATTAATACACCTGACTTACCCTTAAATTATATTATGCAAATAAAACTCTTACCATCGTGGACGTACTGTTGGTCCACCTCTTCCTCCTGAACACCTGGTTCAGGTCTGGGGTCCACCTCTTCCTCCTGAAATCCTGATTCAGGTCTGGGGTCCACCTCTTCCTCATGGCTGATGTAATATGTGGAGTGTGTCTCCACGTCGGTGCTGCCTGTGATGTCACTGTCACACCCCTCCTCAGAGGGGGCCATAAAGTCCACATCCAACAAACTGTGCTCCCCCAGCTCCTTCCCATCCTGCCGATCCACTCCAGTCCGGCCCACCATGGAGCTGAACCTCACCTGCTTCCTGTCGATCCAGGTGTCAGAGAGAGACTCTGTACTAAACAGACTCGGGGGGTCCGGGCGGGGAAACAGCGAGTCTGGCGAGCTGGATGGGGACAGATGCTTTAGGATGCTGCGAGGAGCAGCAGAGGGCGTTTGGGCATCTGCTGGATCATCCGTCTCAGTGAAACTTTCCTCTGTTGTGCTATCTGTGCTCGGCTCACTCAGAGGAACAGGTGTATTCTGGGTAAACTGGCTGTCATTGGGGTCCTGTTTGAGGTCACTTATCGGATCAATGCAGCTGTCAATCGATGGTAAAAGGTCTGAAAGAGACGGAGACAAACACCAGATTAACAAAGAAGTGGCGGAAGAAGTAAAGACTTTTCTAGGACTCAACATTCTATGTTTACTGTCTAAATATAATCTTAAACTCAACAAGCTTTCTTTTTTAAGTACAATAATAAAATTACAAAACAGGCATTGGCTGTGATGTAACACCGATTTTTAAAAATGTGTATACAAGGTTTGACATCTTAGTGCAACAAGAACCAATCATACTCATGAAATTACAAAATACACTTTACAAGAATTTAAAGAAATGCTGTTGGAATGTTAGAAAAGTGTAAAACTTTGATTTTTTTTATGTGTTTAACGGTTTGAACTTATGAAATATAATTGAAAGTAAATTAAGGGCAACATCGAGTGAGGTGGTGGGCCACATGTGGCCCGTAGGCCACCAGTTGCCCATCCCTGATTTAAGTGCTCTCACTTTGTGGGGGTCTTTCCTTTTATCATGTCTGTTTTTTTTCAGTGTTTTTGGTTTTGAAATACAGACTTAATGACATTGTTACAAGCACCGCCTCCACATGTGCCTTATAAGGTCTGACTGAAATATCATAGTAAGATATTATTATGACACAAGTATTATATTTTATTATATTATGATACTATGATGATTCAAGTTGCGGTATTAATTCATGTACCTGCTACAGATGTAGTTGTAGGCACTTTGGACAAACCTAATCTAATCCTAAACTAAACCTAAACTGTCTGAAGTGCCTACATTGGTAATTCTTTCTCGTCGTGCACTTTCCACCTCAGAAACTTTGTTTTTGTAGTTCCTGAAATATTTCCTGCAGCCACAAGTCATGCAGTTCAGCTTAAGGCTTAGGAATGTGTTTCTGTTTAATCCTCCGGCTCGTCTGGCTGACGCTATGTTCTGACTTCCCCTCACTTTAAATCTGCGCTCCACGATCAAAGTTACATCAGTGACAGGGAAAGAAACAGGGAGATAATGTGAAGAACCTCTGGATGATGATGAAGACTGTCATCAGTCCAGTCTTTGGACTCTTTGGAACACCTTTCTATCCACTGACCGGTCAGAGACAGACCTGTGAGCTGAGTAACAAACTGTCAGCCCCTCTCTGTGTTACATGGTGTCAGTGGTTCAGCTGTAGAAACAGAGTAAACGGGAGGATGGAATAATGAGTGAGATCATGCGTTCCCTGGCCATGCATCCCCTGCTCATGGCAGCATGCTATGTACAGGAGGAGAGGAGCAGCTACAGCATGAAGCACCCACACCTGGACGTCAGAGAGAGGACGAGTGGACATCTATCAGCAGGAGATCAGACTTACTTTGGTTTATCAGGCCGGCCTAGCTGCTGTCATGACTTGTCCATCAACTCACACAGTTAAAAAAACAGCACAAGATCAGTTTGGATCACAAAACAAACCTTCAGACATCTGAACATGAACCAAAGACTCACCCTCAGCCAGCATGGCGGACTGGTCCACCACCTCAAACTCTTCTTCGAAAGCAAAATCTGCAGCATCCTCACTGTTGAATGGATTTCTTCTTTCCTTTAACAAAACAAGCCTGAAGGTCAAATGTCGCGATCAGACTCTTTTCATGATCTCTCAGTTCAGGATCTTACCTTTGTTGGTGACAGTGAAGCCAGGACAGGTTCATTTTCTGCATCTTGAGACAAGCTCATGATCTCATACCTGTCAGTGAATAAATAAATGGGACGTCAGAGCTTTTCCCTCCTATAAAATTAACTTTTCTGAACACGAAATTTAGATTAACCGAGACAAATGAGGCATGAGAAAGAAGGACTGAGGAGAGAAAGACATTTTGAAATACTGTTGGATTAAAGTTGTGATGTTGAGAAAGGCAGTCTGAGATATCCAGAAACAAATCCCTCAAAAACTGAACATGCATATTTTCTTTTCAAACCTTTTGCTGGTCAATGTGAGCTTACACACCAGCTTTGTAAAGTCACTGAGCAGAACTGCAGCTTATTCAAAAAGTTGATTCTTCTGAAGTTTTGGGTCCAATAAGCCCACAGCGGAGAGGCTCTCCATGTTAGCATGCATGTCAGGGTCAGAACATCTAACGTGGTGGACAGCTCGACCGTGTCAGTGTCAGGTCAGCCATTTTATTTGACAAACTCAGAAAGTTTGACGTCACAGTCAGTTGGAGGGAGAGGAGCTCCAGAGGCACAGACTGACAACAGCAATCCGCAGCAGTGAGCAGTCAGATATTATAATTCAGCTGAAAGTGTCACGTGTCTGTTATTCTGATCTGATTATGGTCATTGTAGATCCTCAGCTGAAGTCACAGCAGCTGGTGTCATATCACCGAGCGTACACCGATTCAGTTAATGTAGAATATGAACTCTTTCTCTGCCTGCTAGTTTTTACCTTAGAGGACACTAAATTTGGAAAATCAATTATAACATAAAAAACCAAAATCTGACAGTAGATGACGAGGCACTGAGGACAACAGGTCATGTTTTCATACTTTTGATCGACGTAAAACCAGGTAAAGGGTTACAGCAGCGGGTTTAACAGTCAACAAAATATTCAGTCAATATATTTTTACCCTAAATTAATATAATCATTACATAAATATGACCTCAATTTGGCATCACCAGGGTCATGGTCACAGGTGGCTCATACCCCCTCCGTCATAACTCCCACCATCCACCACACTGGTACTAACTCCTACTTTATCTAACCCCCCCTTACAACATGGACATGAGAGCTCAAACACCCATCAGCCTCAACAGACCCAGGCTGCGTACATGCGAGCTCTGAACTGTTTGAAATGACTGCAGACATTCAGACACATTTCTTGTTGTAAGCTTCATATTTTCTCTATGTTTCTGTCACAGTGGGGCATTATCCCACATGTTCACCTGAAGCTGGATGAAGTCAGAGGTTTGAGCTCATCGATCACAGTCAGTGAGAACATGTGAGAAGTAAGACGATTACTCAGAACTATGGGGCCAATTAGCAAGCAGCCATTTACCTCGTGCACAGCTTCTCTCACGAGCATCGCACCTAAATAATCCACTCTCTGCAGCAGCATGTGACGTCGCTCCAAACAGACCAAACAGAACATGTGTTTGTTTACAGTGTGGACCGCTGAGATTACTGCGAGCTGTGGAGGTGAGGGTCTCATGCTAAACTTATTTCAGGGGAACAAATATTCATGTTTCAGACTGACATCAGCTGAGACAGAGACAGAGACAGAGACAGAGGCAGAGGCAGAGACAGATGTGGACAGGTGTCTCTTTAGCCTTTAACAGTCTGTTCTTACGTCTGAGGACATGCTGTTTTTTTCTCAGCATGTTTCCTCAGTGTGTGTAGAGTGAGACTGATTAACATATTTTATATCACAGACCTCCATCTATGAACCACATTCCTCATGGCTTCACTTCAGCAGTTAAAGGGATAGTTCAGTGTTTTTGAGCTGCAGCTGGCACAGAGCTTAGGCTGCAGAAGGGCCAAGCCAAGAGCTCAGAGTAATTAATAAATTTCAGGTGAGAACAGAAACAGCAGTGGTGTGATTGTTCACTGTACTGAGCACAGTTACAATGCTTTACTTTCCCAACAGCAGGCCCTTTGTTTTGGTGCTACTTCAGCACTCTTCAAAGCTAATGTGTCCCTCCACCCGGAGGACATACAGTACCAAAGCATATAGCTTTGTAAGTGTGTTCAGCATCGTGCACAGTCACCCTGAGATGTTTTTAATTTTGTTTTCACTTTTAAATTCACTAAATTACTCAGAGCACTGCTTCTTCATCTGTAGGAACATACAGCCCACCATCCCGGGTCCTCCTTAAACCAGCTGAGATGTAACAGGTGTCATGGCCCAGTCTGTTAGTTTACTCTACTAACAGTCTGAAGTTGATGTGTCCTTGGGCAAGACACTTAACCCCAGGTAGCTCCCACTGCTGCATCAGTGGGGAATGAATGGGTATGAATGGGTGTTAGCTGATACTAATGATAAGATATGCATGTATAGAAGTGACCTGTGGTGTACAAGAGCTTTAAGTCATCAGAAATACTACAGATATACAAACCCAAGTCCATTTACCATTTAGTGAACCCTCTATTGTCATGACTCTCTTAAAACTCTACCTCAGAAATACTGAACTGTCCTTTTGAGCTCTGAGCCTGTTGCACATGACTGAACTAGACCTCCATGAATGTAAAAACATGGCACAAGTCTGCGTCTGAGCGTTTCTTGTGATGTTTAAAGTTCATTCAAATGTATAAATTAAAACCATTTCTTCTACTCAAAACCCCCCACAGCGAGCATACATGTGCTGCAGAAATCCAATGTTTCAGACAAAACACTCTCTTCATGCTGTGATTGGACAAATGATCACAGAGGCACCAGGTCAGACTACACAGTGGGTGTCAAAACTTTTTTAATCAAGGGCCACACGCAAAAAACTACAAGGTTAACTAGGCCCATTACACCTCAGCCTAAAAGTATAAGAGCTCGGATTTAAGGGTGGCCAGTAAGATTAAATTCAACCAAAAAACAAGAGCAAACTGCAGAACCTACCAATCTTTGTAAGTGTGTTAATGTTTAAAGATGATTTTTTTTAGCACAATATGCTTTTTAAACCTTGATTTGCAGCACATGGAGACAAAGTCCTAAACCCCGTTTGTCCCTGAGTCAAGCTGGATGAGGAAATTATTTTTTTCTTACAAAATATTCACAATAAATATTGTCATGTCTTAATTTCTCAGAGAGCGTTGATGTTGAAACAGCCTGACAGGATACAGGGACATTTACAGCAGCAGAAATTGAACACAGCGATCTGAACATACGAGGGGGAGGATCAGAAGGACATGGCTCTCACTGACTCTGGTAAGAGCTGAGACTCACAGAGAACTGGTCTGTGATGACTCTGTGCTTTAGTTTTATGTGATTTCAAAACAATTCTGTGAAAAACACAGCCGTCTACAGCACATCTCTATCTGACTCTGCTTGCTCACCTGGACACCTGCTCTGTTCTCCGCTGGTTCACATCACACCTGAACTTTAATTCTCCATCCTGACCTGGTCCTGATCCCCTCCTCAGAGGTCCATAATTAAAAGTCTGTTAATGACTGAGTAAAAAGATTTGTCCTCTCTATTGATAACACCCTCAGTAATATCCATGTTTAATAATGTCAATAAAGGCAAGGGCAGAGATGGCCCCCGTCATGATTTAATAAAATCAAACATTTGAACTCCAGAGCTCACTGTAGTGTCCTAATCTATGCTTTTTATGAAAGAAAACATTTTCTTAATTATTTCCCACGGTCAGTTTAAATTGAGTCTCTGCCCTGCGCCCAGCAGACTGACAGCATGACAGCAGAAATACAGAAGAGTATGTTTGATGAGCTGGTGTCTGTGACTTTAACCTGCTGCAAAGATTTTGTTTTCCAGTAAAATGGAATTGACTCTTCGCTCTTAAATGCTTCTCTGTTGCTCTCTGTCTGCTGGTTTTTCAGAGCTTCAGATTACACGCTGCTTCCCGATCAAATGATCAAACATATCAGATAACTGATGAATGTTCATGTGAAACATGAATAAAAACAAGTCTCAGGGGCTGAGTTCTGCTTCACAGGGACCCTGTGGAGAATGATATTAAGCACAAAGTGTGAGGGCACTTATATCGTCACATTTGAGCTCAGTACAAACAGAACACATCTGTGCACAAAGTGGTGCAAAGACCTTAAATTCATTCATGTGTTCTGTGCATGACGGGCATTAAAGTATCAGAATATAATCATCCCTCTCACTGGTCAAAATAACACTCACACGAATACATGCACACAGTCATGCTGTTGATGAAAATGGCCTGATGTGTAGTGTGAGATCATAGATCAGCCTGGAGCTCCATAAAGACCACCTCACTTTGGTAAAACATGGTCACTTAGCTCAAACATCTTAAAGTCCTCCTACAAGCGTAAACGCAGCTACAGCTCACTTCACTTCAGCTGTGAAACAAAAGCCTGAGAGCAGCCCTACTGGATGGAGGTTAAAGTTGTGTGTGTTTGGTTATAAGTCCTGCAGTGTTGGTCGGCTTTACTCACGTGTCATCACTGAGCTCGATGTGAGGATCCTGGAGGACTCCTTGGAGCACCGGAGGGACGAACACTTCCTTATTCTTACTGCTGACAAAACTGGGCCTCTCCTGCCGAGTATGAGAGAGCTCCACTGCAGCACACAGCACAGAAACATCAGTTCACCTCCATCATGACAGAGATCTTAGGTCTTTTAAAGACAGGACTCTCACCTACTGTGTATGCAGGTGTTGAGATAATTGTTTTGATAGCAGTTGTCCTGAGCTATTCCCAGTTAGACAAACTTTAGCCCAGGCAAAGCCTTTCAGTAAGCATGGTTAAAGCTGTGTCTGCTAGAGTGACTCAGTGTTCACATCAGGATCCAGAAGTGTTTCTAAAACTGAAGGTTCATTAAAAAAAATGTTTTTGACTGTGGAGGTCATTCTCCTGATAATCTCGAGGACTCACACCTGCCCAGAGGTGAGACAGTTTTAATCCTGACCATACGTGATGTCCTGCTAATGTTAAAGAGCCCATATTCTGTTCATAAACTCAGTTTTGGTCCAGCAGTCCTCATCACAGTCACAAATGTTTAGAAACCTTCTAGCTCTCACACACTGATAAAATACGATGATGAAAGTTAAACTGTGGCTCCGTTTATAAAAGCATTTACCTGTTAAAATAGGATGACATTAGTTAAACTGTGGCTCCGTTTATTAATGCATTAACTTGCAAAAATAATTTGATGATAGTTAAACTGTGGCTCTGTTTATATAAGCACTAACCCGTTAAAATAGGATGACATTAGTTAAACTGTGGCTCTGTTAATAAAAGCATTAACCTGTTAAAATAGGATGATGATAGTTAAACTGTGGCTCTGTCTATAAAAGCATTAACCCATTAAATTAGGATGACATTAGTTAAACTGTGGCTCCATTTATAAAAGCATTAACTTGTTAAAATAGGATGACATTAGTTAAACTGTGGCTCTGTTTATAAAAGCATTAACCCGTTAAAATAGGATGACATTAGTTAAACTGTGGCTCTGTTTATAAAAGCATTAACCCATTAAATTAGGATGACATTAGTTAAACTGTGGCTCCGTTAATAAAAGCATTAACCTGTTAAAATACAATGATGTTAGGAGGGTGGGACTTGACAAAAGGTCAGTCGTGTTCATTGAGAAAACATAAATAAGAAACTGGACATGCAGAGAAGTTTTTAATTTTGAAGGTATCACAGTCATTTCAGACTATTCAGAGCAGACTCACATAAGGTCGGGGGTTTCTGAGTGTGTCTCATGGATGCCCTGATGATGTCTGCACCGTGGATACGCTCATGATGGCGGAGCTGCTTGGTCTCGTAGAACCACTCCCCGGTCATGTACTTCAGCTGGTCCTTATCACCTATGACCCTCTGCAGGTTCCTGGTACCCCACACACAAAGAGGACACGGGGAAAATAAAAAAACAGCATTTAAGTGAATCTGAGGAAAGAGAAATGGAAAAGCATTTGTTCCCTCAAATCCCTGCTGCAGAGGTTTTCTGTATGGAGGTAACTCCTAATTATTGGTCCATAAGAGCAGGGGCCACATTCAGCATGTCTACAGCAGTGCCCCCCCTTTTAGTTTCCTTCTTAGTTTTAGCTAAGAAGAGTCACCAGTAACCCAACAACCCATCAAACTAAAAATGTTTGTCTGTTGAACAGTGTGATGTTCATTTTGGGTTGGCCTACAGAAATGTCATAACCACTCCACCAGGACTGAGTAAGGCAGCAGAACTCACTGGACTCTCTTCTCCTCAGCCTTCTTCAGCTCAGCGTCTCTCCTCAGCACAGCCAGGATGCACTCCTGCTCCTCCTCGGTCAGAAAACTCAGATCGATCATGGTGAATGTTGCTGCTCGCCCTCCTCTTGAGCTTTGAGTCTACAACATGATCACAGCTCCCTGTAGTTCAGTCACAGGCAGTGGTGATCGGTGCTTTGGTCTTCAAATCAAATGTTCTCATGCAGACTCTCCTGCGGTTGGTTTTCTGGGGCTAAGCTGCTTCTGAAGGTGTTTTTGTTTTAGCCAAGGACTTCTGCAGCCATGGTTAGTCCCCTCTTGGTCAGTCCAATCTAGTTAGAAGAATCAAAAGGAAAATTTTCAGAGATTTATGGAGTAAAGTTGGTTCATCATGTTTTCTATAACATCAGTGATGTCACACTGATTTTCCAACAAAACCTTTAAAGTGGTCACGTTTGGCCTTCATTTAGATCCAGACATCAGTATTTTCACAGTTGCTAATGTTCAAACGCTGACAGTTTTCACATATTGAGTACTTCTGATCCACCTGTATTCTCTCTCTGTCTCAGACGCTCTGTTGGTGCATCTCAAGGCATATGTGAGTGCAGTCTGTTCTGATTGGTTGACCAGTCTATTGTTTGGTAATTGGTACATTCAGTACCATTTTCAACAGCTCTGAATTATCTCTACCATCGATTTTCTGCACAGGGTCTGACCTATTGACATAACAGTGGTAGGATGTCACAGTGGTTTATCTATGGGAGGGGGCAGACATTTGATGCAGCTTCTGAGCTCACAGGAGGAGAGGGAGAAGTCCAGGTCTATAGACGTACTCCATCCATTGTTCATGGTTCATCCTGGTGCTCACCTTATCAGAACTGGGACAGGCCCCAGCTTATCGCTGCCCCATAGGGTGTAAAGAAGTGTAGATAGTGGATCAATGCATGGATGTGTTTTTATCAGGGAAATACTCTTTATGCATTAAGAAAGTAACTTGTGAATTATTACAATATTTGAACTTATTTAGCCAATGCCCCTGTTGATAAAGATATTTTCTTGAATTGGTGATGACACTGGCTGCCATGAGGGACACCACCCTTAAATCTTACCAAGGAAACCAAATCAGTCAGTGTTGGCTCTGCAGAAAGTAATAAAAGAATATAGAAGTATGTGAATCACAAATGTCACTGACACTGTCAAATATGTCACATCAAGGGTGCTAATAAACTGAGAAATGAGACCTTTTGTGTTTTGCAGGCACTGAGAGTGATGAAGCCTTGAAGCTGTCCCTGCTATAATCACTCAGGAAGAAGTTCATCGAATTGCTTTTATATTTAATCAGGCATGGCTGTAATAAATAAAAAAAGCTCAGAGAGGCAATGACAAGTTCTTGCTTTCTTTTTAAGAGCATGTTTGTTTGAAAGTCTGGGTTAAAAAGGGTCATCCTGTCAAAAGGCAGCCAGTGCATAAATAAGACTTAACTGTGGAAACAGTTTTTAAATGATTAGCAGATATCTTACAGAAGCTTGAACACTGCCAGAGGAAAACTGACAGCTGACATCAAGAGGCAAAGCAATGGCATCAGCAGAGACTGGAGAGAGACCTCAACACCAACACCAGCAAAGACATGTGGCAGGCGGTCAAAATTGTTACAGGTACAAAAGCAGGAGTGCTCCCATCATGTGTGATGCCATGTTACCAGATGAGCTAAACACATTTTATGCTCACTTTGACCTCCACAACACAGTCAGCTGTGAAGTCTACTCCGCCTCCAGAGGACCAGCCACTGTCAGGCTCCACAGTGATGTGAGGAAAGTCCTGCTGAAAGTGAATGAGTAAAGCTGCTGGGCCTGATAACATCTCTGGCTGTGTACTCAAAACATGTGCCAACCAGCTCATAGATGTCTGGCTTTCCAACAATGATGAGACTTCAAATTGGGAAGAAATCAACCATCTTGCAGAATGGTGCACAGAAAACAACTTACGCCCAACGTTAGTAAAACCAAAGAGCTGATGTTTCATTTTAGAAAAAAAGGAGGTAAAAACACACAACCCTGCCCACATCAGTGGAGCTGAGGTGGAGCAGGTGATCAGTTTTAAGTTTCCTGGGAATCAGCAGAACAGAGAACCTGTCATGGACTTCACATGTCTCTACTCTGGCTAAAAAAGCTCAAAAATGGCTGTATTTCTTAAGGAAATTTAAGAAAGCAAAATTCCCACACTAAGAGTTAGTCAACTTTTACAAAGGAGCGATTGAAAGCATCCTGACTGGAAACATTACGAACTGGCATGGGATGTGCAAGGCCCAGGACAGGAGGACTCTGCAAAGAGTTATCAAAACTGCCCAAAACATCACTGGTACCCATCTACAGAGCATGGGTGATATTGTGGAGGTGAGATGCCTGAGCAAGGGATACTGAAGGACAACACCTACCCCAGCCACAGCCTGTTCACCCTGCTGCCATCAGGCAGAAGATACAGAAGTATCCGCTGTACCACCGGGCTGCAGAGCAGCTTCTTCACTCAGGCTGTGAGATTAATGCACCACCTGCACTCCTCCATGTTTAATGGTTTTGTTTTTCATGTTCACACAGAGGCATGCCAGGCCAGTAGATGGCGATGTAGGTTTGTAGTGAAACAGTGGTCTTACAACACGTACACTTCCTGGTGAAGACAAACTTTTCATAAACAACAATGGCAAGTGGACGCACGAAGACACAGGAGTTTCTTGTCTGGACAACAAGTCTGTCTGGATATTTTTGTTTAGATAACAAACTGAGCACAGTAAGCAGCACACATGTGTCTCGGTAGACGGTCAAAGCTGTTGTTGTTGTTGTTATTGTTCCTGGGATGCGCGTGCAGCCTTCATGTGAAAGAGTACTGCGCATGTGGCGCACGTCTGCGTTTTCTCTGGAAACGCTGATTCCCGTTTACACGGATAGGGATCCGAAAACGTTTTCAAAACTTTTCACTCTGGACCCTGGACAGATATGTGAGGGCATGCAAAGGGTCTATAGCAGGGATGGTCAACAAGTGGCCCAGGGACCACATGTGGCCCTCATCCGTACTCAGCCAGCCAGTAAATTTCAAAAATCAAACAATGTTTCAAAAAATGAGAAAGCATGACAGGTTCAGGCATATAATGTAACCTCACAACGTCATGCACATATCTGGAGTTGAAATGGAAATATTTCATTTTTTCTTGAATGAACAACAAACATTTTGCTTATTAAGAGATAATCAGTGAAGTTACATATCTGTAAGTATCCTCTAAAGCTCTTATACTGTATGAAGCATTAGTAAACCCTTTTGAAGAGAAAGTCAAATACTTGTACTTGATACCCCTCATGATTTCAGTGCCATGAAAAAGCTTTAAATGGTTTTAATCCTGTTTTGACCTCACTGAATCAAGCATCTTTGTTTTCCTTTGAGTTCAAACACGATTGTTGGTTTTGATTATTGTTGAGTTATTTTAGTAAGTTTTTAGAATATCTAAAATGGTTAGCAATGTGCCGCTGTTGGCACCTAAAGTTGCCCATAGCTGATCTTTAGTCCCTAAAAACTGATGTTACTTCAGCTTATCTAATCTTCTCCCCCCTCAGAGACTTTAACCTGGTGTGTGTCCGTGACTCCTGCTGCTGAGGCAGACAGCCTTCAGGGCACATTCAAGAAACTGCAGGTTTCTGACTCGCACATCAATTTCATTTCTCAACAGCTCAGTTGATTAAAAAAAATCACTTCCTGTTGGCTGAGAGCTGCCAAACACGATGTGGGGGGAGGGAGTTATCTTCAGGAGCGTGTTCAGACGCACTCGGCCTGATCTGAACCCTCTGCAGTTAAACAGAAACACAGTTCTGTGCCTCGACATGAAATCAGGTCAAACTCTCTCTCTGTGTCAGCCCATCCTCCAGTTAACTCTGCATGAGTGTTCAACTTTGAAGAACACGACTGATAACAGAGCAGATAAAGTAACTGTGTGTGTCTGTGTGAAGGTGTGTGTGATTCAGAGGGAGGAAGAAGACATGTTGTAAACAGTAACCATGGCAACAGTGTGACCATATCACAGCCCTTTCCCTCTGAAAGAAGTCTGACGGTTCTTCTGAGAAGTTTCTGCATGTTTGAACAGTGTCCATGTTCTCACTCTGAGCTTCATGTTCACCCCTGTGTGTTAACACTAACACTCTGAGCTTCATGTTTACTCCTGTGTGTTAACACTAACACTCTGAGTTTATTTTTTTCAACTGTAGGAAATGCTGTGATGTAACTGTATTTGTGGCTGCTCAGCTCTTATTGTTTGTTGATTATTCCTGTTGGGAAAGGTCTAATCTGATGATCAACAACAAGGCTGCCCAAACGGAGCTGTGAGCTTTAATTCTGTTTTTGTTCCTCCAGCGTAAAGTGTTACTGTCCAACAGTGTGTGTGTGGGATAACAGGCTGTTTTTTGTTCAGGAATGTTGTATGTCCTGCTTTTCTTAAAGAGGAAAAATCTTACTGAAGATTCACTTCCTTGTTCTGAGAGCTGTAATCAGACCCATGCTCACCTTGTTGTAGTTTAAGGAAACAAAGATTTGAGAAACTCTGTTTTCTGTTCATAGGGCTGGGCAATCTTCACTAGTCTCATGATTCGAGCTGAGTCAGCATCATGATGCATCACAGTGGGTAGCATCCTTGGTTATCTATACTGAATTACCAGACTTCTATAAATAAAAAAAATAATCAGTGTAAATATGAAGTCCCTTCCCAATGCTTTATAAATTAATTCAAAAATGTATCTGCCTCATCTTCCTTTTTTTTTCCTCCTCAGAAACAAACTGACACTGCAGTCTGGCAGCAGCCTCTCAGTATTAAAATGGTCATTTGCGATTTCTGCCTCAATGAATTTTTCACATCACAATGTACTGATTCAAACCTTATTTTTGCTCCCCCCATATTAAATCTACAGAAACAGTGAATACTTGATTTGTTAATGACAGATAGTTGATCTTTAATGGACAAACTCAACCTCTTGTTTGAGCTGCAGATTATGTTGAATTGTGACCTTTACCTTTTCATTCTTTATCGACTAAATTTAAAGCACCAACTGACCCAACAATGACCAATACAGTGCTTCTGTAAGGCCACTTCCACCCAGAAAAGACCTGCAGAAGCCCTGTCTTCAGCATGACTGTGTAGAGATGCTTATTGACATCCATTTAACATCAGCGTCAGTCAATATCGGCACTTGTAAGAAACATCCCTAGATTCTGTCACAGCTAACTGCTGATTTAGAGCAGATTCTGTTCATATTGCTGTGACAATCATCTGCTGTGGGAAATTATGTCAATAAAGGTAATTTGAAACATCAGCATCACTCTAAAAATATTATTTTAAACATTGTTATCTGCATAGGCCCTGATTTACACATCACTTTTATACATGATAAGTTTTATAATATCTGTATCACACACAACTTTCAAACTCAAACCCTTCGAAGGACCGATCAGTATTTCTGAAGTGGTGTCTGGGCTTCATGTCAGCAGTCCCCTCCTGCAGACAGGGCCGGGAACAATGTGCAGTTTACTGAATTCTAGGTGTAAAAACATAATTGTATTTTTAGCAAGTCCCTTTGTTTTGGTCCAGCCTAGGCTATGCAGCGGTCCTGCCAAAAATTTTGGGCCATATGAAAAAATATCACATAGGGCCCCATCTCAAACCAGCTCAGCAACGTCTCTGGAACGAATCATCTGTAAAACCAATAGATAAATACTGCCGTTGGCCTCTAGGAGGTCCAATAAAAATTTCCCACCTATGGTTTTGTGATTTTATGAGTAGAGCAAAGAAATCTTAAAACACGCTGCTGATACTGACAGGTTTTGTCCGTCATAGGCCCTGAGAATCTTCCTAGCTCCACACTCGTTCGCTGGAAATACGAGGTGAGTCCATTTTCAGCTGGAGCCGCTTCAACTCCACAGTGAACTCAGCCAAGCAGATCGGCCCAACACAGGAAAACAAGCACCCGGAGCTTCTGGGTTATTTCAGAATACAGCGGAAACAGTGGAAATAATGTCGATCTGGCAAATCAACGTCAGGCAGGAAGTATAACATGCTTTTCACATGCTGCTCGTACTGTTCTGTCGTACACTCATAGTTACCTCGTGAAGTTCTCTCGTGATCTTTAGATCCTGTGGTTAAAGCGACTCAGGGCTGCACTCTGCTGTACAGCATTATGCAGCAGGGGGAGCAACTCAGGGTTGAGTGTCTTGCCCAAAGACACATCAACATGTGACGATTGAACCTGCAGCTGTCTAATCACTGGTTGAGTGGTTGAGTGATACTTAGCCCCAAGTTTAGAGGACCTGGTACTAACCAGGTACTAACTAGTCCCGACCCTGCTTAGCCTCTGAGATCAGACAAGCTAATGTGATCCCCTCAAGTCTGTGGACATTCAATCCAACACTATTCTCGAAATCATCCAAGACTCTTGGCCGTGCCTGTAGAAATGCAGAGCTAACTGAGTTTCTGGTTCTGCTCTTCGAGAACAAGCAATGAGGAGCTGATCAAAGTCACCACCACTAATGCATTCACCACTGAAATGATCCTGGTACAGCCCTATGTCAGAATGACTGAGCTGTGCCTTTAACACAGCTGAACACTGACAAATATAAATAAAAATATCAAATGTATGAATACTGTGATAGAATGACTATGAACTAACTGAACAGAAACTAACCAGAGTTTCATGACAAGCAGAAAAAACAAGATCATGAGAGAGGAACATTTTCCCTCAGCAGGTTTTCTGAGCCTCACTCAGACTCATCAGCTCCCACCTTTCACTGATTTAGATTTTCACTTTAGGCTGCAGACATAAAATATGACCTGCAGTAGACTCTAAATATTTAATGCTGATGATCTAAAGCTCAAAGCTGTGGTACTTTTCTTTTCTTTGACATAATTAAATCCAAACTTTGACAGTTTCTAAAGTTCAGATCCTTTCAGAGTCAGAGCAGGTCTTCTGTTCAGCTGAGCTGGGGATTAGACTTCAGACTAATTTAGATGGAAGTCTAAAACAAAGACGTGAATCAGACTTTAAAACTTTAAAATACTCCATCCAAGCAGAGGATCAGGATCTTAACACTCAGAGTCTCTCAGATAAATAATAAAGTTTTTCTTCATATTTTCATTTTGTTGGTTTTGAGTCTCAGCTCTGCAGCTCTAAATCAAACCATGTCACATCTTCCAGAGCCTGTAATCAGAAGTCTTCAACAGATTTACAATCATGAAGCAGTGAACTCACCTCTCTGCTGCTGCTCACAGCGTGACGGCCCAACTCTGACTGACTGCTCAGGGGTTTCAGGTGGGAGGAGCTGCAGGGCTTCAGCAGCAGGGGGCAGCAAAGGCTCGAGCTGAGGGGTCAGAGGTCAGCAAAGGCTGGAGCTGAGGGGTCAGAAGGCAGCCTGCTGGGCTGAGGGTCAAAAAAGCAAAACAAGAAAACAAAACAAGAAAACACAGCATCAAATGAAAAAAACATTAAAAAAGAATCTTAATGAAAATCCAAAACACGTTAACATTAACACTTTAAGGGAACATTACATCAAATTAAAAAAAAAACACAAAACAAATTATGTAAAAAATTAGAAAGCACAAAAATAGATCAAAATCATTGAAAAAACAAAACAACCGTTTAGAAACACATTAACATATGTGAAAATACAACAAAAACAAATAAAAAACACAACAACAAACAAGTAAACACATCAATGAATAAGAAAGCCCAACATCCAACCAGAAAACACAAAAACAAATTCAGAAACCCACAAAACAAATGATGGAAAAAATTAGAGAGTGCAATAAGAGATAAAAAAAAAAAAAAATTGAAAAAACTGAATGAAAAAATAAAACAATACTTCAAAACACAATTAAAAAAATATTAAACAACAAATCAAAGGGCCAAGTAAAAACTAAGAAAACACACCAATAAATAAAAAAATAAAGAAACAATGAGAAAACACAATATCGGATCTAAAAACTGCTTTTTTTTTGTTGTTGTTTTTTAAGGATATTCAACAAAATAAAAACTCAAAACATAAAGCAAAAATACAAAAAAAATAAAAAAAAGACAACAAACAAGTAAACACAACAAATGAATGGGGAAGCCCAACATCTAATGAGAAAACACAAAAACAAAGTAAAAACAACAACAACAAAAAACACCACAATCAACTGTTTTCTTATTTATTTGTTTATTTTTTCATTTGTTGTTGTGTTTTTAGTTTGTCTTTTAATCTTAGACATCTGGGCTGACTCTTGTCCTCTGGCTTTTTCTCTCTGTATCTTTGAGCAAAAATCAATCTGACCTGCACAAATAAATAAATAAATAAAAAAACAAACTGAAACAATACACTTTTAAAGAAAGAGAGAGAAGTCCTGTGTGTGAACGAGCCTGTGTTCTGCCTCTTTGAGGTTCATATGATTTTCAGTGTTTAACATGTTTCCTCTGAATGGAGTACTTCTGTGCACAAGACAATTCTGTGTTTACAGTGCCAGTAGCTGCCTGAATGGGCTTATAATCCCCCCTTATTTTCCCCCCTTGTTTTCTGCCCATCGCCTCAGGCTGGCCGGCCCAGAAATGCAGAGCAGAGATGGTCCAGTGAATGCAGAGTTGTTGACAACATGGCACAGCAGTACTGAACTGACTAATCACCACAGAGTAGACCAGTCAGCCAATCAGAGCAGACCAGGCCCACATGAAGGGAGCCTCACAGAGACAGAGCCTCTAAGAGAGAGTGAGAATACAGCTGGATCAGGGGAGTTTGCATATGAAAACTAAAAGGTTTTAAGATTTAAGGTGCAGGAGCTCCCTGTCTGACCTCTCTGAGGTACACTGGGACTATTCAGAGGAAACCCTTCTGACGGAGGTCCTGGTTTAATCTGCAGTGATATGTGATATTCTGAAAACCATACAGACAGATTTGAACAATCTGCTCTCTCTCATGACCACTGCCTTTATGATTTTGTTGTTGCTGACTGCCTCTTGTGAATATGAGCTGTGAGTGTTTATAAGGGCAACGCAAAGAAGCAGGTGTTAATGAGGGAATCATTGGGCATCAGGAAAATGATGTTGTTGCTTTAAATCAGATAAAACTGACTCAACTGGAGCCAGGGTCCATCCCTGGTTAACCCTTCATCATCCTCAGAGTGGGACGGAGACTTGAAGTGTAAAAATGCTCAGAAGTCCTGGAAACAGCTGTTTAGATCCCAGAGGCGGTGTGATGAGGTCTGCAGCCTCTGCATCTGCTCACCTGAGCCAGCACCCTGGAGTCCCCCTCAAAAAGCTGCACCACCACACCACAAGGGGGCAGAAGAGCTCCATTTCTGCCGACCAGTATCACCATCATCCTCTGACATACCTAAACTGGTTACTCAAAGTACAGTTCAGCATCTTATTTGTGTTATTTATTTAAAATAATTCATAATTCATCTGATTCATAGGACTTAAACCTGAATGACCCGTTAGCCTGCTCCCTGCTGTTTCAGGGCTGTGATTCCTTCATTCTGATGATCCACCTGCAGACAAACTTCAGCCATCTTTGAGTGAATATGCAGATCCTGACCTATGCTCTAAGGTGCTTATTATATTTGGATATTTGTGATCATTCTGCTGTTCAACAGTCAGCTCTGGTTTAACCTGACATCATGTCATAATCTGTTATTTCACTGCAGTCATTTAAAAAAAATTCTCTGTTATGGGTCATGTTATTTTTGGCACAAGCTTATTATTTTACTGTTTTATTTACATATCATAACTTAAATTATAACAGTAAGAACATGGTCAGGCTACAGTTCACTCAGGCTCACCAAACCTGGACAACAGAAGACTATAAAAGTGTCTCCTGGTCTGATGAGTCTGGATCTCTGCTCCACATTAAGATTGTAGGCTCAGAGTTTGGTGTGAACATCATAAAGCATGGATCCATCCTGCCTTGGATCAGCGGTTCAGGCTGCTGCTGGTGGTCCCAAACCCCACAGCCTACCTGAGGATTGTTGCTGACCATGTCCATCCCTTTATGACCACAGTGGACCGTCTTCTGATGGAGACTTCCAGCAGCTCCATGTGTCAAAGCTCAGATCATCTCACACTTGTTTCTTCACTGTACTCCAGAGGCCTCCACAGTCACCAGATCTCAGTCCAATAGAGCAGCTTTGTGATGTGGTGGAGCAGGAGATTCTCATCATGGATGTTCAGCAGCTGTGTGATGCTGTCATGGAGATATGGACCAACAGCTCTGAGGGATGTCTCAGCTCCTTGTTGAGCCATATGCAACGGAATTTCGTTCACTGTGTACTGCTGGTATAAAGTTGAATGACAATAAAGAAATCTTGAATCTTGAATCTTGAATCTTGAATCGGTGACATTATTTGACCCTCATCAAGCAGGAGGTGATCCTGTGAAGGTCAGTCAACGTTTGTACTTCCTGCCCTGTGAAGGTCATTGTTTCACCTCTGAAAAGACTGCCATGACAGTTATCTGCTATGAGAGAGGGCTCTCTGATTCTGATTGGTTTGTCTGTTGACCAATCAGAGCGCCAACAAAGGGTCAATTAAGGCAGCTCTGAAGCAAAATGGGTCCAACCTGGTTGCAGAAAGGTGTGCCTAATAAAGTGGCCGATGAGTGCTGACTGCATGTATAACTCTCATGAAAATGGTGAATGAATCTTCAGACAGCAGCAGTTCTTACATGTTCTTTTTGTTGATCCAGAAACTGGATCCATTTTCTCTTATTTTATAGGATCATACATCAGTTTATACATCAGTCCTCATCAACCATCGCTGAGGACGTCTCTGCCTAACAGGAGGGCTTTCATGAAGTCTTAATGAATCCTATCATGAAAGCAAACGTCTCACCAACCACACATTTGCATCTTTCTGCGTCTGCATCCAAACGAGGGGGAAACGGAGGCAGAACAAAGAGTCTTCTTCATGCCCAGGGAGGCCCGTGCCAGGCAGGAAGTGTCCTACACCGGGCTCCCTGTGTGTGAGGGGCTGCTGCACCTGTGGCCCTGCAGCCTCAGTGTCCATACTGATGAGGGGCCTTGCTCTGGTCCACAGAAGTCTCAGTGCTCTGATCAGGGGAGGAACCTGAAGTGTGGGGTCCAAAGGCAGACACAGACATGGGGCCTCTCTTTAACTGCTGATCCTCTTTTTCAGCCTTTTTATTAAAATCAGAGACTCACTCAAGAGAAAAAGGCACCCCAACGCCATCATAACGCAAAGATTTCCTTTAATGATCAATAAAGAGAATCGATCAGCCCACAGATCATCCAAGGCTGAACTTCTGCGGGATGATGACATTTGTTCCTTTATCTATCATCCTTTTTACCTCTGTGGAGTCACAGTTTCAGTTTTTGAGGGTGCATGAATGAGTCCAAAAACATGGAGGTAGCATCTAGCTCTTCCAGGTTCCCAGGCTGAAACTAAACAGGATTTAGAGTCCTGGTTTGGATTAAGAGCCTGTAATCAGGTTTGTCATGCGATTTTACTGCATCTGATATTCTACACTTCTGGATTTTAAACTGTTGTCTGATTAACATGACATTACTGATGAACTGCCAACAAGGACTATGAGAGTCATTTTATCACCTCAGAAGAGTATTGGGGACACCACAACCTGAAATCATGACATGTTCAGAATTTACTGTGTGAAATCCTCGTGTGTGGAGTGCACTATGGACAGCTGAGCACGCCCTCTTGAAGAACACCAATCAGGGAGCAAGATGGCTAGAAACAATGAACCAACTTGCACCTACTTCACACTGAAGTCATGTTTGATCACGCGAGACTACAGGCTGTGAGAGTGGAGGTTCTTGTTGTTGGTGAGTCTTGTCTATGTCTTTGTAGTTCACCTCATACTACAAGAACAAAACTGTTAAATCCTGTTTCACAGGGTTTAATTTTTTTTTAAATTTCCGTTTGCATTAGGCCTTAGCAGTTTTTATAACAACTGTTCTTTTGCAAGCATAAAAACGCTTTAAAATCCAAAAATGAGGCAACATCCGTTCAGATCCATCAGATGTACACACATTTGCTTTGAGGTATTATTCCTGTTATAGACTTACATGTTCAGGATCATGTAGTGCTGGAGTTTAAAAGTTTACAGCAGATAGTAAGTGTGCTCAATTTCACTCAGTTCTCAGTTGGAGACATTATTTTGTTTACTTTTTACAAGCAAATGCACACTTTTTCCTTTACCATTTTTGACAAAGAAGGACTTGATCTTGGAGAGACTATTTTCTTTCATTTTTTCAACAAAGAAGGGCTTGATTTTAAAGAAGCTCTTTGTTTTTGAAATGCACATCTTCAGTGACTTAAGCAAGTAGTTGTAAATACACTGTATGGTATGTTTTAAAATGTTAGATATATCAAATTTGTTCTCAACATTCTGTCTTGTGATTTTGTAAATACATCACAGTCTAGTGTACATACAGTACGAGTTAGTATATAAAGTATATTTTAAGTCTATAAATAGTATGCTACAGGTAATATTGTAAGAAAACTCAGAAGTATACTTAAAGTATAACAAGTGAACTAGTAAAACAGCAAAAAATAGCATTTTAGTTAATAAAAGTATACTGAAAGTATACTTTAATAAAGTAAAATGTAGACTAGAAGTGTATACCTAGTACACTAGTAGTATATATTTAAGTGGACTTGTACACTTGAAAGTGTACTTTTGTAAAATTAAATGACCTTATAAATTATACTTAAAGTATACTTTTATAAAGTTAAAAAAGTATCAAATTAGTATACTTTCTAGTACACTACAAGTACATGGTCCATAGTATACTTGCTATACTTACACTCAAGCACACTTAATAAAATGAACTCAAAGTATACTACTTTTTGCTTAGGTCAGCTTCTACCAAACTGGATAGATGAAGTTTTTTTCAGAGAATCAGCTGTTAACTCTGAATACTTGGAGGACTGTCATGAATGAGATCAAGTGTGCAATCACCTTACGTTATTGAAACATATTTTCACCTAAAGCTCTTGAGATTATGCAGAGAAGGTGGCCCCATGCCCAGCTGTAGATCAACTCTGTGCTGACAACTGCTGTACAGCTGCAGAGTTGATCTTCGTCACTGTGGATCATCTTCAGGCTGCTGTGCATCTCATACCACCTCAAAAACCAGGAAAGACCCCTTTAAGTGTGACCATGGACTTAAAGAAAATCCCTCACAGGTCCTGTCAGAGGAAATAACCACAGAGGCCGGAGTAAGGAAGCTTGCACTTTATTGGAAAAAAATCAAACAAACAAAAATATAATCTGCAGGGGCAATACAGCAAATATGCTCAGTTAATGAGGAACGGGCCGCTCTCGTGTTCAGACCGTCTTCCTGTGGTCTGCAGGATTGTTTTATTTACACAAAGCACCGATCAACAGTGCTCCACTCTCCTGCACCACCACACGCCCTAAACCTCCTCCTGGCTCCACGTAGTCCTGAACCCCCTGGAAACCGGGTCTGAACATGAGAGGGGCCCTGCACATTCAGGCGGAGAGGGGGCAGCCAGGAGCTTTGGAAACCCAACAGGTAATGGCATGCCAGAAGCTTCAACAAATAAATGCAGTTTCTTTCCAATTCAGTGCTGCCTCGATCACCAAAGGTTCTTCAGGTGTGAAAATGAACAATGCAAACCCACCCACTGAACTGTGCTAATCATCACTTTCACACACACCCTCCAGCCACAGAGCGCTGCACTCTGCAGGGCCACAGAATATTCAGTGCCCCAAAAGCAAACATCTTTTATTTTTATATTAGTTTCTCTTTCAAACAAATCATCTCAATCACTCAAAACCCAATTCTACAATCAATCATACCTACGTATGAACCTGAACACCTCCCACGAGGTGGAGGTCGCCGACTAGTTACATACTCTGTTTTAATAATCATCCTCTCAGTTGGTAATCATAAATAAATAAACAATACACAAGGAATGTCTACTGCAAACAATACAGAAAGAAGAGAAAAGAAATCTGCGTGGAGTACGGAGCAGCTGATGACGTCTTTAACGGGGAAGTGTTAATCATGATTGAGAATTAAAGGAGGCGACGGCTCTGCCCGGAGAAAGAGGAACATAAAGGCAACTCAGACAGTGGGACAACCCAGCTCTCATTTTATCAAACACACATGATCCATGATGCCAAAGGGCTCTCCCTTTGGGCGTCATGTTCCTCTTAGACAGGAGACAGCGGGGTCCATGTGGTTGAGAATGGCGGCACACACTCCTCTCCTCCCTCCGTGACTTAGACATGACAAGATGGGCACAATGTTCACTGTGAAGCCTCTCTGAGACGGCCACAGCTGCTCCCAGTCACCACCCATCATCCATCACCTCAATTTAGGCCGTCCTTTCTCAGAGAGGTGAGTTCATTAAAGGCAAACTGCACGTTTGCTCGATATTTGAAGTCGTCGTGAATCATCTTCAAACAGGAGAAACTTCTCGCTCAGGTTACATGAACTGCATCTGCTGACAGACAGAGAAACGACAGTGTCAGATTTTATAAAACAAAATAGTACCAATAACAGATTCACCTGTTCATCCTCTGATCGTCAGCTGGGCATCCTAAAATCTTTAAGTCAAAGTGTGATTTCATCTGGACCTCCTTAAAAAACCAAACATCTCCCCCATGCTGAGGAACAGGCATTAGGGACGTCACAGTTCAATACCCACGTGTGCAGTATTTTGTTTTAGAGTAAAAACAGCCATCGGTCGTGGATGCTTTTTCACTGTATCTGCTGCATTTGTTCCTGTGAGTCAGTGCGCAGGGGCGAGTATCAGTGTTAACTTTGACAGCACTTTTTAATTTAGTTTAACTTTTAGTCTTTTGCCTAAAATATCTTTTAGTTTTTGTCATAATTTAGTCATCCAAATAGTTTTAATTTCATTCTAGTTTTAGTTGATGAAATTTCACAATATTTTAGTCGATGAAATCTACTGTAAATTTAGTTGACTAAAATATGACGTGTAAAGGGTAAAACATTTTTTGTTTCCTTGAATTTCTGAATTTCTCATGTTTTACACTTGGATAAAATGAAACATCCAATAACCCTTTACTGAATGCTAGTAAAGTTTGAATGTATAAATGAACAGAAACAAATTAAACTTTTGTGTGAAATGCAGTCACCTTTATTTAGGCTACCTGGCAGAGCATCTCAGTTACAATACCAGAATTGACAACAAACAGTGAACCTGCTCTACATGAATACATCAATTCATAAAGAGAGTAGCTCTGATTGGATCGCTCCCCAACTTATCCCACCACCACCAAGCTAAGGCAGCTGTGATTGGATATATTCTTAACTTGTCCCTACTTTCTACCAAATTAGGTCTGATTGGATTAAGTCTCTGTCAAACATTTTAGTCTAGTTTTTATTTGTTGGTGAAAATGTCAGTTAATTTAGTTTTATTTTTTGTCCATGTGCACCTATTTTTATTAGTTACTGTCTAGTTTCTATCAGGGGAGAAAGCTTGCTGACAAAAACTATGACAAAATAATTAGTCAACAAAATTAACACTGGTGAGTAAACTCCTGTAAGAAGCAATAAGTCGGGCAAAGACACCACACGACTGCTTTGCTTTGGGAGGAGATGCAGCAACATGTCGCACACACTGACAATGGGAGAGCCTCCCTGTGATCTGTGCTGTGAGTCGTGGTGAAGACGATCAGCATCTGCCAAACCTGAAGATCAGTGATTGATCTCATCAATACGGCTGTGGAGCCTCGTGGTTTCATCACACAGTGTCATTTTATTAAACAGCTGGTGCACAGTCATCAGGTCTTACAGGATCATAAACTCCAATCACATCAGCACTGTGCAACAGATTCAACATTAAACGGCCCACCTTCTCAACATGGCCCTCCAGCAGTATTACAAAGATATAAACTGTGATTGTATTATTATTTTTTTTATATCAAACTGCATCAAGAATGTTTGAGGAAAAGTTCTTTGTTTAAAATTAAAATAAAGAAATGAAAAAACATCCGTGTCCTCGTTAACCCTTTGCTGTTCCTTTTAAATTGACCTTAAATACATCAGAACAGAATTTAATAGAAAAGCACCTCAATGACCAAGGCTGCCCAAAACCGAATGGTAAAACTGTGATAAAGAAAGCGAGGTGCATGCTGAACCATGGGCTGAGTGTGTTGTTGCGTCCCTAACAGGCATCAGGTCAGACTCCAGGGTTTGTCTCAGGTCAAAGGGTTACAGGTAAACAGGTGAAGAGGTAAAGAAGATCTCCATGTGAAGCAGCTGTTTGAAGACTTTATGAAATATTAAATAAAAGCCATGAAGGGCCCGTTAGGCAGCAGCCCTGTGTAAAGCATTCCTGTTTTTAAGGAGTCCTGGCTGAGCCTGAGGACTCATCTGGTACCAGGTCCTGTTGCTGACCCTTCAGACCAGGACGCCTCAGCATGCAAAGTACTGCCCAGACCAGGTCACATGCTGCTGTGAAAATATGTGCACTTCACATTCAGGTGTGTGTGACGCTCGTCCTGATCATGGCTGCTCGTGGTTTCTTTGCAAAGAGCTGCTTATGTAAACCAGGACTGGAAAAAAACTTTTTCACCCGCACGATGAAAAGTCACCCGGCCTCTCTCAAACACTTTATTACAACAAGCTGCACGGAGCCAAGCCATAAAACACAACGATAATCTTTTATAGAACAGATGTACTCAGTTTCTCTCCAATGTTAACAATTCAAATGATTCAGTTGAGTTGCTACTAAAAACAAATCTGACATAACTAAACAAAAACACTAACATAATGAACTGGGTGCTTTTATTGTGAAGGTTTAGTCACTGATAATTTAGAAGGAAATTATTACATTAATTAAAAGAGACACAAAAGGCTATAACCATAGCTATAACCCTGAAGAATAAAACAGTATTTACAGCAGCTCCTTTGACTGAGAGCTACAGCCACAGCCCACATCTTTCTCTTTACCACCATGAACCTGAAGTCGCCCCTTTAACCTTCAGCCGGCCCTGACACGAGGAGGGGGCAGAGCCCTGCAGTCAGTCAACATGTTTCATTGATTTAGAGCAAAACTCACAGAAAACAGGAGACAGAATTTGAGTCTTTCTGTCGAGTTAACCTGTTTCATTCTTTTATGTGCCTGCCACTGTGGCTGGTAGGTTTTGCACCATCAGTGAGTGACTGTGAGAGTGAACGGGTGAATGTGTAGGTGTGACCTGCAGTGTAAAGCTGCTTTGAGTCAAAGACTAGAAAACACCTGTATAAGCTCAAGTCCATTTACCATTTACCTTTATCTGAAAGAGCACTGTGCATACACCGCGTGTCACCATCTTCCCTGACAACACTGATCCCTGTACACACGGAGGTGAAAACAAAAATGTTTTTACTCTAAAGTTTGCTGATTCAGGCACCTGGGCGGCGTTTTCATGTGAACAGACGGCGCAAACGTAACGAAAACTCTCCTTTTTCGGCTGTTTTCATTGTGGTGTAAATGGGCCCTGAGACTGTCCTCTGCTCAAAGGTGCTCGTGCACACTAAAGGTCAGGGATCTCAGACCAGCAGGGTGCACGTGTGGGACCAGCCCAGGTCACAGATGTTAGCTAGTGGTCCAGCGTGATGCTGCGTCTCCTCTGAGCGGTCTGGTCTGGTTCAGGATAGTCCGGCTCAGTTTGGTAAAAAACCCTGATCCTGTCTGTTTGAGCTGATGATTTTTATGACCAATCAGCATCTGCAGTGTTTCAGCTGCACCCTTTATGGTCAGTCTGGTACACTATGCACCCCTTAAGAGGGGTCCTAAACTGGGACAGGTCCCCTTTCTCCTCATTTGACAGAAACACCTGGAATTATGAACCGAGCTGAAGTGAACCAGACTGCTGGGAGGAAGCGCAGAATGAGAGCATCTCACAATCATAGCACAGAGTAAAATCGGTGTTTAACAGCCTGAACATGCACACACTGAAGACAGAGAGCTGTACCTAAAGATGCTTTAAAAGTAATTCTGCAGAAAGAGCTCTGCAAAGGGGTCCTTCCCTGGAGCTCTGAGGGGGCTGAGACTAGACGGACTAGACATTGTTGGGGACTGAGTGACAGAGAAGAGGAGGAGGGAGGCAGAGAGAGAGGACAGAAGAGGGATGAGAGCTCCTGAGGTTACAGGAACAACGAAGACTTTTTATGTCATTCACAGAGAGAGTCTGCCTACAGGCTGGATATTAATTTATGATGCAGACATATTTAACATATTAAAATAAAACAATCTGCAGGAGTGGATCCTTTACCTGTGCTCCTGGATTTGGCCCAAACGGGTTAGGCGGCCTCATCACAGGCTGGGAGTACATCATCGTGGGCTGGGTCATCATCATGGAGCCCATATGAGGAGGCTGACAGGAGAGAAGGCAAAACAGCACATTAAAATCATCTCTAACAGGGCAGGACTACACCATGTCCATCAGGTCTGACTCTGAGGGGGTGGAGACAGTCCACAGGATCCAGCTGCCCCCCAAAGGATCATCTCAGAGGACTTCAGCGGCTCCACCGTGAATCAGCCTGGTCTGGTGTTGGAGGATAAAACACAGGCCAACAGTGTGTGTGTGTGAAACTGTGTGTTTGTGTATCTGTGTGTGTCTCTTTGTGAAACTGTGCTGTGTGTGTTGGTGTGTGTGTGTGTCTGAGTGTGTCAGGAGTTGAAAGGCTGAACAGGTCCCAGTGGACTCACCATTGCATATGCCATCATGCCCGTTGGTGTGGTTGCGGGGAAGGCCATGACAGATGGTGCCTGAAGTGACACAAACAACAAGATGACTCCTTCAGAAAATCAGGACACAGCCATACCCATCATGCATTGCACCAGGCACAATAAAAGACCTCGGAGACTTCACTACAGACTTTAACATCTTAGGACATAAACAAGGCTTTAAATCCTCTTCAGCCCCTCCAGCTCCACCTGCAGAGGTCTCCCTCTCTCGCAGACCTCAGATAGTAGTCTGGTCTTAAAACTTTCAGGATGGTGGTGGTGGTAGTGGGGGGCTGCAGAGTGAGCTACTGCAGCTTTTTTGACATTCAGGAAGTTTTTACCATGGGCTTGTGGATCTGCCGGTCTCATTTATTAAAGCTGCATATGCAAAAGTAGGACCTGAGACTGGTGCATGCTGATTTACATGCAGTGTGAGATCTATAAAAAAAAACCTGAAGGTGAAACGTGCACACCTGTAAGCACTCAGACATTTGAGAGAAGGGGGACGAAGAGCAGACTGAAACCAGCTCATGACGGATGACTGAAAGCATTCAACCACACAAATATCAGACTTAACTTCACATCATCATTGATATTAAAACTAAAGCTGGATTTTGCCTCTGAATACCGGAATAAATAAATATTTATAAATCTGCCAATTCTCACATTCATTCACCAGAGCACAGACGACCAAACTGAAACTTTGACTGATGTCAAAATCTAACAACAAAATGATACGAAAAGTGTGAGTCACAGAGCCATTATCCTTAAAATGTGGTCCTGAATGTCACATGGCGTGGTTTGCTAAAATGCACTCATCACAGCGCACGTCTTCATTAACTGACCTGGTTTACAGTATAATAATTAAAGTTTGTGGACTAAACCTCAGAAGCTCTCATTATCATAACATAATAATGAAAAACTAAAAGCATCTTTAATGGATCAAACTTCTCCTCAGGACTGTTTACACTGAGGGACAGAGCGCTGTGAGCTCTGATATTTTGTACATGAATCATCATGTGTCACACAAACACGTGTGAACTGCAGTCAGACTCGTGCACAGTGATGGATGGTGGATATTTAGCCACCACAGGAGGAGCTCATGAATGCAGCCACAGCGAGGTGTCACTGTTTGATTTCTGTATTTTATCATCATAAAAACATGGAGTTGGATCACCCTCACTGACAAATAACTACACCATGTGGTGAGTTTTTCACCGACTTCCATCTATGTTTTGATGTATTTCTTTGAGATCCTCTGATCAGCCAGCAGTTAATCATAAGGTGCTTGCACTGACTGTTTCTGGTTAAAGTGGGCGTGTAGGGGAAGATCAGGTGGCTGCTCCATGATCATGATTCATAAAGATAGGAATGTGTGAAGGTTTGTGGCACATGAGGCACATGTTTTTACAAATCTGATTTCTTTTATTTTTTTGGTTGAGCACCAATTTCAGGTTCTTAGCACACATACACCTGTGATCACATGTTACTTATACCGCTTTCACACTAAAATCCGCAGGGTCAACGCTGCAACTCAGCAGCAGACGAGCTGCGTGGCTGTTTTTTTTCCTCTGGCGCATCAAGCTGATGTCATCACGTTGATGACGTCATCTGCGCGACAAAACATGACCATGTAAACAATGGAAAAGAGCATGGACGCCGTGGACACGATTTTCTGTACTTTGTACTTTTGTTCCTCTTTAAAAATGCACAAACTCGGTGCTGATGATACAAAGGCGGATGGAATTTGTTGCTGAGATGGCAAAGAGTCACGTAAGTTACAGACAGAGGGGACGGGCGCGATGTTATGCCGTGAGCACGTAACGCCGACGTCATCCGTAACTTAGCAGCTTGACCCAGGTGTGATGTTCATACTGAAGCAGGTCGGAGACGAGCCAATAAAAACCCATGTCGCTTGCAGGGTAAGTCGACCCAGGTCGAAATGCCGAGTAGTCCCTTTCAAACTGCGGACAGGAGCCGTTTGTTGGAGGATTTACACTGGTTTTTTGGCCAGTCTGAAAGGGGTATTAGAATTATATCCACTGTGGGAGCTAAAGTCTTCATTCAGACTAAAGTAACAGTCAAACAGGACAATGGGCCACAGCTGGTGCTCAAGGGAAAACAGATGAAAATGATTACAGCAGTTAAACTACAGTCCACTGTGGACTGAAGTAGAGGCTGAACATTGTGCTAAGAGGTAAAAACTGGGCTGTCTCAAACATGACCAAGAGACCTCATCACAGACAAATCTCCCTCCTGATCAGAGGATCTGAATGTATCCTAAGGTGAAGACGGTTAGAGGAGATGGTTAGAAGGAGAAACTTGTCCTGGGGGCTGAGGTTGGTCCATGGCAGGTGCAGAGCTCCTCGCAGAAAGACTCAAAGACTCTCCAACAGAGCCTGCAGTGATAACAAACCCAGATCTGTCTCACACCCAGCCCTCCGGGAAAGATAACTTTCATTAACTATTCAGTAATTGGCAAGGGAGGCCCTGAGTGAGTCACAGAGATGCAGGAGCCAAAAGCAGAGCCTTCATCAAGAAGGGTTTCATCTCACTGAGAGCTCGTCTTCAGTTTGTTTGTTGGTATCTGGCACAGATATCACAGATGTTTGTAACCCTTCTTTAAATTAAACTGGTTAAGGTTTTAATTAAAGGGCAAGAATACACATCACATGCAACTTTGGAGGAAACATTTGATATAAAGCCTTCAGTCTTCAACATTTACTGAAAGCTGGTCCACCTCAGATTCATCTGTATGAAAGTCATCAATTAACATGGTCACCCTGCACATCGGGTGCTTTACACAACATGGGCTGTCATAAACATGGCAGTAACAGCAGACTTAATCTAAGCATGAACATGAACTCTTTAATTTTTGAACTTTGTGCTTCATTAATGCTTTGACAAGGTAAAAACTACAGGCACAGCTTTGCTTTTATAAGACCATAAATGTCTGTGTTTTGGTTTAAGGAGAGTTTTTGGTGACAATATTTTGTAGGTGTAGAGGGAAAACCAGATAAAGGAAAGAGAGGTTAGACATGTCAAGGAAAACTGAGGAACATCTGATTAAAGGTCACAATCACTACACCTTGCTCTCTAAAATGCAGCGAACAGACGGGAATATCATGACTGGCTTCTCTAGGGCTGTTCACAGGGAGACGAATTCAGGCATATCCGCACAAGTTTTTAGTCGTATAGGTGTTTCATCCACACGGACACAGCGTTTCAGGTGCCTAAAAACGCACATTAATGAAAAAGGGTCACAGAGAGGATAGACCTGAAAACGCTGGCCTTGCATTTCCGTGTGGACAATAAATACAGACAGCTCCAGAAACGATGACATCATAGCCCTGCCTCCCTTTAACCTCACGCTGTGACCCCAACGTCAACAGAAATAATGTCTGAACACGGCGTCTCGTTGGTGCTGCTTAAGCTCCTGAGCTTGTTTTTGCTTCAACAGTAAAATCTTCTGCTCCTCTATGACCACCGAGAGACAGAAGAGTACGCAGATAACAGCAGATCACAGAGTTTGATTACATTTACCATGATCACATGACTCATGACTTTCAATACAAAGTGTTGTCTAACTGCTCTAATAAAAATGGATTTTAAAGATTTTTGTCTGTGAGTCTGCTGAGGGTTTTAACCAACCATATAGGTCTAAACCTACCATAGACGCAGGGTTCCAGGTGGTTGAGGGCGCTGTCTTGGGTTGCCAGTTGGTTCCACCTGTCAGCTTCTTCTCACCAGGCTGGCTCCAGTGGAGATCACTATGATGATCGAAGCACAATATTATTTCTTGTGTTCAGAGAGAGGAGCTTGATAGGACAGTACTATGATAGTGAACTTACTTTTTTACTGTGCCATTGCCAATTCCCAGATCTGAAGGAGAGAAAATAATCTTTACTGCAGTTATATGTTTGCAACATTATTTACAAGTTTATCTAAACCAAAAACCAGTCCACCAGGCAGTTAAAAATACATATTTAAAACACATGTGCATTAAGAAATCTACCATGAAAACATTAAAAATAGCAGGACAGCAGACTTCTGATTGGCTGAAACTCTTTCATTAGAGCTTGTTTTGATGCATTATCCCACATCTTTGTAAAAACAGACACAAAATGTAGGTAAACTGTTCATTAGCGACCAGTAAATGCTCTGTGACACTGAAAATGAAACTCAGTTCTGTATTTAACAGATGGTATGATGTGACACCCCACTTCACCAGAAAAGTCAAATTAATGGTGCTCTATAACGTCCACGTCATATAGCCCTGCTTTAGTTGAAATATCAGATTTTAATCCTTGGGGACAGTAAGATCGCCTCATGTGGATGCACCCTCTTTAGTCTAATGTCCTCATACCTGTCACCCTGTGGAAATGATTTTAGGTTTGGCTGGACTGACTTAATTTAAACACACTGTTTAGAGAAAAAGGAACTTACTGCCCACAAGGTTGGCCAGTGAAGAGTCCAGGTCGTTAGACACCAGTTTGTGGGGCTGCTGGCCATTCATGGTCAGGTCCTGACTAGGTGAGGACGCCACTGTGGGTTTGAGGATGCCACCTAAAACGTCTTAATCAAAAGGGGGCAGGACACAGGGAAGGGGACGAGGGGTAGGGGAGAGGATGGGGCCCCCAAAACAAGTGAAGACACGATACAAGAAACAATCCCACAGTAACGCACAAAGACAAACAGGTGACAGCACGCAGAAGCACAGACAGAGACAGAGAGAGAGGGAGACTGGTGAGAACTGATGAGGCCGAGCTGAGAGCTAAAAAAACACTCTGACTGTGTGAGGATGTGTGCGTCGGATCAACTCACCCAGTCATGCATATGCCATGCAAAAAGCCGCGGCCCCCGGGAGTGTGTGTGAACCCCCGATGAAGGAGAAGAGAAAAGAAGTGTGGTGAGACTGTGAGCAGCGTGGAGCCCAGAGAGCGTGCTCAAACAATGACAGTGGAACAGGTTCAAGGGTCATGGAACGTTCACAAACACCGACATATGCTCTAACACCAAGTGCTCCCAGAACTGATGGTGCTGATGACACTGACATTTAACTATCATCTCAGACTTTTAAAAATGTAGTAACTTTCAGAATCTACCTCAGTGGAGCTGTTTTAATTTAATCTTAAAGTTCATTTTTCTACCAATGTTTGATTAACTTAATAACTTACAGAAAAGGTTACTGCAATCACTGATGCTGCACTCATTTTATAGTCTGTTTTTTTTTTTTAATTGAAGGTTTAAATATTTAATAAATACATAAAACAATGACATGAGAACCACAAACACTATGAGACAGCATCATAATCTGCACCAAAGCATGTCGATGCTCTGATGAGATGATCCATGACAAGATACCAGTTATACTTAAAAATGGATCGCAGCATGAAGAAAACACATACACATCGGTTTAACATTGAGACCTTTACACAACCACCAGCATTTAGCCAATAAATGTGGCAGTTACACATGTTCATCTGCTGGGTAAGGCTGGTTAAATGCTGACCTATGGCACACATAACAGGTCATTTCTTTTTGTGCAGAAGAAATGACCTGTTGGACAAACTCTCAAATAAGGAAGACCACTTTGGCACTGTGAGACTGATGCACCAAAACAGGTACTTAGAGTAGAATAAATTCTACACATAGGCACTGGTATCACCTAAGTAATGAGTGATGTTATTTTACAAGCCAGGATTGGCATCAACTTTAGTTCTCCTTAATTCAATAAAATGTCTGCAGGTTGTTTCATGTGGCAGCTAAGGAACAGGCATCAACATAATCCTCGTGCACTGACTGGAGTGCTTGTTATGCCCCTTGTTGTCTTACATATTTCCTCTAAGTTCATAAAATTCAGTAGAAGGATCTCAGTACAGACCGACCCTTTTGTTGATGGAAACTCTGTGACTGACCACGAAGCGTTGGTAAGTTCCTCTCTGAAGGGTCCCATTAAAAGCCTAATTTGGGAATAAATATGAGTACAGAGGAAGGTTTGTTTTAGGCTGCTGCTGCCTCTACTGGCTTTGGTCAAAACACACCATAAAAACTAACTGTGCAGTGCAGTTGGATCCGACTGGTCACAATTCAAAGTAATGACTAAATAATTATCATGCTCTAGGTGCATCAACATTGCGCATCTAATTAAAGCAAATGTCATGCCTTTTCAAAGTCTGCATGAAAAAAATCGGATTACTTGGAGTCCTGTTTGTCAAAAATGTGAGGGCAATGTTGAAATCCAAACTGAACTTGGAATAGAAAATTAAATTTTCTAACTTGACAAATATATACTTGATTACAATGTGATATGTTCAAGGTCAGCCCCAAAAAATGACTGGAGGGTCAAATCAGACAGATTGTCATCAAGAGAAAGAAAAACACGTTTTTGAGTTTTCGAGTTTTGAAGTATGTTTTACTTTTTTCTATCGTCAAAAGTTAAAAGTTTAGAAGATGTAGACTGAACATGTACACTAATCCAACCCTGGATCTTAAGGTATGAATGTGGTCTGCCTTGAGGTTATGGCTTTATCTTTGGAGTGCCGCAGGCAAATGAAGTTTGAAAACCACTGATGTACTTTAGTCCACAAAAGGTTCTCCCTTTTCCAAACAATTTCTGAGGGTTTTTGGCTTCAGGCCTGTGAAATATAAACTGAGGAAGTATTTAACTGTTTATCTCGAATATCAAGAAAAAAAAGAAAAACAAAAAACTATAAAAGTAATTAAATTATCAAAAATCATTAATCTTCCACATCTACAAAGTTAACGGTAGGGTCTGCAGGATTTTCCTTAAAAATAAAATATCAACTTTTTCAGGAAAAATCCTGCTCAGTCATCTCCTATGGGTCTCTTTTGATGTGTGATGGTGTCTTTGTTTACCTCACCCCCCTCCTCAGCCTGTATTTGGATGTTTTGGTTGTCTCGGAATATTTTGGGCGGAGAGTAGGCTGGGATACCCCAGCCAATCACAGCGCGCCCAGTGCGCAAGTGACTTTGAGTGTTATAAAATGCACTAACAGAACGCTATGCAGACCGGCAAAGATGGCAGACGCTACAGTGAGGAAAAGAAGATACAATCAGGCAGAAGCAAAACGCCAAGCGGACAAAGTTCGGTCTAACACCAGAGTGAACCTAGGCTTGGCTTTCATCTGCTTCCGAGCTCTGAGGGACCATTACGGGATGAAAAGTGACGCTGAGTTAGCCGTCATGCTGTGGGACAAGTAGGTCATTTTCCCGCTCGGAGCCGGCTGCAGGGCTATCGGGCTGGGGAGGCGTGTTCTCCATCTGCTGCCGGAGAGGGTGGACACCCGCATCAGGTTGCGAGGAGTTCAAGGGGAGGGGCTTCGTTTGAACGTTGTGTTTATAAACAGTAACGAAAAATCCTGCAGACCGTACATTTAAAGTTCTTCTCACCTTAAGCAGTTTGATAGTTTTATAGACTGTGTCAAATATATTATTGGATCTAAATAAGAAAACTTAAATATATAAAACTTTCAATGACAATCTGAGGAGAGAATAAATTTGACTCAAGGTTCATAAATTAACAATGCTGGCCTGTTTCAGAGCTGCCATGTGACCTAACTGTACAGACACAGACTCTTAATACTCTCAGGAGTACTCTCTCTGAATCCTACTTCAAACTAGGAACCTTTTATTTCCCACACATGCTTCAGTGACTTCAAAAAATAAAAATAATCCCCTATCTGAAAGTCTGTACTGCTGTCTCCCTGTGTCCTGTGATGGCTGATGTGATACAGAGGTGAAAAAATATGCTTCTATGACTCTCATGAATATTACAGTCGAACACGATGACAGGGAAACAGTGAGGCAGCTCACGTCACACTGTTATGGATGGTATCACCCAAAGGGACTGATGAAGGACGCTCTACAGGCTTAATGTGTCTTCTCCACATTTGTTTGACATTGAATCAAAGTCCAGTTAAGAAGGCTGGCTCATCAGAAAGACGGTCCTCCTTCGTCTGATGGGATGTGGATGTTTGATACCATCACAAAATCACTTCACACGGACTCCAAGCACAACACATCACTGTCAGTCATGATCATGTGACCTGCCCAGAGCCATGACGGCAGCGCAGCACCGTCTGCAGGAGACAAAACGTGCAGTAAAACACTTACCTGTACAGTCCAGGTTGTTGGCGTTGGTGTTGTTGCCAAATACAGAGTCGAAGTCCACATTAAGGCCTTGGGAGTTCTGTGGGTTCTGGGGTGTCGGGGAGGCTGTAAACCCTTTTAAACAAAATAAGAAAATAAGAAAACCATCAGGATCCGAGCGTTAGGCCAACAATACAAACCTTTAAGTAAATGAAATAGTCATCCATGCACCACAACACTCAAAAGCGTGTCACTTCAGAGGAGTAAAGAAAACAGAGTACTCTGCTCTTTTTTGAGGGATAAATCCAACTATTAGAGAAAAAACATTTATCACTTCATCTGCCATCCTTCAGCTCTGGGCTGTGCATGGCAGGGACGGCTCAGTACGACTCCTGCAGCAGAGCTCAGTTCAGTTTGAGTGTTACAGAGTTAATACTGACAACTCTTCATCCAATACTCCTCATCAGAACATTTTAACATGAGCAACACAAACTCAGCTGCATCTCTTCAACAGTTTCTAAAACACTCTCCTCTGAACCGAGGGGACATATTCCCAAACTGATTTACTGAGGTGAACCCTCTGGTAGCTCCTGATATGATCCAGCCTTTGTTCCCATCCTGAGGGCCCTTCAGTGGTCAGAGGATAAGACAGCCTCACAAAACCAATGTCTGTGTGGCACAAACACAAACACAGGCCGAGGCAGTGATAGGCCAGGAAGAGTCTGCATGGACCCAAAACATAAACAAAAGCTAAAGTAAGGCTCAGCAGGTGTGTAACAGGTGGACCAGCCTTGGTGTACCTACCTCTGAATAGACCAGCTAAAGCAGGGGGCTCGGACTGGAAGAGAGGAGCTGTGTTGTAAGGGCTTGGCCCACAGAAGGAGTCTGACACAGTGAGAAACAGCAGGCAAGCAGAGAGACGGGGGAGAGGAAGAGAAACCATGAAAATATGAGAACTTGGAGGAGAACGTGAGGGAGAAGCCAAGCAGCTGTGAAAATTCGTCAGAACTACAGAGACCAGGGTTTGGGGGGGGGACAAAAGGTTAGATTAAGAGGGCAGGATCGAGGAGGGTCATGAAGAACAGAGCAGGAGGCTGGCTGGGGGACAGTTTCACTGACACACCACTCCAGGTTAAACATGTTAAAGGTGTCATAGCATTAATGTTCCTGAAGTTATCGGTCCACCATTTTACTTTAGGTAAAAATCATCTGTGCAGCTGTCTAAGTAAAACGTCAGAGCTGAGGCTCAACGGTGAAAGGATCTGGTAAAAAACAAAAATGCTGCTGATAAAGATGGACACCAAAAAAGTTGGCCTTTAAACACACAAACAAAAACACTAAAAATAATCAATAAAGATGGAGCAGCCATGACAGAAGTGTGGTGCTGAGATGAGAGCTCCTGAGGCAGCATGCTTCACTCTGTGAACATGTCCAGCATCTTCAGACAAACATCTTTATCCAATTCTCTTCCTACAGCTCTTGAATAATATTAGATATGTCACACACATGCTTCCTTTAGAGTGAAATCACCAACAATCCCACTGAACACTTCATGGCTGCTTGTCCTCAGGGACAGGCTGCCAGCGTCCAAGGAGGCAGCGGATGGATGGACAGCATGGACGATAGGAGGAGTGAGGAAAGGGTTTGAGCTGGGAATGGATGTTTCCACAGCTACTGCTGCAGAAGTGAAGAGATCTGAGACGGAGAGGAGGAGAAAAGAGAGACAAAAGGAAGGCTGGGAAATAACAGCGGGATGAAGACATGGAGGAGGACATGGAGTGAAGGGAATATGAGCAGGTGAGAGGATAGAGATGGTTTAAGCTCCTCCATGTGTAAAATAATCAGGTTTGAACTGCAATTCTAATTTTGTCCTCTCATGATCAACAAAACAAGAAAATCCAGACCAAACACTCACCAGGCAGCCTGACATTTGCTGGTTCAGACTTTACTCATGTCATCGTGTTAAAGTACTCCTGAACCAGGGAGAGCTAACTCCACTGCTCTGATGGACAGAAGTGATACTGCTGTCCTGTCTGTCTGTCTGTCTGTCCGTCTGTCCTGTCCTGTCCGTTTAACACAGTTTGGATCTACAGGCTTCATCATCCATTACTCTGCAGACTTTGATCGTGGCTCTTTAAAGCAGGTGGGGTCATCATACTGTGGAAACCCTCACACCATCAGAGGAGGACACAGAGGTGATGCTGTGGCCTTTTGTCACAGTGAGGAGACAAATGTTGTTCCAAAGACCAAAAAGCAGTAAAACAGTGTCTCCATCCAACATTTTAGTCGAGGCTCAGCTCGCTTTGATGGTTGTTGGGAGCGATATGAAAGCTCTTGTATTTCTGATGGCTCAGGACCTTGAAGGCCTTCAAACAAACACAGAGACCTTTCTAACCGTCAGCTTGTTACCTTGGAGGCAGAGTTGGATTTCCACCTTTAGGAGCACCTGACATTAAGAGGAGACCCTGACTGCTTGATCCAAATGGGAGCCAGGCAACAACATGGCACCAAAACGACAAATTTCAAATGTACCTCAGTCTTACGGCGGTGTCACTCTGGGTAAATCTGGCTGACATACTGCCAGCTCCAGCTCGAGTTGTAGTGGCTTTAAATGTGGCTGCTTCTCCCTGCTGTCACAGCTCTGTCTCTCCAGAAATTTCACCCCAATATTAAGCTTCTATAGAGCTTTTATGAAAAACAACGAATCTCCTCAAAAGTGACAAGATCCACTCACTGACAGACCAGGAGACCTGCAGAGTGAAGGACAGTTTCCCACAGACGGGACATACTGAGGGGCAGGAAGTGAAACCGAGCGGTTTCTGTCTTTTCTGTGGTATATGTTGCTGCTGTGTACATACATGTCTGCTGGAGTTAGGTAAATATGGCTCTATATTTTCATTTTCACATCCTTATTAGCTGAGACACACTGGCTTGAGTTTCCTATAATCAGGATTTTTGGTGTGGGGACGTGTGGCTCATGCTGGCAGTCTGAAAGCTCTGACATGGAAACATGCTGGCCAAAACTAAAACATGAACGCTCTGCTGCCGTCACTGCTTAGGTGACATTAGATAAGAAGTGAAACCCCAGTTGCTCTGGAGAGCTACTTTGAGAGCAGCAGCCGTGAACGCCCCTGAATCAGTGCCTGATTACTAAGATCAGTTTGAGCATGCATGCTTTAGCCGTGTGTGTAGCATGTCTGACTACTGACGTAACAAAACTTAAGGGATCAATAAAGAGGGTTTATTTATTTCTTTGCTGTGACTCCAGCTGACACCATCTGCTGCCTCAGCTACAGAGTCATCCCTACTGAAGCAAAAGTCTGAAAGACTTCATTTTCCGCAGCCATCTGACCCACTCACACAGAATAAAGCTCTTTTCTGTTCAGTTCAAACTATTTTCAGCAGGTGCTTATGAAACCAGCCAGCTCTTTCATAGGGTAAATTGTGTGTCTTCCAAATGTCCCCTCTAAAGTAACTAAAAATAAATTAAAGAGGATTATTCATCAGATTTCTTGTGTTGATGAACCAAAGTGTGTTTTTATTCCCTCGACTTAACTATTGTTTCTGATAAAAAAATGGAGAAAGGGTTGTATCTGAGGCTGGTGAAGTGTTGGTGCATCCTCCCCTCAGAGCAGTCACTCCAGCTCTCATTTGAATGAGGGACATTGTGTCTCCAGGGCCAGTGATTAATGTTTAACATGACCCTCCAATTACAAGCTTCAGCTCAAATAACTGAAGACAACATTCACTAAGAAGACACCAATCAACATGTTAGCTTTCAGGAGGACAGTCACAGCTACAGGAGCAACCACTTTGGACTCTTACCTCTCCTTTTCATTCATTTAACCATAACACATCTAGATCCTGCTTTCAATCACACATGGAGAGCGTTTGTGGGTGTGTGAGACATACGTCTGTGGTGCTGTGCAGTGTGGAGTGTTTACCATAAGGGGCTGAGCCCTCAACTCCCCATGTATTGGTGGTGGAGAGCGGCAGAGGCTGCTGGAAAGCCGGCTGCAGGTCCAGCAGGTCGTTGGCAGCTTTTGAGTTGCTGGAGGGTGTGAGCAGAAAAACAAGGACACGGACGATAAATCAGTCACTCATTGACAAAACATGAGGGATTTTTCTCAGTTTAAAAGCTGCCGTAAGAAGACAGAGAAGCTGCAGTTTGTCTTCAACAGCATAGGAGAATGAAGACCTTATTCATGCTGTGTTGTACACACATCCTGGTTATATTAGATAATAATCATACCATAATCATTACCTTTATCTGAATAAGCATTATAAAGTGCTGTTATCAGTGATGCTGCTTCAGTGACACAGTTTCTTAACACTGAACAAAGTCTAATTTCAGAGATACAACAATCTGGGTCGAACTATGGAGATGTTTCAGGATGGCCATCCCTCTGACTTCAGGTAAATATTGTTCTCGATACTTGAGCTGAGACAGAGCCCGAATTTTGTCTCTACTCAGATTCACATACTTGATTTTGATGACTGCTGGATTGTGTTCACAACCACTAATGTCCAAAAAACCTTACAGTTTTCACATACCGACACATGATTAGTTCCTCACCTCCTTATTGTGATGTGCAGTGTCTTTTTTGATGGTTAGGAGTAGACAATTTTTGACCATCTAACTTCCATTAAAAAGACTGAAGTAATTGATATAATAGAGATGGAATACTTTCATTTTAACAGCTGAAGGATCACCATTGTCTACAATGTGCCCTGCTGGTTTTTTCACCTGTGACTCAGAGCATCAACCAGTGCCAACGCAGTGCGATGGGACGTCCCCTTGTCCTCTCACCCACTTGGCACTTGGATAAACCCACAACAAAGGTCTACTGAATTAGTCTCTACCAGTGTTAATTTTGTTGACTAATTATTTTCGTCATAGTTTTCATTAAAAACCTTTTTTCCGCTGATGAAAACTAGACAGTAACCAATAAAAAGAAGTGCACATGGACTAAACTAAAACTAAATTAACTGACAATTTCATCAATACATCCAATCACAACAGTCTTAGCTTCATGGTGGTGGTGGGATAAGTTGGGGAGCGATCCAATCAGAGCTACTCTCTTTATGAATTGATATATCCACGTAGAGCAGGTTCACTATTGGTTGTCAATTCTGGTATTGTAACTGAGATGCTCTGCCAGGTAGCCTAAATAAAGATGACTACATTTCTCACAAAAGTTCAGTTTGTTTCTGTTCATTTGTGCATTCAAACTTCACTAGCATTCAATAAAGGGTTATTAGAGGTTTCATTTTATCCAAGTGTAAAACATGACTTCAGAAATTCAAGGAATTGAAGTCATATTTTAGTCAACTCAATTTACAGTAGATTTCATTGACTAAAATGTTGCGAAATTTCATCAACTAAAACTAGACTAAAATTAAAACAATTAAGATGACTTAATTATGACTAAAACTTAAAGATATCTGAGGCAAAAGACTATAACTAAAACAAAATTAAAAAGTCCTGTCAAAATTAAAACTGGTCTCTACCATCCATTATACTTTTGTTTCTTAAGATGTTAAATCTCTAGGGGTCACCAAATCCTGGATTTATGAACTCCAAGGGCAAAATTTAATTTTACAGAGGGATAATATCTGGAAAAACACATTATTAAAAACCCAGCACACCAACTCATTCATTGTAAATTTGAGCATAAATATTACATCACACCCTATAGGAACTTCATAATGACACTGATTGATCACCCAACTGTACTACATGTAGCTTAAATACTGTTGGTACATATTCCCAAATTTTTGGGAGTGCCCCTCAGCTGTTAATCTCTGGCTCAAAGTCATTAAATGTCGAGAAAAGTTTCTTAAGTTTTCAATTTCTACACATACTTCTTCACAATATATTTTTTATGATGACTTTATCTTCAGAGGTGATATTAGCCTAAATCAGCCACACAAAAAGACCATAATTCACTTCCTGGTTTCAGCTGACCCTCCAGAGATAAAAGAATTATTTAATCATTTTATAGACATCTCCCTCATAGAAAGACCTTTGGCTGTAATTAACACGGCCTGGGCTTCTGTTAAACCAACTATTTATCAACAACTGAAAACACCAACCTAAGAACTGGATGCTGCACACACATGCTATTTATTTTTATATTTATTTTCATGGCAAAGGTGATGTGTACATAGTTTGTATGTATGTTTGTATGTTATAGGTTAAAATTGTCATAAAGTTGATCCCAATAAAAAAGACTAAGGTAGAATTTGCATTAACACAGGTTAGAAAAGTTGTCTTGTGGGAAGAGAGTCCTTGTTGCTGTAAGTAGTTTTAGCAGCAGCAGTAATAATAATGACTGCATTACAACATCCATGTAAATATGAACATGTGAACATCACTCAGCATCTGCAGCAGATCATCACAGGACTCAGAACAACATGGACTGATTCAAGAACTGGTTTAGATCAGAGTTTAGTCCAGCTCAAAACAGCAGGAGGATTCATCTTTTATTAAAGCTGCTCTCTGCTTTTATCACCACGTCATCACTGACAGTTTCCATGTGAACACTTCCACAGGTGTTATGGTGTAATAAGTTGCCATGCTATCTGGTGTCCTCCAGCCTTAAACGCCCCCTTGTTTGGGCACTGAGTTCATCTACATTTGGGTCAAAAGGTTTGTGGTGCTCTGATAAACATGTTCATCTGAACTTTTCTCTAAAGTCTGTTTTGTTGTTAGCTTAGCCTGCTAAGCTCCTACCCATAATGCAGAGCGCAACTGGTAGTCATAGCAACACTAGCTGTGATGTAATGCTGTAAGGCCAACGCCGTGTTTTAATGTGATTTGATCTGCCTTGAAATACTGCAGTGTTTCATTTCAGCTGAATAGACACAAACTGAGCGGTAGGTGTGAAAACCACCAAAGTGTCACACAGATGTTACCTTAGCTGTGTTTCCAAAGGGATGCAGATGAAAAAGACAAAACAGCATGTGCATCATGGTGCACTCGTTTTGCCCCAACTTCTGTCATGGACCACCAGAACAGCTCTGGTTGTAATATCAGTGAGGAGCAGAGTTAACTACTGCACATACTCTGTTCAAGAATATAAGAGAAAATAGGGCTGGGCAATATGGTCGATTTTTTCCCTCTAAAAAAAAAAAAAGAAAAAAGAATCCAAATGACAGAAAATTACATGAATCAAGGCTTGCCTTTATGTTGTCAAAATATATTTCCAAACCAAACTGAATTTTTTAAACTATGTCGTAAAATCCTGATTCTATAGTTAGAACGTAGGCAGGTTGTCTTCATAAACACTGAAGGCTTAGGTATTTTCACAGTATGTTAACATGAAAGTCTCTGATCAAAATTTAATCTCATTTAAAAAACAAATACAAGCCAATAAAAGTGCTTGTGCAAAACCTGAAAAGGCCTACCATCATAAAAAAATGTAAATTTTCAGTATTATGTTTTCAAATAGTGTAACAACTTACAACTTGAGTGAGACAAGAAAAAAGAATCTCAATTTTTAGTTTTTAAATCTTCTGCTGAAAATAATTTTAATTAATCGATTTAACTGATATATTGCCCTGCCCTGAGAGAGAGGAAGTGTTTGAGTACAAGAAGGTCTAACAAACTCACTGAGTTATACATGCATAATTTCTGCCATAATCACACAAAATGAGAGCTCTGTTGGAGTATCAGAGCACAGTTGATTAAATAACATAAATCTTTGTTCCTTAAGTCCATACAGAAAGATGATCCTGTTGCACATTTATCTATTTTCATGGATATGTTGATCTGGAGACGTCTGTGGGCCCTCCAGCTGAGCACTGAGGACATAAAGGTTCAAAGATTGACCCCTGGAGCCTCACCTGTTGGTGGAGCTGGGGGTGGAGAAGAGGTCGATGGCAGGAGCTGAGTTGATGGTTCCACCCACGGTGAAGACAGGCGAGGAGTCTGTGGTGGCTGTGGCAGGATTCTTCTGGAGCTCCTTCAGACGCTGCTCCTTCGGTTATTAGAGGATTGGGTTTAGGAAATATTTAACTGTTTCAGGCTTTTTTAAACACGTTACTTTTATCTGATATCTTAACATGAAACTAATGTTCCACCTATTTACCGTCTTGATTATACAAATGTCAGTAGCAACATGCTAATAAGCCCGTTTAAGGCTTGAATAATTACAGAAATGGGGCAAGAGGAAGGAAATGTACCTTCAGGGATTTAAGGCGAGCCTGCTCCTCCTCCAGAGCTGCCTGTTTTTCCCTCTCGTCCACTTTGGTGAAAGAGATTCCAGTGTTGGCCAGGGACGAGACTGCATTGGAGAGGGTGCTAGCCCTGAATCAGGAGACAGACACAGAACCATGAGGGGTTAATGGTACATGGACTTGAGCTTCTTCAGTTCTTTTCTAGTCTCAGGTCACAGTTACTCTCACTGGTGGTTCAGAGTTTATATGTCAGTTATTCACCAGCATAAAACACATCCACGCTGTTTCATAAAAACTTACGCCCCACTGACGCAGCAGTGGGAGCAACTTGGGGTCAAGTTTTTTGCCCAAGGACACATCAACATATGACAGCCTGACCTGCCTGGGCTTGAACCTGCAACCTTTAGATTACTCGTAGAGCGCACTATGAGACCAAGTCACCGATGCCCTGAAGACATGCTACAGGCATGTGGGCAAACACACTTAACAAATTAATGTTGGTGCTTCAGCTCAGAAAAATGACAATTAAAAAAAAACATCATGATCTATTTAAATATAATAAAAAAGTATACGGACAAGGATGCTTCTGTAAATGCTTTGCTTTGCTTAACAATAAAATAAGGAAATTGTTTGGAATGAAAAATAAGGTTTTTATTCTCAATAACCCCCTGCTGCTCCTGTACAATCTACCTTGAATTCCTCAAACTAAATCAAATTTAGAAAACAAACAAAAAACAACACCCTGATGGCCAGTGTTGTCGAAACCAAATTGAAAACTGGTTAGTTTTTAGAATCCTGACACATCAATTTCTATTTGAGGTCAAAATTCATCTTTTTAATGCTGATAATGACCATCAGCCCAGTTCAGACCATGAAGCTGCTGTGCTCAGCAGCCAGTAAAATCAGTTCAACGTGAATGATGCAGACCTACCTGCTGGCTGCTGTCGAGTCTTTGACTTTCTTCCCCTCTAAAGAAGCCAAGTGCTGCTCCAGGGCGTCCAGTAGGCTGCTTGGGGCCTAGATTGAGTATCATTGACCCACATTAAGTTACACAGGCTGACAAAAGCCTTACTACATAACATCTTTAAAGAAAGAAAATACACTGAAGCATGCTAAGTCACTGCCAAGAGTCCACAGACAGAGCTACTCACAAAACCAAAGCAAAGGGGGAGAAAAGGTTCAGATACTTACACAAACTGTAAACTGAGAATGGAGAGATAGAAGGAGGGAGACATACAGAAAATAAAGGTGGTAATAGTCAAGATGGACGTTCAACTTTTTAGACAACATAATCTGATTCAGCGTTTATCTGCTCCAGTAACAAAACGCAATCACACACTCACACAGACCCTTTTTGACTTTGTTTATCAGGTGATATTAGTTAGAAGCAAAACAACCAGACAAGTTATCCAGGCGGTCCATCAGGTCGGTTTCAGCTTGTTTTCAATAATGGCAGTAAATAAATCAGGTCTATGTGAGGTCACCTGATCCCTGGGACTGAGTGTAAAGAATAAAACATCAAACTGCAGGAAATAAAATCCACTGAACTGCATCATGGCTGCAGATGAGAGCCTGATCAAATTAGAAGTTTAGCCCAGAGTCATCACACTGTCATTACCATCCAGGCTTTGAGGAGACAGCAGAGGTAACATCACCATGAGCATCAGCTCCAGCACTGGGCAGAGGCAGGATGAAACCTCTGAAGGTACTGAGCTGGAACCCAAGACTTTAGAAACTTGAACTTTTCTTTCTTTTTAAACTTGAAAATCCTAAACTTGGTCTCTTATTCTAAACAGGATATATCCTAAAAAATGCCAACTTTTGCGTTATTATCCTTCATGCGTTATTATAGACACTCACTCATACGAAGAGGTCACATTTTTCTTCCCTTGGGGAAGAGTCATGCTTGCCTCCAGTCCTGCTTTGTTTTGCCTCCAGCTAATGTCATGAAGTCACAAGGGTTCTATACACTCACCAATTACTTCATTAAATATTCCTGTTTATGTGCTCAATAATCTAAATATGTAATCAGCCGATTGCATGGCAGCAACCAACTCCTTTAGGCATGTAGACATGGTAAAAACGATTGACCATAGCTGAAGCCGACCATCTGAACAGGAATAAAGGGGGTTAATTATCTTTAAATAGGTCATCGTTGTTTGTGGCCTGACAGGCTTCATACTCTATCTGTCAGATTCCGACTTGACCATTTGAATGTCACAGCAGAAATCCAGACTCAATGTTGATCTAATGTTTACGGTCATATTTTGGTGAGTCTGTGTGAACTGTGGTCTCAGTTTCCTGTTCTCAGCTAAAAAGTGTGTCACCAGGCATGGTTTTCTGCTGCTGGAGTCTATGCTGTCCAATGCTCAACATCTAACCAGACAATACACCAGAAATATGATTGTACAGCCATGAATATCCAGACAGTAATAGTGTTTAGTACACCTATGTGCAGCCGACCTTATCAAACTGTTCACCTCCTGCAGCACTGACACCTTGGTGCTGCGCTGACACTGTGGTTTTCACACCTACAGCACAGCTTTCATGTTCTGGTACAATAATAAAAGCACATATCTGCATGTTTCCTTGTATTGTTTCATGTTCACATGGTAGTATTTTTAAACAGGCTGAATCCCACAAAATGACAGGGCTCGCCTCACATCATCTCATCACAGCCATATAAATGTAAACACACAGTGCACGAAGACCAGGTCCTTTAAACGCTTATGGGTGTCTGCAGTGGACCATAGAGGACACCAGATAGCATGGTAACTTATTACTCCAGAACAAACATAGCAGAGTCTGCACAGAGACTGTCAGTGATGCTGAAAAGTAGCGAGCAGCTTTATAAAGATAAATCCTCCTGCTGTACTGAGCTGGACTGAACTCTGATCTAAACCAGTTCCTGTTGTCGAGTCCTGTGATGATCTGCTGCAGACGCTGAGTGATGTTAGCATGTGAATGTCTTCATGGATGTTGTGCCGGAGCACAGAGAGTGACTCTGTGGGATCAGAACATTATTTTAAAGTCTGTTATCAGTCTGGTTACCTGGAGCCTGTTTACACTCCAGCGGAGTGATGAGTTAACTCGTCACCCTGTTTGTGTCGGCTGCTGGGTGATTGTTGCTGCAGAGACCACCTCTCTCAGGTGAGCTCTGTGCAGTTGTTCGTTTCAAAATGGGGATCAATGGGTGTGTTTAAATATTAAAATGAACCAAACCAAACTGGGAACGCCCTCTTGTATCACAAAAAATCTAAACATTGATCTGGGTGTGAAAACGACCCTAAAGGGTGGCAGAATCTCAGTGAGTTTTAACCTTTAAGGACGTGTTAAGCTGTAAGATCAGAGACTGATGCAAACAGAAACTCATTTTTGAGATCCACAAAAATCTCAAATATTGTAAACTAGTTGATTGTTGCAACTGCTTATCGGTGCCTGAGTCTGGAAACGAGGGTTTGTTTTTAGTCACTAATGTCTGTCTGTGAACAGCAGGATTGTCTTGATCATAGCTCCAAGTTTACATGCACTAGCTGCTACCATGTGATTGGCTGCATCAGGAGCAGTTGAACAATGAAGTAATCTGTAAGTGTATATAAACACACATCCACAAACACACACAACCACATCAGCAGGTTCCAGTCTGTGTGAGAACACTTGTTTTACACCTTTATTTAATGTAGGGTGTGCACAGTTAGGACTGACAGGTGAGCTGGAAGGTGTTTGTCAGTGTTTTAGTCAGAATGTGGATCACCTGCCCCGCAAAGCTCTGAGTTAGAGAGGTACAGCACAGCAGCTGCAGAGGGTCAGCAGCCCGTCAAAGACAAGCAACCAAATTTTGGAAGTCGGTGTTGTGATGGTCACAGAATAATCAGGGCCCCAGACCGGAATAGTTCATCTGTGTATGTTAATTAGAGCTAGCCTCAGTCTGGAAGTCCTGTATCACGGCTTAAACAGTGAGGTACAGGAGTGAGTCCCAAAACCTTGGAGTGAATCAGCATTTCAGCCCATCCACTCAAAGGCTTTGGGACGTTTGGATGAGTTTTCAAGTAACAAATTTTTTCTATAAAAGATGTGATGCATCCTGAGGTGCTCCACTTGAATAATTTGAAGTTTTGTCAGAAACAGGCCAAATATCTATCAAATAATCTCAGGAGGCTTTTTGTGGAGTGAACCAGCTGATTACTAATCCTGTCAGATGGCCTTCAAATCTGTCATCCATGCACCACTCCACTGTCATCATACGGGATGGGAGTTGACAATATTTCATTGACACCAATTTCATTATCAGTTCTGCTTACTGATGCGATTCTTTAACAACTCCCTTCTCAGTTCCTGTCTCTGTGTGGACAAAAGTCGTCCCACAGAAGTTTTCTGGGTCAACAATATCAAACACGTAACTCCTAACATTCAATATTGTGCTGCACAGATTTATTCTTCCACAAGCTGCTGCTGTTTCCATCAAATAAATGTTGTGCAGTAAGAGTTTCTTGTCTCAAATTAAAGTTAGAATTTTGACCTCTTCTGCCCCTGTCTTTTATGATAACATGTGACTTGTGCTTTAAGCAGAGTCTTTAAAGTACTTAAGTTCACAGTCCATCAGAAGTATTACAGTTTATAATTATACAGCGTAATACCAGACAGATTCATATACTGATACAGCTTTTGGTACTCTAGAGAAATGAGCTTGATGCATGCTGCCATAACAGAAAGTGTTGCCTCTTCAGTGAATAAACTGTTTTTATTTCATTCTTGACCAAATTTGAGTAATTTCCTGTTTTAACATCCCAAACAGGTCAGATCATTACTGTTCCTTTAGCAGCCACATCAGCACATTTACAACATCCTTTAAACCCAGTTTTTTAAAAGTTGGTGGTACACACCTAGAAGTCCAAAATTTGGCCGCTCTACGCTTGTTAATGATGCAAAGCCAGCAAAGAGGTCGAGGCACGTTTTCCAGAGTAATTAGTACCAAGTGATTATTTGTACAGGTTTGTACTCAGGCTTACCTGAGACAGGTCAGGGATGTCCCCTCGATCAATCCCCACTTGCTGCAGAGACAGTACAAACAGTTTCAGAAGTTGGTTGGAGATATTCAGTATTTTGACCATCCAAATGTTCACAGGCTGATTCATTATCTTAGTGGAGTTTTGGGACTTGCCTCTGCAACTTTTAAGAACTCTGAGATTCTCGTCATCCGTGTGAGGAATTTTTTGTAGATGTCAAGTCCTTCTTTGCACTGAACCTTCTTCATGTCGAAGTACTTCTCTGTTTAAAGAACAAAAAAATAACGATAATGAGGACATCATTTTTCCTTTTCGAAGCACCTTTGACCTGTGGTGACCCCTTGTTCACAGTGCAGCTCACTGGTTACATGAACAGTAAAAAGAAGACTCGCCTAAACAGAAACATTAGCAGGATGTTGCTATTTTCTTACCAAGGAGGTTGATTATGCCCTCGTTGTATGCAGCAAACAGTCGGATGGCATCTTTAAACAGAAGCATGAAGGCTGCATTGATCACTCCGTTTGTCAGTTCATTGGCATTGACCTGAAAGAGACAGAGAGGTTTTTAGAAGAATGTCCTTTCACCTTGTGACAAACTGCAATCTACCTATGCTGTTCGTTTACATTGAAATCCAGCAGGACGTCCATCTGGTTTTGGATGATTGGGATGGTTTTGAGGAGCTTCTCTGTGTTCATGGTTCTCATCACACCATCAGACCTGCGGGAGGGCAAGGAAGGGCAGAGCTTTTAGAAAATTAAATACAAAAATATCCAAGCCTGAAGAAACAGGGGAAATCTGGCTCTCATCAGAGACAGAAAAAAATATACCAACAAGGTCTGGAGAGATCAATGCTTAAGGCAGGAAAAATGCTGTGAGAGGTCATATTTTCCTCTAAATCAGGCTCATATATTCATTTTTGATGTCTGCTTTGTGTATGTTCACCTGATAGTGCCTTATTCTCTCTCTGTCTGAGATGCTCTGTTAGAGCTCCAGCTCCTTTAAGTGCCCATTTTCACCGAAAACAACCAGCTCCAGGGGTCCATTTGAACCAAGACCACCTCTTCATGCAATCTTCAGACTGTTGTTTTGTATTAAGGTCAGGTTTGATATGCTCAAACAAACCTGAGCCAACATAACTTACGTCAAAACAATTATCGAATGATCTGAGTGTGAAATCAACTAGAAGAAGGTGTCTTTTCATTAGTGGTGCAACGGATCACAAAAGCCACGGTTCAGACTGGATCACGGATTTGAGTCACAGATCGGATCATTTTTCGGATCACAAAAAAAAAACAAAAAAAAACAAAGAACAAAAAAAAGTCTTTGCTCACTAACATTTATTTTTGGAAACATGAGGAACTTTTACCACAAACATTAAAATATGAATTAAACCTTAAAAAATAGAGTTACTTACATTAAATTGCAACGGATGGCATGATAATGCCTTTCTTTAACGTTGGTAAAGCTGGAGTGGACCGTTCTTGTTTGTTTTTATCTGTGGTGACTGGGATGTTTCCACTGTGAACTGCTCAGTGCTGAGAGTCTACTGAGGTATCACACAGGTGACTGTGTTGGTCTGTTTTCGCTGGAATCATCTCAAAGTTTGTAACTCTGGTATTGTGACAGCCGTTTTTATTGCTTTATAGGAAAAAATCATTTTATTCAGCTTAAGACAATTGAATCTCAGAAATTTTCCAACCCACAGATTTAAGTGATGTAAGGACTTATTCCAGCTCCTCTGCTCCTCCATTTTCCAGCGTCAAAACCAGAGTGAGTTTAAATGAACACATGATGGCCTCTTAATTACATCCCCCAATCGTTGCCAAAAAAAAAAAAAAACAGGCCTACAACATCCTACATCCTGTAAAAATTTCTGAAGCAGGTAAAATCTGAGGTAACACACACAAGGTGATTCAATAAATCATATCAATAGTCTGTGGACCTGTGTAGCCCGAGGTGGGGGGGTTTAACCTGAACGGGCCCCGGTTTAGTTTCACCACAGCTCCACAGGGTCAGAGAAACCTTTCTAAGAGAGCAGAACCAAAGTGACTGATGTGTTACAGAAAGAGGGAAGGTGTGTGTGAAATGACCTCCATGTCAAACGTCTCCTGCTGGCGTTATCACACTTTGCTTCTGGAGTCCTAGACTGTTCATTAAGTCCCAGGTCATCTGAAGGAACATCTTACACTACAGCAGAACTGTAAAGGCAAACTCATGCAGCAGGTCACAGTCAGATCTCCTCACCCTCTTTTCACTTTAGTGAAGTCAAAAGCCACTTGTCTGTAGGACACAGCCTTCTCGTTCAGGTAGCGGCTGTACCTCCTGATGAAGGTTGACATATCGTAGCCTGTATCACAAACAGAAGAGGTTAAAGGATAACAGTTAAGACACACTCTTGGAATAAAAAGTCAAATGCTTACTGAAACACAACAGCACAGGTACACACCTTGTAGACCACTTTTGTCCAAAAAGTTGCTGAGGTTGAATAATGTGTTCCTTGAAGCCAAATACTGTATAAACCTCTGTAGGAAGATCAAACCACACATGAGCTCCAGATGAATGAACAGATGAACCAACAGCTAGCAGCTCTACTGGCCTGGATGTTATTTTACTAAAATAAAATGAACTGACCTCGTTGCCATAGACCATCAGATGGTGAGTGGTGGTGAGCGACTTGAAGACAACCACCCAGCTTGTATTGGTGGTCCTCTCGAACAGTGTATCGGCCAACTGAGGGATGTTCACGTTCATCTCATTTGTACACTGGATCAGGTCTGAGGAGGAGGACAGAACACACACGCTCAGATGATGAACACTTAGCTTCCTGTGCTGATTAAGAGGGCTGAAGAGGGTATCTACTGAGAGCGTCTGCCTGATATCACCATCAGAGGGCTCGACCACGACCACCCCAAGTGTGTGTTTCCTCCAAGTTAAATGTACAAGCTCCAGACAACCCTCATCACAGATACAGCAGTGTTACTGTTCAAAGAAAGATCATTTTAAATGGAGACTTAGCCAATGAATTTTCTATAGCCTCGTTTTAAATATAAAATTAAATGATAGTCACACACAAGGAAAACCAGCATTTATCTAGAGGTTCTCTATGTAAAATCACAACATACACTCGCCGGCCACTCTGTTACATGCATCCCATTCAACTTCACAGTAACACAAATGTTGTATAAGCCAATCACAAAGTAGCTCAACAGGCCATGTCTCAAAGCTCAGGTCATCTCAAACTGGTTTCTCTTACATGACAGTGAGTTCACTGTTCTCCAGCGGCCTCCACAGTCACCAAATCTCAATCCAATAGAGCATCTTTGGGATGTGGTGGAGGCAGTGCAGGAACGAGGTGGGCCACTGACTACAATTAGAGTAGAGGTGATGTGATTATATTTTAGATTTGAATGCCACCACTCTCTGGGTGGCAGACCTTGTTAGCTTTAAACAGTGTTCACTACATCCGAAACACCTGTTACTCACGGTCATGGTCAGGACTTAAGGGGAAACCAAAGTCACTGGCCTCACTGCCCAGGCAGAGTGCCGTCACCACGTGGTCTGGACTCAAAGCCAGGACCTCCTGCTTCCTCCCTTGATTAAAACCATGAGACTAATCAATGACACCAGAGCTTAACGAAGCTCCTGGATATTTCTCCAAAAACAGAGAGAAGCTCTTTCAAACATTCTTCCATTTTTACTGCTCTGTAACCTGTAACCTGTTATAACGTCATGAGGAGATGTGACTGCAGACTCCAGAGGGATTTCTGGCTGTTCAGGTTAGTGCTCTACAGATTCATTAGGCATCATCCAGAGGTTTCCACAAGCGTTGGCTGGAGGGTGTATGGCCAGCAACTCATTAAGGTACAATTGCTTATTATTTTTCCTGCTGTCGACTAAATGAAAAAGTCTGAGTGACATGTTGGGGGCTCCCCTCAAACTTTAAGTCTCACATGAAGGAGAGAAAATCCCCATTCAGGCTGCTGTTTCTCCTTTCCTCTGCTCTCTGAACACCGCAGACAGAAGGAGGAGAACAAGTTTTTGCTCTCCTGTCAAAGGTCTTCTCAGAAGGGAGCAGGTGGACTCAACAGGGAACAGGAGCACTGTGAGTACCTTTAAGCAAAAGTGCCACGACGACACTTCACTGTATTTACAACTAAAGACATTCACATCAATCCCCAAGGCTGCAATACCTGTGTCAATCCATGCTGCAATACAGCTTGGATGCTAACTTGCAGCGCTCCTGTCTCCCGCCGAGTCCTCGTGCCTCCTTCTCACCAACACCACGCTTCTGTTTCTACCTCTGGGAACGTAGCAAAGAGGAGGTCAACTCGTTCCCCCGTTCTGTCTCCAGGATGTTCACAGTGGAAGTGAAATGTCACAGCGGGGTAAATATTAAGTCTTGAAATGGCAGTATGATTGTGCTTCTGTCTTTGTGTATGTGAAGCATGGCCATGTGACACTCTCTCACTGCAAAGCAGCATCGCATGTTGAGTTGACACAAATATTATACCTTGTGAAAATAACGTCGATGTCTCCAGGTGTGATGATGACGGAGCTTCATTGCAGTGTTTCTGTGTGAATGTACTGTGAAAAGGACAGAGACAGAGAGATGCCACTTCACTCAGTCAAACTGCTCTGCCCCTCAGCAAGTGATGCTGGAGACACTGACAAGAGACCACAACCATCTATAGAAAGCAAAATAAAGGAGGGACCTGTTTTTACAGCACAAAGACTGTTATCACAACTCAAACTGCTCTACAAAGCACCAAAGAATACAATAAAACCCACCGGAAAACACTGCAGTAGATACACAAGTTGCTTAAAAGTTTCCCTCATCATTTCTTCTTCTTCACAAACACGCTTCAGCTCTCTCCTCTCAGCCCATAGTGAGGAGTTTCCATTGACAGTTGTCAATAATTAGCACGCTGACGTGTTGGGTTTCATTAACTTTATGGTCTTACTCAACACGTCAGCGTTTAGCTGACTGTTTCAGGAGCTGGCTGCTGCTACTCATGTTTGTGATCACACGTCAGACTCATTTAACTGGAGGAGCGAACATGATGGATCACAGCAGGTCAAACTGCTGCAATGCTGTGAACATTATAGTCCTTAATATTCAGTGTAAGCCAAGCTAACTGAGACACATGTCTTCTGACTGACTCTGCTCCAGAGCTCATAAACACTTTGGATATCTTGTTTAAGTTGATGGTTCACAGTAAACGATGTGCAGAGGATGTGCTGTCACCGGCCGGGGTCTGTTTACATGGGTGGTCTATCAGCCTACAGTGTCTGCTGAAAACCACACAAAAGGCTTTTTGCATTTTACAAACAGAAGAGGCCACCCATGTGACAACAAAAGCCTTTTTAGACACTAGTCAAAGGGCTGTTGGAGCACGGATCACACACCGACCGTCTCCACTGCTGCTCCTAAAGTTTAATCTGTAAATGAAACCAAAGATTTACTAACAGAGTGAAGAATGATCCACTGACTGACGCCTCTTCACCGTTTGTTTGTGAATGAGTATGGAAAAGTTCATCACCACCAGCACTTTGTAAAGACCAAAGACTTATCTCAAAACTACAAATAAACCCAACAGTGAGGAACAACATGCCTAACAGAGGCAGATGAAGTCTTTCTTAAACAGTTAAAGGTCTGTCAGCCATCAGAGAGGTGAACTTTCTGGTGTAACAAGAGCATTTTAATCACTCAGCAGGTTTATAGTAGGCTCTGATTAAGATAGACTGCTTTACTTAAAATAGGAACCCAAATTAACAAACTACACAAGGTCACCAGAAGTCTGCCTGAACGAGGTGCATGTTGACTTGGTGGTGCTGGTGGCTCTGCTAAATGTCACTGCCTAGGTTTAGCTTCTCAGTGGTGTCCACAGAGTGTGTGACAGTAACAGACACTCAGTGTTTATGTAACACTGCTTCCCAAAAACCAAGCACCAAAACAGAACTGAGATTGTTAAACTATTTTGCAAAGACACGTTCTTTGAAGACAGCTTCCTGAAAACCCTTCTTACATAATGTTCAGCTTCAGGGTTACAGGAAGACTGTCAAATAAACAGGGAGACATGGCCACTCTTTGGTGAGGGGACTTGGACTCTAAACCACATATTAACCATTATTGCTGATGGGACTTTGGTGCTTTCACACCTACATCATTTGGTCTGGACTTTTGGATTTCAGTTTGATCCAAAAGTGTGTAAGCATTATTTTGTAAGGTCCAAACTTAATTCAAATGACAGGAAGTTGCAACAAGCTAATCCAGAAAAAGGACATGTACTGTAACTTACTCCAAAATAAAATGACCTGCAGAGGCACAGGAGGAGAGGAGCAGACCAAGCGTTTGAATGAAATCTGGTCCAGTTTTCAGAGAGAATGAGAGAGAGGGGATAGGCTTACTTCCTTTTCTCCTGTCACAGCGTTAGCGTGGTTTTCAGGACTGAATGCAGCTATCTCCTCCTTTCCTGTCTATGACGACAGTTTCTACATAAGAAAGCTCAGACTGGAGAATCAGATTACTCGGCTGTGCTGCTCCTGAAGTTCTTGCTGCTGGTGGTTCCCACAAATCACCTGTAATATTATTACACCGGCAGCAGCGTGAACCCTCTCATTCATCAAACATGTAAACACAGACGAGCTACGCGCTTCATTCTAACGTGCTGACATCAGACCACCAATCAGTGTGCCATAGGAAAACACTCAACCTACACAGTTGATGACAATATGAAAATTCTGTTAGCCCGCTCTGAAAATTCAAATGTGAAACCAAAACCAACCGAGCGAAATGCATACAAACAAACAACAATGTCAACCATGGTGCAAACCCTGGTTTGGACTTTTAGGAGTGAAAACACCCAAAAACTCAGTCTGTGAATCAGAGAGCCTGGGAATTGTTGCCAAAACATTCGTGCTGACACATTTTGAATTCATTTAATAACAAATATCAGAAAGGAGGCAGTTGTGATGGATATTATTTAGAATCACAGCCATCAAAACTTCAGACAACAGAAAAAAAACTCTTGTGGATCACAAGATGCACATGTTAAAGCCATTTCACTAACTGCCATGATGGGGTGATCCTGCTCACTACCAGTGGACTGAGCGTGTGCAGACCTACAGTCATTATGTTCCTTTTCTCCTTAAAGGTCAAATGAGGGCTGTGCCTCTCAGGATGAACCAAAATATTTACTCAAAGACCCCAAAAGAGAGATACAAACTGATCCACAACTTTTCTTTGGTGAACACATACACATATTGGCCACTGCTTGTTAATGCACATAGATAATCAGCAAATCACATGGCAGTGAATCAATGCATTAAGGCATGTAGACATGGTTCAAACTCACCATCAGGATGGGGGACAAATGTGAATAAAGTGACAATAAATTTCATGTACAACCTTCTCCATGGTTTACAGAGAATGGGCCAAAAAAGAAAAATATCCAATTAGCTGCAGGCCTTCGGTTAAAAATGTCTTGTTGATGCCAGAGGTCAGAGGAGACAGAAAGCCAACAGAAAATCAAATAACAATTCATTACTATCAAGGTATGAAGATCATTTTTGAACACATAGCATGTCCAACCATGAAGCAGATGGGCTACAGCAGCAGAAGACCACACCAGGTGCCACTCCTGTCAGCCAAGAGCAGGAAACTGAGGCTCCAGTTCACTAAAACTGGACAACAGAAGACTGTAAAATGTGTCTCCTGGTCTGATGAGTCTGGATTTCTGCTCCACATTCAGATGGTAGGCTCAGAGTTTGGTGTGAACATCATAAAGCATGGAACCATCCTGCCTTGGATTAGCGGTTCAGGCTGCTGCTGGTGGTCCCTTAGTCCCACCTGAGCATGTTTCAAACCCTACAGTCTACCTGAAGACTGTGGTTGACCATGTCCATCCCTTTATGATCACAGTGGACCATCTTCTGATGGAGACACATGCGGTGGAGCAGGAGATTCTCACCATGGATGTTCAGCAGATTAGATATATGACACCAGAATTAAGGAGCTCTGAAGGGAGGAGAAGTTCAAACAAATTAAGTGACCAATGAGTGAAGATCCCTGAGTTACTGTTTATTTCCACAGTTTTTTTCCATTTAACCCTCTGATCCACACGCTACAGGCTGTACCAACAATCACTTCAACACGACTGATGACGACACGATAACCTGCACTCCTGTCAGCTCTACAGAGGTAAACCCACAGATTTGTTCGTCTGTTTGAACTGTTTTAACCGTTTACCAAACTTGACTCCAAAGCAAACAAACAGTGACCTCTGACCACAGGCCCCTCTGATAGCTTTAGACAGGAAATGTGAGGTAAGAGAGTGGAGGATGATGGCATCAAATAGCACGAGGACAAAGAAACTGTGAGCAGTGTGGGGGCCTCTATAGCAAAACAGACACCTATGAACAGTCTGTTCACTATGAATCAGACAGAAGACAGAAAACAAATGAAATCAGGATGAAGGTCAAACAGGGAGAAGGTGGAGGAGTGGAGATCAGGACAGAGGACAGAGGACGTAGGATCCTGGGTAAAGAAATTATAAAAGGAAGTTCTACTCAGTAATACATTTCCAGAGTAACACATCAAACACAAACAGGGAAACTTCTCTGATTCTGCAACTCATTCCGTTGAAGAACATATGACACACTGTGATGGACCTACAGTAGTGATGACCTCAGGACAGACAACCTATGACGGACATTACCAACTAAATATGTCTTCATTATATTTACGTTGGTACAGGAGGCAGCAGATGTGTTTAAGTATTTAGGAACAACACTGAAATACAGATGTTCTTTTAAGGGCTGAGCCTAAGTGATGGCAGACAGTAGGTTGGCACTGAGTTCCATGGCACTGAGTTCTGGACCAGCAGGATGCTTTCTTCTCTGATTTGAAATAGTTTGTCAGCTGGAGTCAAGTAACATGCTAACCCAAAGCACCAAATTTCACATAGTCCATCTGGTTGGTGTTCCATACGTTCAGGAAGCACACCTTTGGCTTGCTGGTTTGCTGGACAGCTTGGTGAGTCTATTTTCAGCTGGAGCTGCTTCAACCTGTGTCAAGTTCTGCCAACCACATCAACCCACAACAGGAAAAACAAGTACTGAGAAGTTCCTGGAACTTCTAAACATAGCAGTAATAGTGGAAATATTATTGATGTAGACAGCAAATTACTGTCAGGCAAAGCAACTTCACACTGCAGGTCATATCGACACATTCACACCCATTCACTCTCATTCACTCTCTGATGGTTGGAGTTTCTAAGTCAGTCATTCATCAGTATGAACAAACACATTCACGCTCTTTCACACCCATTTACACACCACTGATGCAGCAGTGGGATAAAATTGGGGTTAAGTGTCTTGCCCAAGGACACATTGACATGTGACATCCGGAGCAGGGATTCAAACCTTTAACTTTCTGATTACTGACCAGTTTGCAGATCAGTGATACCATTATCTAGTGTTTTTCAGCTAATCAGGGCTGTGCTCTGCTTCTCTTCTGACCAACTGACTGTCATGCAAAGGCTGAGAAATACATACAGTTTAGAAAAAAATAAAGAAAATTAAACAAACATGTCTAAATTAGATCAAGTATGAATATATGTTTAGTTTATTTTTCAATTCGGCCCCCAAAGTGTGTGTCAAGAAATAACAGTCCCTTGTAGTTGCTGACCCCTGAGATGCAGCTTAAACAAAGAGACTTGGTTTAAAATCAGATCTCAACATCCGCTCAACAACCACAGGCTTATGAGACTGAAGTCACTGTCACTCTGTTAACCAAAGCACCGGACCAGCAGCAAAGACAGGAAGACCACGTTACAGGACGTGGGCCGTCAAAAACATGTCAGACAGCTTAATACTGATTAAGTGACCTTTTAGTACTGAATGACCTTCAACTTTTTAGTCACTTATGAATGAAGGAAGGCTTGAATTTGAACATGTGTGTGATACAAAAGCAAAACAAGCTCAATATTGTTCAATTAATTCCAACAATATTAGATCACATCCAGAAAAGGAGAAAAGGAGCAGGAAGAAGCATTCATGTTGATCCTGCTCCTTTTCTTGTGCTCAGAAATGAGTTAATCATCCAATGACCTTTGTTTTTACACATATTCACAGACGTAAGGAGTTAACTATATTTACATATGTTTTAAACAAACCATGGAAAATAATGTGAGACCACCTGGTGACAGTCACACCCTCACATCTTCTGTACATGGTTTAGGTTGTGTGTTCTTACACCCACATCCTACAGGACAGAGAAGCATCGCCTGCTAAACTATCGTTTCCTATGGAGCAGCGCCTGCTGCTCTTTTTTCTGCTGCCATGGGATGCATTTTCTTGCTGTTTTTAAGTGAGCATCAAAGCTGAAACATTTTCAATTTTTCCACAGAAGACGTGGAGACATAGTGGGTTCCTATGTCACTTTCAGCCAAATGAGATGAAAACAGGTAAATCCACAGGTGTGGGTGGTTACTGATGCCCCAGTGGAACAGCTGTAGGTTTTTTTGGCGACATTACGAACAATCTGAGAATGAAGGGGGAAGAACAGTGTCAAACAGCTACATGACAACCAACTTAGTGCATCGTGTGAGTGTTTGAGCAACACAGAATTTGTTCAAGTCCATTTTCCACTTCTTTCATTGGCTGCATGCGTGTGGACACTGATCCTCTCTACAAGTGCATTTTTGGAGCGATGTGTCTCTGTGTGATCAGCCCCTTACAGTGCATATTTTACCTGTTAGTGTCATATGGATGAACACCACCTGTACCGGTGAGCTATTTGATTCACGAGAAAAGTCACCATGTTAGGTACTGTAAAAGTCTTGTCTTCATTCACTGAATTAATAAAACAAATAGCTACAAAAACATGAGCACCACCCACATGATGGAGAGATATCTATCAAGTAACCATTGCAGAGGCATAGCCATGTGTGTCTGGTCTCTTGTTACCTTCAGCTCTGATCCTGATGTTTCTATTAAACTGACTGCCTGACATCATATTGTTCAGCAGCATTCGTTCTGTGCACTCAGGGCTCTTACGTGGTTGTTCTTAAAATCAGAGCTGCTCAGATGGAGACAAAAGTATCTGGTCCAATCTCCCCAGTGATCAGCTCAGCTCCTCTGGGCTGCGATAAGGGGTTGGGTTGTGTAATGACTTCCTGTGGGCACTCCAAGGCTTGCTTTAGGAAGTGAAAAACCACTTCCTGCTTCAGGAAGTGTCGAACATGGACTAAAGCTCATGTGGAACCCTGAAACTCAACCACATTTATTCAATCGGACATTCATCCTGGTTTCACAGTGAAGCTGGATGTTTGGCAGAGGATGGAGTTACTTGAACTCCTCCACTGCAGCAGATTAAAAGCACATCATCATCACACCTGTAAGAAAAACTGTGAATAAGGAACACTGTGGAGCAGGGCATCCCAAACTAATTTAGCTCAGGACCCAAAGGAGAAGTTAGCCCTCGCCCTGAGACCAGGACTTACAAAATACTTTAAATTATCCAAATCTCTGAGTTTCTGTTCCCCCACAAGACTTGACTAATATTTGTGCTATAAAGGTCCTGGACACTTATACCGCTTTCACAATAACATTAGCGGGTAAACACGGGTTTTTCAACGCAAGTAAACCCGCTAACAATCGCCAAGTGACTCCTTTCCCACTGCCAGCAGACCCGGGTCTAATTGCCAGCAGACGAGCTGCGTGGCTGTTTTTTTTTCCTCTGGTGTGTCAAGCTGATGTCATCATGTTGATGACATTATCAGCGCGCCGAAACACGACTATGTAAACAATGGAAAGGAGCATGGAAGCCATAGACACGGTGGTCAGCTGTTTTCTGTACTTTGTACTTTTGTCCTGCTTTAAACATGCACAAACTTGGAGCAGACTGAACGACATTCAAGTGCTGATGATACAAAGGTGGATGGAATTTGTTGCTGAGATGTCAAAGAGTCACGGAAGTTACAGACAGAGGAGACGGGCACTGCCGACAGGAATGGATTGCTACCGTGTTTAAACGGGATTTTTGGCCAGTGGGAAAGGAGTGTTAGCCAGGTGCTTTTATGAAACACCTGTGAGGTCTAAAACAGGCGGGGCTATGGTAAGAGTTTGTGATGTCTCACATTTAAAGGACCGATGGAAATGATAGCAGGTCAGTTTGTCCTCCTACCAGCACAGGCACGACAAATATCACAGAGTTGTGGAGCTGTCAGTCAAACAAACTCGACCACAACACAATCCTGAGAATCAAGGTCTCTTTTACCAACGCCTGTGGGGGCGTCCAGGGCCTTTAAGAACAAGATGCTAAGTTACAGGATCCACAAGACTCGGTTGCTATTAGGGCTGTCAACTTATCATCGATATTCGAGCACCTGTTCGATCATGGGGATAAATATCTGTACTCAAAGAGTAAATAAATATTCAAATGTAAAATATTTAGTGTAGCAGCACATCAGTGCACCTGGAGCAGTGAACCATTTCATCCAACAGAGGGCGCTCTCAGCGCAGCTTGACCATCAGCTCTTTTGACCTCAGTAAACAAAGAGGTGCCACTACGAGTTGACAATAACAGCATTGAATCTTCTGTGTGTCTGTATTTTGGGTTCTACACCGTTGATGGCAAAATTAAAATCCAAGACTGGGCTGTGTGTCGGTTATGTGCAAAGCAGTCTGCTTACTCGTCCTTCACATCAAATGGTCGGCTTTTCATCCAAGTTATACAGGCGAGTGCAACAGTGCTTCGTCAAGAGTTCAACCCCATGTGACTGCGTTTTTATCGGCAGAGTCTTTACCGATGGTGTGGATAAGAGAGTCTCTGTCCCTTACAACTGACGGGGGGCAAAATAACCAAATATCTTCGGTTATTTGCGTGTTTGTTTGAAAACTGTTCGAGTTTGATTTTGAGGAAAGCTGACAACCTTAGTCGCTGTACTGTTCATTTCATACATTACTGGTTTTCAGGTTTTGCAAATGATGAAATATCTTCATTCCAATTCAACCCACAGAAGAAGATCAGAGGAAAGTTGGTCCCTCATATTGCTTAGAAGAGTCCATTTCAGTCTTTTTTCAGGACTATCCCTTTAAGATGCTCTAATATCCAGCCTTTACAGCCTGAGCAGTCAGTGTGGAAGTTAGTATGCTCACAGGTACTCTCTGTGGACTGGACTCCGGCTCCAGCTGCTGTGCCACCTCTTTCTGTACAGGAGCAGAGTTGGACTCAAGTTGTTGTAGCTAAAGTTCAGGCTAATGCCAAGTACCACACACAACCAGAAAACCCTGAACTATCCCTTTAATCTTTAACTTAGAAAAAAATATTTTAAAAATTATTATTTTAAAAATCAATTTAAGGTAAAGAGTATAAATATCCTTTTTTCATACGTTTACCTTTACTGGTTTACTTGGCTTTTTCCCAGTGCACCCAATGTGCTGATGTTTCAAAACTTATTTTGGCTGAAGTGATATCAATACAAAGAAATAAAAGTATTTTTTGGGATGATGACAACGTTATATTAGAATATATATTTCAAAGGTACAGTAAAATCATGCTTCAGCTGCTCTTTTATGAGATACAACATTAATTTACAAATTTGCTGTAATAAAATTAACCTCTTTTAAAATGCTAATATTTTCAATTTAAAATGACAATGTTGTAAATATCAGCAGAAATGTTTGGCTGGTGCTGATATCAAACAGATCAGATGGTGCATCCAGATTTATGAGTAAACTGAGAATAAGATGATTGCTCCAGGACTTGAAACACAACGCAACACAAACACAGTTATGAAGGCCATTGCAGTGTCCTCTGCACTGAAACACAGTTGTGTGGTCACCTCTGATAAACATCTGCTTATGTCCCCGTGTGTAGAGTTCACATCAGGGCAAATCAACCAGCTTCACTGTCAAAGACGGCAGGCAGAGCAAAACATGAGAACAAATAATATTTTAGACTTAAAACTGGGTCAACATGCTTCAGCCACTATCTAAGGCCGAGGGTCACGGCTGATGTCCCACAGTTATTACCTCAGAGGAAAGACCTTTGAGCGCTGCTGCACCACCTGAACATGAAGGTGATTATGTTTAATCCAGGGCGATTCTCTTTCCAACAGTAACTCATAAACTACAACAATCTGCTGACGTAACATCACTGGGGCTTTAAACCCACATGGTAGAGCACCGAAACCAGGTTTGAGTGAACTGAAGATATCTGTAGATTCAATAAGGCCAGAAAGGCCCCGCCCTGCTTTTTCTTTTTTTAACAGGTACATACATTTTTCAGAATTTGGCCAAAGAAAGACAGCTGTCCATGAAAGTTTTACGTTTCTGCAAGAACCTCACATTGAGTTTTGATACAGAGCATGCAAAAGTTAGAAGACAAGGATCATGGCAGACGGCCACAGCCAAAACTATGCTGACAGATAATTCTGCTAATGGATGATGAAGTAGATAAAGAACGCTCCTCATAATACCATGAAGAGGAGCATTTCTTATTTGTTGGGGTGTTGGGGTGCAGTCTGACAGTGCACTTGGTCAAAGGGTCACAGGTCATCGTCAGATTAACTCATTTCTTCTTCCTACTCCTTTTCTCCTTTTCTGGATGTGATCTAATATTGTTGGAATTAATTGAACAATATTGAGCATTTTTTGCTTTTGTATCACACACATGTTTAAATTCAAGTCTTCCTTCATTCATTCATTAATCAGTGACAAAAAAGTTGAAGGTCATTCAGTACTAAAAGGTCACTTAATCAGTATTAAGCTGTCTGACATGTTTTTGACGGCCCACGTCCTGTAACGTGGTCTTCCTGTCTTTGCTGCTGGTCAGGTGCTTTGGTTAACAGAGTGACTGTAACTTCAGTCTCATAAGCCTGTGGTTGTTGAGCAGATGTTGAGATTTTAGGTTTTAAACCAAGTCTCTTTGTTTAAGGCTGCATCTCAGGGGTCAGCAACTAAAAGGGACTGTTATTTCTTGACACACACTTTGGGGGCCGAATTGAAAAATAAACTAAACATATATTCATACTTGATCTAATTTAGACATGTTTGTTTAATTTTCTTTATTTTTTTCTAAACTGTATGTATTTCTCAGCCTTTGCATGACAGTCAGTTGGTCAGAAGAGAAGCAGAGCACAGCCCTGATTAGCTGAAAAACACTAGATAATGGTATCAATGATCTGCGAACTGGTCAGTAATCAGAGGGTTGCAGGTTGGAGCCCAGCCCTGGCTGTCACATGTTGATATGTCCTTGGGCAAAACAAATAACCCAAGTTTATCCCACTGCTGCATCAGTGGTGTGTAAATGGGTGTGAAAGAGCGTGAATGTGTTCGTTCATACTGATGGATTCCTAACATATAAACTCCAAACATCAGTGAGTGAATGAGAGTGAATGTGTAGATGAGACCTGCAGTGTGAAGCAGCTTTGAGTCCTCAAACAGACTAGAAGGGGGCTACAGCAGCTCAAATCCATTTGTCATTTCCTGAAACAGAGGGAGGGAACCAAACTTGATATGTAGCATAGCAGATATACAACAGCCTCACATACAGAGCCGAGCTGACGCTTGTTTGAAATGTAAAGTTCATATCTTTGAAAAAATAACAAAGTTTTACCTATTCTATCTATTCAGTTTTTGCACATTATTATTCGTATCATTTTTCAAGGGAAAAGACAAGGTGACATCAAGTCTGTGGAATTTGGTTACACATCTCTCTGGTCAAGATTCAAGTGCCCCATGACACGGCCTAAATTCAGCTTTATCTTTGTTTTATGGCTTTGTATACTCCAACCTGCTTTCAGCTGAGCAATGCCTGGTTATGTATTTCTAGGTCATAGTACAACAACAGGCCAGATAGCAGGAACATGGACCACAGCTACAGCCCCAAACAGTGGCAGGTCATAGACCACACAACATTTGACAGGCTTTGGTCCACCTGAAAAGGTGCAGTGAGAAGGACAATCAAACCAGGTGAAACAAGCAACCTCACACCAGAACCAAAGAGAGTCCACCAAACTTTACATGTGAACGTGACCTAAGAATCAATAAGAACTCGAACAGGAATTAGAGTCCATCCAATTAAAATGGCAACCAACCCAAACTAAAACAGCATCCCAAATCAAGAAGGGGCCACACATTCAAACGTGTGAGCAGACGAGAAACTGAACAGGGAGTTGTTTCCGCAGCCCTATCTGGTAAATGCAGAGTCTCTTTAAGCTAAGAGACAAAAGTTTATCTAGCAGGCCAGAGATAAAGCATGTTAACCACAGCCCAGTGTTAGCACAATGGTGACAGAGTATTTCATCATAAAGCAGAGAGGAGGAGCACAGAGGAAGTGGCTTGACACATCAGGGCTAAATCTGGTCAGGAACTCCAGCACCAGTGCCCCTCCAGCCCTCTTTAAATACCTCAAACCTAAGTGAAATCCCTGCTGACCACTTGGTCTCTACATTACCTCAAGAGAGGCCTCGGGCGGGCATGTGAACTGGAGGTCTGGTATCAGAGGGGTTACTGGGACAGGGCCTCTTTACTATGTAGAGTATAAGCTAAGAAGTAATCACTAAAAAACACAGTTACCTGCTGCTTACACCAGGCCAAAGGACGTAAGGCTCATGGGTTCTGGGTCTCCAGGAATATGTGTCAAACAGTTTGTAGTCAATCTACTCAACAGAACAGATTTTAAAGGTTTTAAAGAAAAAACAGGTTGATCATATCTCTACCAAAGTTCTTACCAAAGAACTAAACCTATAATAATAATCAAGAATATTGTTAAAGGATTTTTATTGTTCATGGTAACAGTTTGTACATTTTTAAGATCATCTAATGGTCGACAATGTGTAAGATAGAGGGCCACATGGAGGCCCCCAGGCCTTAGGTTTCTCCCCATGTGGATTTGTGCATTTATCTCTGGCTCCTCCAGTGAGTGTTTTGTATCTTGATGAGATGAAATGGGCAGCCTGCACACAGTGGGCATCATATTTAGTATCTGGTTATTGGCTGTTGATAGATGCAAACACATTGAGAATAAACCAGAAGAGTCGACTTGATAGTTATCTGGAGAGGAAAACTGCATCTACAAATGCAGAGCTTTAAACTCCGCAGATTTTTGTGTATGACTGTTGGATAACAAGCACTTTACATGCCATTGGTGCAAAACCCACAGAAATGTCCTCACCAAACCAAAAATCTACCTGCTGTTCGTGCACGGTGGGTGTTTAATTCAGACCCTGGATCCACCTACAACATTCTTTGATTGGCTAAATGTCACAACTACATAAAGGAATGGATAACAGTTTTTAACAGGTTTTAATTGTTTTTATGTTTGCATTGTTTTGTCTATTATGTACAGCACTTTGTTTCGGCTGTGGTTGATTTTAAAGTGCTTTATAAATAAGTTGAGTTGAGTTTACTGACATCAATGCCATCATTGTTTCTTCTTACGGACCATTGATTCCTGTGTATTGTCTGGATGGAAAAAGTCGGCCTACACAGGTTTTCAGAGATGTCAAACATGCTGCCTGCCTGAATCACAGCCTCAGGCAGGCGTTCAGCAGTTGGCCTCACTTTGTGTAAAGTTAAGCCACAATCTCCACCACTTCTGTGCCCTGTCTCCTTTCACATGTTTCCAATTCGTCTTATATCTATTTTGGTGACCCGTGTGAACTGTAGCCTCAGTTTTCTGTTTGCTGCAGACAGGAATGACACCCTGTGTGGCCATCTGCTTCAAAATCTGGACAGCTAGAAATGTCGTCTAAAGAACTTGGTTGTAATGAACAGCTATTTGAGTTACTGTCAGTTACTCTGGCCTGATTCCTCTGACCTCTGGCATCAACAAGGCATTTGGCCAAGAGGACTGCTGATCACAAGACATTTTCCCTTTTTTGGACCATTCTGTCGGCCTGTGGTTTCAGACAAGGCGGTTTTGCATGAAGATCACAAGATCAGCAGGTTCTGAGATACTCAGACCAACTACCACGCCACATCTAAAGTCACTTCAATCACCTTCTGATACTCAGTTTGAACTTTAACGGGTCTTTTTACTCACCATGCATTGGTTAATAAAACCTGCTTTGCCATTTGTGTTAACAAGCCATAGAAGACGTGTACTTAATGAACTGTCTGGGGGGGGGGGGGGGTCTTGGAGGGTTACTAATCAGCAGCAGCAGTAAGGGTTTAGGAGTGCACTGTGCCACTAAAGCATGCTGAGCAGTCCTGAGATTATAGCAGCTGAGGGGACTCCTGTTGTGTTCATAAAGAAACAGAACTTTAAACTGAGTTCATTTTCTGATGCTCCTGATGCGATCATCATGTCTGAGGGAAATCAGGCCATGATTCAGAGATTCTCTGAGCCACCCTTGTTCCTTACATAATGCCAGTTCAGCTCAGTTCACAGCAGGTTAATAATGACTTTACGTCTTGACTGTAATGTGTAACGAAGAGGAGGAACAGGGCGGACAGCAGCAGTGAGTGACCTCTGAGCCAGCAGGATATTTATGTGTGTGAAGGATAGGCGGATGGATCTCAGAGGCCGTGCATGGAGAGCTTCTGTAAATGTTTTGATGTGGACCAGCCAGAGCGCCGACTGGAAACCATCGACTGTTACAGAATAAGATCTAAGAGGGAAGGCTCGTCACATACACACAACAAAAGTCCTCTGACTGCATTTCCCAGGCCAGTTATTTATCTCAGTGTCTGACTATTTTAATTTATATCCACATTAAATTATGTTTTTATTCTGTCATGATGGGTTAACAATCACTTACACCTCACATCCACACGTAGCATTTACTACACGCCTCCGATCACGCCCCCTTGACTGCCTCTTGGGGTGAAAAAAATAACATTATAGTACAATATGGCCCTGTATAGGAAATAACTTCACAATAACAATAACAGCAGCTGGAAGTGCAAACAGACAGAGTGGACTTTCCATCCATGGATCTTTACACTGAAGACAGACGACCTGATACTGAGAGTTAATCCTCGGCTGTTAGGTGCTGTTTTTGTTAGACGCCTAAATTCTTATTGCCAATCAGCTTCTACACCAAACTGAACAAGACGCCAATGCAGAGGTACGAAAAGTGCAGCTCCTTCAGAGTCCACTGGAGACCGGCTGCAGGAAACCCAAAGTTAAAGGACTGTGTGTGGTGCACAAAAATAACCTAATATCTTTGGTTATTAGTGTGTATGCTTGAAACCGATTGTTTTTGACTTCTAGAAAAAGTGAGAATGTTGTTTGTTCAGAGTGAATCAGTTCATAAAGCACTTGAATGATTAACAATTTGCCCTGATGGTACTGAAGTACAGAAACTTGAGTGTAAATTAATTCTTTAAACTAAGGCTAAACGATTTCAGGAAAAGATGATTGTGACTTTTCTGGCAGATATTGCGATTTCAAGTCGATTCACTATTTTCTTCAAATCAAGCTTCAGTGCGACATTCACTGCGTTTACAGTATAGACGACAGTAAGGAAATCAATGATCAAAAGCACATAACACATTATTCATCATCTGATATTGATGATAAATAATCTGTTTGAATCTTGTTTAAATCTAAGATGGCGGTGTGCACAGACACAGCGGCCCCGAGCTCCTTCTACTGGCATAGTTTTTTCACTCTTTGGGTATGAGTATGAGTTTTCATTATTTCAGGGATACTCCAACTTCTACTCCTAAGCAGAGGCTTTGTGTTGTTGACCTGCTTACCAGCACTTCCGTAAATAAAAACTGCTATAAATGAGTAAAACAGTATGTGTAAAATACTTGACACAACAGATCCTAGGTCAGTCAGGATCGCTGCAAAAATTGCAGCTTTGGTGACCACATGATGGCGTTGTCTGAAATTGTGATTTCAATCTGAAAACGACAAATCTTTCAGCCCTACTTTAGACGATTGTTTTTAAATGGCCAAATCTGAAATACATCATCCTCTCTCTCTGATCCACTGCAGATGGAGTATTGGACAGTCGTTATGAAGGGCTGTGATATTAAACTTGGTATCAGTGTTGAAGTCAGAATTTGGTGCTGTGACAACAGCATTGATGGAAACTTTGATCCGTTAACCTTTCCTTCACCTCTGATGCTATTGCAAATGTATCTCAGTGTAATTCCCCCACACACCTGCTCAGGTAACAGACACAGCACCGGTCCAAACAGAACTGCTCAGAAAAGCACTGGAGCACCAAAGAGCTGCTCAGGAACAGTAACTGGAGTAAATATAATCAGACAATAAATATAACCAGACAGTAAAAAAAAAATAGACAGCTCCACCTCTGGTTCCTCTCCACAGCCTAACACCTGAAGGACCATGTTTGACATGGGGACACAGAGGCTCTGGTCTGTGCTGGTCTACGATAAAACCACATGCCAAAGTCCTCATGCCAACACTCACTTCCTGTAATAAGTGCAAAGTCAACAGGCTGCAGACCTGCTGAGCTCAGCAGAATCTCTGAGCTTGAAGAAATGTCATTCTAGCAGCACACTCCACACGGACCCAGGTCCAGGTCCAAGGTCTCAAACACTGAAGTCAGCTGAGGTCCAGCTCTGTCTGTGAGATCTGCTGGAGACCTGAGAAAGACCGGAGAAGGACCTGGTCCGACTAGAGAGAGCTGTAAGAACCCCACAACGGGTCCTCTGCTGGGTGGACTGTTTCACATGGACTCATGCGGCTTGTCTGTCAGACTATCAGGATGAGGTCCGAGTCTCAGAAGTCCAAGACCACATGGTGGTCCAGGACTGACCCATGTCGCAGAGGACTGTTAAATCCCCCATCCAACGTCCAACCACGAAGTAGCATCCAGACTCATGCTGCTAACAATGAGCCCACCACAGACCAGCTCCCCATACCGATCTGGCCCTGTACCGGGCTCACACCGGGCACCCCGGGGTCAGCCTGCCTCCGTTACGGCAGCAAAAGGCGTAAAAGTGGCGTAACGGTGACCTGCGGTGGAACGTTAACGGTAACGTGAGGCTGACGCTACGGGCAGGCCTCGGAGACTCAGATCAGGGTCCAGACCAGAGACCAGAGACCAGATCCACACATAGAACCCACGGCAGACAAACTGCCCCCCCAGAGATACTCACAGTCCAGATGCTTCTTCTTGGGCCCCATGATTTCGTGCGTGGTCGCCTTGCACACCGTTTTGGAGATGGCCGAGCCGGTAACACTGTGCTGGGCGGCCGTGATCCGGTCCGTGATGCTCTGCCCGGACATCCTGGAGACTCAGAAACGATCACCGTCGGGGCAAGGGTCCGAATCCGGGAGGGAGTAACGGTTTATGAGGACGAGGTCGGAATCAAAGTAGCAGCTGACAACACTGAGGAGAGAGAGAGAGAGAGAGAGAGAGAGAGAGAGAGAGAACAGCTTCAGGCTAACAGGCTAACAGGCTAATAGGCAGCTCGCTGCTCCTCCGTCTGAATTAAAGACCAAACTCCCGCTTTACCGTCTAAAAGCAGCAGAAACACCGCAGAGAGACTCTGACCGAGCCTGTACGTGGACCCCTCACGGGTATCGTCGCTTCTCCTCAGCACTAGTCTTTTTCTCATACAGCCTAAAGTCAGCTGCTTCCACAATAAACACACTATACAGGCTAACTTCCGGTAAGAGCCCTTCACAATAAAAGCTCCCCGAGGGAAATGAGACTGAACTTTGGTTACCAAGAGGGCCACATAAATTTCTTTTCAGTCTCAGAAGGCCTCACTGTTACATATTGTCAGGCACTCTCAATGGGAAAAAAAAAAAAAAAAAAATATATATATATATATATATATATATATATATATATATATATATATATATATATATATATATATATATGTATATATACAAATCAACAAAAAATAGCAAATGTCAAGGTTCAAAACATGATTATACCAACATTGAAATATTTTAACTAAAACGCACGTAAGAAATTGCAATTTAATGAGCAATACACATACCTAGAGCCAACTTAAGCTTCTTATTGATGTAATAAAACAATAAATGTTTTCCATTTTTTAAAGCACAATTATATTGCCTTTACTGTTGTGTTCAAATACAGTTTTTATTCACACTATATATCATATTTTAATGCCTCATAAGAAATGTTTAGAGACACAATCATATCAAAGTAAGTTCTTTGATGACTTGTAAAAAACAAAGCATGTACCTGCACTGTAAGTTTACAGAAATGTTTTATCACCTATCCTAATTTGTGCACTATGTAGTACTGATTACTCATGATGAATCATATTAGTAGTTGTTATGTTGTCTTCATATTTCCAATTTGTTTTTTGGGAAATGATTGGTGGGCCGCATTGAGTGAGGTAAAGGGCCACATGGGGACCCTGGGCCTCCAGTTGCCCACCCCTGCTATAAACGGAGTATTTTTTTAATGAAACAACAGACAGGTAAAGATAATAATTTTTAAAAAGCGTTGTTTTTTTCAAAATGTCTTGAGTTTTGTCCATTTGTGGACAAGTTTATTCGTCGTATTGTCGTATCATGTTATTATTTTTGTGCACGCGCAGGCGGAGGCCGTCATTTCCGGTGGTGTCCACACCTGAGTGCTGCAGCTTTACTCGCGGCGGCGTCTGTCGCCTCAGCTCAGTTTGTTGTAAAGCGTCTCCCCCTGTCGGGTGAACCTTTATTTAAATGGACCCAGGCTTTAAGGAAAATGGCGGGTGTTGTCTGTTTCATAGCCAACTTTCACCTGAGTTAACTTTCAAAAACTATACACCGAGTCATGAAAAACTGCTCCATGTTGGGATTCAAAAACTTTTAAATATTACATGTTAAAAATACAAAGAAAATATACGAAACCGGAGGCTACTACGAGTATACTTATTACCTCCGCCAAGGAGGTTATGTTTTTGCCGGCGTTTATCTGTCTGTCGTCTGTTTGTCTGTTTGTGTTCAAAATAACTTGAAAAGTTCTGAACGGATTTGGATGAAATTTTCAGGAATTGTCGGAAATGGGATATGGAAGAAGTGATTAAATTTTGGGGGGTGATCCAAATCCCCGTCTGGATCCAGGAATTTTTTAAAGGATTCTTTAACATTGCCAGATAGGACCATTTTCGCCAAAGTGGACTGAAGCTGCTTGGCGGAGGTCTGCCCTCTGTGAGTGCTTTTCTAGTTTTATACTGAAACTGAGGCGGTAAACCTGAAGTTTTGCTTTTTATGTACTATATTTTATATACTTAACAATAGTATAGTGAAGTATACTTGGCTTATACTGAAAAGTATAAAGAAAAGTCGAAGACTAAGTGCATTAATACAAAGACTTACACTTATACTTTATGCTAAAACTTGTGCTTCAAGTACTTTAGTATACTTTTTTCTTCTTTCTGCCACAGAGTACTAATACTTAGTATGTCTTGATCCAGGTACAGAATAAGGCCAAGTCATTGTGCTTTCATTTAATTCAGCAGAATAAAAATGTTTTTTACTACACACATTTGCTTTGAGGTTTACCCCTGTTGTAAAGGTTTAAAAGTTTACAGTAAATAGTGTGCTTGATTGCATTATTTACATTATGCATTATTGCATTATGTACCTTAAAAACATAAAAACAGAGAAACATTTGACTTGACTTTATTGATCAAGTTCTAGTCCCTTTCATAAGGGCTTGGCAATGCTGTTAGGCACACAGCATCATACGTTTCAACAAGAACACATTTGGTTTTAATCATACCAGGCCAGACAGCATTAACAGTTTCAGTTTATTTTAGCCTCATATATGAAAGTACTTTGCACATTGATCTGTGAATCTTTTACATACTTTTCCTTTCATTTTTTACAACAAAGAAGGACTTGATTTCATGCACATCTTTAACAATTTAAGCAGGTATTTGTAAATGCACCGTATGGTATGTTTTAAAATGTTAAATATATCAAACTTGTTCTCAACATTCTGTCTTGTGATTTTGTAAATACATCACAGTCTAGTGTGCATACAGTATGAGTTAACTTTAAGAATACTTTAAGTATATTTCAAGTATATAAATAGTATGCTACAAGCAATATGCTTAGCAAACTTACAAGTATACTTGAAGAAGTATTAAATTAGTATACATTCTAGTACACTACACTGCATGGTCCATAGTATACTTGTTATACTTATACGCAAGCATACTTAATAAAATGAACTTCAAGTACACTACTTTTTGCTAAGGTTTGACTTTTTAGGATTGACAGAAACAAGCCACAGGCTTCAGACTATTTCTTTTTCAGTGATGGACTGACAAGTTTTGTACTATGTTGACTTTTTTTGTTAAGAAAAACGTGTCTCAAATGATTAAAAGAATATTCCATCCTTCATTTAAGGAATTCACTATCATAGTTTGATTAATGAGTAATACAGACTTTTCAAGATCATTTTTCCTACAGTCTTTGTTGACAGGAATCATCTGAAAATTATTCCACATAATCGGTGCAGCAATGCTAAAAGCTGTCTTTTGTCCCCATTCAGTTCTTAACCTCCACATTTTTACAGTAATACATTTTTGGGACCTTGTTGTGTGGCCTCAAATATTCATTGACAGGAGAGTAAGGAGGCTGTTTACCCATCAATGCTTTTGTTAATTAACAGAGTACTGCTCTGTTTTTTTCTGTTGATCGAATGAGCAGCAGCCAGCAGAGCAATGTGAATCACAGCGGGGGAGCTCTGGACATATTTTGTCTTTGTCCATGGTGTCCTGGTAGTAAATTACATGGAAATACTTGTGGCAGACTTTGACATCTTTGCAAATACATCTGTATTTGTCAGATCTATTACAGAAGGTCAGGGCAGGATATGACTTTGTGTTTTAGCAGCAAAAATGGGCCCAAGACACAGGAGCTTAATGAAAAACAATTCGATGTATCTCCATTTATTTGATCACACACGTTCTTTACTCAGTCTGAGCCACTGTTAAGTAACGTATATGACCTCTCTAGTCACATTTAAATAGTCTGTCATATCACCCAAGTACAGAAATACTCATGATATAAAAACCTGGTTTGCTTCAGCTCAGATGGCTTCACTTACAAAAACAGAAAAAATCCAGAATGTCATGACAGGCTGCTCTGGTTAATTCAAGCTTAAGATTTGTGTCCTCCACCCAAAATGTTGCCACAGAAAAGTTCCACATCAGCTTCCCAGGGGTGATCCCTAAATATAGAGTCAGAGGACAGTTCCCACAGCAGTCGATCTCTCTCCCACCATCACTGCATTAGTGAATGTTGAAGGACATCTAGTGGACAACCTCTCCAATTACTGCTCCGAGTGTCCATGGACCCCTCAAGACACTGGGAAAGACTTTCACCTGGTTAAAAACCAAGTGTTGTGACACCTTCTGGTCAAATATTGAATATTAACTAATTTAAACTACATTAACTAACTAAAACTATAAGTTCAGCTCAGTCTGGTCCTCTTAAAAGTAACTTAGTAACTGATTAACTGTAAATTCTAACTGTTTACATACTAAAAGAAACTTATTACTGCTCAACACTGATGTTTGGTGACTACCTCAGAGCTCACATGGGGGTCCTGGTCTTCAGCCCCTCTCTGTGAAAGAAAGAAGGATGAAGAAACTTTCACATGCTGCATGATTCAGTATGCGGTGAACAAGAAGGGCCCTCCATGATAATTATGATAGTTCAATATTTATTTGTACAGCACTCAAAAAATACAAGTTACAAAGAATTTTAAAGCAATAAAACACACAATAAAACAAAGAATTAAAATTCTGAGTCAGTAAAAAGTAAGTCTAAGATTTAAATAAGTCTGTGTTTTAGCTTCCCTGACCTCTTCAGGTGGGTCACTCCATAATATAGGCTCGAGGACAGAAAAAGCTTGGTCACCTTTGGTCATTAGGTTTGACCTCAGCTGTAACCGAGGACCACAGGTTACATGAGGGCTGGCAGGGGATCAGGAACCGATCCTCTACAAGCCTTAAAAGTTTTAACCAGAAATTTTAAATAAATTCTAAAACAAATGTGGAGCCAGTGAAGTGACTTTAAAACTGATGTGATGTGTTCTCTGCTGCTGGACCTTGTTATGAGCCTACAGCAGGTTTTTATGATAATGCGATAAAACATTTAATGCAGGGGTTTAAAATGTGCCAATGCCATCACCTCTTTCTCTTTTTTATTAGGTGGTGCAGTACAGTGCAAAGTAAATTAAATGACAACAACTAGAAAAGCACTCAGAGAGTGCAGACCTCCACCAAGCAGCTTCAGTCCACTTTGGCGAAAATGCTCCTATCTGGCAATGTTAAAGAATCCTTAAAAAAATTCCTGGATCCGGATGGTGTTCCGGATCAGTCCCAAAATCTAGTCATTTCTTCCTTATCCCATTCCACACATTTCCTGAAATTTCATCCAAATCCATCCATAACTTTTCAAGTTATCTTGAACACAAACAGACAAACAGACTAACCAACGCTGGCAAAAACATAACCTCCTTGGTGGAGGTAATAATACAATGACAACAGCGATAGCTGAGTATAAATGGGACAAGTACAACAGCAACAGCAGAAGAAAAGGGAACAGGGAGGTAGAATATAATAGATAAATATTTATGATGTATTGAAAGTATTGAAAGTCAGGCTGTGTGTGTGGAAGGAGGAAGGAGAAGTTTGAACTTCTGCAGCACTTTGGATCAGCTGATGTTTGTGCAGGTTGTTCTGGGTGAGACCACAGAACGATGAGCTGCAGAAACTAACGGGGATGAAACAAAGACAAGGACTCAGGGGGGCTGGATCATCCTCATCTCCTCTGTAGGGCTTTTAAGACATGTTCATGGTACCACAAAGGCCTGACAGGAAAACCCAACATCCAGCAAAATGTCATTGTCACTTCTCAGAGAAACTCTTCTCAGAGCTTTGACTGTCCAGGGTTTGAAGGCTCATGTCCAGATCCCTGTCTTTGTAATGTTTGCTGCTGCAGTGTGTGAAGAGGAGCAGAAGGTTGCTATGATCTTAAAAATAAGTGTTGACTCCCCTCTGAGGGTGGACCTCTGATCCCCTCTCCCACAGAGAGGTCTCAGGCTGTACTCATAGAGCAGCTGAGTATACACATCTCAAAGCCCATAGGTGTGAGTGTGTGTGCTCTCTATGTCAGCCCTGTGACCAGCCTAGGGTAGGCTTCAGCTCCCTGTGACCTCAACAGAGAAACACAGGACAGATGATGGATGGATGGATGGATGGATGGAGGGATGGATGGAGGGATGGATGTGAGGGGAACCTCCATATGTGTTCTGCAGTACTGATGAGCTTTTGGCTGACTCTGCCCTGGTTAAAAACAACAAGGGATATATTTTGTTTTATTTTCCAGTAAAATGACTTGTACAGATATTTTAAACATGAGAATATCACAAATAATGATAAAAATGATCTCATCTCAGGGTTAAAGTTTTAAAGATAGTGGCTCATGATCTACTTTAAAGAGTCTATGACCTGCTGCAGACTGCAATAGTGTTTAGGCAGAGAGTTCATACTCCTCTGTTCAATGTATTTGTCATGTATATAATGGAAATGTCAACAGACGAGAACAAGCTTAAACAGGGATACTCTCTGAGGGACCCTGAAAATGATGCAAAGACTCGGTTTCTTGTCTGACTGCCAAGTGATGACATTTCAGCCAACAAAGCTGAGAGGATCGCCCTTTCACTTCGTCAAAGACACTAAATTATTTGTGTGCCAATCAAACAGCTAAGAAGGCTCGGTGTGACAGCAGTGATACTGGATTGATTTCACTGCACATAAAGGATCTTCAGATCTTCCTGTGCTCAGAGAAATCACCACTACGTTCATCATAGACTGAACATCACACAGGAGAGCGTCAGATTCCTCCTCCTCTGTGACCCTGTTAAAGTGAACACTTCACCACTTCTTATCTGTCCATATCTACTTGTCTTGAAGCATTAAGTTGCTGCCATGTGATTGGCTTTTGTTTCAACAAGCAGTTGAAGGAATGTGAAGTGTACTGATCGTGTACATTTACTTGCCAGTATTAAAAAAGAGCAGGGTCCTTCTGAAGAAGTGGTTCACGTAAATTAACAGTCATTAGAGACGTGAAGCTCTCACCATCACGCTGACTCTCCTGATCGACTGTTTCGGCTCCACGTCTGCAGTCATTTTCTGTTCAGGGTGTCTGTTTGACATACCAGTCTTATGAAATCTGGTGAAGGCTTGAAGGGATGCTCTTTAACCTTTGACCTCATGTCCGTTCCGATACGGCCCAGTCATGGAGTCCAGCCGCTGTCTGGATACTTCTGCACACAGACTCTCTTACAGCACTGTGACATTCAAACTGAAAATATGAGGACATGTGCCCGCCTCACCTTTAACCTCACCAACGCCGGAGCAGCAGAGATGCACCCACACGTCTGTCTGATCAACCTGTGGCCTGGGGTCCTCTCTGCAGCCTCCAGTGTTACTCAGTGTGGTCCATAAGTTCAATTTAAATACTGATAACTCATTATTATGAAGTCAACAAAAGACAAAATCTGACATGAAAATATGAAAAGTAAGAATCTGATGATAGTCTCTGATTACTGAGTATGTCTGGTTCTTTTTAACGAATCAGAGACATAATCAGCTTTTTTTCTATAAAATCTTTACAATGCCTGAAAAAATATATTTGTGAAAAAAATAGATGTATAAATGTTGATTAAAATATGTTAGAATAAATGTTTAACAAAGTGATTTACAGCAATAAAAGTAATTTTATTTGGTGTTAAGTTTACTTTATTAAACATTTGGTTGTAAACACATTTCTGTTGGTCAGATTAATTTAGAGAAATAAGCTGTATATATTCCTTTAGTTATTTTAAGTAATAAAAACGCTAAGTCTGGAGTTCTGTCAGTATGTGTTTATTTTACTCTCTGTCAGTGTTAATAACGTTAATGTGACCCTCTCAGTATTTAGAATATTTCATTCCAGCCCTTCATAAACAGTCAGTTAATGTAACATGTTTAACATCTTTACAGCCTCATTAAGAGAAACTCTTTTAATTTAAAGAGACTTCTTCAAAGAAGGATGGATTTTGGTTTTAGGGTCACACTGTTGATAACCTTCATCATGGATATTTTTGATTTTCATTCTTGAATAACCCGGTCTGTGGAGCATCACATCAAAACTCAATTAAAAGCACAAAAACAAATTCATGTGACTCAAACATACGATTATTTTAATTAAATTCAGACTCCACCTGTGTCACTCTGTGCTAGTAAAAACGCTTGAGGGTATTTCCCTCAAAACTTGCTTATTAAAAGCAGCTTATTAAGATCTTGTAGGTCATAGGTCAAAGGCTAAAGTCACAGCACCTTTTGTTTATGCATTGATAGTAACAGTGATTTTGCCCATGCTATTGACCATTAGCACATGACCTCACACTGCGCTCCATTTCGTCCATCATGACATTTAATGGATGTTTATGCAAAATAAATTAGAAAATGTCTCCTTGTTGAACTTAAACCTTCAAATCCATCCATGATTATCTGCTGCTGTGTAGAGGACCACTCCGACAAAGCTTCAAATGTCTTGTTATTCATTTTGAGCGTCATTATAAAAAGCTCAAGCTATCGTTTACAACAGAAACAGTCTGTGGGCTAATGCTAAAGCTAGCAATCATCAGGTAAACATCATTAAAAACATGTGTCTTGGACCATTACCCTCAGTTATTGTGTAAATAGTTTTTGATTTGTATCTTTGTTTGCTGTATGGCACCAAAGCTTACATGTTGTGAATCAATGGAGAAGGACTTTGACTTTGGATTGGGTGTTGGACATTTACCATAACGTTTACTCATGCTTCTACTGTGCTGTAAATATGTAACTTGATTTGGTGACAACATGCTGAGGAGCAAGATAATGGAAAACTAAATAAGCTGTAAAATGTTGTTACATGTCATGCACATGTTTGGGTGCTAATGAAATAAACAGTCAGTGTGAGACAAATACTTCCTCTGAGGATAAACTTTCATTCAGCACTCCTGGTTTGTCTTTTGAGTTTAAAAACGTTGATTTGAGAAACTCCTTTGTCCCTCAGGCCATCAGACTGTACAACTCCTCACTGGGGGGATGAAGAGTAACAGGAAGACTGAGGACAGGAAGGAGCAGTAGCCAGCCAGTAGTCATATTTAGATTTATTTTTATTTTTATATTTATTTATATTTTTGTTTATATCTATCTTTTTCATATATCGTTTAATCTATTTTTCAAACTGCTACTGGAATCCTAGTTTCCCTAAGGGAGTTTCCCAAAGAGATTAATAAAGTTTTAATAAAGTTTTCAATAAAGTTTTCTAATCTAATCTAATGTAATCTAAATTTATCTAATCTAATTTGATTAGATTGGAGCCACAGACTGCAGATTTACACCCACCAACTGCTGCTGTCCTCTGATCCTCAAACATCCTGAAGTGTTGTCATTTACTCTGGTATTTCACCAAATCTGATGACATGAGCCCAACATTTACACACCTGCATCATCAGGTAACCTGGATGTCCTTGTGTCCTCCAGTTCACATTGAGGTGTTTGCTGTGTGTGCTCTGTATTCATAAAAGTCTCCTCAAATACCCAGAACAATCAGTGGTCCAAATCCATTGAAAGATCTCCACACTTTCTCTCTGTTCAGTGGTTGTTTTTCCTCTTTTGAGCCTCCCTGTAAACAGCTGATCCACTGCCTGTCTGACTGCTGTGCAGCAGCAGTTTGAGAGTCTTCTTAAGGTCACCTGACAGACTCAGGGACATTTTGGTTTCATATTCATGATTCTTTCTGTTTCTTTAGTGGCTCAGAAATGCATCTCCACTGTAATTGTCAGCTAAAAGACGGTAAAGTCTGAATGACCTGATGTTGGTCACGTGTCTGCAGATTGGTCTTTAAGAGTGCTCTGAGGGATTCTCTCCAGACTTTTGACAAACGTACAACGTGACAGAAGTATGACTCTATTGTGCAGGTCATGGGTCACAGGTTAAGGTCATGGAGCCTGAAAGTGAACATTTTTGCTTGTGAATGTTAAATTTTGCAAACACGTCCGCTTGGACTTAAGAACTAACTGATAAGATTTTAAAGGTCTTGGGCTAAAGGCCATGGTCATGAGTCTCACAATCATTTGTTGCTTGTTAACACAATCGTGTTAAATCGGATTAAGTTAAAGATCCGTGGTTATTGAGCCTCATGGTCATCCCACGTGCTGCAGCAGCTGGTTTGGAGGCCTCAGTGCTCTAGATGGAGTGTAAGGATGGAGCAGGTCACTCAGTGGGGGGTGCAAATCCATCCTTTAACAGCCAACAACAAAATATCAAGTTTTAACTTTTAGCTAACAGGAGGCCAATGAAGAACATAGCACCAGGGTGATGTGGGCCTACCTGTCAGGAGGGTGGCATCCACATTTTGAACCAGCTGCAGAGGACAAAGAGTTTCAACATCGAGGCCAGATGTTTAAGACCCAATCCACCATACTTTAAAACAGATCTGCAGATCTGCTCTGTCAGCTCTTAATTTCTATTGTAGATGTAACTCACATGTGTCAATCAATTCAAGAGTGTTTTCAACCATCAAACCCTTTTTTGTTTTTATGTCTGTCCTCATGAAACCCAAACATTTTAGCAGGCATCTGCTTTTGTCTTCCGGTTCTGACTGAATAAAAATAGTCTTGTGTTGATAAAGTCAGTGTGTTGTTTGTACGGATCTATCAGATTGATGAATTGTTGAAAAAAATGATGAGAATTAAAGGTCATCAGCTGTAAACTTCTCAGAGATCTTGTGAGACTCGTCCTGACAAATCAAACGCTCCTTGAATCCACGGGCGTCCTTCCCCAGGAACACATGTACACATCACAAACAGCCAATGGGAAGCTCTGTTTTTTACATGCCCCTCAGTCAGCACCTAACATTCAGCAGAAGTAGACCTGAGGGTTTAGCATGACAGTCTCAGGGTGTTGAAATGTTTCTAAAGTGGTTTCCTTGGCCTTCATGCTGTGTGGATTAAGATGCTCTCTAAATGATAAGAATGGATTCAGGAATATGATGAAGAGATTTGAGGATAATTGAAGAGCCAGTGCACTCTAGATAACTATCTATCAGTCTGCAGAAAGCCACGTCCTGTCTCCCACCGTCTCACAAACATTCTCATGATTATGATTTACATGCATGAACGGATAAAAGTGTCCATTTCTGAGTGTCAGTGCTCAGTTTTCTGCACGCCTCTTCAGGAAAATCAGCAGCGAAGGATCACGACAGAACGTCTCAAGCTGTGGATGGTCACGTCTAACAACTGGTTTATGGCAAAGCAGCTGCCAGACGTTTGGATGATGATGATCTGGGATAAGAATGACTCATGAACACCAACAATGCTCAGCTTTCACAAACAAGGTAAGAGAAGGACTCACCATAACAACTTATCTGATGGCCTCCAATAGAGACAGCACAGTCTGAAACTAGAAGTGCTCACAGAGAACGACCCTCTGCCAAGGCAGTTACCAGCTAAACTGTGGAAAACTGCCCTGCCTATTCCAATTCAGTCCTTCAAAATATTTCTGGATCTGCATCATAACTCAGATCAACACCAAAATCTCATCACTTTTCTCTTGTGTCATGACCAACATTGCCAGAAAATTTCTTTAAAATCCATCCATAACTTTTGGAGTTAACTCACTAAGACAAACAGACAAAGACGGGGGGAGGTGATCCTGTGCCAACGCTGATGCAGAAGAGGACAAACTGTTCAAAACAAACATGCAAACCCTGACTGCTGCTGAGAAGTTTGATCAGAGGTGGGCAACTGGTGGCTCTGGGGCCATATGCAGCCCTCCAACTTTCTAAATATGGCCCACATGTCAATCTGAAATACAGAAAATACACATAGATGTAGGAAATGTGACAGAAAAGTATCTTAAAACATTAGAAACAGCAATTTATCCAAGAAAATACAGATATGATTGGCTGTATTTTTTTCTGTTTAACTCCCTTTTGTGTGTTACTGGATGCATTTGTTTGAATGAAAATAAAACTCTTTATATTTGGTAACCAGTAAAGACTTTGAAGGTTGAAAGTAAGATGTAGTATCCTTTAAATTCCGTGACTTTGGCCCCGTGGCCATGAGGATTAATGATTAAAATGAATGTGTCTCTCTTTGTTTCCACACTTATCCCTGAGTTAGGTGTTAGTCTTCTGTTGATTAGAAATAACTTTTTGGTATAATAAAGATCTTACAACAGTGGAGAACAGGAATTTCTGTTGTTGCGTCTCAAATTTTCTGAGTGAAGGGATGGAAACTGCTTATCTGTTTTTCAATAGAGCAAAATGATAACTCAGATGTGACCCCATTTCAGGTGTTTGGTTTGTCTCATATTTCCAGTTCACAGGACTCCTGTGTGTCCCCTGTTTGCTTCACTCTGCAACAAACATTTAAAAAAGGAAAAAAATAAGAAGATTTGGATGTTTGCTTCATTAATGAGAGACGGTTAAAATAAGGTACAATCCTGTCTTAAATTTAGGATGGTCCTTGCGTTTGCTAACTGTTTGTGGGTCTCTTCGTGACTCTTGGCCTCAGAGAGCTCTGTCCTTTATCTCCTGTTACGGAGATAAAGGACATATGGACCTCACTGTCCTCCTGCTAATCCTTTGAAACTCCATGAACTTTGCTTCTGTCTCTTCTCTCTGTATGTGGTGGGAGTCCTGTGAGCAGAAATCAAAGTTTGAGGGATCGAGGCCGGCAGCAGCCCACAGATTACCTGCTGCTGTGCTGACTGAAGCCTCTGGCACACAAAGCATGAAAAGTGTGGATTCCAGGGGCCAAAGGCCTGCGTGTCGGGCTCTCCAGTGCCCCGCCATCCCGGGGAGAAAAGAACGGCTCAGTCAGCGAGCCCGGGCCACAGGAGTGATGAAAAGATAATTCTCACCCCCCCGCTGCCTCTGGACCTCATGCGGCGTCAAACCATTTGTGAGCGGTGACACAGCCAGATTGGGCCGAAAGGATATGAGTGGGAAACTTCAAAACCTGCTCATGTTTCTCCGAACGTGAAAGGATTTGTATAACACATTCAGATTTGATGGACTTTCCCATGTTCGCTCTGGACAGCCCTTTTTTGTTGACATGTTCAAATAATGAATCTCTTATGTGTGGGACCCCTTTTCCCGCCCTGCTCCTGAGTCCTGGTCCTAGTTGGCAGGTAGGGATGCTGTGCGGACCATTCCCTCGTCTGTCCCAAGCTTATGGAGAACCGCTGACCTGCTGGCTTCCAGGAACCCGGGTGAGTGCTGCTCCTTCTTCTTCTGGTCCCTTCCCTCTGATTTTCAGGAGTCTGTGTTTGAAATGAAGACGCTTTGACGATCTGCTGTAATTACATTTGACTGTTTCCTCCAGATTGAGCGTCTCCATCTGAAACGATTATGTGATAAGAGGTTTCCAAAGGACAATGAGATGTGTAGGCCAAGATAAGCCTTTGTAGTCTGAGGAGAGCCTGATTCAGCATCGTTTATGACTCTGATGCCAAATCCAGCACCGTCAAAGCGTCTCAGTCTGACTTTTGTTTGCTTTGATGCCGTTTGGCACATCAGTGATATTCACTCCTCTGGTGTCAGCTCACACACATGGTTAAACCTGTCCAGGTGTCTGCAGCAGCAGAGTTTGATTAACTAACAGGACATGTTCTTTCTTTAATAATCATATCACAGATAAAGGTACACACTGGACTTCTAACAGCATGTTCATGTCCCTGCTCTGTTGCAGGTGCTGAAATGGACCAGCTTTTTCTCATCTTTTTAATATTAAATAAAGCCATGACAGCAGGAGCTCAGTTCAATGGATACAACTGTGACGGCAACTTTCACAGCCGCTTTCCAGGTAAGAGCTTCAGAGATGGTGGACTTTAGCGATCAGCTGCTGCAGATGTAGATATCTTAACTTGGTATTTCTACGCCTTTTTTTTCTGTGAGGCACCCTTTAACAGTCTAAAAAATCTCCATCACCACGGTAGAAATGTGTTACATCCCTCTGTCTGCCAACATACACACACAGAGGCTTTATAGGACACATCAGTACTTTTACTGAGGAGACGAGGATCATACACACAACGCTGCTGTGAGCTGGGCTGACCCTGAGGCATCATCGTCATCTCAATCAATAGTCAATCAATCAATGTTTATTTGTATAGCACTGGTTCATAACAAGTCTTATCTCAAGGCACTTTACAACAGAGCAGGCTGAAGACAAACTCTTCATTTATAGATACACATATATACAAATACATAAAAATATTTGTACTTACACATCCATCCATCCAGAGATTTATCCTTCGAGACAGAGACAAAGGGACTAAAAACACATTTGTCTCTGCTAAATATAGAGTCAGTCAATTAATCTTTATTTATATAGCACCATATTTGTTGAATATAAATGAATTAAAGGTAAGCCCCTTGAGATGTGGCATCTCATTTTCCAGAGGGTCCTCATGTCTGTATGGTTGTAAAGATAGTCACTATGGATGAATATTCAATACAACCATGGCTAGAGAGATCAGTCTAATACTAACATCAGTATCTATAATGAATATAGTCTTTGACTGTGGAATAATTTACATCCCTCCTGACTAATATCAGATGAGTTTTTGTCAGGTTTATTTTAAGTTCTGTTAATTTGATTGTTTAATTCAACGTGTGAGGCGTAATGGAGGAAGGCATGTTCATTCAGCAGAGCTCAGTGCCACTGATGATTGAGACGAACGCTCAGATTCAGCATTATAATGATTCCAGTGCTAGCTTGTTTGAAGCAGCTGTTAGAATTGACTCTGCACACGCCGCAGACACCTGCTGAAACAAACAAACAAACAAACAAACAAACAAACAAACAAACAAACAAAAAAATGCTTTGCTATGCATGCAGTGAGCATTGATGTAAGCTAAATAACTTTCCAGGCCAAACACTGATAATTTGACTTCAGGAGAAAAGGCATAAAACTATTCTGTTTTAGATCACACCATGTTCACTCTTGACTGGACAGTCTGAATCCCTGATGAAGCCGAACGGTGCCCCAGGTGCCACGGCAGCCCTGCTGAGAAAGGCTGCCTTAAGTTTTGGTGGTCAGGTTTTGGTTACCAGTGTTTCTGGGTTCAGCAGACCTGCTGCATATTTAAGCTTCGTACTGTGTGCAGTGTTAGTAAATATACTTAACAGGTTTTTACTTCATGCCATTGACAAACAACATAAACTAAATATATTAGAAATGTGTTAGAGCAGTTATGAATTATAGTGCTCATTTTTATCACATTCACACTCTTGCAGAGAAGTCTTAAGTTACTATTGCAGTCTCTTATCAGTCGGCATAACTTTTCCTGAGTTTATTTCTGCTTGATAACAGTTAACTAACAGCAGTATTACAATTGTAGCATTATTATGTTATATTATCAAAATGTTCTGAAATTTCATAGATCCAGATGTTAAAACTTGTTACGCCAGGATTTTTAAATCAGATGAACTGATAAATGAGAGGTGATGGAGCACTTTTTTGCACTGATCAGTACTGTTAACTGTAGAGGACAGCATCACCTTAATGTTTTATCATGAGTTTTTAAAGTATCATAAATTAATGTGTAGCTGAGCATTTAAATGGCTGCATCTTAATTACTTAAAGTTAACGAAAAACTCATTCATATGTTCCTGTAAAGTTCTAATCATAAATTGCGGTTGTCCCGGCACACCTGGACCTGCCTCCAGGCACCCCCGTGTTCCCTGCCCCACCATTTGAAAACCACTGCTATACATCAGATTCATCCTGCAGAGTCATCTGTGTGACATCGCTCTGGCCTTTAACACACGGGTTTGTCTCACTCTTCAGATAGCAGCATGTCATCAAGCTGGTCTGATGATTTATGCTTTGAAGAGCATGAATCTAAAAATAAATGTTTCCCAGGGGATCTGTTGTTATAGAAATGCTCTCAGTCAGAGATTCTGTCTCTCCTCTTTTGGTTGGACATCTTTAGTAACAAAGCCTAAAGTCTACGTGCATGTGTGCAGGTCTTCACTGACCTCTCTGTAGCCCCACGTCCATCCTCACCTTAGCACCAATAAAAACGATTTTATAAAAAAGATAGCGAATGAAAAAGTGCCTGCTGTCCTGAACATGTGTAACCCTAACAGGCCACAGGTCCATCTTCATCTCACTGACTGTGAGGCAGGATGGCTCATTCTTCAGGCTCCTGATGAGGACTTTCCCTTCATCCTGATTTATTCTCACATTTATCCTCATGATCAGAATGTCCCATGTGTGCATCTGACAGAGGAAATATAAAAAAACAGAGATAAAATAATTAAAAAATAGAAATAGGATACGGGATACGGCTCATAATATGGATTATAAGTTAAAAAGCAAAGCAAATATTAAACAATATTAAACATTTTGTCAAATGTATTTGTTCAACTTGATGATGATTGGATACTCATATATATGTGTGTGTGTGTGTGTGTGTGTGTGTGTGTTTATATGTACACATTATATAGACTATACTATGTATAGAATTTATTAAACACGAAGAAAGATGTTTTTGCCTTTCTTGGTGTGACGGTGTATTGCACTGACACTTTGTAAGTAAAGGAAAAAGAAAAAAAAAAAAACATATTACTTATTTTTGTGCACCAATAAAATTCTAGATCAGATTAATAAGGCACAGTTCATAAACAAACAGTGTCAGGCAGTTACATATAATTTATAGCTGGAATATTATAACTTTATGACCAGCTAATAAAGTAAAAGGTTACAGTTTATGAAAAGTCATACTATTACAGTGAAAATGACCTTTACCTAGTTATATTTTGCACTGAGGGGTAATAAGTAATATTATTCATTTATTTATGTATAAATTAATTTTGATGATGTTTTTTCACCAGAAAAAAAGTGCAAAAATAGTTTATCAGGACATTACAATATTCATTCATTCAAACAAAGAGCTTCTTTTCCTTCCCTGAACAGAGGAAACTTTGAGATGAGAGCTTTGACAGCAGCGATAATTTAATTTTGACTTGAAATAAACTAATCACAAATAATTTTTTAAACAATTATGATTATTGCTCCTTGCAGCAGCAGGTTGGTGCCATGTGTTAGAAATTGAAACCTTCTGTTCATTACCATTTTAGTCTCTATCCCAAGTCATGATCTATTTTTTAATGTTTTCCTAAAAATCAGTTAATCTGCTCTCCAACCTCGCCCTACCTCCAAAAACACACACGTCCCCCCTCGTCCCACTCCATCTGTCCTCCCCCTGTGGAAGTTTGAGCTCCAGAAGTGTCATCTTGTTACCTCTAAACTAAACTCCTCTTTTCATTGGTCACACATGCACAGATAGACAAACACACACACAAACAAACATGCACGAAGAACAAAGAAACTACACACACCTAACTTGAAGGAGGACAGTACATGCACACAAAAACCTGAAATCCCCACAGAGTCCAGTTAACCTGAACGCCTCATGGCTGATCTGAACGGATGATTTACTTTGGTTTATGCTAAAATCATGTCCCACAGACCTGAACCCCTCTGAGGGTTTATAGACAAACTTTCCAAAGACGATGATGTCCGAGGACTGAAGTCCATCGTTATTCAACACTGAAGTAGAAGAGAGAGCAGATGATCTTCTGGTGTCCCTCAAACCAGTGTTGCTCATGGAATGGCAACAGGAAACCCCAAAACTGGGTGCAAATAATCCAGGTCAAGGTTCCAAAAATGGTTTGAAAATATAAAAGGCCTTTAATTCATGAGACTAGAAACATTAAAAATCACACCCTCAGGTATGGACTCGAGCCTCCTTCAGGTGTAAAGAAGGCTGAAGGCTCCTAGATCATCTGCTCCAGCTTTTAGGGTTTGAAGGTTTTTCCTCAGTTCACTAAAGTTTGTTTTTTATTTTTACTGCTCTGTATTACATCACTCTGAGTTATTTCCGGTGACTTTTAACTGTCCGCGCACCTACATGTGAGTTCACATGTGTGGGTGTGTGTGTGTGTCCTTCAGCTGAAAGAGACATCAGCGTGTACTGCGGCGTGCAGACCATCACCCTCAAGATCAACTTCTGTCCCGTCCTCTTCTCGGGCTACACTGACTCCGACCTGGCCCTCAATGGTCGCCATGGAGACGCCCACTGCCGCGGGTTCATCAACAACAACACCTTTCCCACGGTGGTCATCTTCAGCATCAGCCTGGCCTCACTGGAGTCCTGTGGGAATGCCCTGGTGGTAAGCAGAATCCCAGATCCCCAGACCATGTGTGGAGTTCAAAGGTCAAGGCTGGTTCTCCCACTGTTCAGCTGATATATACCACAGAGTAGCTGTGGACCAGTGGTAAAGTCTGTAGTCTCTTAAATAGTAGGTTGTTGGTTTGATCCTCAGCCTTGTGGTTGCATGTCAGCATCATGTAAATGTGTATTAATAGGATGAGGTCTTACTTTAGATCAGGAGTGTCCAAACTTCCTCTCTACATGAGCATGGATGTTGAGCTTTCATAAAATCAAAGACATTAAAACAATAAATCAGAACAACAATCATCCTCACCGCTGAACACTCTGCTCTCTCATCATCAAGTAACACCGTGCATACACTTTTACAGTGCAGCAGTTTAATGTAGTTTACTTTAAGGACAGAGATATACTCCCTGTTCGTGCTTGCATTCATGTTTGCATCCATTGGCGTCATGAGCACTTTTGCTTAAATACTCACATGCACGTAAAGTCTGTCACAGGAGACCTCGGGCTGTATGCATCACCTGTTGTGTGAGAACAGTTACAGTCATTCTGTAAACTAACAAAGTAAACTACAACAATCAGGCCATTATAAGACAAGTGCTTGAAACAGCTGCAGCATCTGCTCACTGTTTCTAAAATATTCTCCCTGTGCACCATTGTAAGTGCTTTGGTGTTATGGTTTAATGAGTGACTGTGTAAACTGGTGACTTTCAACAAACATCATAGATGCATCAGTGAAAACAGCATCATGCCCCAGTGTGAAGCACTTTACATTAAATTATTTTAACATCAATTAATAATCAGTTTACATGGTCACTGGTTGAACAGATATACCAAACTCCAAAAATATTCAAGAGTTCTTAAAAGTAATTTCCCCGCCTTCTTCTAGGTCAGGGGTCATCAACTACATTGTACAAGAGACAGTTTTCTGCTAGACGGATGTCAGGGGGGCCGGATTTCAAGAACAATAATAATAATTTAAATATTTAGGTCTAAATAACACACAGATGCAGCCATTACAATTTTCCCCTTCCAGCCAGGTGACTGCCAGGTTCCAGCCAATTACCAACCAACTTCCAGCCACTGGGAATCCCCCCACGAACATGCCATTATCAGTTTAGCTTTTTAAATTTTTTGTTACCCTATATTATGTATTTTTTGGCCTTAAAAACATCAGTCCATACTGTCCATACACCCATACTGCTGCCAGCCACATTGATCTGTAAGTATCTTCTGCCCCTCAGTTTACCCGCTCCTCTGGTTAAATACTGGCCAACAGCAGCTGTCAGGTCAAACATGAATCATTCCTGATAAAACTGTTCTAATCTCAGCTGTTTTGGGGTTGGGTTCATTTAGATGCAGTACAGAATAATGAAGTTTTAATGAGTTATAGAGATGTACTGAGAAAAATACACCTTCACAACCACAACATATTTTTCTGCCTCTCATTTTCAAAACAACAACAAGTTCATTTACGGCCTTGAGATGCACAGTATTCCCTGACAAAATCAAGCAGAGTGTGGCTAACATTAGCATTGCACCACCATCCTCCAATTCTGTCAATGGGTCACCTGCCGCAGTCTAGATGCAGATTTATATTATTTTATGGCACAGAAAACTTCGTAACTGCTTTAACCTGAACGCTGTTATTACTCAAAGTCGGTTGTGGAACAAAATGTCAGGAACAAAGCCCTCAGCTGTAGCCCTAGTGGGCGGTGGCTGTATTACACAGCATGTGACAGTTTGGTCCACCTGACAAAGGGCAGTGTGAAAGAAAACCAAATAAGAATTACCTCTGAACTGAACTGAGTCCGCCAAACTCTGGTGTGAGAGTGGCTTGAAGGGCACCACAGGCAGGCCTGAACTTTGGAGCGTGTCCTAGAGGCTAACATGGCACTAAGCTCTTAAAGACATGTTACTTCTGAACATTAAGAGCTCTGTGGGTAAGAGGGTCGAATGGAGCAAATGCAGAGAAGCTGATACAGGAGTAACTTGATCTCCCCTCCTGGTTCAGCCCACGCTGCAGCGTTACTGAGGCATTAGTGTGAGTGTGAGCAAAGATGGATTAAAGAAATGAGGAAGTATTTACAGCTGATGTTTGTTTTCTGCAGGTCTCCACAGGTCAAGGACCGAATGCTTATGGAAACCTCTCTCTGGTGCAGATTGGAAATATTTCAGGGTATATCGATACACCAGACCCCCCCGCCATCATCAGCTACCTACCAGGCCTGCTCTACAAGTTCAGCTGCAGCTACCCCCTGGAGTACCTGGTCAACAACACACAGCTGGCCTCGTGAGTCTCTCCTGTAGTTATAGGTAACTCTCGGAAAAGACGAATGTTCTCAGGCAGGATGAAGCCTCAGTGAGGTCTACCCTCTTGGTGTTTGTAAGGACTGGAGCAGAAGTGATCTGGATGAACTGCAGTCTGATGAATTTTTAATCAGACCATGGACACTGTTACAGTAGTCTTAGCCGCTAAAAATGAAAGTTTCTCTGTGTCCTCTTTAGACAGAAATCCTTTGATTCCTGCCCTATTTTTAAGGTGGTAATCTGCTGATTTTGTGATATTTTGAATGTGGCTGTGAGTCCATAATCACACTTAGATTTCTGTCTTGATTTGGTATGTTTTAGTGTCACTAAGTCGAGGTCAGCACCGACTTTAAATCTTTCATCTTTGGGCTCAAAGACGAGGATTTCAGTTTTGATTAACTGAAGGAGATTCTGACTCATCCACTCACTGATTTCTTCCGCATGCCTGTTCAGTGAGTGTAAAGACTGTGGTCATGTGTTGACACTGAGATGTGGAGCTGTGAGTCATCTGTGTAACCACAGTATGAGATGTTATGGTATTATCTGATCTGAGCCTGAGGCAGCATATAGACAGTGAAAATGATGGGCCCATTGACTGATCCACGGGGAACCCCACATGCCACCTTTCTATGTTTAGATTCATAATTACCAAGAGACACCAAGTAGTTGCTGTAGCAGTATGCTGTGGTGATCAACTGAAACAAAAGCTGCAGACAGATCAAATAAGACCAGAGCAGTAACTCCTGATGTTCAGGTGAAAGTCATTTAAGACTTTACTACCTAATTTAACCCTACTTGTTTAATCATATTTTAATAATACATAATCTACTTTCTGCATCAGTAAGATTTGATTTTACAAGACCAGACATTTAAAAGAGCAAAAAAGTTATAATTAGTCAGGACTTAAGTCATTTTAACTCTGCTGATTAGAAATCAAACATGAGATGAGGCTGATTTAAAAATTTAGCAGTGAGACATAAAATAATGAAATGTCACTCATTCACATTTTGTTAACACCCTAAAACAGGAAACATTAAGCTGCCACAAATGTTGGCTTAAATCTATATTCTGTAATGATTTTTTTTCTTTTTTGAATAAAGGTCGGCAGCTGCAATCTCAGTGAAGGACAGCAATGGTACTTTCATCAGCACGTTGAATCTGCTGTTGTACAATGTAAGTTCACTTTATTTTGTCTGCTTTCTCTGTTTATTTGCTCCATTTAGGAGGGAAGACAGCTTGTCACAGATGTTTCAGTGCATCCACAGGTTTGAGTGGTGATACCTATGAAGATGCAGAGGATAGCTAAGGCTCAAAAACCCTTTATCCTCCTCAGACAGGCAGCAAATTACATTTAATCCTTTAATAAGACAAGATTGCACTCAGTTCAGCCTCAATTCACTTCAAACCTTTGCAATAAATTCCCCTGTCGGTTAAACCTAACAGTGAAATCCTCAGAAACACGATCATAGATAAACAGAGTTCAAGAACAAATCAGTCACAACAAGAGGAAAGTCATAGTCAGCTGAAATACTGTCATGTTTGTGTCCAGGACTCATCGTACGTCCAGCAGCTGTCCATCCCCATGGCAGGACTGACCCTGAAGACGAGGGTGTTTGCAGCTGTAAGAGCATCCAACCTGGACAGGAGGTATACGTCCACAAATGTCCAGCAGGTCTCTTTCATCAAGACCAACAATGAGGCCTTTTAAAGGCGGAGTAGGGGACTAGATCTCTCTGTGGGATTCATGACAGTGTTTTCTGCCAGGCTGATATTCTTTTTAATAGAATTTATAGTATAGCAGCGCTGCTGTGCTGTTCATTTTCAGCTGAACAGACCTACTGAAATCATCAATAAGCTTTAAAATACAGTGCTCACAGCTCGAGGTGATGTTTGTCCACCTTCTCTCTGTCTCTTATTTAAGGATCACATGAACTTCTCTGGTGTTATTCCCTCCTCAGCTGCTCTGAGTCTGTTTATAGTGAGTGGAGGATTTACTCTTCCTTAATGTCTAACAGGTGGAACATTCTGATGGACTACTGTTACACCACGCCCTCTGGAAACCCCAATGATGACCTTCGTTACGACCTCTTCTTCAGGTAACTCCAGGACACATCTGTGGATTTGACCTGTGGTCCCCTTTAACATCTTTCTGATCACATGTCCTAATGTTTCCTCTCCGGGTCAGCTGTGAAAAAGACCCCCAGACCACCATCTTTGAGAATGGGAAGAGCCAAATGGGTCGCTTTGCCTTCGAAGTATTCCGTTTTGTCAAGCACAAGAACCAGAAGATGTCTACCGTCTTCCTGCACTGTGTCACCAAGCTGTGTCGAGCAGACGACTGCCCCATGCTCATGCCAGTGAGACAATCAGGACTTCAGATTTAACGTGTGCAGCTCACATTACGTCAGGGTTTACATCTCCATGAAGACCTGCTGTAGATAGGTGACATGTAGATGTTAATGTGGACGGCAGGAGCACCGCTGTAGGCTAAAGACTACCACAAGTTTAAACCGACAGCTTTGTCCAGGGTGCATTCAGGTGCCATAATCAGAATCAGAATCGCTTTTTTATTGCCAAATATGCAACACATACGAGGAATTTGACTTCGGCAGTAATTTTCTCTGCTACAAAGGAAGTAAAAAAAAAAAAAATAAATATAAGAATAGAGAATAGAATTAAAATGAGATAAAAATAAAAGTGATTCTTCACAAAAGAAGCATATATACAAAATTTACATCAGGAATATATAAAAACATCCGGTAATATTTACAACTGTTGGGAGGAAAGTGCTGCTAATAAAGTAACCAGTAAGTCTGTCCAATGAGCTGGGACACCTTAAAGTCGTTCACAAGCAGAAACACCTGAGGAGTGGACTGCGTAGGCGTTGTTCTGGTAACCAGCTGTTCACATAAAGTCATTAAAATGCTCAAATATTATTATCAGACATGCAATTTATAAATAAAAAATAAAACTACACAAAGGGGCATTAACAGAACTTTAGTTAAGAGACTCTGGTCAACAGGATCACAGGGATGTCTGAATCAATCACTTCTTGAAGCCTGACAAACTGATATGAAGGTATTAAGTTATGAAAGTATAACTGACATTATTAAGCCTGGAGTCACATTTTTCATTTAGAGCAAGTTTTATTCATCTCCCCCCATGTGATAGAGAACTTCTAAGCCCAAGACAAAAAAAGCCTGTACCATTAAGACTTCCCTCTCTTTGCAGCACCAGTAGCTGCCTGAAAGGCTTGCTATTTCATTGTTTGGTGAGTCGAGATAAATAATTCAGGATATATTTTGTTTTATTATCTTTCAAATCCTTACAGGATGTATGCATTTTCTAAAATTTTCTAATGAAATCATAAAACCTCATATTTGTTAAGACAAAAAAGAAACAGCCACAGGGAAAATAAAAGCTGCATGAATTATCATCAGTCGTTATCCATGAGCCTCTTTACCCTGTGATGTTGATGTGAACTTGTCAGTCATTTTGTCACCCTCTGTCTTTTCCTTTTTGTTAGATCTGTGGAAGCAGAAAAAAGAGAGATATCATGGAGAGGAAGGACCAGAGCGGTGCCTCTGGGAACGCCGTCCTGACCGCGGGGCCGATCATCACACGGAGCGGTATACCTCTGTCACCCCTCAGCTTCTGTTTCTCACCTCTGCTCAAACTCTCCCTCTCCACCACCCTCCTGTTTCTGCCCTTTCCTTCAGCTCTGTCCGCTCAGATCATATGAAAATTAGGGTAAAAATGTGAGCTGTTTTATTCTTAACAGGATTAAATTGCTTTGGCTTTTTTTAAACTTGAACAAGTTTTTCAAACACACATAAGATTTATTGACATTTCAGTTAGACTAATATTTTTGTTTAAGACACACATGAAAACATATTTTTATCTAAAAAATACTTAAACACATATCAAAAGACACACACTTAAGTCATTTAATCTACAAATGTTGCACAGCCTTTTGCTTAAACACTGTATTGCAACTTAAATATTGCAGTGTTCCTTAAATATTAAAATCCCTTGAATATTGCAACATTCCTTAAAAACTGCAACACCCCTTAAATATAACAGCATCCTTTTAAAATTGCAATGTCCCCAAATATGGCAATTTACCTTAAAAACTCCTGCTTTGGAAATTAGGGTTATGACTGACAAGGCTACACACCTCAATACGGTTTCTACATCTGAGTAGGTTGATCTGAAGTTGGGTTGAGATGATGCAGTGTGGCTTCGTCCAAAAACACACATTTACAATGTTTCAAAGGCTTCTCTGATAATCATCCGACTGACATCACATGGCTTCATGCAGCTCTTTCTATAGAGATGGTGTTTGTGTGCAGTAAACAGAGCGAACATTTCAAACGATCAATCATTTTCATTTTTAAAAACCTCTGGGAAAAAAAGGAAATGACTAGCTGATTTAATCTAATGAACATTTATTAAAATTTAGGGAAGTATGAAATATAACTTCTGTGTCTCAGGTGTAGTGGAATTAAAGCACAAAGTTTCTTTAATTATAATTTAATTATAAAATGTAACCTCATAAGTTTCTTTAATTATAATAATACTCATATAAAGTACCAATACTCTTAAGTACAGTACTTAAGTACATTTACTCTGTAACTGACCATCACTGCTTTGAAACAGTAAATAATATCAATATCCACATATATGTAGCAGAGAAATGCATCCAGAACAAACCTCCTGCATGCTGTCCTACATTTATTCAGCTAACAACATAAAGTCTCCTTCAGTGGACTCTAGCAGACAGACAGCGTCTTCATGCTTTTTTGTGAACACTTTGAATCAGGACTTTGGACAAACTGCTTTCTGACTCCTGAATATTGACTCTGAGGTCTTTTATATGAACCTATTTACACGTGCATCTATTTTCTGTCTTTTTCCACAGAGGAGACGCCCACAAACAACTCTCAGCTCGGTAAGCCTGATATCCCATCCCGAACTTAAGTTTTGACCTCATCTTAGATACTGGAATAATGATCATATACTGATCATCATCACTGATTTGACGTTTGCAGTCACAGCTGAGCTGGACACAGTCTCAGGGTGACAGTGAAGCTGTCTGACTGTCTGTTACAGAACAGAAGTGAAAACTCACTCTTTAAAAAGTCTTTTCTGATGTGAGTCTTTGTTTTGGTCAAATTTAGGTACAAATACTTGAAGTGTGTCTGATTTTGTGTTTGTGCCTCTTCAGCCAACCTGAAGGCTCCAGCGTTTCAGATGAACACCGTGACCAGCGCCCTCATCTCTGGCATCATCATCCTGGGCGTCATGAGTGTTTGCTTCTTCGTCTTCTCCCTCACTCTCCTCAAAGGCAAGAGCATCCCTGTTAGCACCCTGTCAGGAGCACGAAACCCAGCCTTCAACTGAGCTCCCGACGCAGCCGCAGACACTCCCTCATGTCTGACCACGCCCACAGACTGACAGACGTGACGGGATGAAGTATTGTACAGAAAAATAAAGTCTAAATGTTGCATTAGAGCGCTGTCTCCAGGTAAACATAACCTGCTGTTTTAACCCTGGAGCAGGTTGAGCCTTAACCTGCTGCTGGTCACCTGATCTGCAGACCCACGTGGCCTGGACTCTGACTCCCTCATTCAGCACCTCAGCCAGGGTCCACAACTGAGTTTTGTTGATTAAAACAAACCAAAAAGAACAAAAGCCAAGATATTTTCACCAGCGAAAATAAAAAAAAAAAATGTGTTTTTGTGTCATCGAATCAACTGACAATCAGTGCATTTAAATGAGTTAAATGTTCCTCTGATCTGAGATCAGGAACACAGACGGGGTAAGAATAATATCTGTTTGCTCAGCAGGTATGAATACATTATGGTCCAGGTAAGGCAGGTAACCCTCTGAATATTACCTGTTAAACAGAACATTTATCCAAATTAATTAAAGCTTGTAAGGCTTTAATCTTTGACTGTTTAGCCTCCAATGTTAAGGCAGAGATTAAAAAAACCCAGCTCACAGAGTTTCATAATATCTGCTGTTAAAACTGAGACTGAGATCAGACGGTCACCTGAAGGCCTTTACACACCACGGGCGATGTGAACAAACAGCACTGAATTGCAGATTTATTTCAGAATTTTGAAACGTCTGTCTTTTCACATTAAAAGACCTGCATATCTGTGTATACGTGCTGTTCAAATCAAATAGACACATTTAACTCTTTAAACGAAAGGAGAACTTTTCACCATCTAATAGAGCCGAGCAGCCGGCACACTGCAACTCCACGATCCTCCTTCAGCTGTGCCGACAGGGGGCGCTCTCATTGGTCAGAAGTGAGCCTATCAGATGCAAGACGGTAGAAAAATCAACACCAGCCTGAAAAAACAAAATCTTTTTTTTTTTTTGCTTGGTGACGTTATATGCTGGTGTGTAAGCTTGCATCGACTGGTTAAAGATTTGAAAACTAATAATTAATAATGCAAATTATTCACATTAAAAGAAGGATCTGGTGTGCAAAGGTCTTGAGAGTGAAAGCTGAGCTCTAAAATGTGGAATCACAGAAAGCCTCAGGCTGCAGTCCTGAGCAGAAAGCTTCATTCACATGAACTCTAAATTTATAAGTGTGCTGATCATAACGGGGTGAACATATAATTTATTAATGTTGCTACTTTTTAGGAGACGCTGTAATGATTAATCAGTTTATCACTTTTATGTACTTTAGTGTGTGTAGATTATTCATTCACTTGAAGTTTTTAATGCAATGAGTCTGCAATAAACACATCAGAGTTTGATTTGTAAATGTATAAAATGTAATTGTGTATAACTTTCATATATTTTAATGTGATTGCAGATCTATTCCTTAAATGTTTGATTTGTGTCCAGTGGTGCATGTTGAAAATATCGCACTTTGAATTGTGATTTAAGTCGACCCGTCTCATTTTTCTGAGCTCACAGTTCCCCTCATGAGGGATCAAGGAGAACTTCAGTCAGCAGCTAACGAGGACATAGTCTGATGAGTGAACGTGTTATCTGATGACATTCAGCCGCCTGGGCTGATAGAAACTGTAGTGAAACAGAAGGTGTTTCCCTCCCGTGATCCACACTGTTTTTATCATTTAGCAGAAGGTCATGTGTTGGAAAATACAGTCATAAACTTAAATAATACGAACACACACAGATGGAGTCTAATGAAAGTCACCAATTTACACAGTCACCAACTGAATCATTACAGTGAACTTATCCCAGAAGACATTCCCTCCTTTGACAGAGTGCAGACATGTTTGTGTCTCAGTCTCACTGTTCAGATGCTGATGACTGACGGCTGAAGTAGTTTGTCCTTTAATCGTTTAGTTGCAGATGTCCCAGCTGCTCTGTCCACACACAGACTTTATCAATCATCTTTTTACGTCTCTGCACTGGTTCCATTGCTGATAATAATGTCAAACAATGTCCACAGGAAACACGTGGACGCCATCACACATCCACGTCCACCCTCCCACTCTGCTGCTGACCTGTGAACAGAGCAACAACCCTGTTCTCTTTGAGTCCATAATGACCATGACGTGGACGGACCCGAGTCTGTGTGCAGAAAATCTGACCCAAAGGTTCCTCCTGTTTGGACCATTGACTGCAGCAGACGGCTGTCCATGAAGGAGTCTGGTCCTGATCCCTGTTTCTGCTGAAAAGTCCTTCTCAAACAAATAAAAGGACAGCTCCTGTGATCTGATACCACCCTCTGCTGAGCAGTGTTTGGTTTAGTGACTCAGCAGTGAACAGTGAGCTTGAGCTTGTTTCAGCCTTTTCTGTGTCTAACAGCTAAAAGAGCTTTTTGCTGTGCAGGTCACACTCACACATTCACTCCCGCTCCCGCTGATGGTGGAGACGTCTATGTTAGTGTGAGAAGAGTCAACAGGGAGGAACTTTTGCTGCTCTTCAGAAGCCTCCTCTCTCCTCCATCCTCACCTCCTCCAGGAGTTAGAAGATCCTCTTTATCACGGTGCAGGGAAAATAACTCTGGGTCGGTGGAGGAGAGAGGAAGTGAGGATGGACAAAGTAATAGAAGGTTTGGGCCCCCTTGATTTGGGCCCCAAGTCACTAATTCTGGTAAAAGCAAAAGTAATTCTCCAACGAACACAGCCAAAGTGCACAAAGACTGATTCAGATGGACTGCAAAGAGGGAAAAGTTAGGACCATCCTGAGGGCCCATGATTGTTAGGGCCACTTAAAATATCGTAGTATCAGCAACATGTTTCACAGGTACTTTGTCTTTTTCAAGAACAAATATCCATCATGTGTTATGCACCCGTCTAGGAAGTAGGTATATGACATGTTTCGAGGGGATACAGGGAGCACCACTGCTCGGCCCCCTTAACACTGCAGCAAAATATTCAAATACAAGATTTTGTCAAGAAATGCACTTGTGGCACAAATAACTCAATAGCAGAAGAATCAGGTCCATGAGGAAAAGTTCAGTACACAAGCAGAGAAAAACAAACCATTTAGAGGTATCAGGCAGACAAAAAGTAAGAGGCAAAGTCCAGGCAGAACCAGGCCTATGACGAGAGCTAGGCTATGACATAAAGTGCTGGAAAATGATGCTAAGTACAACAAGACTGGGGACGACATGAGGGTGAAATACATGAGCTGATTGGGGGTGATGAAACACAGCTGGGGAAGAACAATCAGGGATGAGGTGTGACAACGCCAGACAGGAAGCAAAACCTACGAAGACAAGCAGAGAAAGGTGAATTTTCAAAATAAAACAGGAAGCACGAGACAAAACATGAAATGTGAACAAAACTGGGAACTTACCTAAGGCAGATTATCCTGCCTTAGATCATGACAGATTTAATATAAAGAGAATTTATTAACAAAACAGACTCAAAAGTGAGTCTTTAAGCAAACAGTGTATGAAATCAAAAGACAGCTAAAGGTGGCATGATGCCCACCGATTCAAACGCCCATGAACTCTCACTGCTTAGGACCTCCTACCTCTCTGAGAATACCATCGGACTATCAGTCGTACAGATCAGACAAGCCTTATCAAAATGATCGTCACTGCCAGATGGACATTTCTGCAGTCTGAAGGGTGCAATGCTGTCATAAGAGGTTACTTTATCAATATTAATATATATCTAAACTCAAATGCAATGAGCAATACTTCATGTTTGGGGCAAATGACAGCATTCAGGACAATTTCAGCTTCTGTTTTAAATGCAAGTTCATTCTTATCAATGAGAATATTTTACTGATGTGTTTTCATTTCTATTTGGACAAACACACAAAGAGAGTTTTACAAAATTCATTACAGCCAATGGCAGCTTTATTTTCTTGGAAATATTTTTATTTTAATGCTTTTATGGCAGCTTTTCAACATGAGTGTGCACTATTTGATATAATAAACTGAGTGGTGGGCCACATTGAAGGGTTAGTTCTGATTTTTGAAGTAGGGTTGTCAGAGGCCCATGGCATTAGTAAATATGAGAGCCAATGAAGGAAGTTGGGATATTTTTCCCTGCGGGGGAGATATCAGGGGGCAGATGGTAGTCAGTACATATCAAACCAATATAAATGTAACTCTTGTTTAGAAATTTTTCTTGTTGTTTTAAATAGGGGCATCAGGACTCTCCCTGCAGAGACAGAGTATTGTGTTTGCAGATTGAATATTAACTAAAAGTAAAGATCTCTGATAAAGGTCCAGGAGAACAAAGTCCCATTCCTGACAGCAGTGGTCCTCTGAGTTTGTGGACGTGGGCTCACAGTTCATCATCTGCTCCACCAGGTAACCTGTGACCTGTCCTGCTCCTAAGTCCTCCATCCCTCTTTCTACCTACCCAACATACTGAAGCTCCAAACACAGGAGCTTTGCAGAGGGAAAGTTAGACACTGTAAAGATTCGAACTGTAGCATATTGTTGAGTGAACTTCGTTTTTTAAGTACTTTTGACCTGTAAGTGAGTAACCTATGAGGCTTTTGCTGGCAGCAAGTACTGATATGTATTAGCTATTGTTTGCCCCTGGATACCCCCCTCAAGGACAAAGCTCACAAGTTCCTTTATCAGCCCTCATATTTACCAGAGCATGGGCCTCTAGTCACTCCATTTCTGAAATCCCGAACTAACTCTTTAAGGGAGCATGTGACTGAGGGCCCCCAGTTGCCCACCCTGATCTAGATGTTATATTTAGATTTAATACCCAGAAGTTAAAGATACATATGTATAAATTGATATAAGTATAAATATAAATTGAACATGAACTAAGATGCACAGTGCTGTAGAAGCTGTAACAGAAGTCCCCCCTGGAACAGTTCAGCAGGACACTTGTTGTTCAGGTTAATCTCCCTGAAAGGTCAGCAGCGTAAAGTTATCGGTCACAGAGAGACGCCCACCTTTTCTCTTCAACCAGACAGAATGGGGCTCAAATTGCTTCACTTTTCTTCTCACATTCACCTAAAGGAAACCTCAAGCATTCACGTGTCTGACATTTATTGGGATTAAGGTTACAACACTTAAGGAAGCTGTGACCTGATGACATTAAAGCTTCCTCAGGGTTGGGCCCACGGTGCAGAAATGTGCAGAAATGTGTCTGTCTTTAGAAAAGGGCAGCGGTGTCTTCTGCTTCAGCTGCCATCTCCTTCTGTCATCTTTAAATCTAAACTTTGACCTCTGCAGATCAGATCAACTGTCAGACTGCAGCGGGTTTCATCCACAGAGGCAGATCAGTGTAAGAGTTTCTGCATTAGGACCAGACTAAAACCACCATGTGGTTTGGTTTATGTTCACCATCATACCCTACCCTCATAATCCAAGAAATGTCTGATACCCGTCAGGCTGAGTCTCACAGGGCTTGTGGTGCTTCTCTTAACATCAGAGCCAAACATGCTGAACCTTCTTTACCTTCTCTGCTCAGTTAAGGGTACAAACAACACAACAAGCTGGATCTCTTTTGGCTCCAGTCTCCACTTCTGATCAAACTCAGCAAAGGTTTGATGATCTGGAGGCCTACAGATGATCTTACCTGATTATCCTGGTTTGAGGCATGGTAGGAGTCATTTTATCCTCTCTGAAGAGGACCGAGGACAGACCAGAGCAAAGCAAACCAGGGCTAAGCTAAGTGGCTGGAGCAGGAGGCAAATGTAGCCATGGCAACAAGAGTAAAGGTGAAGCATAAAGTTAGACAGACATCAAAATGGATGCCAAACTTGTTGATTTGTTTAAAAAACATGAGCATCTAAACAGCGTAACCTGTAATTATAAATAACAAACTGATGAGGAGAGGAGCTGGACGGACATCACAACCTCCAAGGATATCATAGGAAGCTAACTACTAGCTGCACTTAACCTCCTGACGTTGTCCGCCATTTTTGTTTACACTGAAGTCCCGTTTGATCATGTGAGATCACGAGCTGTGAGAGCAGAAGCGCTGCCTTCTTGGTAAATGAATGGGTTGGTTTGTGGTGTCCTGTCTCTCACTCTTTGTGGCACAAAACACACTTCAGGAACAAAACTGTGTGAACCAGGCCTTAACTCTCCAACCTCACCCTTTGCTGTTCAAAAACGTTCATCACTAGCAGCACCATTAATTACAATTAATTAATTAAAGAAGCAGATACTCAGCGCTTCCTCATGTGCTCAGAAAGTGTTTGTCAGTCATGTACATCACACAGCATTAAGCAATAAAAGCCCCAGGGTTAAAGGCTGAGGTTTGCTCCAAGATGTGTGGGGTGCTCCCAAATGGTGTTGGAAACAGAACTCAATGGCAGTCAAAGATTTTGATAAAGGAGTCCGGGTTAAGAACTAAACCTTCAACATTGATGGTTGATCACACATCAGCTCTGGGCTCTGCCTTTAGCTCATCATAGCTGTTTGAAGCTCCCTGAGGATTGAACACTTCATAAAGTCTCACGTTAGCTTCCTCAGGGAATCATAAGTGAAAGCTAAAGAGGCTCCTGATGAAGACCCTCACTCGGGTTACTCTGGTCCCTGAAGGCACCGTCTGAAGCACACCCTCTACTTCTCCTATAAACTCAAACCCTGAACAGCACTGACCTTGTTTCTGACCAATCACAACAGAGATTCACGGCTATATAAGATACTCCACATCTGTACACCTGGTTTAAAGCTGGAGAAAAGGACCTGACTGCAGGTGAGTCAGCCAGGTGTAAAATCAGGTAAGGATTAATTTAAGGGGAACATGAGCTTAATTTGATGTTGTTGTTTTTTCTGTTTTCAGATATTTTCAGACCAAGGAAGCAAAAAATGAGCCTCCTCAGCTGTGTTATCCTGGCATCCCTGGTGGCCAAAGGTAGTCAGTTAACCTGCCAAAGTGATAACCGCCGTCCAGGTATGGTGTCCTCCTGCTTTACTCATGTTTTTAGTTTTTATTGTGACTGTCTCTGCTGCGCCTACGAGACCTTTATGATCTCAGTCATGAAATTATTATGTTTACTCTGGAGCAACAAAAACATAAGTTATGTCCCATAGTTAAATGCGGAGGTCAAAGGATTATTATCATAACTCCATATTCTATTGACTGTATTGATAGAGTGGTTTGACCTTCACTGATGACGCTCCTTCTCTGTTCAGAGCACACTGACATCTCTGTGGACTGTGGCACCTCTTCGGTCAGCCTGGCCATAAAAATCTGCCCTGTGATCTACACCGGCTACAACGAGTCTCTGCTCATCCTCAACCACATGTTTGATAAGTCCGAGTGTCGAGGGACCCTGGATGAGCTGGTCACCCCGCCCGTGGTCAGGTTCACCTTCCCCATCAACATGACCAACGCCTGCGGCAGCACCTTCATGGTCAGTAGAGCTCTGAGGAGGACTGACACTGATGAGATCCAGTTTTCTTAAAAACACCCCTCACCCCCTTTCCTCTGAACCCCTGTGCCTGCAGACGACCAGTGCGGCTGGGACGGGGGTCTTTGCTGACTTCTCCAACATCCAGACAGTGAACATCAGCGGCGTGGTGCGCTCCAATGACCCCACTACGGGGGTGGTCACCTACAACACCGAGCTAAAATATTATTACTCCTGCGCCTACCCTCTGGAGTATCTCATCAACAACACCCAGGTGGAAGTGTAAGAGCTCTGCTCGACTTAATCCAGATCGGACTGTGCAGATCAGTCCCTGACAGGTCTAAACTCAGGACCCAGTCTGTGACCTTTGACCTTATAACTGCTCCGTACCTGCTGGATCACTGAGTGACACATTTTCCAAACTACAGAGATGAAAACTTTAGCCTCTTTCTTACCAGCAGCTTAAAACTACAGAGGAGGATAAGGGCAGTTAACTTTCATCTCAGAATTATGAGACTGTTGTCAAAGTTCTGAGCAAAAAGTCTGAATCCTGACATTAGTCTCTAGGATTATAGTCGGAATTTTAAGAAAAGGGTCAGAACTCTGAGGTTAAATAGATTGAAGTTGGTAATCCAGGATTAAAGTCATAATTCTGAGAAGAATTCGGAGGGTAAAGTTGTTTTTCTGGTATTACAGTCAGAACATTAAGAAAAAAAGTGAAAACTCTGAGATTTCATGTAGAATTTTTAAACTAATCTCTTGGATTTAAGTCAGAATTTTAGGAAACAAAGTCAAAATTCTGCTATTAAAGTCAGAATTTAAGGATTTAATTCAATAAAACATGTCAGAACTCAGAGATTAAAGTTGAAGTTCTGTTGTTAGTTAAAGTTAGAATTCTGTTGTTAAAGTCAAAATTTTAAGAAAAATACATCAGAATTCTGAGATTGAATACAGAATTCTGTTTTTAAAGTCAGATTTCTATGAAAAGGATAAGAAAATCTGAGATTAATCATAGAGATATTTATCTGAATTCTAAAAAAAAGTCTAAATTCTGTGGTTACAGTCTGAATTCTGAGATTAAAGCCAGAATTCCAAGATTAATGCCAGAATTCCAAAGTTAAAGTCTGAATTCAGAGATTAAAGTCTAAATTCTAAAGTTAAAGTCTGAATTCTGAGATTAAAGTCTGAATTCAGAGATTAAAGTCTAAATTCAGAGATTAATGTCTAAATTCTAAAGTTAAAGTCTGAATTCTGAGATTAACGTTTTTTTTTCTGGTTTTACAGCCAGAATTTTAAGAAAAAAATCCTGAACTCAGAGATTTAAGTCAGTGTTCAGAGAACGAAGTCAGAACCTCTGAATTCTCACTTTTCTGGCCTCATTCATTTTTGAAGCCATTCATTTTACCAAATGTGAATAATAAAATGAATTCCCTTTTCTTTATCTTTGAAGCTCTCTGGACATCTTAAAGTATGAAATAATAGATCCTTAGTCTGTTGATTTTTCAAAAATCTTCACAAACATTTACACTAGGATTCACTGTTTTAGGAGTGAAAAGACAAAATAAATTTTTAATCCTGGAGGAGTCTCTGTGGTCACAGTATTCTGGTTGAATAAAGCCCCCTTCACATTTCTGACGTTGTCCTGTTCAGGTCGGCTTCTTCCATCGCAGTGAGGGACAATAACGGGAGCTTCATCAGCACTCTGACCATGGACCTCTTCAGTGTGAGTTAACAAACACTCGCATAAATCAATCAATCAATCAAGCATCAATCTTAATTTTTATATTTATATTTATATTATTTTTATATTTATATTTCTGAGCTGTTACCCTGCTGTTTTCTGGACAGTATCAGGTTGCTGGTGTGACTGTGGCTTTAAACATCTGCCATTTCAAACAAAACGTATGATTCTTTGGACAGGATGTCAACTACTCGACCCCGATGGTGATACCGTCACTGGGCTTAGAGCTGAGAACCAACATCTATGTCCAGGTCCAAGCAGTGAACTTGACTGATCAGTAAGGACCTGCTGGATGAAGCCTCCTCTCTATTTGTGATAGAGTCAGAGTTGAAGATAACGGTCCTCCTCTAACCCGCTCTGTCCCACCAGGTACCACGTCCTCTTGGACCGATGCTATGCCTCCATCTCACCTTATCCAACCAACTCAACCTACTTCAACCTCTTTGTCTCGTGAGTTGTCCCGTCTCATTCTGAAGAAACTCTTAAGGTGCTGCTTGGCCAACTCTGCTCTCTCTTGATACCACACAGCTGCTCCAAGGACCAGATGACCACCATGCACGAGAACGGGGAGAGCCACCACGCCCGCTTCTCCTTCTCCGCCTTCAGATTTGTGGAACAGCAGAACCAGACAGTGTCCACCTACTACCTGCACTGCATCACCAGGCTCTGTGAGATCAGCACCTGCAGCAGTTTTAAGGTCAGTGAGAGCTGAGGAAGCTCAACGACACGGCTTCTTCACAGCAAATCTGAGCGCCTTTTGTGTGTTATCAGTATCAGTTTAAAGAATAGGTCAGTTCAGCATTTTTAATTGGGTTGTACGAGTTACATAGCCTGAAGATCAGCAACAGGGACATAGATCAGCTCTGCATCGGTGCAGAAATAGTCAGCACATAAGCTAAAGCTGTAGCACTGCTGCACATGGTGCCACCAATTTTAAGAGTTTAAGTAAAAACAAAGTACCAAACAGTGTTGGGTGACTGCAAGTTAGATCTAATTTTTGACAGACAACCTTCTTCTCCACAATCAAGGTACTTAGCTTTAGCTCCACTTCAGCCCAACATGTCCTGCTGCCAGCGGTGACGACAGTCCGCTTCACAAGAGGAAAGAAAAACGCTACCAAAACACAAAAAGGGGCCATTTTTGCACCGAATTTGTCAGCAGCTAGTTGTTTTCAAGAAATTAAATGTACTGTTCTATCACCCTCTGCTGTTTTTGTGGCTTGTTTCGCCTGAAACTCTTTAAATTACACAGACATGGTGGCAACATGTGCAGCAGAAAACAGCTTAAGCTTCTGTGCCGACTAATTCTTCACAGATGCAGAGCTGATCTGTGTCTTTGCGGCTTAAGTTCGCACTGATGCCATGTACCTCGTACAACTAAACCTCAAAATCTGAAGCTGTACCTTTAAGAAGTAGAACAACCACATGGCACTTTTTCTGCTCTGGTGTTGAGTGTCTGAGGGTGAAAGGACAACTGAAGCTAATCAGCTCATCATCATAAACGTTTGTGCAAAGTCTGACAAAAATCCCCTAAAGAATTTTTGATCTAACAAGTTTACTCTCAATAAGCACGTTTTTACATTGTTAATATTTTTTTTTATTACAGCAGTGTAACAACAGGAGGAAAAGAGACATTGAGTCCACTGGTGTCTCAGAAGCCACCACCCTGTCCTCAGCTGTCCCCATCGTCACCAGAAATGACAACTGTGAGTATGAATGAGTATAACCAGACGTCAGCAGGAGAAAAACCGCTGTAGCACCTGGTGTTAAACAGATCTGGAATGGATTAAAGTGACATTAAATTTATTTTCTTACAAGCTGATGTCTTAATTATCAGTGGACTGTAGACAAAGTGAACTGACCTGAAGACTCCACATGTATGACAGACAGAACGATCAAACAATGACTGCTCACTGAAAGTCTGATCTGAAAACAACCCCAATGCCTCAATGCCAACAATGAAGAGCGTTGTTTTTATTCAGAGAATTCTGATTTTTGTCTGATTTATGACAATTATACAGAATTTACTGTTTACTATAACTATAACAGTGTGTGGGGGGAGACTGGGGATGGTTGTAACACCACCATTTCACAAATAGGAAAAAAGATCTATAACATTGGTCACATAACCATCTAAGTATGTTCCTACTTCCTCCTCAATCACACAAAGATATCATCTAGTACCAGGACTATTACAGAAAAGGGGGCCCTATTGTAGCATAAAGCATTTTGGTGTGCAGCGCCAGTGTCTTCTCAATTTTCCACCTGACACAGGTGTCATTTTAATGACTGTGCGCTCCCAGAGCTGGTGTGGTAGAACGCAATAAACAGCTTTAGATCACTTTATAACTTAAAACCTGGTTTAAAATCTAAAATCTGGTCTAAAGTCTGAAGACCTGGTCTCAGGTCCACAGTCTGTAGATAAATCACTCTGGAGATGGACCCTGATGCTCTGGTCAAGAGCTCATAATCAATGATCTGTTTTAACTCACTGATGCTTAATGCTGGTCATGTTAATCCCATTGTTGTGATGGATGAGAGTAAAGACGTATGTCACTGACTGAGTCCTGCTCAACACTCAGAGTGACGATAACAGCTCCACCCACAACATGTGACACTGTAAACATGTGACACGTTGAATTGAGGACTAAATGTGTTAACAGCATATTAATGATTTCAGAAGGCCCTGGCAGTGGGGTAGGCTGTGACCTTATGTTTACCATCAGTCCATGAGGTCAGTGAGACTCCAGCTGTAGGACACACATGTGGGTGAAACATGAAAGTTTCAGAGCTCTGACCCAAAAACTGGAGGAGTTTCAGGGACACTTCTTTTTCAAATCAAATTTAACATAAGTGGGTATTTGCAAAAAATCAGTTTTAACATAAATATCTGGTCTCTGTTGTGTATTCATTTGACTATGGACCGAAAAGGATTCATGTTTACACAACATCCCAACTTCATTGGAATTGGGGTGCATATAATAGTTAACAGTTACTGTTACTGAGGCATAATCAATCATCATATCTGTGATTAAACAGCATTATAATAATAATGTTAATAACGTTTTTATAAAACATAATGAAGAGGAACTTTGTCTGTCCTCTGTAAATCTGTGAGATCATGAAGATCTGCCTGGAGGCCTCGGCTCATGGAGGGACCTCCTCCACAGACTGATGTATCAACTCCTACCTCATGAGCCAAGGGCAGATGTATTAATACCACCTCAAACTAAAAAGTAGAAGTCCACAGCAGGCTGAGGTGCTCACACCTGGAATATTAGACATGAAACTTCAGTCTTTAGATATGACGTCCTCAAATAAATAACTCACAGCACTGAACTGTAGCCACACAGCCAGACACAGCCAGAGCTGAAACATTAATCATCCTGTCCTCTGCTCTTCTTTCAGCGCTGACGTCTAAAGAGGAAGGTGAGCTTTTATTCTGTTTCTTTCATTATTTCTGATTCACTCACAAAATGTTTCATAGATTTTTAAAGCAGAATATACCGTACATGTTTTTACTTTAATTCATCAGTTTTATTTTCATGTTTGATAAATTCACCTCTAAACTGATTATAGACCGTTTTCAGAGCTGCAGGTATTTAAGGTCTTTCTCTCTGAGTTTTTGGATTATTGAAAATCATCAGTTCATGACACAAATACACTTAGTTCATCATGATGATCTTTGCAAACTCAAATTTAGAAGCCTAAACATGATCAGCGAGAGTAAATCTCAGTCTCAGATCTGCCAAACAGGACTTTGTACAAAATACTTGACATAATGAACAACGTTGACATTTCTGTAATAATCATCGGTCAGTGGTTATTGTTTTGATTTGCTGTGATGGTTTCTGTGTACAAAACATTACTAAATGAACCAGCTGTTCAGTGCATTGAAAAATAAATTTTAACTGTCGTTAATTCCATGTTAAACTTACAGGCACATGTCTTCACTGTTTAAAGACTTTAAATGTTAAATAAATTTACACTGTGTTGTCATATTTGGAAAATACTTGTAAATACTTATTTCAGTTGGTTTAGGATTTATAAAACGGTCAGGACAGGTGACAAGAGGACTGATTTATGAGGAAAATGAAAATCAGTGATAATAAGTCAGGGCTGAGTCAGGATAGATGCACACATTTACAGAAACAACCTCGATATTTATTCTTTTGCTGGATTACAGTTACTTCTCATTGTCTCAAAGAGCACCTGCTTCACTTTGTAATAATCTTGCCGTCTGAGAGTAAGAACAACATCAATGTGAACCTCGTATCCACAGTTTGTTGTGAATAAATACATAAGAATAAAACATGATGATATCAGTGGAGCCTCCCACTCAGAGCCAGATCTCACAGGAACATGACCCTCTATATTACATGATGCTGTATTAACTAACTAATTGATAATTGAATTGAATATTTTAGCTTATTTATCTATTTTTAGCAATAATAATGTTATTTCTTGAAATATGCTTTGTTTGGTCCTTTTAATTTAGCTTATTTCTATTTAAATTCACCCTTGATTCTTATTACTGAGATCTTGATTTCTTACGTCCTCGCTGTTTATAATGCATCTGAACAGCTGAATTTCTCTTTGATGGTGAATAAATGAGTCTGCTGCTGCATTAATAACAGAGTAATAATTCCCTCTGGCCTGTGTCTGTGCTGTTTGCAGCTGCGTCCGGCGGCGGCAGCTCGGACTGGGAGGCCAGGACGGGCCTGGGCGTGGCTGTGGGCGTCCTCACTCTGGCTGTCGTGGTGCTTTCAGCCACGGCGCTTGTCCTCTACAGAAGGCTTGTTCCTTTCTAAAGAGGAGAACGAAACACAATGTTTTCTTGATGTCATCTCTCTTATTTAGAGTGCACGTGTGCAGTTTAATGGTAGTTAACCACAGATGTGCAGGGAGGACTTGTGAGGCAGAGCGAGGGGGGTCAAAGGTCTGCACAAAGACCGGCTCTGTCTGTCCAAGTACAAACACTGCATGCTTCAGCTCCAGTTTGGTTTCACTGATTTACTTCAGCTGAAAAAAACTACAAAGATGATAACTTTACTTTAGAAAAGGAACACAAGGTCATTCATGGGCCATGACAGATGCTGACAGTCACAGGAAAGAGTTCAAAGGTCATGACTGAGTTTAAAAAAGCTGACTGAATGATGAGCCTAAAGGGCTTTGAGTGTGGGTCATGTGAGCTCAGCTTAAAAAAGGAAACTCTTCAATAAATCCGTTTTATCTGCTCCATGCTTTCTGCGTGTGTCATTTTGGGACCTTTCATCCCATGACAATATGAGCTTGTGTGTTTCATATTTATATGCACCAAAAACAGAGACACAAACTAAAGACATCATCAAAGTAAAACCAAGACACTGAGCTTGTGCGTCAGTCTTTCTGAGTACAGATATAAACACAAAGATTTGTTAGGTGAAGTGGTTCTTGTGTTCTGAAAATCATGTTTGCTGATGAAGAAGCGTTTCAGAAAAGTCATCCCTGTGCCTGTGTAGACTATAAACTAATATAAGTTTTTAAAACAGCCAGAAAAGTGTAAATACAGCAAAGACTAAAACCAACAACAGGGATTAAATAAATCAATAAATCTAACTGAGATGGTCCTGACAATATAAAACACATAGGAGTTTTAAAAAGTGATGTTCTAAAAAAGTGATTCTCAACTGGTGGGTCGTGACCCTAAAATGGGTCTTTGCCTGGGCAAAAATGTTAGGAAAAAAATCCTGTACTTTTATTGTGAAGGGGAATTTTTATGCAGCAGAGTGTTGTCTATTCACACTACTTAACAATAGGTGGCTAATTGACCTAATTGTTTTAGATTGAAAGGTGACATGGTGGTAAAATGACAGCTTCCTGAAACAGGACTGTCTGGTCTCCTCTTCTGTCGGGGCCTCAGTGGCTCAGTCTGGTGGCACCCTGTCAATGTGTACCTGGGCAAGACATGTAACCCCAGTGGCTCCCTCTGCTGTGACAGTGGCATATAACTGTGTGTGAAAGGGTGTAGATGTGTCAGCTCATTCTTATTTGTCCATTTTTTATATATGTGTGTTTATATCCTCTAGTTGTACAAGAGGAATGAAGTTAACATCTTCAGCATGGACCAAAGTCTCTGAGGAATGTCTCCAGCATCTTGTTGAATCTATGGCATCAAGAATTGATGCAGATCTGAGGTCAAAAGGGGTCAACGTGGTACCTGCAAGCTGTTCCTAATCAAGTGGCTGGTGAATTTGGCTTTTGTTGTTTAATTGGTCAAAATATCTCAGAGTGCAGAAAACACATTCACCGATGTCTTTTAAAGTTTGTTTCATGTTGTCAGAGCAAACTGCTGCTGTGGGGCAGTGTCATCCCTGTGGGTCAAAGGTCATTGTAAACTACAGCGGTAGGCCACACGAACATTTAAGTGTGAGACTTCTCCCTCTGCAGCTGCTGCTGTTCAGAGTACAGTGTCCTCATAACACTCAGAATTAGAGGACTTTCATACTTCAGTAAACTCTCGGGAGCTAACTTTACCAGTAACTTACTGCATTTTTACTCTAACATATTATCTGTTGTCTTTGTCCACCCCTGATTGACCCTCATGCTTGTGAAACACACGTGTTTTGCAATTCTTCAGATTACCCAGCAGGTGGCGCACTGTTCATGCAGATCAACAGTAAACTCAAAGGCTGGCAGTTGATCTGTGGCTTCAGGCCTGAGGCAGAGGCGTTACCTCCGGATTCTGACAAAAATGTTTTTTTGTGAATCATCTTCATGGACAGTTTTCAACATGAACGTGGAGAAAAGAGGATGATCTGCAGCAGGTGTTGTCTGTGTGTGTGTGTGTGTGTGTGTGTTTATGTGTGTGTGTGTGTGTGTGTGTGTGTGTTGGGCGGGGTAGTGGCAGCATGGATCCATGTTTCCAGGTTGATTAAGCCAAGCTCTGAGCCTACCATCTGAATGTGGAGCAGAAATCCAGACTCATCAGACCAGGAGACACTTTTACAATCTTCTGTTCAGATTTGGTGATCCTGTGTGAGCTGTAGCCTCAGCTTCCTGTTCTTAGCTGACAGGAGCAGCACCTGGTGTGGTCTTCTGCTTCTGTAGCCCTGCCTCAAGATTCAACATGTCCAGATGTGGTCCTCAGCATACCTGTGTTATCAGGAGTGGTTATTTGAGTCTTTCTGTCATCCCCAACCACTCTGACCATTCACCGCTGACCTCCGACATCAGCCAGACATTTTACCTGAGAACTGAATATTTTCTCTTTTCTGACCTGATGCACCAGCCTGTCGCCAACAACCATATCACAGGGCACAACATCCAGGCCCAAGATGGTTTTAACGAAGTGAGTGTGTAGTACACCTGCTGATGAGGCTCTTGTTTCTCCTTAAGGAGTGCAGGCTGTTTGTATTTGGGGCCTGTTTGCTCTGTCTGTCTGTATGAACAGTTGCAGGTTACATGTTGAGGGTGAAAAGAAACCAGTTCAGCAACTTTAAGAAGGCCCCGGGGCCTGGGGCAGGCAGCCCCCACACAGGTAAGATACCTGAGTAAACAAGGACAGACTCGGCCTCACTCAGTCAACATGAAGCAGTCTGAACTCATCTTATTGTTCTCAACTGTATCCTTAAACAAGAGTTTATTAAAGTTTTATATCAGACAGAAACATAGAGGAGGATTTATTAATGTCAGGGGTAAAAGAACAAAATAACAGTAAACAGCAGAAAACAGGAACTTCTGAAACAAGACATGCTGATCTAACTTCCTCTTCCGTCAGATCCACCCCTCTGATTCACAGACTGAGCAAACACTTTACAGTGGGAGTTAGAGGATGGGATGGCATTAAACATGTAATAATCAATAATAAATGTAAGCATGTACATCTTCAAATAATTTCTAGATACTGTTCGACCCCAGAATGGGCAGCCCTCTACCTCACTCAATGGGGCACACAACCTCACCCGCTGGCAGAGTTTTCAAAGTGAACAGCTGAGCCCTGAGCACCTTTAAAAACAACATCACAAAACCATTTCATGAGGTATCTGCAGGATTGCAAGAAAAACAGGAAGAGCAGCATGTAAACAGCAGGTTAGGTTACCTTCCTGATGCTGAGATGTATGTAACAACGTCACTCCCACATGCTGCTGAATTTGAAACAAAAACCTGAGAGCTTGTTGTCCTGTCCTGGTGGACCTGCTCTGTGCAGACTGAAGTGAGGTTGAAGAGGGTTACTGCAGACCCATGGAGGCCTGAGGACAGAGGGCTGTACCTGTCTTTTAGACTGTACACATACATGTAAACAGCTGAAAAGGCCAAGGGAATTCTCATCATGTTTTTGTTGTATGTATGAGGTCCAGCAGGGACTTCCCTCGCCGCTGACTTTTGTTTTATTAGGACACAGTCTTCTCCCTGCAGCTGCTGACCAGAGTGTATCAGCCTGCTGTCAGCCTGCTTCTCTTTAGTGCTGCTGATTCATGTCCCGCTGTGGAGCAGGTGACTCCCAATATAACAGTCTCCATGTAGTTAAGCACTGTCAGTGACTGCCCGAGTGTCCTTGAGCTCCAGCCCCAGAGGTCAACATGAAACGACCCAAACAAAACACTACTGCACCCAAAGCTACGGAACAGCATAAGGGCCATGTTAGATGGAGAAAATAATTTTGGGGAAATCGAGATTAAAGTCGAAATTTTGGGTTTAAAGTTGAAATGACAAGAATAAAGTCGAGATACAATTTTGTGATAAAAGTTGAAATGTTGAGAAAAAAGTCGAAATACATTGTATGTCGACTTTATTCTCGACTTTCAACTTTTTTTCTCAACATTTTACCTTTAATCTCATCATTTTGACTTTTATCATGAAATTGTATTTCAACATTTATCTCGTCACTTCGACTTTTATCTCAATATATCATCTTTGTTGTTATTTCAACTTTAATCTCGACCTGCCAAAAATTATTTTTTCCATCTAAAATGGCCTTTATACTCTTCCGTACAAAGCAGACATCTCGCCTCTTCTTTAAAAGAGAAATGATACAGATCATTCTTCAAAGATCAGAACCCAATATGCTGTCATCGCTTTTACCTTCACTTTGGTTGATTGTTTATAAACCTCTCACTCCAGTGATGCCAGCGCCCGCAAGGGGTAACACTCACATTATTTACTTGTATCTGTGGAACATCATAACTGATCTTTATGATCTTTATGGGGACAAACTGTTTAAGGCTCACTCTTTAGTCCATCTACAGGCTCCAGGTCACAAACATCCCTGCCAAAAAGATCTTAATTCAGCCTTCAAGTTCAGTTTTTTGTGGCTCCACATTGACAAATTTGTTTTTTAATCACATTTTCACAATAAAAAAAGGCAGCAGTGATGTTATAGGACCTTTATTCTAACCTTTAAGAAGGTTGTCAGTCTTGTGGACCAATCAAATACGCCCATTTTCTACTTCTCTTCTTTTCTTCACAGCAGTGTCCGATCAGTAGCAGCCAAAGGTCAACTGGAACAAAGACAATAGCTTTTCAATACCCAAAAGAATGGGATGAAGGCGTGGGTGGAGTAATTTGGCTGTTTAAAACATTTAAGACACAAACATCTCTGAGGAGGAGGAGAACATCTAAAGGAAAAATATAAATAAGTGAATAGTTTTTGTGGTGTGTATCTTAGCATAGCCAAGTCTTTAGGGAATCATATTGAAAAGTGAAAATGCTATTTCACCACTAATCTCTGTGTGATTTGAATAAAGTTCTGTGAGATTTAAATCCATCAGGACAAATAAAATATCATATTGTGATGAAATGGCACTCTATAGTTTTGTAAAAAGTGATGTGATATCTAACTCTGCTCTCTCTCATTTTCTGTATGATTGTTTTCTTTTTACTCAATCATTTCAACTCCAAGACTGCTTTTGTTTTCTTTACTTTTTTCAGTGCATGCATTTCCATCACTAGCATTCCCTGAAATCAAATAAGTTTGTTGATAACTTTTTGAGTTATCTTGCTCACAAACAAACACAGCCAAAAGCAGAGCCTCCTCAGCAGAGGTAATTAAAACATAGAGAGAACTGAATAAATCAGGGGTCCCCAAACTTCTTTAATTAGGGCCACACACGCAAAAAAAACATGGATGAGTGTGTCACTTTGATACACCTCACCCTAATATGTACACTGCCTTGAGACAACTTCTGTCAGGCTGTAAGACCAGTCTGTCCCAAGGTTTTGAAGAGCTCAGCAGCAGGAATTGAAGATAGAAGAGTGCAGATGAATTCAAGAGGTGATCAGAGAAAGAGCGTAGGCATACAAATGGTGAGAGACAGAGAGAAGGATACAGGACATAAGGGTGCTTCCATTTAGCTCAGAACTTGTGTGTCAGAACCATTTTTGTACCATGGCCTGATTACCTCCACCAAAGAGGTTATGTTTTTACCAGTGTTTGTTTGTTTGTTTGTTTGTTTGTTAGTAAGATTACACAAAAACTACTGGACGGATTTTACTGAATTTTTAGGAGATGTTGGTAATGGTCTAACTTAATAATGGTTAGATTTTGGTGCTGATCCAGATAACCGCCATTAGCGATTATCGCCATTCGTTTTTTCTCAATAACTGTCTAAGTAATAATGATATCAACATGATTCTGAGTGCTAGGTGTGGGTTTCAGGGTCATGAATCACATCATGATGGTAACTTTATCATGTTATCAGTTGTAGTGATGAGACCTGCCCTAAGGCACCATTTGACCTCGACTGACCTGCTGTCTTCAGGCTGCTCTCACGTCATAAAACAACATCATAGTTTGGAGACACATTACTTCAGGGTCACATCTGTATGCTAGACTGATGCTGAACATTACAGGACTCATAAAATGCATGAACTAATGAATAATTACATGCTGTTAATAATCACAGAAACAGATGAAAACATGATCATGAAGTTTCACAGCATCACAGGCTCATGGATCCTCTGGGATTCACTGCAGTGGAGTCACAGTTATAATACTGGTGTGGGGCTGCAGTGAGATGCTGTTGAGTCACAGCACTGATAGAGTGCTGCAGGTTTTTATTGCAGTTTTACAGCAGTCTCAGCGTGCATCTGCAGGATCACATTGTTTTACTGTGAAGTTACAGAGTGATGCTGAAAAACTGTAATCAGGCCTTACATTCAGTAAAGAGAAAGTTTCTTCTCTTCTGACTCCTTTAGATTTGTATTATTATCAGGAAATTCCGTGATTTTTGTTTCCCCATTACTGCTGCTGAATTACTGTCAGTACAGGACTTAATAGCTTAAAGCCTCCTTGATCACTCTAAAACAGTTTATATTAAAGTTTATGAATGAAACATACTTAGCATATGTGTCCTGATAGTGAGTGTAGAAAGTTCACCTGAGGGGTGACAGATCAGGTAAGTCAGGATCACTCCATACATGAATTCATGAGTGAGTGATGATGGACATTCAAGACAATTTACATCAACTTCAGCAGCACAGAATAAACTGTAGTCATGGTTGGTATCGGTCAGAGGGTGAATTTTCCCTCCTCTGCTGCGGCACACACAGCCCAAAATGATATAGAAAGTAAGTATTAAGAGGAGGTGATACTCACAGCATTAAAAAAGACATGAAAGCCTTTAGAAAAAGTTAAATTACACCTTTTAAAAACATAAGTTTGAACTTGAAGGATTAAATCATCTACCAATGCTTAAAATGAGAGGTTCATTCAGACACACTCACATATATTCATACATATATATACGTATATAAAGCTTATTTATCAATCAGGCCATGGTCTTAAACAAATCCCTCTAAGTAGATAGTTAAGTGTGCTCTGTAACTGATTTTTCTAAAGGTAACTGTATTTTACTGTAATGTCTACATGTAAGGTCTTTACAGTAAATAACTGGAAAGGGCAATTGATCAACATGGCTTCAACCTGCTAAAGTGTCTTGAGATACAATTATTATAAATTGGTGCTGTACAAATACAGAGAATTAAGAACTGATTAAGAGAAAAATTTAGTCACATTCAAAATGATAAATAGTAGGCAAGATTTCTTTCAGTGTGTTTGACATTTTTGAAACAAAAGCTTGAGAATAGTATTTTATTCAATAAAAATGTATGTATGTGATTTTCTTCTTTACAAAACTATATATTGCTATAAATGATCATTTAAATAGTTAATGCTTTAGTAAAATAAATTATGATACAGCAAGTTCACTGTTATTTAAATGCACTAAATAAGTTGTAGAATAATATGATACATTTACAGTAACCTTCGGCAGTGAAATTCATCAGCTTCAGCTCATGTGATGAAAGTCCCTGAAACAATGGACTATTAAAGGCGACCCAAACTCACTTTGCTGTCACATAATCACAGGAAATCACCGTGACTCATGCATTATACCATCATGAGTCATTCGATATTTAGCATCAAGCACATGAACGGCGTCCCTTTGTCACCAGTAAACAGGTGTTTTTCAGCTGATGAAGGTCATCACGTGGTTTAGACAGATCTTCCTGATTTTCCCTCAACCATCTGTGGTTTGATCAGAGGACGGACATTTGTGGGAAAACCCCGCGTTCCTCCTGAAAATGAATTACACAGGGATTCCTCTGCGATAAAGCTGAATTCAGGGGGGGCAGGAATAAACAGCAAAGCCTTCAAGGGTCCCTGATGGACCGAGAGAAGTCCTCATGTAGGAGCTGCAGTCCCAGTTTGGTCTTCAGGTGACTCATGGTCCTGTGGGGTTTGGACTTCACAGTTACAGAGAAACATCAGCGAGGAAATACACAGCAGAGAGAGCATCAAGGTGCCAGTTCCCCTTTAAGTCAGGACCCTGAGTCTGTGTGAGGGGTTTCTGGAGGGTTCTGATGTCTACTTCAGGGCAGCAGCCACAGCTCTGACTCTGGGTTATATCGCTCTAATGTAATTATTTATTTAATTAAATTTTTTTTAATGTATGTTTCTTCTTTACTTTTTGCTTCTTTAATATCTGGTTTCTGTCCCTGCCTGCTGCGTCGACCTGCTCCGGTAAAACAGAAACAGAAACTGTTCATCTCTAGGTGAATTCAGAGGTTCTCATATTTCCGGGAAAAAAACAGAAAAATCCCGACGTGCTCATGTGCCCTCTCTCTCCGGGCGGTGCATACGCCCTCGTGGACTTTGGTATGCCCCGGGCTTTCCACGGCCCCGCCCCCCCTGTCGAAGGACTGGGGCTCTTGCTGCCTGAGCTTCATTCCTCACTGGCTGCCCCTCAGAGGTGTTAACGGACCACCAGAGCTTCTTCACGAGCATGGATTTGACTTCTTCGCTGCTGCTGGCTTTACTCAGCGCCGGGACGCTGCTCCAAGGTAAGAAGGAGGAAGTTCTTCAGGGAACAGTTTTTACGACAGCCATGCTGGTTCACTCAGTCCAGACCTGGAGCGGCTGCAGTCCGCGCCAGGTGACCTCGTTTATACACCGGAGTTATTAAATGATTACATATGATTTCAGCCTGAGTCTCTCTGAAGGATCACCCAGGGGGGCTCAGGTAAGAGCGCCGAGGGGAGGCAGGAGTCCACGCGCACCGCTCAGGCTCTTACTTCAGTTACAGTTCAGCACATTGAACCGCTTTAGACAGAAAAGTGGATTATTTAAGACAGAAGGACGAGTTTAGATTATTCATGTATGTAGCCAATCTAAAACTACAACAATAACTATGATGACAATAATGATGAAGCGCATCAGGGAGGCAGGTGACAGATATCGGTGGAGAAGGACTGCGAAGGCAAAGTGCCCCAACGGCCAAGCGGCCATGGTAGTGACTTGACATATTATAACACGGGAAACGAATTGTGTCCCTTAAGTCAAGTTTCTCAAAGAGAAATCTGCGCCAGTCTACACGTGAAGAAGAAAGAAAGGAAGGAAGGGAGGAAGGGAGGAAGGCAGATAAAGGGAACGAGAGGAAGAATTAGGGCTGGGCAACATAATCAAAAATCTAGATTTTTACTCAGTCACTTGCTGCTCCCCTGACCTTCCGAAGTTAAAACTAGGGGTGTGTGTTGTTAAGATTCTGGTGATCTAATAACTATCATGATAACTAAAACACATATTTTAAAATAATTCTAATAGAGTCAAGAAGCTCCAGTATTACGGTAGATCCATTGAAATAATATTTCTGATCAGGGATAGTTATGTAAATTAACTGCCCCAGAGACAGATTTAAGCCCAATAAATCAAACATAGACAAACAGCTTTATGTCTGCTGCCATCCTGCAGCTCGAGGCTGAACTACAGTAAGAAATGAATGTCCACAGTTTATGTAATTGTATGATTCTTATATATAATTCTAGTATTTTGGTGTATTAATATTTTCTATCACCTGGAGTCAAAACCCTTCACCAACTTTCCCTCCAGCAGCGACACAAACCAGTTTGTGACTTCTGTCATCATTTGAAGGTAGAAACACATCCATAGGTCCTGCCTTGTTTGTACAGGCTTAGGGCTTGTATTTTTTCTTTTATGAGATTAAATAATAATCAGATTATTCTATGTTGATATATGTGAATATAGTGCAGCTGTCCATGTCGGTGTAGACAAGCCAGCCTACTTCTAAATGACAAAATGCACCTTAGTAAAAATAACAAAGCTCTGAGAGGAAAAACTCAGTTCAGTTTTGTGACATCTTTTGGTAACATTGAGGTAAAATCTGCTTTTGGCTTTTGGTTGTTTCTTTGTCAGATGGATCCTTTTTTTTTTTTTTTTTTTTTTTTTTTACATTTTCCTTTATCAGGTCTAAAATAAAACTGGTATTTGGCTCTGTTAGCCCCCCCCCCCCCCCCCCCAGGCCTGAGGGGGTCCTGCTGTCAGGTCGTTGTTTGTAAGGAGGGGTGTGGCTGTTTGTGGTCGGTGCCCCCCCCCCCGAGGAGACGGGGGTCTCTGCCTGCAGGTGTGGGACAGTGAACATCTGATAAGAGAGCAGAGCAGAGGAATGTTCATTGTGCTGAAAAATACTACCTGGAGACCTGGAGCAGACCCTGGGGCCTCGCTCAGCCGGGTTATTCCAGTCACTGAGGGCCTCTCATGTTGATGAGGTCTCGAGGGGCCGGATCCTGCTGGAGCAGCTCTGGATCTGCTCTGGTCCTGGTCCTGAGTCACCCACAGTCTAAGTGGCTTTTCTTCGCCCTTATCTCAGAGCTGCTGTTTGTCACAGAGGCTTCAGGGTGGCCGGTCTGCCTGCTGCCTGTCGGTGTGTTTGGTGCATGTGGGGTGGGGGGTTGGGGGGCCTGGTGGTGGACCCCCCCAACAGCTGCAGGCCCATCTCCATCTCTGGCTGTTATCTGGGCTGGATCTGGATCAGAGACTCCACAGGCGCAGGGAGGAGGTGTTTTTGACTCACATTTGATTCATAATGAAATCCATACTCGTCCTCCCACAATGACAGACGGGAGCCCCGACGGGTTCAGCTCACCGCCCTGCGGCATTCCTCACTTCAAAGAGGAACCTTCAGAGACCCTCAGAGACCTTCAGAGACCCTCAGAAGGTCCTGGGAGGTTAGTCAGGGGGACTCAGGAGCTGCCGGCACAGATGTGAGGAGAAACACCAAAAGATGGGCTCCTGAGAGTGAGGAGGGGTCCACAGCAGACGTTAGCACTGACAGAGTATGGACAAACACTCCCTGGACACTTTATTAGGTACACCTTGATAGTACCATTTTGGACCTCCTTCACCTCCAGAACTGCCTCAGTTCTCTTTGGTTTGGGTTCATCCAGGCGCTGAGACGTTCCTCAGAGATGTTGGTCCATATCTCCATGACAGCATCACACAGGTGCTGCAGATTAATGATGTTTAAGGTGCAGGGGTCACTGACCTGTAGATCCGGATCTGCTGGGAGATCTTTAGATGTGTTAGGTCTTGATCCGACACACTGGATTTACTGTTTCACCCATTCATTGCATACGTTTGTGGATTAAGGGAATAATGGTGCTTAACAATGTTAATTAGGTCTAAATGACTGCCCTGTACCCCGTTAGTTTTCAGAATAAGCTCGATATTCAGTTTTCTAACATTTCATTTCACGCCTACGTTTTTCAAATAAATTCACAGTCATGATTTTTCTTAGGCTAGACTGTAAAATATTGAATGTGGCTTCAAATCCCCTGATTCTGTGCTTTTATTCATTCACTTTATATCATTGATAGTCTGAAAAGGCAGGTGACCACCACTCTGTTGCATTGAGATCTGGTGACTGTGTGGTGCTGTGAACTCATTGTCATGTTGAAGATAACAGCTTTGAGTCCATCTAAATTTGTCTCACATATATGATCTGAAACAAGGACTTTAGTCACCATGAGGGCCCGGGGCAGGTATATCTGTCATAAAAGGAACTTTATTAATGTCTGCATCTAACGCAAATGGAGTTAGATATACTTAATCTTATGAGCTAATCACAAAATTCCAGTCAATTTAAGGTACAACGTTTTGTTCAAGTCACAGAGAATTTTCAGGTTATTTATGTGTATTTTTATTTACTTCCGTTTTCATTATTGTTTAACAAATGCATCAAATGGTGTCTCACAGAAATCATTACCACCAGCTCTATTTTCTCAGAAATATTTTGTATTTTTAATGCTGTCAGGGCACATTTTGTCACCTTTCTTCATAATCGTGCATTTTTGAACATTTTAAATGACTGGTGGGCCACACAAAGATAGTTGTTGTGGTCACTTTTGGCCCCCAGGCTGCCAGTTGCCCATCCCTGATCTGGAACAATGATAGCACAAAAAGGACATACTTTCCTTTGAGGCATCTGCACAAGAATGTGTGTGTAAGCCTAACTCATAGACAATTAAAATCAGAGTGTATTTTTTTGGTTTTTGGGCTTGACTCCTCTTAGGTAAGACTTGGGTGGGTGGGGGTGGGAGTGGGGGGGGGGGTCCTCTGCATTACAGTGTCAGAGTTTTATCTGGATGGATCCATCTCTGGATGTATGTATGTGTATATACAAGTATATTTATTATTTGTATATATTTTATATGCATATGTGTGTATCTATAAATGAAGAGTTTGTCTTCAGCCTGCTCTGTAGTAAAGCGTCCTGAGATAACACTTGTTATGAACTGGAGCTTTACAGATGAAGATTCATCGATTGATTGATAAAAACAGTTATTTGTGGGGGGTTGAAGCTGACTGATGTGGAGCACAGACGGGACAATGGCTCTTTGTTTGACTTCCGATATGTTTAAACAAATAAGAAATGTTATCTCTCCACTCTCTTCATGTGTCAGCCATTTTCTGATGAAAATCTCCACCTGCTGTCACTGATCAGTCAAACAGCAGACCTGAATGGAAACAGAGGCTCAGAGTCGGTGTTCAGGGCTTCAGCAGGTGATAAATCTTCCACCTCTGAAAGTTTCCCTCAATCATAAACTCCTCATTTTCTCAAAGGAGGAAAAGACTTGTCAGAGCCCATAACTGAGTTTCATATCAGCCTACACCTGATTATTGAGCAGCATCCTCAGTTTACTCCTACAAACGTCTGTTTACCTTCAGGCAGCATATGCACTCTGCTTGGAGAATGTGCATGTGGACAAGTTCACAGCATTCTGAGGAATAATGGGCTAAACCCTGATTATTGTCAAAGTCTGTCAGCAGAGACACGATCAGGATGACGCTGCATTTCTGTCTCTCAGAGCCTCTTCAGTATTCTAACTTTTCTCTCACTGTAACTACAGTGCTGTAGACATGTAGGCTTGATGCCTGCAGAGCAGATAACGGTCAGACCTGTGAGCTCTCAGGACGTGATGATGTTGTGGACATGGTTTGAAATGCTCGGGGTGCGTAGATTTAACCGTTCTGTTGTCTTTGCCTGACAACTGGACAGGCGTGCTTTGAGTTGTTTTAGATGAGGAGACCTGGTGGTCACTGCCTCAACATGCACAACTGGCGTCTTTTCTGGAGGGAAAATACCAAAGTGATGAAGGGGGGGCGGGGTTGGGTGGAGATGTGGAGATGGGGGTGGGGGGCAGTTAGCTTTGATTACTGTCCTCTAACTGCTCCAGTAGCCGATTTGTGGAAGGTCACAGTCTGTTTGAGGATTTGGTTTGATGTATAATTCAGGAAGCCCCCACCCGGACCCCCACACTGTTCAGATGTGTCACACAAACTCCCATAACTAACTTTTGTCATGTGAAAGGGGTCAAAGGTTTATGAGGCTCCTCCAAGAGTGAAGAAAATTCCACCTCCCATGGGCTGAAATCTGTTCTAACCTGTCATTTCAGTCAGACGCACGGCTGTTTACGGTTTTACCCCCAGCAGTGATGACATCTGAAAAGCTGGGACGGCTCAGGATGTCCCGATGATTGAATACAGCAGAAATAACTGTAGAGAGTTAAGTAGAGGGATTTTTTCATGGCTCTCAGAGCAGATTTAACTCTGCATTTTAGGTGTTAAGATAGAGCAGGGCTCAAACGTCAGATCTTTACTCCAGAAAATGCCCTAAAATGAACAAAAAAAAAGAAGGTGAAATAAATGATTGATTCAGGTCAAAGTTTGTATTTAGGAGGTAAAGACAGCTCCTCAGGATGGACATAAAGCAGAATATTTAAAAAAAATCACTCATGTACTGGGAGATTCTTTTCTTACTTATTAAGTTCAGAATCAGTTTTATTTTAATCAGTCTCAGCTCATGATGGAGACTGAGCAGTATTTCAAGACGCTGAAACAATCTTCATAAATTTAGCACTGATGTCTGTTTTGGTTCAGTGATTAAGTGGTTTGATTTAACAACTCAGAGGTCAGAGTCATGGTGCTTTACCTATTGCTTGAAAATGCAGTTTTATAAAAATGAAACTGCAAAATGGGATTTCCTCAGAACTTTACACAAATTTCCACCTCACTACAGGGAGGAACCGATGAGATTTTGTAGGTCATAGGTCAAAAGATGAGATCATGGAGACTCTAGGTCACTTTTCCATGTGAATAAGATATTTTAATGCTTTAATGGAATTTCCCTGAGCTTTGGACAGATGTCCACTTTGTTAGCATCATTCCTTGCTTTTAAATACAATTTTGTGATAATAAAATCATAAGAATGTTTACAGAGATTTCCTTTTAACTTTACACATTTGTCCACCGAGTACACCGGAATGAACTGATGGGATTTAAAGGTCAAAGGTCAACAGGTCAAGAACATAGAGCATCCTGGTCAGTCTTTGGTTTTATTTTTGATGTGATCTCATGAAAGCAGTTTCCAGCTTAAAATCATAGCTGTTAATGCTAATATTACAGTGATCACTCTGTCCATGTTGATATTGATTACACCTCCATCATAAAAACCTTTACAACCAAACAGAGAAGAGGGCCCTCTAAAACAGATGCTGCATCTCAGTTACATCTATATTCAGCAGAGACAAATATGATGAGGACAGCTTTATGGTCCAGGCGTCTGTAAATGTGTGGCTATCATGAATTCTCATTTTGGTCCCTTTGTCTCTGCACAACTCCATACCTCTGCCCACTTGGACCCCCAACAGGCCCTCAGAGGAAGGCTGTTCACTGTGAGTCTGGATCTGCTCAGGATCAACAGAGGGGTTTGTCTGAACACTGTCACCATTACTGAAGTGCTGTGCCCATGGTGGGTTCATGTTGGGTTTGGAATAAAAATGAAACAAAACATAATAATTATGTTAAAAGTATATCTTCAAAATCATAATTACAGCATGGACTCTGTTGTAAAGTGAACAGGATAACTCAAAGAGTTCTCAGTGGATCTGGATGAAATTTTCAGGGAATGTAAGTCATGGCACAATAACTCAACTGACAATGTCAGAAATGTCTTGGTGGAGGTTTTTGCTCTGGGGGGCGTCCAGTTTTCACAGTACCTGAGTCATAACATGTAGCACTGAGACAAGATGGATAGAAGCTTGTGACTCTTAAAGTGTCTTGAGATAACATTTGTTATGATTTGACACTAGACAAACAAAGACTGATTAAATTGAGTTAATATACTCATATTAATATACTTATAGCAGGCAAACACTGTAAATAAATATGGACCCCTCCCACTTTGGCCCTTGTCTTGGTTTTACATGTCAGCCTAAGCTCTGAATGTGTAGGTTAGGCTTTGAGTCCACACAGGGACAAAAAGGTTTTAGTTTTTAAAATGTCCTCTGTAAAGACGGCATCGGTTCAGTAAATGTGTCCGTCCACATGAAAACACAGAGATCGCTCCCATCCCGGGAGGACCAAGTTGACCCCCCATTAGCTCTGTCTCCAGAGGGAGTATCAGAGGCGTGGGACGGGGAGCTCTGTGAGTGTCTCTGCATTTGTGTGCATGGGGAGCTCTCCTTAAGCTGTAGCACACCATGAATGGACACAGACACCCCCTTCTCACAGAATCAGAGTGTCTGGAGGACATGATGGAGATGATGGAGATGATGGAGGTTTGCTGTGGTCACCTGTTAACACCCCAACAACAGAGAGGCTTCAGGAGGCGGTGGGCCTCACAGCCTGTTTAGATGTCGACACCAGGCCGTCCTAAGAGGTAAACACGAAGCATCCTGTAACAGTGACTCTGCTCCGTGAGAAAAAGTGAATCAGGGCATCCTGTGAATGTGTTGGTATCACTGCTCCTCTGTTAGTCGAGGTGTGAAGTGTGTCTAAAGGTGGGCCTCTCATCAGACGGACCATGATCTGTAGTTCCTCTTCACAGCCTCAACAACTCACAACAACAAAGACCTCACTCAGGTTTCCAGGAACCAAGAGAAACTCGAACTGAGGGAAGGTGAAACTGAATGAGGTCATCGCTACAAACACATGCACGCACACACACACATGCACGCACACACACACACCCACGCCCAAACATACACACACACACAGTTTGTTGTTGTAGGAATATTTAAATCATCATGAGATCATGTCACCAAACAGGAGGCTGGAGTGAGTCAGTTAGTCTCTGCATTCTGATCTCTTGACTTCACAGATAAAGAACTAAAAGATTCTGCAGGTTCAATTTCTTTTATGTCTTTTCTGTTCTATCAAATGATAATGTTAAAACAGTTCAGGTGAAGGTCAGTTGTCTTCAGCATGGACACATCACTCCCCGACTCTGGTCTCTGCTGGATCACATCACTCCTGAACTTAGTCTCTCCTCCTCAGTCTTTATCTCCTCACCCTGACCTGTTTCTGACCTCTGACCCCTCACAGGCTGATCAGTAAAAGTCTGAATAAATTATTTCTTCATCAGTCAGACTGTTGTAATGATCCACATCACTTAAATCATTTAAAATATCAAACTCAAGAGACGATCCCTGTGGTGACGTCATGGTGAGTCGGACATTTTTATAGCTGAAGAAAAATTAAACAACAGAAATCACTCCAGAGATCGTGCAGCGACTTCATTTGTACATTTTTTGTGCTTTAAGTAGCGAGGCTGCAAGTAGAGCTTGTGCCTCACAGCAAGAAGGTTGTAGTGCTACGTGATGTTTCATGTTCTCCTGGTGCATGTGTAGGTTTTTCTTATTCTTCAGTTTTCTCACACAGACCAAACACATGCCTGTTAGGTTATCTGGGGACTTAGATTGACCTGAGTGTGAGTGGCTCGTCTGTCTGTCATTCGCAGACTGTTAGATCAGACTGGAGGTGATTGTCTGCATGTTCGTCTGTTCACTGCTTTTGTTACCGTTTGTTTGTCTGTCCATCCTTCTGTGAACAGGATAACTCAAAGAGTTCTCAGTGGATCTGGATGAAATTTTCAGGGAATGTAAGTCATGGCACAATAACTCAACTGAAAATGTCAGAAATGTCTTGGTGGAGGTTTTTGCTCTGGGGGGCGTCCAGTTTTCACAGTACCTGAGTCACAACATGTAGCACTGAGACAAGATGGATAGAAGCTTGTAACTGATGCTAGGCCAACTTTAGGGGGATCTTCAGGGGGTCCAGAGTAAAACCACAGTCAGCAGGGTGATCTCAAATTCAACAGTTTCAGGTAGATCTGATTTTTAGTTGCCGAGTTAAATTGTCCAGGTGATAGAGAAGTAAAGCTGTGTTGAACTGAGAATGCTCCTGAGGTATCCACACACAGTGTTTGCACATTGCTGTAAACACTGTTGTTGTTGCTGAGTTCACAAGAAGAGTGTCATAGAGGCTCTGAGACAGAATCTGAAAATATGTTCAGGTAGTTACCATACAGGACAGGCCCCCCGACCAGTCGGATGGGTTTTGGCTGTTTTTCTTTTTTTTAAATGATCACTGAAGTTAAAGCTGAACACAGGCTCTGTTCACGGGATGAAGACCTGATGCAGCAGACTTTGTTGTTTCCAGAAATACTCTACCAAGGAGAAGACATGAAAACTCCATCGGCATAATAAGACTCCATCAAAGTCATATTAAAGGTATTTAGGCAAGAGAAATACAAAATGTGCATCCTAATATTAAAGTTTCATATACATATACACAGATGCAAACATATATATGTATATTTGATACAAATATTAAATTACTTTTATCATGAGCTGAAAAAGGAATACAGTACTTGGAAAAGGTATAAAACATTAGGGCTGCAACTATTGAAAATGTCTTATTTTTATGTTTTAAGTCGTGTTTTTAGATTTTAGATCTTTAAGCCAAATCAGCCGGTTCAGTCTTTCATTTTTTTTTTTTTACAGATGTTACATATCATTTTAATTTATTGTTAGCATTAAGATAAGATAAGATATCCTTTATTAGTCCCACAGGGGGAAATTCCAAAATATACAGCAGCTGCAGGATACAAGAGTTAATAAAGTTAATAAAATTATCATAGTTAATAAAGTTTTCACATGTAGGACAATGTTCATTGTGTTCAGAAAAACGACTTAACAGTTTATGGAGAAGGTGAGCCCCTCTTCAGGTGAAGTTTTTAGGTCCCCTGACAGTTAAAATCTCCCCTCTGTAAAGGAAATTCCACCTGCTGATCATACAAATCAGACCGCAGAGATCATACTCTTTTTGCATGACTGTTTTATTGAGAGGCAGATTATGGCTCTTGTTTTGTGCCAACATACCTCTGAATATGAGAAGATACATTATATTTGAGCTGAAAACATTTGACCTGTTGTTTGACCTGCATTCCAGGGAGGTTCAGGCTCTGTGCGGCCATAAAAGCATAAAAGAAACCATGCTAGGTATCACATGAAAGTCTGCAGTAATGACGCGGTAGCTGCTGCAGCAGTTTTTGCCCACAGGAAGCTGGAAAACATATTTACGTATTTTCTGAGAGCTGTCTTTTAGAGTGAATATTTTACCAGTCTAGTTTTTAATTAAACATATTGTTTCATATCAAAAAGACTCATGTTAAGATGATTCTCAGTGAGGCAGTGTCTCTTTGGTGTTTTATTTCACAATAATTGACATTTCACAGTTCACAGAGCAGTCCTGATCATCCTAAAAGCAGCTGCATTTGACGGAGGAGCATTCCCGGAGATGCCAGAGGATTGAGTTTCACAGTGTAGATGTAGGTAGGGTACAAACATGCCTGGGGTCAGAGGGCACAGGACTGACTTTTGGACTAATAAAGTACAGGCAGAGAGGTACGGAGCATATTCTGCCTTCTGCCTCACAGACAGAAACCTGCGACTGACAACACGGGCAGCAGAACAGACAGGAAAGTGGGTCATGTTGACTTTGTTTAATTGGTACATCCCACCGCCTTCACAAAGCAAGCATTCATCTGGTGTTTCCCCTGAAGCTTCTTAAAGCGTGATGATAGTCTGATGTTACAGAGCAGCATGTTGGTTCGACCAGCCGATGTGTTTGCCTCCTGTGAGTCCAGCTGGACTCTTTAGGTGCAGGAAAACAGTGGTGTTGTCAGGAGATCTGAGGGAGGTCAAAGCACACTGACAGATTTGTCATATATATATGTTGTAGATGAAATTCATCGGTGTAGCACTCTGAGAGGAGAGGACTTTTGCCAATGTGAGGGTGTTATTATTTGTCCCACTGAGAGTGCACATGCAGAACAAACCTCAGAGATGTGGAGGGAAAAGTCTCAGAGTAAGAGAGAGAAGCAGACAGGAAGTAGGCTGTGTGTAGAAAATTGGAAATGCACTATGTGGTATCTTCCTATAGAGAGAAGCAGAAATAACTGAAACAGCCACTTAAAGTCAAAATCAGGAGGATTTAGTTTATCTTTATCTTCATGTCCACATGTGCTGACTGCTAAATAAAGCCACTACCATGGTCCTATATTAATGAAAGTCTGATGAACAGGGTGGACATGGAGCTGATTTTCTGATGCCAGTGGAGTCGTTGTTACTGAAATGTTCTTCTGTCAGACTGAAGATTCAAACACCCAGACTGCCTGATCACTTTTAAGGGGGGATTAACTTTACCCAAAAATCAACCTTTATTGGTTTCCAAGCAGACGAGCTGATAACTGAAGATATTCTGCCACAGTAAAAATGTGTTGATGTTACAGAGTGTGGCCTTCATATGGACAGAGGGTTTGGTCCACAGAGCAGAGCACAGCCAGACCAAACCTCTGCACTCTGATGCGGTTTACAGAAGCCCGGGGTATTAAGGTTTAATTTTGACGTTGGGACTTGATGGGAACCTCTGGAAGCTCTGCCTCTTTGAGCCTTATTGAGGAAATACCACAGTGATCTCCTATGGACAGCTCAGAAACCACACTGTGCACCACCTCACTGTCTTTGGACGGACTCAGCTCACAGGTATTTCATTCTGGACTCGGACTGCACCGCGCTCCCCCAGCAGCTCGTGATTCAGCCCTCTGATATTCCTGCTGCACTCTGTCCAACTGTATCAAGTGATACTGGCTGGATGATTCATACCCCCCTCCAGCTACATGCTAACACTTAGACTTATTTTCAGTCTACTCTGTGGTCTATGGGGGAGTGCAGCCACAGGCCCTGTTCACGGGGTTGTTTACAGAAATACTCTAACAAGGAGGAGACATTAAAACTCTATCAGCATAACAAGACTCCATCAAAAGTCATATTAAAGGTATTTAAGCAAGAGAAATACAAAATGTGCAAACTAACATTAAAGTTTTATATACATATACACACACACATACAAACATACATATCTGTATCTATCTATATATATACGTATATATAGACATAGATGCAAACATATGTATATATGACAAAAAACAAAAAATCACTTTTATCATGAGCTGAAAAAGGAATACAGTACTTTTTGACAACAGAAAAAGGCAGAAAACATGTAAGTGAATTCTCCCTTCATGTTGAAGTTTGTACTAAAAAATAAAATAAAAAATAAATAGATATGCTCTTGAAGGGGTCACATTATATCATCCTGTTTCCACAGAAGTGGAGTGCTTGTCTGAGTTTTCTATTATCACTTTTGTGGAAAAATTTATTTCCAAATAATTTTGCTCATAATAAAAACTGATCAGCTTTAACAGCTGCTTCTTTTTCCTTTTCTCTGGCAGTCTCACACTTTCTCTGGTTTAATCAGAGAAATGAGCTTCAGTCCTGTCAGGATTTTGAATATAGTCATAACAGACACCTCTGCGTACTTATATCAGAAACATTCATAAAATCAGCCTAAGTCCAGATAGGAGGGCAATGCGGTCCAGACCAGAGTCCAGAGATCAAAGACCAGAGTCCAGAGACCAGAGACCCAGAGTCCAGAGACCAGAGACCAGAGTCCTACATTTGGTGATTCTGGCTCTAGGTAATTAACAAAAATCCAAAAGACACGTCATAGGTTGTGAAACACAGCATTCAGCCAGTAACATGCTGTTGTGTTCTGTATTCATTCAGGACTTCTCTCAGTACTCCTGAACACTCGGGACGGCCTGTCTGAAGCAGGGATGCTCTCCTCTGAGCAGAAAGGCCCATGTTCAGGAACACTCTGTTCTTTCACCTGGAGATTACTCAGTGGTTTTGTTGGCCATGTTACAACTTGCAGAGTTTTTAGAGTTGATGAAGACCTTTGAGAAACGCTCAGGGGCAAAATTCCAGGTCTCCTTTAGACGAGGGACCCCCACCCCCTCCGGATTCTTAGATCATGTTCAGTAGACAGCATGAAAAGTCCTCTGCCATCAATCAGACCTCTTAAAATCAGGTGAGGATTTTAGCACCTACAAGGATTTAGATCCTCTGTATGATGAGAGCAGCAGCTTGAGGCCTTAACGTTTCCTCATAGTTTCTCTGCTTTTCTGACTCTTAGATTGACCAAATTTGGACAAGTGAGCGCTGCTGAAGGGCAGCGTTGAAAATAGTAAAGTAAAAAAAGTTTTTTTCCCAGGATAAATCAGTCCATGAAAAATGAGGACCAGAGAAATCTCTGTGGTGCTCAGAAGACTGTTTGTGTTTGAAGTGTGTTGTTTTTTCAGTTTTTTTATGATTGAAGACTCACAATAATTCCTTAGTTGTTATAAAAGGGTGCTGATGGGCTGCGTAATGTGAGGAGCCCTTAAAGAGGAGCAGAAGATAAGCAGCACATTTTATTCTGCTAATTATAAAACTCGACTAACTGAAACACAAATATGTTTATGCTTTGGCTGAAATTATCATTAATAATCAGATTTGTGGGTTTCAGCCAGCAGGCTTGGTTTTTATGAGACATATTAGTGAAAATGATACGGTCATAAATTTAATGATGCTGGAGGACAAGGACGTGACCGTAACCGTGGTTACTAAGAGGGACATTAATGATGTCTTCACTGCTCCAGGGCCAGGCATCAACGACGAGCAGGAAATTAAGAACTAAAATCACTGAAAAATCAACAGAGGAAACAAATGTGGTGCTGTCCTAGGGATGTATTATATCAGCATTAATTTTTTAATGAAGCGCAAGTGCTTAGTTTAATGAATTTAACACATAACTCAAGTCAGTTTCAGCTGCTTTTTGTTGTATGTTAGGGTTTATTTTACTCACAGCTTTACAAACACAAAGTCAAACTTAAAATGTAGTTTTAATAAAGCAATAACTGGCTAATGTAGTTCTTGTTTTTTAATGTCAGTTGATTTAAAACCTCTTCTGAGGCACTTTATCATCATTTAGGAGAGTGTTTGTGGGGATTCATTCTATGATAATTAATATAAATTGTCAAACTATTGATACTTTAATAAGTACTCCTCTAAAATATTGTTACCAAATGAGTGCTCAAACAAATGTGCATGTGTGAAGTTCTTTGGGCTGTTTTCAGACTTTCTATCTTTTTATTCCAGGGTAATGCCACCTTCAGTGTCATGTGACTGTGGAGACCGATCAGACTTATTAAACAGCACTCAGCTGACACTTAATACAGATTTGTGTCAAACTAATGTTGGAACGACAGAAAGAAAACACAATTTTAAGCATTACTTGTCTCAGAAAAAAACCCTAAATGTACCTTTTAAAAATTAGATCTGATTATATTTAGTTTAAAAAGAGTTATAAATCAGTGAAACACGGGCCTACATTAGTTTAGCTGTTTCATTTGTATTTATGGAATAGATATTAAGTCATCTAAAAGCCATGTCAATTCAGTCTTCAAGGTGGAATATCTGCTAAATTCATTTACTTTGGGAAAAGACTAAAAACTAAACTAAAACTCCATCAACAATTTGGGAGAGGATTTGTGTCAGTATTGATATGAATAAGTCAGGTCTGGCCCATCTGTAGTTTGTTCTTTTAAGCAGTCTACAATGATTAATATACTTACATGTGAATTGTTATGTCAACACTTTTAGTTTTAAGTGATTTCAGACAGAAGAAGCTTGGAGAGCATGCAGCCCAGATTTTTGTGGAGGATTGATGGGTGAACGACCCGAAGTTGCTGATGTACAAAAACAGATCATTACCCCACAGTATTATCAACATAAAGCCTGACTCCTTTAAACTAAACTACTGCTAAACTCCTATAAACTAATGATGAACAGCAGACTTTTCCAGACTTTATAACGTGACAAGAATCTCTGGATGGACTGTACAGTCTGTAACTTAAACTGCAGAGAAGGTTGAATTATTAAATAAAGAAATAACAAAAGAGAGAAAGCAGCTCATAGGTCAGGCTAAGTGAGAGCATGAGTCAAGGCCTTTTTTCTTCTTTTTGCAGATTAGGTATCTAGAATATGTTAGAGTGGTTTTGAGGACGGCACGGTGTATGAAAGAAGACTATTGTGCTTGTTATAGGTCATTTAGGGTGAGAACTGCCGTGATCTCAAATAATCATGTTAATGCTGTGTGCTGGTGAAAGGCTTACTCCCCACAGACTTAGTGTAACTCTCTCGTTGTTTTTTAAAGCACAGGGTCAGGGTTTATACAGGCATACGTGATAAGTCTCAAGTAAAAGCATGTCTGTGGTGACAAACTGTTCAAAGAAAATCCCTTAGAAGAGGGACAGAGACACTGCAAACCCTCAGGAACAACTGAACCTGCAGGTTAAACATTCACATCAGTGCACCATGAGGTCAGCAGGTTAGCAAGAGTGTCTCAAAAGGGACCTGAGCTCCACATGGCATTGAGAATGAATTATACTGATTATTTGCACATCAGTTTGCTGCTATATAACCAGTCTCACTGATGATGTCCCTTTTTTAGTAAATGCAGTTTATGGTTTGAACAAAGATTTTTTTTCTGGATTAAGACCAATGGTACGGTGAAACCACCTCACATACATCCCTGTTGAGTGTTTCTGTCTGCACGTGTGCAGTGGGCCTGTTGTCTGCTAGGCTGAGCTGCTGACAGCCCATTGGTTGGTCCACCTGCAGCGTCAGAGCAGGGACACCGCTGGCTCTGAAGCACACTTTGCTTGTGCTCATGACTCAGACAGTATCTTTTGTCTCATTTGTTCTGGTTTGAAGAATCTCGTAGTAAACCTGGCCTCCAGTCTGGGACTGAAATATAGAATTCCTGGTTTTGGAAATACAGTGTTGCTATTGGTCAGACGGCCTTAAGTCCCACCTCAACACAGCCTCTCTGTCTGTGAATAGATGGAGCTAAAGTTCGGCTGAGTCTCAGCACGTCCTATGACATAGCTTCATCCAGTTCTTCTACCATCTATGGAAGAAACACATGAATCAGTCTTTTATTAACATAAATGAAATGTAGCTTTTGTCATGTGTTTGACAGGATGAAGACATCAAACAACATATATTAAACATTAACATATTATAGAATACTGTATAAGATCAAGTGAGAAGTCCGGTAATGTCAGAGTCCACATTTCATTTCCTGATATCTTTAAAACCTGAGGCCATGTTTTTCTTGCCCTCCCACAGTGTTTATTACAGAGAAACAGTCTTCTGAACTCGTCATGTTACCTGAAATAAGCTTGTGATGCAATTTGACGTCATTGTTTTAAATCTGTCCTTGAAGAAGGAAGTGAAACTGAGACAGAAGCAGTCGGTCTAACGGGCTGAGCGAAAAAAGAGGAAGGTGAGTGTTGTGAAAGGGCAGGAGGAAACAGGGCTGCTTTCCCACAACGCACTTTCAGAATGGCTTCATTCTTCATCAGCGATCATGCACAGCTGTCTCATGTAAAATTTAGAAAACAGAAGTAGCTGCTATGGGGCATCACATGCTTCATTGACGTGTTCAGCTGTGACTGTTAGCTGACCCTAATATGTATTATAGATTAACGAGGCATAAACAATCATCAAGATAAATGAAGTCTGATTTTAAAAAAGTCTGTCATCAGGTCACACTCATGCTTTAAAACACAGATTCTGCTGCTCGGGGCTCCCTGCTGAATAAAACAACAGATGATCAGTCGAGATCAACCCCCCCCAGCCTTCGCTGTTTACTGTTGTCCAAATTAAGGACTTCATTCATGAAGACTGAGTTTGTGTTTGCTGAACAGAAAACCAGTGTTTCTGTTTCGTAAAGAAAAACTTTACATAATGAGATGATATTCTTCCGATATGTTGGCCATACATATCAGCTGTTTCAGTATATCCCACATATGTGAACGTAGCACAATGTCTCACCTTATTTTTACTTCATGTCTGCATTAAAAAACACCTTTATAACTTTTAGAGAATGAAATGTTGATTTTCTTGTTTCACACAAATAAAATGCTGCAATTTAAGGAACAGGTCAGTTTTAGTTTAATGGAGACCTCAGACTTTCAGGCAAAAAAATATCGATATCGTATCAGCAACAATGGGGTCAGAAATATCAACATATCCAGAATCATTCATCTCTACTTTTCAAAGTAAAACCCCATTTTTTAAATTACTTAATAATAAGATGAGCTGCTTTCTCACACAGTGCTTGAAGTCTGAATTATTTGGGAATTTATTACATTTTTGTTGTGACTTGCAAAGTTTTGTGGCTCTATCTTTGTCTCATGCAAAACTGCCTTCGTCATAAAACCAAACAAAATATGACAGTATGCTTGTATATGACAGTGATAATTTAAAACAAGCCATAAATCACCTGGGCAATTAGCTCAAACTATTTTAAGTATTTAAAGCATCAGGTGAGGGGTCATAAATGTTCATTTTGGATCTCCACCTTGTTTTCTGGCTCTCTCTGGCATTTTTGTCTGTTTGTTGTTGTTTCAGCACCTGTTAAAGAGGTCTGTTAGCTGTGAAATAGATCATTTTACTCTTTTTTATATTTTTATATGCTCTTAAGTTTGATGCACGTTACCTCATCATGGTAGAGTATTTCTTTGCACATGATAACAGTTGCTGCCTGAAACAGCTGATTTGCTGGTCCCCCAGATGGGGTCCACTTTAGGATGGAGCCTTAAAGTGACAGGACCTCCAGAGCATCTCAGCCAGAGTGAGGGCAGAGGTGGATCAGGGATACTCAGTTTATAGCATTATTGATTGTAAACATACTCCAGCAGTCAGGAAACTTGAAACATAAACTTGAGTTAGAGTGAATTATTACCACTTTAAGGTAAAGTCCACATTTTCAGTGTAAATAAGAGCATTGTGATAAGAAATTGAGGATTTCGTTGTATTTGGCATCTTTTGAAAATATCTGATGTGATGTAAGTTCAAGTACAAGACTACAAGTATGGGCTATTTATCACAGTTTAAAGTTTTAACAAAGTTTTGGAAGCTTTTTTTATTATTACTTTAGATGTTTCAGTGCATGGATGCTGCATAAATGATCACTTCCTGCATGTCAAATCAATCATCATTCACAACATCTTTAATGTCTCCTCGGTATGTCCTTGGGGGTGTACACCAAGTGCTGTCCCCCGAGGACGTAGCAGATCAAACTACTGCCGGTTCATTTCCTTTGTTGTTGATTACTCCTCTAAAATATTTGTTTCATGAATCCTAAAGCTGAAGATCAGGCGCAGCCACATTCCAGCGGGACAGGTGTTGTCACTCTAGTCACTGTGTCAGGCTGGCATGTCAGGGTGTTACAGGTGTAGTCTTTACTCTGCAGCTGACAGCATGTTCACTCTGGAGACACTCACCTGTTAAGTACTGAGCTCTCAGTTACACCTGTAAACAGTTTGGAGTCTTTTATTTAAATGTGATAAATGACAGTTTGGTGCTTTGAATGTCCAGCATGTGATGGCAGTGAGCTGGTTAGTTTTGCTTCTATGTAAATAATACTGGTTTATGTCTTCGGTATAGGAGAACAAAGATACAGCATGATCAGGGACCCTTCTCCTCTCCCTGAGAAAGGGATGGAGGAGGGGGATCACAATTCATACCCTAACTTCATTTATACATGTTAAAAAATGTATAAACAGCATTGATTAAAGAGTTGAGAGAAGCTGAAGTGTAGCAGCAGAAGTGAATATGAACAATGATCACACCAGAGAGAGAAAACTGCAGAGTTTTAGCTCCATATACAGCAGCATGAGGCGGCTCTTTGGTTTCACTCAAGACCCTGTGGTGATCATGTTAGAGCAGATGTTCTGCAGAACTTTGATGGTATGCAGTGGAAAAAACACTTTTGAATATCCAGACCCACATCAGTGTTTGTGTTACTGTCCTTACAATTAAATTGTCCATCAATTATTTCACTGCTGCGTTCTCACTGAGGCTCATTCAGACATTAAGTCCAACGTTTGGGTGAAAACTCGGCTGGTTGTGTTCACACATGTGAGTCAGACTGGATAATTTCGGGGTTTTTTGCAGCGGGCCTGGGATGAAACTGAGGGAGGAGCTCATTCTGTCAGTGTCCCTGGCAGTCTAAGCCTTTTGTTGTTTCACTGTGGTACAGCCCAGTGCTGACTAAAATCTTTATCAAGAAAGAAAGTCTTAAGTCCACTCTTTAAAGTAGAGCCTCTGACAACCTGATTGTAAAATGACTCCAAAGAAGAGGAGCTTCATAACTGAAGACTCTACCTCTACCTGAACGTCAACAAATAAGAGAAGAGTTTTAAACAAACAAGACTTCTTCCTTCTATAACCACCATGATGCCGTAAAGCGTTTTTATTTACCATCATACACAAATGGCCAAAGCCTTTTACCAACTCTCAGTTTACATGTCAACAGACTTGAAGTCCAGATGAGATCACACCAGTCACTTCACAGGCCAACACGTGGTTGGTCTGGTTGGAGTTGGCTGTGAGGGAGGGCTGCAGTAGGAGCTGTGATCTCTGCTCTATCCAATCAAGAAGCAGCAGTTTGATTTTAATCAGCCAATCAGCTGCAGCACCTGAAGCAGCAGCTGACTTTATAGACACACCCAGAGACACACACTCACAGAAACACACCCTCTCTCTGCAGGGGAGGAGGCAGGCTGCACCTTCACACAATAAACACCAAGAATACTGAATATATGGCCCGGGATCATAGGAAGTACGAGTCTAACATTACAGACAAGAACAGAGATGATGATGAAGCTCCCCCGTCTTTATTTTGTACAACAAACAAAGTCTGTCGAGTGGGAAAAGTGAAAGAAAATCAGGACAGTTCTCCTGAGGGACACTTCCAGGGCCTCCAGTGTGGGTGTGAGTTACAGAAACAAAAACAGGAAGAGGCAATGGGGGAATCAGCACAGAGCGTTGTGCTGCTGGAGTAGATTATATTAATCCAGACCCAACATGAATCCACCATGTACAGCAGGTCCACAGCAGCAGGTCGTCCATGTTGGTTATCGTGGTGACAGTAATATACGTACAATATTGCACTTCCATATATTCCAATAGACTGCTCATTCTGAAGGTGATATTAGGACCATAATGATAGTGGGTGGGGGTATAACAGAGGCCCAATATCAGCACTTTTATTAGTTGAAGCTCTACAGGTCCACAGCATCAGGCCATCCACATCAACAAACAAGAGGAGCCTAGGAAACAAAAACCTGAGACGATTAAAAGAGCAAAAACCAAGAAAGGAAAAGAGAGGAACAGTAATAGAGTATGGAGAGGTAGATAAGGTAGGAGAGAGTGTTGAAGAGATGGAGGGTGAGGAGCTCGGTGTGTCAAATCCCCCGGCAGTCTAAGCCTATTGCAGGGTCTTTTAGCATGAGCCTGAGCAACCCCAACTAAAAGCTTTATCAAAAGGAAAGTTAGGAGTCTACTCTTAAAGGTGAAGAGGGTGTCTGCCTCCCAAACTGTGAAAAGAAGATGAGGGAGAGAAGAAGAGGAGCCTGATAACTGAAGGCTCCACCTCCTGTACTACTTTTAGAGACTGCTGGTACATCCCAGTTGAAGTCAGACTGTCTGAATTTCAACTGAGATACGTCACTGGAAACGCCCCTTTTGGTTGTAATTTCTATTTGGGAAGTTAATCTTCAGGTACCCAATTGACCAGCTTGTAACAGAAAATCATTTAGCATGTGAGGTAATTCCCCGCACACTGGAACACACCATGAGGGCACCAGGCCTGCATTTGGGAGCGAGAGATGTTATATGGCACTTTAAGATTTTTAAGAAATGTTGGTGCCTGACTGTTGAGAGCTTTGCAGGTGAGAGAAGGACTTTAAATTTTAGTTTGGATTTTATAAGAAGCCAGTGCAGAGAAGGTAATACAGGAGTAATGTGATCTATTCTCATAGTTCTAACCAGTACACGAGCTGCAGCTTTTTGAACCATCGTTCACCATTCCAACCCTCCCCCTATCAGAAATGAACATTTGTTATATTTTTGTGTTCAGATGGCCTGTTTTCAGGAGAGTATGAGTGTCTTGAATGTGTTTTCTGTCCCATGTGCCTACTTCATGCTCTCCCGCTGACTACTCCGACGTGCCCATGCAACTCATGAACAAGAATGTGAGCGAGGTTTACTCTGGAGACTCTGAAACATGACTTACACCCTGAAGCAAACATGCATCATGCTGTGTTTCTGCTTGGGGTGGACAGCTATTCACTAGAGTTTATTCATCTAAAACGTAATAAACAATATGAAGAATAGTCAGAAATCTGAATTTACAGAACAGTAAACAGTGAACTACACTCTCAGGTCTTGGCTTATCATTGGTTGTTTTGTTTAGTTGAGTGCCCCCTGGTGGTAAAATTTTATTCTCTGTGTGTTTAACCTACATAAATTTGACTCAATATTTTCTTTCTTATAAAGATCCCTGTAGTATGAAAGCATGTATTTGATGAGGAAGGGATATATTTATGAGGATTGAAGCACGAAGAACAAGTACTTCCTTTATTTTTAGTTCGTGTCGGCCTGAGGCCTGATCAGTCTCAGGTTATTTTCTCCCTAAAGCACTTTCCAGAAACAGCATATTTAGATATACTGCTCTCAAACACCTTTATCTCTTCATAGAGGTTCACCTTGTAGGTCTGAGATAGGCCAGTCTCCATGGGGTGGTGGGATTTCTTGGTTGGATTTGTCGTCCTGAGATAACTGCTTGTAGAGATAACAGACTGGTCATGATAAAGGTCCACTGTGGCTCTGCTCAGCGTCTCTTCCTATCAGCCAGACTTGGAGCACCTGAAAGTTAAGCTGCTGATGGATGCTTTTTCACTATTAGCTGGAGAGCCTCACTTAACAGGCTTCGTCCTAATTACACCCTGATAAACTAGAAGCTACGCTGTGCTGACTCTGTGTCTCTGTAATGGACCTTATTCACCTCATTCATGTGGACTAACAGGACTTCTGCTGAAAGACCACATTTCTGCCCTGCCCCTGCAGTCTGTCTCCTCAGCCTGTAAAAACAGATGCTGGCACTGCCCATTGTTTGGTGAAGGAGATGGCTTATTAAGAATAAAAAGACACTGGTTTATTTTTCTAGGCACAACAGGCCGATGTGTTTGTCCATTTCCGCTGATGGGCTGAATGCTGCAGACATGCTGGTGCCTCTGCAGCCTGCTGAAGCAGCACAGGGCATTTTTCCATGAGGAATGAATTAACGTCAATTCTCAAGGGTACTTGCTTTTCCTTCTGCACCTCCTCCAAAGGGCACCACACAGAGGGGGCAATCTGAGGCCAAGCTCATGAGGAGGGAAGTTTTTCTGTATGAGTGTGAAGCAGCAGTGAAATATGGTCCCCTGAGAGGCAGAGAGAAAGTAGCAGCCATGTTCTCGATGGAGCATCAAGCTGTGATGGAGCTTCTGGTTTCTTGGGGGGGGGGTTATTTTTCACAATGCAACAATGTGTATTTTTATTTTTTGTTTTAGAGCACTGAACTTTTAAAAAACATACTGTAAAAAGACAAACATTTCCTCTAAGCGATGGCTGACATCCAATCAGATGTTTTCACAGTGTGAGTTTGTAGCTTTGTGAGCTTTCTGTCGGACTCTGCGGTAGTTTGTCTTTCACTCTCTCAGACAACCATTTGCATTATTATGTTTATTAGTTGTTTTTTGACAGTATTCAGCTTTATTCTGGCCTCACTTAAACCCTCAGGCACTCTGAAATGTGTTCCTCCTTCCCTCTGTCATGGTTGAAATATAAATAGTCGACCCCCTCGGACCCCCGAGTGGTCTGCATTCCTCAGCAGATTCATCTGAGCAATACAGAAAGATGACAGTCTGAAAAAAAAATAGATCCTTGCAGTCTGTTTATTTAGATTTTAAACAGAAGTGAGTATTTTGCCCCAGCGATCATGCTAATGAGAAAAGCAGCTGTCAGGAAGCGGTCTTCCCTCGGCCGCTGGACTTCAGAGGGACTGGAAGAGCGAGCTTGGCCTCTGTGACCTGTCCTATGCATTAGACTGAGAGGAGGGAGGTGCAGAAAGAGGCCTGTTTTTCCCTCAGCCACCTGTTTAACATTTTATCTTATAGCCCGGTGTGTTTGCTGTCATAGTTCATATTTACATAGCCAACGCTCGGTCTTTTCAGCCTCTCCTGAAGAGTGTCAGAAAGCTGTGGATCTCCTCTTCTCTGGAGGGGGTCGGGGGCCTGTTTTTAAAAAAACAGATTTTCAGCGCAAGAAAAAGATGACATGTTTATTGAAGTTAAAAAGACAGATACACATATGTACAAATGTCCATGTATTAGAAATGAAACTATTCTCAATAAAATATTAACCTAACATGCGATGTCCATGGTTCAGTGCACATGTGTGAGTTGTAGTATTTTCAGTTTTGACCATAAAGACCTTTAAGTCATTGTTTGCCTTTTCTCTCTGTGAGTTTGTCTGTGCTTGTGCTTTCAAGATTAAACGTAGGGTGGAGGAAACGCTAATGCACAATGCGCTTGTGTTTAGCCAAGAGGACCCATGGAGACAAACAAACACACAGTAAAGCTCCTGATAAAGCAGGATCAGAGGGAGTCATGGGCTAAACTCTATAACAGACACTCACTCTGCATACATCAGCTGATTAAGTGGCATTTAGGAACACAATCTGCTGCAATTCAAAAGCTGCTATGGTAACTACTTAGTCTTCTGAGCTCAGAGGGAAGTGCTAATGGTGTGTGCTTTGTCCATTGGAGTAAATCTGATGTTTCTATTGATCACTGGTATTTTATTGGCTATTGTTGCTAAACTGAATACGGCCACATGGAGAGGTCAACCACTCTTCTGTGCCTCGACTGTCCTCCAGTTACTCACTTTGTACAGAGGCAAATATATTTACAACTACGTCCAGAGCACAAATGAAAGAGCGCATGGGCACAAGGTTTAGCAGTGAGTTTATCTCAGGTCTTACCCTTTTTGTGCAGTTTCTTCTTCCTGAATGTGAAGTCTCAAAATAAAACACCCTGTGGTTTCAGTTATTCACGGTCATTAACTCAGTTGTCACTGGTGTGCTGACAAGTGGGTGTGGACCTCTGGATCAGAGCATGATTCATGACTCTTGTCATTTTTGTAAGAGACCCCTCTCATAAGTGGGATGAGGTAACAGAGCTGCCATTAAATGATCTCCTCGCCCGTGATATTTGCAGTGACTCTCTTTGTGTCAGAGTTCATGTACAGCATGTGCAGTGGCTGAACAGTGGACACAGTGAAGCTTATGTTTTCATGTTTGGCTACAGCAGTCAGCAGAGAGGGACCCGATTAGCTCAGGGTCAAACTCAGCGGCTTGTGAACAGAGCCATGTGGGTGGGAAGACCCTGTTCCCAACAAATCTGTCCATGCAGCACAAAGAGCTCCAACAACCACCACAGAATCAGGTAAATCTTTTATCTACAGGGAGGAGGAAAAGGTTCTGGGCAGGGCAGGTGTTTGTGAAAATGGAGGTAATGTGATCTCAAACATCAGTATCTGATGGAGGGGTAAACCTCCTGAAACATCCGTGCCCTCCTGCCCTTTTGTCCTTGCCGCCCGGCCTGGTATGTTTGGCCAGGGTGATTTGTAGCAGAGGGATGGTGATTGTTTATGGACCCTCTTCTGCTCCAATGTAGCATCAAGTCAAGGCCACATTTCTCCTCACATTCCTTCTCATGCTTGCTCTTCTCTGCAGATCTCACAGTAATCCAACAGCAGGACTTTATCTAACTCCAGGACCAATCTGATAATCACATACTCAAACCTTCATATCTGAACTAACACCAGTGCCACATCTATCACCTGTTCACCTGTTCGCCTCACTGTGATGGGGACACAAGGACACAAACATGACTGAAGACGCATCAGTTAAATATCTTAAAACACCTGAGTGTGTTCACAAACAGTAAGAGAACACAGAGGTGCACGTCCCTATGGTGAATCTAACATATAAAGTCATTTAAAATCAGAATGAAGGGCCAGAAAAACCTAAATCACAGTCTAGATGTGGACGGGCCTGCCATCATGTTGCTCTGACAGCATGAGCACGCACACACACACACACACCCCAGTGTTAACTTTGTTGACTATTTATTTTCATCATAGTTTTCATCAACAACCTTTTTTCCGCTGACAAAAACTAGACGGTAACTAACAAAAATAGGTGCACATGGACAAAAACTAAAACTAAATTAACTGACATTTTCATCAACAGATAAAAACTAGACTAAAATGTTTGACAGAGACTTAATCCAATCAGACCTAATTTGGTCGTGTAGAAAGTAGAGACAAGTTAGAAATATATCCAATCGCAGCTACTTTGCTTGTGTGGAAAGGTTGGATGAGTTAAGAGGGACATCCAATCACAGCAGCCTTAGCTTGGTGTGGTGGGATAAGTTGGGGAGCAATCCAATCAGAGCTACTCTCTTTATGAATTGATGTATTCATGTAGAGCGGGTTCACTGTTTGTTGTCAATTCTGGTATTGTAACTGAGATGCTCTGCCAGGTAGCCTAAATAAAGGTGACTGCATTTTACACAAAAGTTCAATTTGTTTCTGTTCATTTATACATTCAGACTTTACTAGCATTCAGTAAAGGGTTATTAGATGTTTCATTTTATCCAAGCTTAAAACATGACTTCAGAAATTCAAGGAAACATAAAAAATGCCTTACACTTTACACTTCATACTTCAGTCGACTAAATTTACAGTAGATTTCATCGACTAAAATGTAGTGAAATTTCATCAACTAAAACTAGACTAAAACTAAAACAATTTAGATGACTAAATTATGACAAAAACTAAAAGATATTTTAGGCAACAGACTATAACTAAAACTAAATTAAATAGTCAAAAAGTCAAAATTAACACTAGCACCCCCCCCCCCCCCCCCCCCCCATGCGCGCACACATGCACACACACACACACACATATAAATATACAGTCAGGGTTACAAAGGGCACAGAATCCCTCTGACCTCTGCTCCTGTCACGGTGTCTTACATTGGATTTATTATGGTGTGCTAAATGCCTTCATTTGCCTTTAAATCTTCAGCAGTGGGGGGGTGGGGGTGGGTTAATGATGGATGAGGGCGTGATGGGACAGTTTATATATTTACCTTCAACTTTTTGAGATTTGAAAAGTACAGATGTTACTAACTGATTAAGTGTTTATTTACATTTCTTCAGTTTAAACTGACAGTGTAAAAATAAGGTTTGTGTGGATCAGATCATGTTCTTCATTAGATATCATACAGGCCTGCAAAGTGCTTCATTGGAAAAATGTAAATAAACAGTAAAGATTAAATTACAACAAAAACTATTTTCATTTTCATTTATATGAATTTAGTTTAAGGATACTGGACCTGCCTGAGGCTCTTGTGACTCCTCCTAACGGCTTGTATAATGACACAGTGCATGCACAGAGCTGTTTTAATGGCAGTGTTTGTAAAACCTGATGTGTACATTAAAGACAGAGCAGTAAGGAATCTGTGGCTGCCTCAGCAGAGCCATGCTCACAACCACAGTCAGATTTTAACTGAACCAAAGAGGATCACAGGGACACTTTGAGACCCACACATCAGGTCTCTGACCTGGCCTGGGACGTCCTGAAGCCTGAGCTTTACCAGCAGAGACTGATTCAAACAGCTCAAAAGCTTTTCATACATGTATACTCCTGTATCCTCAGAGTCTCCCACGTTTAACTTTTATGGCTCTGATCTTTGCCCTCCTAACACCGTCACAGGAGCACACTTACTGCTCGTGCACATCATGGTGTGTAACACTGCATTTTAAGTCTAAAGCTGTTTTTATGTTGCCTGTTCAAGCCATCGTTTTCTAAATGTAAAGCCCACAGATGGTGAAATGTGTGAAGTAAAGTAGAGGCTGTATGCAGAGGAAGAGCAGACTCTTTGGACCCAGACAACATAATGATCATGTGTTTGTAAAGTGTTGATAACTTCCTTCAGATGTGACAGAGCACAGAACAGAGTTTTAAATGTAAGAGGTGCTAACATCTAAATATATATCATGACCTGTTAAGGTTATTACTAAATATACACGTGTTTTGTTTTAAATCCAGTAAAGATGGGTCGACCACTCCTGCTGTAGTGCTGGGAGCTCATCCTGCTCGCCCTGTCCCTGTCTCTGCTGTGAAATATCTTCACCAGCTTGAGTGACCCCGGTCATAGGGACAGCAGTGCCATCAGCACTCTTCCATCTTTGTCCCTGAGGAGACGATGAGGGAAACCTGGAGCCATGATAACACACCTGTAGTTCAGTGTTTTCTACCATCACCTGTGATAACTTCTGATCATCATCATGATTTTTCCTGTTGCAGCATTTTTTATGTATTATCAAAGGTCTTTTAGACTTTGCACTGATATTAAACTAAATGGCTTACAGATGAAACCCTCGATCTTCATCGATCATACTTGTTCCTCTGGCTGACAGTAGAAATGTGACCCCTTTAAGGAGGTACACGATGACAGTGTGATCTACTTCTGGTTATCTTGCCTCAGATGTATACAGATGGCTCTGCTGGCAGATATTGACATATTGATGTACATATGGTCTCCTGATTGCTGTGTGTGCTGGGTACAATTTTCCTGTTAAGTGCAAGCAACCCAATCCTGCACTGATGTTGACCCTAACAGCTTGGCTGCAGACCCTGAGCGGTGTAGTCTTGCATTTGGATGAACGATGATGCAGATGGTTCAACACTCCTCCTGAGTGCTGACATCCTATCTGTCATTGTCATCCGAGAGTTTTGTCAGTGCCTTCAGCTTTTAGAGGGAAACCTTTGACCATCTCATGGGAGACGACAGGCAATCCAGAGTGAAAGATGCCCTCACTGATCAGTGAAGTCTTCTGAAGTTAAATGTAGATGAACTGCAGGACGTTTACTGCGCCATGATGCCATCTTTATGATCCAGTGAGTACGTTTGAAGAAGATTCATCACACCAGGTGTTTCACTCATTTGAACCTCCAGGTGATTGACTGGTTTTATTGGTGCAGCAAAGCCAATTCATGTTTTGAATAAGTAAGGAGGTCTAATATAATTATAACATTATTGATAATGTTTGGTGATAGTCAAAAAAGTTTAGCGGTATTGGCAAATATGACAATTTCTGTCAAAATGTCTGACATATTGTCATATACTTCTTACTCCTACGACTATCAATATGGATTTTACAGAATCAACCCCACATAATGTGACAGACGTCGTGAAATACACCTTTGGTGATATCACACATGGTTCAGTTCATAATGGTTCAGTACTTTAGAAATGTCTGTAGTTCAATACTGTGCAGCTCCGACTGAGGCTTTATTTATATATTTAAAATGGTTTGAAGAAGAGTGCTGAAGATGTGATTTATTTGTTGGCTCAGAGCTCCTGAGAGTAAAAGTGCTGAAGCTTTGAGCCTTACCATGTTGGAGCTCCCTGCCCACTGATGGGCCACCCGCTCTGAGGGCACAGACACGCTCCTGTGACTGCTTTATTTCACATTCACAGTTACAACTACACACAGTGTGAATGAAATAATATTTAGACCACTTGACGTTTAACAAGAGTTAAATAAGACAAACAAAAGAAGATCTCCTGTGGTTGCTGTTACAGTCGAGACAGTCATGTCCGGATGTTTCCAGCTGCCTGTTTGCTGCTGTTTGTCAGACCAAGGTACCACCATCAGCAGAGAGAGACCAATTGACACCTGAATTACAACCTCACCAAAAAAAACGCACCATTACATATAAAATGACAAGCAGCAGTTCTATGTAATGTGATACTAAAGGCAGCTCAACCTCATCTTCAAGAGCCCATATTTTGCCTCAGCTCTGATTAATGTTTTTTTTTCCTGCCATCGAGCTACAACACCATCCCTACGACGCTGCCCACACTTCTCTTTATTACTCAGAAAGACCAGGGGCATTAGGTCTCAATATATGCAAATGATTTACTCCTTTACAACTCCAGCCCCAATTCATCTGTTCCACATATTTCAGCTGTTCTGCAGAATTTCAGTAAATTCTCAAGGAACAAACTCAATCCAGTTAGAAGTGAATATTTTACCATTTTCCCACCGGCTGACTCTCTGACACAATCTCTTAATGCATATTTAAAACCTAACCTGGGCCACATCCACGTTCAAAAATCCCTCCAGTTTTCATATGCTGAGTAGCCCTGATCCACTTCAATGCTCCCTCAGTCTGAAGCGCTCTGTTAGAGCTCTGGTCACCTAGGGCTGAACGATTTTAGGAAAGGATCTAATTGTGATTTTTCTGGCAGATATTGTGATTTCAAGTTGATTCATGATTTTCTTCAAATCAAGCTTCAGTGCAATATTCACTATGTTTACAGTATAGCCAACAGTAAGGAAATCAATGATCAAAAGCACATAACAAATTATTCATCATCTAATGATGATAAATAATCTGTTTTCATTATTTAAGAAATACTCCAACTTCTGCTAAACAGAGGCTTTGTGTTGTTGACCTGCGTACCAGCACTTCCTTAAATGCAAATTGCTGTGAATTTGTAAAATAATATGTGTAGAACAGTTGACACAACAGATCCTGGGTCAGTCAGGAGCGCTGTGAAAAATTACAGCTGTGGCGATCACATGATTGTGTGTGAAATTGCAATTTCGATCCAAAAAGGATAAATCTTTCAGCCCTACTGTTACCTGACGGCTCCACACGTGGGCCAAGTCCACTCTGATTGGTTCACAGGCAAACTCTGTGGTTACTGGTCTGTTCAGCTCTGCTCAGCACCATGTTGTCAACAACTCTGCATTCATTCTGATGTCACTACTCTGCACAGGACTTGGTACTGCGAGCCAGTTAGCTTAAACTGATGACGAAACAGTGGCAGGATGTCATACAGTTAGATCTTAGGCAGCTTGCATGACCATAATCATTGGAGAAAGGAGAAGTCCTGATGCCTCCAACTTTTTGTCATGTTTTATCACACATTAGAGACGTGTTGAACACAAGCAGATAAAAGTGAAAAAGGTGAATTCTGACTCTTTTAATATCAACCCAAATAAATGACTATTTTTAAAGGTACAACTGCAAAAAGGGATTTGACATGAATTTAAAAATTACGAGAGAAGTCTTATTTTGGGCTTTGCTAGATTAGCCTAACAGTTTTAAAGCACAGGCCATAGATGCTAATAGAGTTCATTTTTAAGTAGTATTATATATCATATATTTTGATTTTATTTGACACTGTTGTTTCCTCACTTTGTCAGTGTGACCCCTCATATGAGATAAAGCAGGAATTCACTTTACTGGCCAACGCTTTATGTCAGAAGTGTTCATTTTAACATCCGAGGCTGAAAAACGGGTTGTGTCAGAGCTACCAGAGCAAATATTTGCACGGCTGCAGGACAGAGGGTCGCAGCCTCTTGTTTGTCAAAGGTGTTCATTCGGTGGGGTGAGACCAAAAGCCTGTTAGCGGCCCTTTGTTTCCCTGCAGCCATTTTTAAAGACAACTGACAAAGTGACAAAGAGCAGAGGGAGCACTGAAGGGCTGACAATGAAGTCACTGACATATGAAGGCAGGAATCCAGCATGACTAATGTCAGGAGTTTAATTTAGTCATGTGGGGGAAGAACTTAATGTTATAGTTCTCTGTAAGTAAATTGAAACTTGATGAATATGATTATTACTCTAATTTTTGCATCCTCTGACTTAAAAAGCAGACAGTTGAGGTAGAGCAGTGACTGAGCTGATGCTCTTCACATGGTTTAGTGTGAGTGTTCACGTCACCTCCACTGTGAAAGAAATCATACAACATTCATTTAATTGTTTTTTTGGTCTTCAATCATAACTCACATATTTATCTAGTCTTTGTTATGTCAGGTCTTCAGTGTTGGATCAGGTCAAATCTTTTTGATGGATGCATGTGAGCAGATGTGAAATATCTGTGATAAATACATGTGATCGTAATTTTAATGGCCCAGTGAGCAGATAGAGAAAATGTCATGTGGTTTGAGGAACTCCTATTAACTTCTTCCTATCCCTGAAGCAGAGGTACTCGTGCAGACCAGGGTCCTTAAATCCCACGGTGTGTCACAGCTCTCTGCTCCCACACAGAAATGCTAATGTCCTTCATCACAGCTGCACCCTGACAGACTGACTGCAGTGTTGTCTTTCTGGCTCAGGACAGATATTTACCGGCCAGCGTTTGGCCATGGCTCCAGGTCTTAACTTGTAATAATTACATTCATGAAGGTCTCTGTCCTCCCTCAGAGGTGCGTCATGGTCTCTGTTTACAGGGGTGGAGAGTAACTGATTACATTTACTCGAGTTACTCTTGTGGATTTTCATGCTTTTATTTCAAGTGCTTATCAACCATCAACAGAAGTGACGTAGATTCTTATTTTCAGACCAGTTAAACCCAGTTTAACTGCAGTTCAGCTAGATACTGCTATATTAATCAACATCAGTCCTCTTCAGTTTATGATCATCAGATGTTAATGTTAAAATTAGGTTGATCTCTCTAGTGAATAAATTTTGAGAAAAGTTCCTTTTACTTAAAAACAAACACATAAAAAGCATCACACTGCAGGATTTTATTAAGTCATAGGTGTTGGTTGATGCTCCAAACTCAAATCTAAAGTTTGTATCTTAATCTGTATCTTTGTTTGACCAAAGGTCTAAATGAGTGCAAAAAGACCTGAAAAAGTGAGAGAGTCTGAGGAGAGACATTCATCTCTGTGCTGAGCACTGAGACAAGTCCATTCCAATGCAATGTCAATCATGTGATTCTCACCAGACTGCGTTTGTGTGATGTCTGATGTAAACCAAACCATCGGTCAGCTTGTTCCCTTTACCTGAATCGTTAACAAAAGTTCATCTAATATCTCCAGCAGTGGGCTTGCACATGTATATGGTGCATGTAGAGTTTCTTTGGGGCTCCAGAAGACTCATCTCATTACCATGGTGTAACAGATTACGGAGTGACCATGTTGGATGGAGACTTTTCTTTCTCATTAATCCACCAAAAGTAAACACAGTAAGGTTTTACAAGTTAAAGGCACGAAGCTGCTCTTCAAGAATTCACCTAAAACATTGTCAAAGTAAAACAAGTCATGGTGTGAGTTTTTTTGAAGTCCAACCAAAAGTGTGTGGCTACACTCTTCCTTCCTCTGTGTGTGTTACAGCTGCTGTCAGGGGGCTTAACTAAGCAGCTGAAGAACTGATGGGTTTATAAAAAAACGAGTTACAGATCCAAATAACTGCACATGAAGAGACACATCAGTTAGACATCAGTTCCCCTAAAAAGTTACTCTATATCTCTGATAAATAAATGCTGAGATATCATTTTCCAGTATCATTCAGCCCTTCCAATCATGTGATAAAAACCTCTTGTGTCTGTTTTTTTCATAGTTTTTTACTGTTTGCTGAATAACCATGTGTATAATATAAAGGTGAAACAGAAACTGATGTTTGCTATAGCTAACAGCGGTGTAGTCAGCACAAGTGTGGTGGTGCACATGCAGACGCAGCAGCTGCTTCTCTGCGTCTTGTGGCCTCATCTCTCTGGAATGAACACAATCTGAAAGATTCTCGTCCTGCCGGTTTACCTTAAATTTCCAAAGAAATAGTTGAAGCGTGAAGACCTTAGTGTCCTTCACTCCACTCTGACCTCTCTCCATCCATCTTCCATCCACCCCCTCATCCCCTCCCACACATCTCCTGAATGCTGTCATGGTTACAGCCTCAGGTTTTGGATCTTCTAATGGAGCTTAACTCACTCTCTCCTGAGTCCACAGTACATGTTTGTAAAGTCTAGTAAGGCGGTCTTCTTGAGGGTCTCTAACAGACCTGGGATCATGTCTGTGTGGTTATACTTCTGTCATTCCCAGATAAGGTGATCAGGTGAAGCCTGTTCTGTCACAAAACCTCAGTTCAGTTCCTAAGTTGGTCTGATGATTGCAGATGTTCAGGTTGTGTGTCATCTGCCCAGGTTTAGCTACCGAGGCTCAGGCAGTAACTGGACGGTTGCAGCTCTGGCTGGCACTTGGTGATGTGTCCTTGGGCAAGACGTGTAAATGGGCATGAAAGGGCGTGAATGTGTTAGCTGATACTGATGGATAACTAACACAGAGACTCAGAACCATCAGTGAGTGAATGAGAGGGTGAATGGGTGTAAATGAATAGATGTGAGCTTTACACTTGTACCTGTAGCTCCTGCAGTAATCACACATACTGAACAGTCATGTCAGTTAGTTAGTACATCTTTGAAGCTTAACACTTCCGGTTGCTTTGTGTTGCAGTGTGGGCCTCAGACAGTGTTCCTGCCTTGTATGGAGAGACCGTTGTGGTACCATGCAATGATGGCGCTCAACCACCAACGGACCTGATGTTCATCAAGTGGAAATACGTGAGTAGATATGAGCTCACAGAGCATCCATGAGGCATCTCAACTTTACTTAGCAGCAGCCTGAAAACAGACCAATGTGGTAGTGATACCACTTTGTGATTTCACTTACTTGTTATCTTTCATAGCTAGAATTATTCATGAGAGAACACTTTATTAACCCAGAGCCGGACATACTGGATTATCATCTGTTTCTTCTTAAGGATCTGTCTTCATGATTCAGGAGGGAGCATAAAAGTCAAACATATTCAACTGTTTTCATACCTGTCATGCTCTTTGTTTGTTTTCAGGAAAAAGATGACGGCACTCCTGGCGATTTGTTGATCAGACAAGCTCACAGCAAACAGGCCACAATCCAGGCCACAGACAACTATGCCCAGCGGATCAGCACAGACGACAACTACAGCCTGCTCATTAGTAAGGCAACGCTGGATGACCAGAAGACCTTCACCTGCATGGTGGTGTCGGACACCAACCTCATGGAGTACACCTCCACAGTCGTTGTTTCCAGTAAGCTCAACATGACACATGTCCCTCAAGAAGGGGAACGTTTCATCTCATAGGATGCTTTTTAATAAGAAATACTGATTAGACCTGAACCATGTAAAATGTTGGTGCTAGTCTTTTTTTTAACCCTTCCAGCTTTACAGGGATCATCAGCACCCCCGAGCAGCCATGCTCTCATAGGAGACACCTGTGTTTTGTCAGTCTATGTAGGACATCAGGTCAAATGTGTCCCCTCTAGAAAGTCTCTAATCCAGCCGTGACAGCATTTTATTTGTTAATCCATACTCTGATTTCATAATTAGTTTTCTTTCTCATGTTTTCTTGATGGAAATATTGCAGTCATATTATTAGACCTCCGTTTTGACCATTAGAGAATTTCCTGTCAGTCCATTGACCAACCAGATGCTCCCCACTCCCACCTCTCTTGTTTTCTTGTCCAATGAGGAGCATCCAAAGGTTGGCATGAGAAAAGATTGCAGTTGCTAAATTAAAAAATGAAATGTGAGCAATATGATGTGGCCCTTCATAACATATTATACATAAACTGCCTCCAACAGCAGCACAAATGATTATAGGAAGTAAAGGAAGAGGTGTCACTTTGTCTTTAGTTTTTTAGGAGTGTTTTCTATTCTTTTCCTCCTAATAACTAAGGCTTAAAGGAACTCACGTGTGTTTTTATCAAGTACTGTTGAATCTAAAATCTCATTTAATGTTTTGTTTCTTAAAATTAAAACCTTTACTTTTCTTTGTGTGTTTGAAGAAAAACCGACGTCAGTTCAGATTCTGGACCAGCCTGAGGCCCTGCAGAAGGACAAACCTACAACGGTAAGACCAGTTACAGCTCCTGCAGCAATTCAGGTTAAAAACTGTAATGTCATCACTCATCAGACAGCCATGGTCCAGGTCTTTTTTTAACTTTTGGCTGCTGCATTGGCTCTTGAACTGCGTCACTATGGCTCCAGAGCCTCTGTTTGGACGTTCAGTAAAATTTCATTGGGCATTAAGTGAAAAACGATTTAACGTTAGGGATGTGAGTTCACAAGTATGCAGAGTTGGGTTGATCTAAATGCACCACAACCTGCTCTGTGGCCTGGTTTCTGTACTGTGGATGAGCAGGTGGTAGCTTTGTGGCAAATATAAACTCCACCCTCTTGATACCTGCATATCAACAGTTTGTTTATTGCAGCCAAAAGAGGGTGAGGGTTCATGTCAAAAATACTGGGGACGGGGGGCGGGGTGGTGCATATAGTAGGACTAGATCATGTGGCAGGAAGTCCAAACCCTTAGTTCTTATAGAAGGGTTTGAGATCAGACAAGCATCCCACATCAAAGGCATGAAGCAGCTGCAGATCGATAGTAAAAAAAAATGAGGACAGGCTTATATGTACGTCTGAGATGCATTCAGACATGTTTTACTGTTTTATTTGTCCTTGTCTCAGTTTTCTAATATAAAAAAGACTGGAATTTGCAAACTAACTGCCCTGCGTTTGTGGGTCTCTCCAGGAGCTCCAGTTTCCACCCACAGACCAAAACATGCTTGTTAGGTTAACTATAAATTGATCTTAGAGTGCAGGCGTGTTTGCGAATGGTTGTCTGTCTCTTTATGTCATCCCTGTGATTGGCTGGTGACCAGCCCAGGGTGTATGTATTTCAGCTGAAATTTTAATATGGATAAAAGCTGTGATGGGATCGACTGGAACAATGTAAAACCTTTAATGAAAGTCATGACATGACTGCTGGGGGGGAGGGGGAGGTTGAGCTTCATCATTTGTCCACATAGGGGCACCATATTCCACACATATAATAGACATAATAGACATTAAATGTTTGATTTTGAGCTATGTGGACAAACCCCCTCCTGTTTGAGGAGTACACAGTTATGTCCTCTAACCCCAGCTTGTGTTCATCTCCGAATCAGGATAATCCTGATGTTTGGATTGTCTGATGTCAAGATTTCATTGTCTGATTGGGTTCATTATGTAATCATCTTTTTTATCTTTACTTAAAACAACCCAAATTCGTGATTGATCCTGCTCTGATTATTTTTGTGAGAGTGGACCTGGTCCTGCTCAGAAGATGATCCTCCAGCTAAAGAAGGAGTTTTACATTCATACGTCCAGTTCTTTGGCCAAATTAGAAACATGATTGAACTGAAGCCATCTACATGACTGCTGTTACCAACAATAACCTTTGCTCCATCATGTCACATCTGCATGAGTGGAGGTCTCATATTCCCAAATACCCAGCCTGTCTCATCTCATGTGATGGACTGAAGTCAGACTGCTGATAAAAGTACCCTGTTAAAACAAAACAAAAATATCATGGTGTGCCAATTCACTATTTGATCTCTTTAACCTGCACCCTTTTTAACCAGTTCACATTAATCTATATTCTGAAAAAAAAAAACGGCGAGCATGTTAGTCTGAAAATAAATCAATAAGTCAATAAACTAAACAGAGTTAGAGAAGCTAAACCTTTTTAATTTTATTTTTAAAGACTCTGGGTTCACTGAGGGGGATTTTGAAGAATTTTTGGAGCATAAAACTGTTTGAAAAAGACCCTCATCTGATGATTGTTCTCTGACTGAAGTGTGTTTGATGGTCTTAAACATGAGAGTCACAGTCAGGGACTGAAACCTTCGTGCTTGAAATCACTTTAAGAGGGTTGAGCAGCATGGAGTTAAATGCCTTTTTATTGAGTTCAATTTGGGAGCATTTTGTATCATGATGGTCATCCGAGGAAATGGCAGTGGTGTGGTCAGTAACTTTTGACAATCATATCAGCTAACACAATGATGTTGAGCTCTACTGATTAGGCCAGAAGTGTTATATTAGACATACTGGCATTTATTCTTACTGATTTTAGTGAAAAACTTCCCCAAAAACTCAGCTGTGCCAATCCAACAGTTAACTCTGTTCAAATCAAATGTAATTTTATTTTTCTTCTGGTTTAGCTGGGGACTTGTGTTGCAGCAGAAGCAAACCCTGCTGCCCTAATCACATGGAAACGAAATGGAGAGCCCTTGGAGGCTGATGGAAAAGGTATTTATCATTACCAATGACAAAGCTTAAAATAATTTACTGTCACTGCACTATGGTTGTAATTATACAAAGATGAGGGGCCATGCAAGTGTAAAGAAAGCTTTATTTTACTAATGAGTGAAACAAATGATCTGAGGCTAAATGCTGAGCATGGACTCATTATATTTGTCCTCTCCCGTCATCTTCCTTTGAAGCTGTGGTGATTACCTCCAGTTTGAAGGTTGATCCAGCCACACGCCTGTCCACCACCTCCTCTATCCTACAGTACACCCCCACCAAGGACGACATCAATGCAGTCTTCACCTGCGTGTCCACACAAGAACAGAGCAGCCAGGACACTGAGATGGGACCCTTCCCCGTTCACTGTGAGTGGAGCACAGCCTCTCAGGGCAGAGAGTAACTGATTACATTACTTCACATCACTGTTACTGAGCAGCTTTGTACTGGGCTTTTATTTCTGAGTATTATTTGAGCAGGTACTTTACACTAAACAAAGTCTTTATGAACTAGTGCTGTCGTGGTACAAAACGACTTCAGTACTGATCCTGGGTTTGGTTTGACAGAACTCAACACTGAAACAGTACTCAAAACTGATAATACACTGTTTGATATTTAATCATCATAAATCAGAGAGATGACCCCGAGGATGGGTCCCACTTTGAAATGTGCAGTTAACTGACAAGATCAGGCCTGAAAATACATTTACAGATACTGTTTTCATGGATATTGTTATTCATATTCATGACCTGTTATTTATTACAGTAGTAATTATTATTAATTCACCATGTACCATACATTCACACATACATACGTACGTACAAACATACACTTGTGTCAGTTTGACTGTTTCGTGTCTGTGCTGTTTCGCGGTCATGTCTGAGAGTGAGGTGGACATACTTCTCAGGAGGTCAGTGCCTCATTTCTTTAATTTTCTTCTGTTCCTCACAGATCCATCTGAGAAGGTTGACCTGCAGATATTGTCCACAGGGCCAATAGAAGAAGGAGATAATGTGACAATGAAGTGTCTTGCTGATGGAAACCCTCCACCCAACTCCTTTTTTTTCTACGTAAAGGTCAGTGAGGACCTCAAACAGCTGACTGAAAGAGCTTTGGACTGTTTTATGTTCATGTTGGCATCAGCTCTTATCTGAGGCAACATGTTTTAAAGTTTCCCTGCATTCATATTTCTGCATCTAAATCCTTGAACAGTGAACAAACATCACAGCCAGAAACAGAGTGATGCTTTGATGTCGCTCAACTTTGTGTCTTCAATGTGGCTCCTAGTTCAGTTGAACACATTTAAGGCTTCACTGGAACATTTTCCCCTCCTCTCTTTTAACAGGGTCAAAAAGTGCTGGTGGAAAACTCGGACACCTACACTTTGACATCCATCGACAGAGAGGCTGCAGGAGAATACAAATGCTCCCTGATTGATGATGAAGAAATGGAGGACGTCAAAAGTATTTTCGTGGACTGTAAGTTCTGCTGTCTTCTGCTGAACTTTCCCAAAGCCTGAGCATGCTGCTGCTCAAATCAATGAACCACAGCTCTCGGTGCTCTCTCCTGACCAGGACTCAAGTTTGTGTTAGACCACTGTCACCCATCTGCTCCCCCTGAGCCACGGTGTTTGTCACATCATCATTATATAAAACAATACCATGTAAGGCAGATTTCATACAGAAAGGAGTTTGCTTCTAGGGGTTTGTAGTTCACCGGGTTTGTGAACTCCTCCTGTGAAATTTTCTGTCTCATCAAAAATAATCACAATTTCAGTAAACAGACAGCTAAAAACCACACAGATCACTAGAATTATTTCAGTGATGTGTTTTGGTGAGAGTTTGTAATTTCTGCAGAGTTTTAAGTTGGTAAAAATGACTACAAATTCAGTCCCTCTCTGTCTTTTTCAGACCTGGACCTGAACCTTAGTCCCACTGGGAACATTGTGAAGATGATTGGAGACCCCTTGACCGTGAAGATGGAGACCTCTTCCTCAAGAGAAGCTAATGTGACATGGACAAAGGTAATGGTGATTGGGTGAAGTCATGTCATGTATGCAAGACATTTGTTTGCCTGGAACTTTCTCTGTAATCGAACATCGTCTTCAGAGAAGGGAGACATTTGATGCTCAGCTGACCTGTGCAGACACAGCATGTAAAAGAGACTTTGGGGCTCTATGGCTTCAGCTCAGTTTAGTGCGTTAGAAAGAGGAGACAGGTAAGATGTTGGAGCAGGTGTGTGGTGTTGCAGAGATCATCTTCTCTGGCTGAAGACATCATAAGATAAGGAAAGACTTAAGAGCAGGCAATGGACAGGGCTGTCACTCTGAGGTACATCTGAGTGCTCCTGAAAAGTGTTGTTGGTTTCATTCGAAGTCACAGATGGTTTCAGGATGATTCTGTGATTCTGCTTTCAGGATGGAGAGCCGGTGGAGAAGCCAACATTCAGCATGCTGGCCTATGCAGACACAGGCCTCTATGCCTGCAAGGTCTCAGTGGGCACCCTGTCACGTAGTCAGAGCTTCAAACTGACGGTAGAAGGTGAGTAAGGTGTGTTTAGTCCAAACTGGCTGATGACATTAGCTTCATCAACTTTTCTTTGAAAGAATAGATCAGTCACAGCAGGTATACTGGTGGCAATAAGAAGGTGTAAACATATGGAGATAAATATGGAGATGTGGTTTGTGGTTCGGAGGAAGTTCTTAGTCTATAGCCCTCGGCCAGAGGAGCTGTGTTTGATGGCCTTATCTTTTGCTGGGTGTTACTGTTCCATGAGAAACTGTGTTAACTGATGACTTCCAGCCAAGCAGCAAATGTTAAAGATGGACAGTCCTTATTACACAAAGGTATCTGATAATCTCAGCATTTAATATCCTGGTCGGGTCAGCAGAAAGCCTCAGTGAGTGTGTGGACCTTCAGATCTTCTTTGCTTCATCTTTGGGGTTCATGCCCTACAAACTTCATGAAGATGTCTGTCCACTGTGACTTTGTCCGTTAGCTGTTGGTTGATCCTCTGAGATGACAAAGAGAACAGAGACAAAACTCTTTATTATTTATTGACATATATTAAAAGTAAAAGAAAACAGGGAAGGAGATTACATCACATGTGCAGATGAAGTACAAACCCAACATGGGCTTATTTACAAACCTCACCTGAAGAGTAAAAGAAGATAAAATGAACAGACAAATAATTAAATCCACACAGAGCTGAGGGTTAGCCTGTTCCTGCTCCCGACTTCTGCTGAAAAACTGTTTCAGTTACAAGAGAAAGCGTGCGGCGAGTCCAGATCTCCATGATGTGAGTTGATGGCGATAAACTGACAGTGAACTTTGGGCTCCCTCTTAGGCTCCACCCACAAAATTGGTCCCCATTGGGTACAAACATGGAAATGGTCTGCTGGAAACTGTGCATGCGTCCGTTCTCTGAGTCCCACGGACCAAAAACATACTCATTAGGTTGATTGGTGACTCTAAATTGACCTTTGGTGTGAGTGTGAACGTGAATGGCTGTCTGTCTCGCTATGTGGCCATGTGATTGGCTGGCGACCGGTTCAGGGTGTACCCGCCTCACCCAATGACTGCTGGGTTAGGCTCCAGCCCTGTGACCCTGAAAGGGAAAAGCAGAATATATAATGTATGTATGTATGGATTTACCTATGAAGTGAAATCAAAGCATTTCATTGGCTGATCGGTGGCAGCAGGTAGGCTGGCTCAAAAACTGTAGAGTAAAAAAGCGGTATTTATTTCTACACTGTAGGTCTGTTTTAAGGACACTTAAATTTCAGATCATTTTTAAGGATTTAAAGTTTTACTCAAGCAAACTCTTCACTACATGAAATAATCACTGACGTCTCAGACTCAACTGAAACTGTTTTCCTTTAAGGGATCGAGTCTCAGATCAGCTCAAGAACAATGTGTGCTCTAGCTCAGACAATCTGTTAGAGTGACGCCTTGTTATTTATTGGTAGTAATTATTAATGTGCTGTAACAGCATGCATTGGACTTACTCAGCATTACTGCTCCTGGTCTGAACACTCGTCACTGAACTCCTCTGTGAATGACATGTTAACATCATGCGTGTGTGTCTTCTGTCTGCTCCTGTGTGTAGAGAAAACATCACAGATTCTGATTTCTGAGTTCATTCTGTCTTTGACTCTGATCAGGAAAGCCTACGATCACCAGCCTGAAAAAACAGCGTGCTGACGACAAGAACTACAAAGTCCTGACCTGCGAGGCCGAGGGAGTCCCCGAGCCGAGCTTCCAGTGGAGCGTCAATGGGACAGATGTGAGTGGCAGAGTCTGTTTTCTTTAAGGCAGCGGTCATCAACTGGCAGCCTGGGGGCCACATCAGGCCCCCTACAGCTGCTGAAAACATTTTGAGTTAAGTTGCCCACAAACAGACAGACAGACAACAGAGACATCATGTCCTCTGCAGAGGTCTTTTATAATAAATCCTTCTCTAAAGCATCAACACATTCATTGCATATATAAATCAGGTGGTGATATTAATTTCTGTGTTGCTGTGTTTCATCTTTCCGTTTGTGTCATGGTTACTCCACTACTGACTGTACAAAAAGGAAGTAATGAAACAGCTGGAGATAAAAAAGAAACTTTCCACTCTTACAACCTCAATAAGCTAGAACCTCGTAAAACCCAGAATTATGCACGGAGGATGTTTTTCAGCATTTTCCTGTTAAACACACTGACCTCATACATCTGTGACCCGGGCACTGAGGTATACTTGGGACCTTGACCTCTGTTAACCCCTACACCTCCAGTTCAGTCTTTTCCACATTACCTGTCCTTCCTCCATCCCTCCAGCTGCCAACATACAAAACATCCCTAAGAGTGGACCACTGATTGTTTGCTCCCCCTCTCCTCCTCTTTTTTAAACCCCCCTCCCTCTTGTGTGTTGTTGTTTGTCCAGGAGGAGAGCTCCTACGTCGATGGCAAGGCCACCCATAAAATCTCTGTGATCCCGAAGGTGAACCTGAGTGTCACCTGCACCGTGACTAACAAGCTGGGCGTGGACTTCAAGACCATCAACGTGTCCTCAAGTAAGGAGAGATACTCAGCACCTTGGTCTCTTGACATCATTCTAATGTGAAAACACTGTAACCCTTTCCCTGGAGTGGCTTCAATCAGTCAATCAAATAATTAACCGGTCTTTCTTGTATAGCCCCAAATCAGGAGGTCAGTGCCATACTCTTCATCTATTTTCAATTTTATCAAAATGACCTGAGGCTAAATGCTGTTGTCAAACTGACAACAGAAATCTTCAACAGTTACAGTGGTCAGAAAAAAACTTCTGTGTAGCAGCGGGAGATTTTGATCAGATCCAGTCTAATATTGACATAGGATATAGCAGTTGAAGTTAGGTGGGTCCACAGCAGCAGGGCGTCCACACCAACAGTCCAGAGCAGCCTACAAGCCAAAAACCAGAGATAAGTACAAGAGACAGAAAACAAAGAGGGACACAATGAGAGAGGTACGAGGTAGAGAGGGTGGTTTAGAGTGTTAGAGAGACAGAGAGGAACCCAGTGTGCCAAATCCCCCAGCAGTCTAAGCCTGTTGCATCTTAACTATGTGTCTGATCTATGGACTATGAGCAGTTCCTAACTGAAAGCTTTATCAAAGAGGAATGTTTTAAGTCCAACCTTAAAGGTAGAGAGGGTGTCTGCCTCCTGAACCGTGGTCGGTAAATGGTTCCAGAGAAGAGCCTGATAACTGAAGGCTCTACCTCCCATACTACTTCTAGAGACTGATGGTACCATGAGCAGACCAGCATTTCCACAAAGGAGCTTGTTCCTTGATTTAACCTTATTTATTTATTCATTCAGGTGCTAGCCCTTTCTCTTTTACTGCCCTGTCCTGTAATGCTGTCTGTCAGGAAATTCATCAATAAAAAAACCTTTTGATTTCCATTTTATCATTTATTGTCAATATATTTAGAAAAGTATTTCTTTCTGTTGAATTTATTTTTATGAATTCTTTTCTGTTTGATTTCAGTTTTTCAAGAGAAAAATGAGCAAAGAGGTAAGACTTATTTCCTTAGTTCATTTTGTTTTCTGTTTCTTCTTCTGTGAAATATTTTTAGTAGATTAGTGGAGTCAAAGGTAAAAAGAGTGGTAAAGTAGACGTGCTCTCTTTTTGGAGCATCTGTCATCAACACCCTTTAACCCATGTTCAGTTATTTAAAGGCTTAAAAAAGCTGGACAATGAGGACAGTTCCTGAGGATAGAACTAGTGTAAAGAAAACTTGAACAAAACTGTCAGAAAAATGTGGATCAAGAAGGTGCAAGCACCGTGGGTGAAAAAGCACCATCAAGTGTTCTGGTCTCTGTCGCTCTGTCAGTAATTCACTGTGACTGCTGCTGTCTGTTTCAGAGTCTGAGGAGGACTCCGGAGACCAGGCAAAGCTCATAGTGGGAGTCGTAGCCGGACTTCTCATCGCTGCCGCTGTGGTGGGACTCTTTTACTGGCTCTACGTGAAAAACTCAAGGTAAGTAATTCATTTGGGCTCCTACATAAGGTCATGTGGCCCTGGGAGGCCTCACAGGTCCAAAAAGGACCAGACTGTGCAGGTCTCAGGTTCTAGGGTCTTTGTCTTTTGTGAGATGTCAACATGATGTTTTTATTTGAAGAAAGAGGGAAATCAGAGTCAGATCAAACAGTGGTCCAAGGTGCACCACATTCACAAAGGTGAAGGTAAAGTTCTCTCCTGTTTGGACTGCAGGAATAACTGAAGTTAAACAAGTGACACATGATGACCAGGGAATACTACTGAGTGTTGGTGTCCACCTGTTCTTAGGTCTAGGGCAGTAATCATCACCTGCTGGCCGGTGGTTTTCCGGGATCCATTTTTCATTAAATCACTAAAACTTTTAAAGCTAACCCCAAAACAGCTGAGAATGAAACCATTTTATTAACGTCTGCATGTTTGATATGTTTAAGGAAATCCACCTTACTAATGGACAAATGAAAAGGAACCAGTTTTTTTGGTCCTTGATGTAGCTATGTTGCCTGCACCTGTGTTATTATAATTACCATTGTTTAATCATTGCCTGTATTATTGTCTTTTCCACTTTGCCTCAGAGACTTAACCATTTAAACTGTTGTGGTTTTGGTGTTTGTGTATGTTGACCACAGAAGGACTAGAAACTGCTTTGGTAGAGCTGGTCAGCTGTGGATCCAAATAAATAAACAAACTGACGAGAGCCCCAAAAATAAGCAACCAAAACACCCTCCCCCGGATGTGGCACCAGAATGGATGACAGGGACTGATGTCACTCTCAAGAGGCCTAGGATGACATACAATCTAAAAGAAAAGAAAATTATTTTAACAAGAGTACATTAACCCCACTGAAACGTTAAAATATGTTTTCTTCTCAAATTACGGCCCCAGCATACCTGGCCCCTGTGTAAGTGTAACTGATGATCCAGTGCTTACACTCGCATGTTAATGTCTTCTTGAGCACTCCCAGTGCTGCAGTCAGATGATAAGAGCAACCCGAGTCCTTTAACCAGGTCCAAAGAGGAGTTCGATGGTATCTTTTATTGGAGAGACATGTCTGTTGTGTAGTCACCCTTGTGTTTTCTGTGTTCACTTCAGACAAGGAAGCTGGAAAACAGGTGAAAAGGAGAATGGCACACCTGAGGAGAGCAAGAAACTAGAAGAGAGCAATCACACGGTTTAAAGCAGCTCAGACTACATGGGATAAGAGAGGTAAGAAGGCACCTTCATGCACATACACAGACCCGGGAATAGAGAGTCTTATCCAAACTCAGGGCTGCAGATTACAGACGCTTTATCTGAATGTCTTTACACCCCCCATGGAGAGTGAGCCGCACCTCTGTTGCATGTAGTTCAGGGATTGTCCTTAGACTGGCTCATGGACATGTTTCTGTGAACAGAACAACAGAGCTTCAGGTGTAAGCTGCTGGGTAGGGCTGCTCGATTATGGCAAAATTCTTGCATGTGATTATTTTAATAGATATTGAGCTCACGATTATAAAACACGATTACTCTCTGATGTTACTAAAAATAATCATTTTACTTAAACACTCCTAACGCTGAAGATGGACCATTTAATATATTTCACTCGTCCATCTGAGAAAGAGCCCATAGAAAGTGTTTGGGAGTGCGCAGGACCTTTCAGAAGCATATTCAGATGGTGATTGGATGATCATTTCTTAAATCACATTCATTACAGTCCAATCAGATAATGAGGTAGGTCCTTCGTATTGACTAGTTTGTATTGTTGTTATTTGTTTTTCTTTAAACAAAGAAATGTGGTCCAGATCTGATAAAACTGCTGCTAAAGCTGTTAGCATCCATGCTAATCTCTGTACGAACAGTCACTTCCTGCTGTCATCTCGCTCGTAGCTCCACCTCTTCCTGCTCTAAAGGATTCCGATTGGGCCATATCACTTTGGGCAGCTCAAAATTGTTGTTGTTTGGAGCTTGGCTAGTTGGATCTGCCTGATCACAGACACTAAATCAGGAGAATCCGGCTGTACAGCAAGGTTAGCTTTACTTATAGGGGACACAAAAGAAGGAAAAGTTCTGCCCACAAGCTGCTCAAAAGTCAGTTTAATTATCAACACAAATGTGATGTTTGGGTCCAAGTCCTTCACCAGACCATTGAGAAAACACACCTCCGTTTATACAACCCAGGGGGTCACCTGATAAGCCATGACATGTTCTTTTAACACAGGGGTGTCCAAACTTTTTGTCAATATAAGAGAAATATAATGCCAGCCAGGCCACTTCTCTGCATTATAGTCAACCTCATGTAAAAACAACCGACATCTTTGCTCCATTTGTGACATGACTCTGCAAACAGCCAGTCAGTGTTAATTTTGTTGACTAATTATTTTCGTCATAGTTTTCGTCGACAACCTTTTTTTCCCTGATGAAAACTAGACAGTAACTAATAAAAACAGGTGCACATGGACAAAAACTAAAACTAAATTAACTGACATTTTAACCAACGGATAAAAACTAGACTAAAATGTTTGACAGAGACTTAATCCAATCAGACCTAATTTGGTAGTGTAGAAAGTAGGGACAAGTTAGGAATATATCCAATCACAGCTACTTTGGTTGTGTGGAAAGGTTGGATGAGTTAAGAGGGACATCCAATCAAAGCTACCTTAGCTTGGTGGTGGTGGGATAAGTTGGGGAGTGATACAATCAGAGCTACTTGCTTTATGAATTGACATATTCATGTAAAGCAGCTTCACTTTTTGTTGTCAATTCTGGTATTGTAACTGAGATGCTCTGCCAGGTAGCCTAAATAAAGGTGACTGCATTTCACACAAAAGTTCAATTTTTTTTCTGTTCATTTATACATTCAGACTTTACTAGCATTCAGTGAAGGGTTATTAAATAGTTCATTTTATCCAAGCTTAAAACATGACTTCAGAAATTCAAGGAAACATAAAAAATGCCTTACACTTTACACATCATGTTTTAGTCGACTAAATTTACAGTAGATGTCATTGATTAAAATGTAGTGAAACTTCATCAACTAAAACTTGACTAAAACTAAAACAATTTAGATGACTAAATTATGATTAAAACTAAGAGATATTTTAAACAAAAGGCTATAACTACAACTAAATTAAAAAGTGCTGTCAAAAATTAACACTGCAGCCAGTGTATCATGATTCAGGATGCCTGTGGGATTTCAGAGGGGCCTGTTGGTACTTGACTGTCTCTTGATTGGCCTCCTGCAGCAGAGAGGAGACCCTGCATGTTCAGTTCTGTCTGCTTTGCTGCTGTAGTTCTTCATGTACTGTATATATCAATATGTCATAAACCCGAATTTGATTGTTTTTCTAATTGTTTATATGCTTATAATTAATGTTTCCCTCAATCTTTAGTGATGAAATGGTGCAGTACTGTAAAGGAGGTGATGGTTTCTGAATACCAGCCTTGTGACCTCAGTGGTGAATGAATTAAAATATTCTGGTTTAATATATCTGCAGACGCCACAGGTTGAATCCAGAGGATAGGGTTCATTGATTTTGTTTTATAGATGTTAGGATGTGGTTTCTACGATTAAAGAATAAAACAACAAGCAGATTAGATCTTCCATTTGAATGAACAACAAATACTGCATCCTATTTCTCATATACGAAATTATTGAACAACAAATAAATAACATGATGACTCTTATACACAGAAAGGAGCCTCTCAACTTTAAGGGAGTGTCATCAACTTACAAAGTCCAAGCTGTATGTGTGCCATTTCGCAGAGTGCACACAAAGGGAGAGTCAAGTAATTTGACAACGGTCCCTAACCTGGCGCGAGTCGAAGCTCAACTTTCCGACATAAATAAAACTAATGGAGCTTAAATATACGTCTAAAATAACAAACGGACAGAGAAGGCATCACAACATGCGAAAAGAAGACACAAAGGTTCAGAAACAAGCTAGGAGGTAGCATAACTCAGTCACAGAGCAGCAGGATCCAGACGGCTATCTGTGCGCATGCTAAATACGACTTTAGGAAACATAACCGAGCGAACAGCAGCATTTCAGCAGAAAAATACAAACTTTATGAAACGAGATATTTACTCACGGACGCACAGAATAATGAACAACAGTCCAGAGAATGAGGGGAAACGTGCAGCTGCTTGCAGTGCTCTGATACTCAACAGAGGATGAGTGATTGATTGGCACTGAGAGAGGAGCTGAAGTCAGTGATTGGTCCAGAAAGAGGGGTGATTGACACGGGGTGATCACGTGCACAAGAAAGATGACTGACCGAGGCCGTCTGCACAGGAGATGCTGAAATTGGGTGACCTTTAGTACAAGTACAGAAATGCAGTCACAGGTGTCTGACAGGCACCTGAAGGCTGAACTTTCTTTCCTTACAGCCAACATGAGGGGAGTAAAAACCAAAATGTCCCCTTTCAGGCATGAGTTGAGTTCTAACTAATTACATTTGAGGTTCTGAATGTGCATCAGTTTTCCTGCCATAATGACATAAGTGACTAACATATGATAAAACTGTCCTCCTCTGTCTGTCTGTCTGTGTGAAGAAACAGATGAAAGAAAACTGGCAACAGAAAGCAAACAGACTTCCAGTTGGCTGCTGATCACTCAGTCACCACGTCCGAAGACCCAAAGTCCTGCTGTCCCACCACGCTGAAGTCTGCTCCGAGACTGCTGCATCGCTGTCATTCTGTGTTTTTGTTCTGATGTGTGTCAGCGGCTTTCTGAGGCTGTATGGCTTGGACTTTGGCTGCAGTTCCTTTTTTGTTTGTTCTTAAATGAATGTCTGTGAGTTGTACACTTTTTAAGACCTGACTTGACGTTAGGACTGTGTCTGTCCTGGCTGAGCGTGCCACAGTTTGACTAAGTACCTCTATTGCTCAGAGAAATAGACACCCTACTGCTGTATAACCCTACTGAATCTGTCCTCACATCTGACCACAAATAACCTCATTCAACCAGATGGAACATAGAGCGGGTTAGAAACACTGGCCATCAGAGCTGAGATAGTCCTTACCAAGAGTCCTGGCAACAGTCACTGTGCTCAAACTAAACCAGCCTATCACATGCTTTAGTGTACATGTTAATTAGTGCTCTGCCTCAGGAGCATCGTGAAGCAGATATGTGCCTACTAGATCTTCTCTGAATCTCTTTGTTTTGTAGGAATAATGTTCTTCTTCTACCAGTTTTCATTAGTGAGGTAAAGAGGAAGAAATTGGAAATGTGATGATTTAATAACATGTTTTATGAGTGTTCTTATAGCAACTAGTTTGATACACTACCTGTGAATTCATCTGCTTCACTTTTTTTCTCTCTTGAATGTTAGCTTTTGTAAATTGACGCCAGGTTAGATGGGGGCGTTTACTTTTTGATGTATTTATAATCTTTGTCTCTGGATGGCAAAACTAAAGTGCACAACACATTTTTAGGCCAATGTCTGGCAGTTCTCAAGGTTTTTGAAAAGCTACTGAAGTTGGAGACCTTACAGAACAGTCGATTATGTCAGTGTGTTATTACTGCAGGACTTCAGGCTCAGTCATGTGAAGGACGACAAAAACTGAAGACACTAGCTGAGACCAACCATCTGGTCGAGCTTTTTTCATCTCAAAGCACACAAAGACAGTTGCGACAGTTTGAAATGAAGCTTGTTAGCGGTCGGATTCTCATTTTACTAAGTATTGTACAGTTTGACATTTGAAACTTTGCTGAGAACAGTTACATATTTATGAGACAGGTTTTTCTTAGAGGTGCTGTGACATGTACCAGGATCTTCATCAAACCCAGTGAATAAGAACTCCTGAAACCTGATCTGAGTGTTAATGTGAGCTAAAGCCTGTCATAGTTTTTAGGAAGCATCAGCCGGTTTGGAGGATTTTATTTTCTCTTGGATTAAGTTTTTTCTTTTTGAGGCAAACATGACATTTCACTCTCTCAGTTTTTTCAACTGTGTAGAAGTTACTGACCTCACCAACCTCCACCTAATTTTCGAAGAAGTCACACTGATGAATGTTTCCTCACATTTGTTGCGTTGAGTCATTAACAGTGAAACCAAAGAGAGTAGAGAAGACACGGCTTTAGTAGGGTTGTAAATACAGTTTTGTTTTGTTTTTTTACTGTTGTTAATAAAGTGTACATTGAAAAAAGTGCATGTGGTTTTTGTGAGTTTATGGCATCAAATCTTAAATCTAGTACATTTGTTTTACTAATGCATGCAGGTTTGATTTGTACAGAACATCGGTCTCACAGCAGTCTGGTCTCACTAAGTCAAAGGCCATCCTACCTCTGGGAAAAGGATCCACACATGACATATTTGGGGCATCAGTGGCTTAATCTGGTCATTTGCTCTACCATCAATTGGAATGTTGCTGGTTCAAGCCAACTGTCCCGTGTCAATGTGTCCTTGGGCAAGACACTTCACCCCAAGTTGCTCCCTCCGCTGCATCAGTGACGTGCAAATGGGTATGAAATGTGTTAGCTGATGCTGATAAATGGACTGGAGCTCATAAAGCTCTTTTCTAGTCTTAGCTTCGACACCACAGGTCACATTCACTCACAGTCACTCAGTGATGGCTGGAGTTTCTATGTCGGTTATTCATCAGTATCACTAACACGTTCAAGGCCTTTCGTACCCATTTACACGCCACTGACCCAGCAATGGGAGCAAAGTAGGGTTAGTGTCTGGCAAAAGGACACATTGACATGGCAACCTTCACATTACGTACTTAGTGCCCTATCAGACTGAGCCATCGGAACCACCGAATCAGTGTTTTCAGAAAAACACTGAAATATATGTTTCCCACTTCTGCAAAGTAACTGTTTCTGCTCCTAAAAGCTCCTTTTAACCAAACCCAGAATGTAAAACACAAACACAGCCATGCCACATCACAACACACGATCAACAGGGTGAAGAACTTTTGACTTTATTATTCATGAAAATAACTTACTTTAAAAACATATTTAATGTATAACTTAATTACAGATGTGTTATGTATCATAAACAGTCTTAACGTAATTCTCTAAAAAAGATACAGATCAAACTTATTTCTGAGCTCGGTGTTCAAATTAAAGACAATGTTAGAGGGAACAGTGCAAAGCTCAAAGGACAGGAGACATCTGAGGACAAACCCTGATCAGTGTGGTGGTCTGACAGAGGAGAAATACATTAAAAGAGTTTCACTCACAGTCTCATTTGGGAAATTAACACCCACATAGTTTTCTGACTGTTTGCGTCTCGTCAGAGTTCAAACATTGACCTCAGATTAATGCTGATAGACATAATAATGATAATGGGTGGATGCTTTGTTTTCTTAGTGCTTGTTGATATTACTGATGAATACACAAACCAGAGAGGGAGCCTATCCCAGCTACTATAGGCCAAGAGGCGGGGTATTTACCCCGGCCAATCACAGGGCCAACAACTGTTTACAATTAAACCTAAGGGTTAGAGTACCCAGCATGTTTCTGTACCCATGCATGGAGAGGTCATGCAAACTCTACACAGATGGCCTTAACTGACCTGGGAGTCGAACCAGCATCCCTCTTGCTGTGAGGCACTGGTGCTACCTGCTGCACCACCGTGCAGCCATCCTTTCAGACCTTTAAATTGTACATTGCTATTTTACAGGTTGGGTCTTTTTGTTGCCATCGTTCATTTAGGGGTGAGAAAATTAAAAAGGAAAATTAATTAATCAAAAGACTCAGCAGAGATATAGAGCTCCAACAACATCAGGGATTAACAAACAAGTGTTTGTTCACGGCTACCAAAAGACAGATCAGATTCAAGAGCAGTTAATCTGGATTATTAGACTGTTTTACAGTCTAAATACCTCTGGCCTTGACATCAGACTTTGTTGTGAGTATATTATTGTGTTCTCACATGTAGACATATGAGATATAAACCAGGATGGTCCATATTTAATACTAACAAGAGCTAAAACGTGGCTGTAAGTCACAAAACCTGGCTCTGAAAGTGAGTGATGGTCGGTTTCATTTTAAACATCATGTTAAATGAACAACTCTCTCCTTTAGGTCCAGTATATTCATGTTATAAAAAAAACATATGTGACGTCTTGCAGTCATAAGGCAGAATTACAGCTTCCAGATGTCAAGGTAAGACGGTCTGACCTGACCTGAACAGCTCAGTGCGCGTGTCTCTTACACTGTTGTCTCTGCATCAGCACTGGAACATAAATGCAGCTGCTACAGTGCAAATAAATGACAAACTCAAGACTGACATACAGGAACATACAATAAAAATGACATGTAAACCATATTATTGGTTATTTATGGCTTTGTTTGAGACATGCAGCTCTCAGACAGTAGCCTCTCATGTCTGTGAGCTTGCTCACCATATCTGGCACAATGATCAACACAGCAGGCTAACGCCTGTCATTTAGATGCTAAGGCTAACATGTAGGCACCTTTGATTTAGTTTTTTAAACATTAAATTGTTTTTGCTTACTCTCACTAGGGCCAAGCTGGGCCTAAGCAGACTTTAATGTTTCAAGGCAAAGCTCGTCCATCAAGACCTCTTAAAGGCTTACTGTTCACAGACAACGATCAGAAAGGCCCCAGTCCTACACAGTAAAAAAACACAAAGACCAACATAAGCCCCTTCATACTGCTCACATCACTCCTCCAGTCCACATAAGACACTCAGTAAATAAGAGTCCTCTTTAGTACAGTAGCTCTCTGCAGCTCTGAAAGAGGCAATAAGGCATCTCTGTGGTCTACAGGCTTCTCCAAAGGTGACGGTCCTTCTAGGGTCCTTCCAGGTCCTCCAAACAGAAGGACCAGGCTTTACCTAGAGGCATGCAGAGCAGTTACGGGGGTCTCTTCATTTCAACCAGTGAGGATTGCTGGAGTCTCCTGCTCTAGTCTCTAGCATCTGCTAAGCATGTAAGCTGAATTTGGGTTGAAAATGTCTCATTCTGTGTTAAGTCCATGGTCTAAATTCAAGTTCTGAGGCCAGTAGGACGTGAGAGGGGATTTGCAGCAGTAGCAGGATCAGCGGTTCGAAGTGGACATGCAGTCCAAGGCCTAAAGCAGCACTGAAAACAGAAAACAGAGAGCAGCACTGGCCAAGCACGCTGTAAACAAGCCTGCTTCTTCTTCAGGTCCAAATCATTTAAAGGCATCTTCTCTACTAAAGTGATCTGTGTGTTCTGCTCCCACTCGGTTGTGGTCACTTTGTTTGGTGAAGTGATGGCTGTTTGAGCACATTACTCTTGTTCTGAAGAGACAGGAGATCCATCTGAGTCCGTCCATTCAGCCTTAACAGTGTCTCCAGCACTACAGGCTCAGCTCGGGGCCATCAAGGTAAATTCTCGAAGAATGCTTCTGGCAACATCAACCTTGTACTGGGCGATGACCAGTGCCCTCTTCACATCCTCAAAGGGATAACCCTCCCCCATCAGCTTGGCTATCTTGGCATCCATGGTCTCCAGATCCAGGCTGTGGGGTTTACCTGCCTGACTCTCGGGAGGGATCCTCCTGGGGAGTGGCTTGGGTGGCCTGGCAGGAGCCTGCAAACAGTCTCCTGAGACTTGGAGAGAAAAGGGAGAGGTCATGTCAGAAAATGTCCCTCAAAAACAATCAGAGAGGTCTGTAGACCTGGTTCTGCTCCTCACTAAGCTGAGGCTGGGTGTGCACAGGGAGCCGAGCTATGATTACTTTAACTGATGAACTGAGGAGCCAGCTTACCAGGAGTCAACAAGAGGTGATCCTGTCCAGACAAGAGCCTGTGAGGCTGTGGTGGGACAGCAGAGGAGGCCGAACAGGAGGACAGATCCGAGAAGCTGTGTCGAGCTGGTGGAGGAGGCGGAGGCTGGGAGGGAGGTATGTCCTTAAATGCTGTAACACAGCAGAGGCCACAGACAACACTCAGCACTCCATTAAGATGAACCCTCTGATATGATTCACACATGCCCCTATCCGGTCTACATAAAACAGATGCTGCTGTGTCACTTCATGCAAAGGTGTGGTTGGCATGCAGCCTGTGGGAGTAAAACAAGGAGGCCTTCCCGGAGGCCAGTGTGGCTGGGGAACATGTGGGTGTTAGAGACTTACTGAAGTAAAAACCATCTAGTGAAAAACAAAAGACTCTTTATTCCGATTCAAACTTACCCATAATCATCACAGGAGTGCTCGCCTTTGCCTTGTTCAACAGATACTAAAGTGACGTTCACTTGGCATCAAACCCAAACCAAAAACACATCGATTCATCTTTCTCAAAAGCCATGTCTATTTGAAACCTTATCCTCCGATTTTTCAACATCAGTGAGGGCAGTAACGTCACTACAAATTCCTAAATTAGCAGTTTAACTACATTCTCCAGGAGCAATGTGGAAGCACTGTTGTTTTCTGAGTCATATGCTTTTTAGTAGCTTAGGTATTTTACTGATCAAGTAGTGCAGTATTGTCTTAACATCTACATGTCTGTGAGGGGGGGAGCAGCGCTGCACAGCAGAGCAGCAGCAGAGCTCTCTGTCACAGTCCAAGAACATCCTTTAAGCAGAGCTGGTCGAATGAGTTTGAGTCAAGACCACGATTACAGCCTCCCACAATCACAAAAACAGAGCAATCAGCATGAGACAATCACAGTGCTGCTTTCTGTGCTTGTTCTGCTGTGTGGATGAGTCCCTCTCTCCTCCCACAGCGCTGAGCCTAAACTCGCTGAACAAACACACTCATATTGTTGATGAATGGTGGATAAAACAATCAGTTTTTGAGTCATGGATGAGTGTGGTTCACTGTACAGACTGTAAACAAGTTCATTCAGTGCAGGTCTGCTCCTTTAACATCAGGCAGTGACACTTCCACAGAGTGTTTCAGGGGGAAAGTCTGGTTTGTTTTATTTAATGATGAGACCAACCCTCAATTAGGGATGGGAATTGATAAGATTTTATCGATACCAATGCTATTAATGATCCTGCTAATTGATCCAATTCTTTAACGATTCTCTTATTGATTCCTGCAGATTTTCCGTGTGGGCAAATGTTGGCCTGTAGATTTTCAGTGGCAACAATGTCAAACACACACGTCACAGCATAGATAACTGCTTCTACAAGTTGCTGGTGTTTCCGCTCACTTAAGGTTGTGCAGTAGGCGCTTTTTGTGAAAAATTAAGCCACAATTCTGACCGCTTCTGAACCCTGTCAGTGGAAGGAATTGATAAGGGAACTGATTAGAAAAAAGACTCATGATATTGATACTTTGATGGAGCTGTTAACGATTCTCAACTGGAATTGGTTTTTGATTCTCATCCCTACCCTCAATATACACGTTACGTCTGTGCAGCAGTCCACACGTGCAGCGGCAACTGCAGCAAATCGCCCCCAGTGTCTTCAACAGTCTGTTTCGACAGCCTGTTATGTCTCCAAATTATTTTATCACCTCTAGTAAAGTCGGAATAGAGTTTTTGTGGTTAAATAAGAATAGAATAGTGTCATCAGCATACAAGGCTCTTTAATGTCTGTTGATCCCACTTTTATTCCATAGCATTGTGGGTGTAACCATATTGCTACTGCTAATGGTTCAATTGCCACAGTGAACAAAAAAGGTGAGAGTGGACATCCTTGGTGGCAACCTTTGTTGATTTTAATTGATTTTGAGATGTTCCTATATTTTAGGATTTCAGCTGTAACATTATTATATCCATTTTATACAATTCTTACCAAATCCAAATATATGTAAAATTTTGTAGAGATGAGGCCATTTGACCTTATCAAAAGCTTTTTCTGCATCTAGGGATACAAGAGCTGAATTTGATGTTTCTTTGTTGAAAAGGATAACATTAAATACTCTTCTAACATTGTGGAGGCCTTGATTTCCATTTACAAAGCCATTCTGGTCTGTGTTAATAATACTTGGTAATATACCTTTAAGCAATGTGAAACAAGTCTTCTTACATGGCTGCCATTACCGGATGTCTGACCACAGAGATTTTATAAAAATGTATGCAAACATGTAAATTAATATGTAAGAAGAGTTCAGCCAAACCTTTATGTTCAAGAGCAGACATCATTAAGTGCTGCACAACTAAGAAAGGATTTAAAATGGATGGGGGAAGAAATTATGGTGAGAGAATTAGATTATTTAATCAAAAAGCAGTCCAAATAATGTTTAAAAAAGCTCAAAGGTAAGTGAGGTTGTGTAGATTTTGGAAAAGGTACCTTGAGGGGGCAGCAGAATGTCATAGTCAGAGGACATGTTGGAGAGGCAGATGGTAGGAAGTGGCGCCACCCTGTGGCCCTCTGAGTGTCCTCCTGTAAACACAAGCAGACAATGAGAGTTCACCTACAGACCATGCAGTACTGCCCCCTGATGGCAGGGAAAAACCCATGTACATCACACTACTGATTATTTTATATTTTATTTTATTTTATATACAAACCACTGAAATATGAATTCTGTTTTGTCTTTGGCCAATTTTTCCTTTTACAAAAGACAAAGTAAAAATCAGATCACTCAGCTCGTTTCGCACTTTTAGAATAGATAGGCCTTCCCAAAAGACAATAATAAAAGTTTAAACATAGTAAATACCAACATGTTCCTATTTTCATTTCAGGATTGAAAAAAATGTTTGACTCAACAACATCTAAATGAAAAGTTAAAATTCTCTGAATGTTTTAAAATGTTTCTCAGTGGGTGTGGTTTCAGTTCATCTTTTATTAAGTGGATGTGGTTTATAAATAAATCTTTTCTTCAGTTGGTGTTGTTTATGATGTTTCAGTAGCTGTGGTTTTTCCCTATAGTGGGTGTGGTTTTAGAAAATGTTTTTTTTTAATTGGGGTGTAGTTTGTGATAATGTATTCATCTGTGAGTGTGGTTTGTGGAATTATATTCCTCAGTGCGTGTGTTTCATACTAATACATTCCAAAGTGGGCCCGGTTTGTGATAATGTATTCCTAAGTGGGTGTGGTTTATGGTAATAATATATTTTGGGTGGGTGTGGATGTTGCTAATCTATTCTTTAATGGCCGTGGTTTGTGATAAATTGTATTATATTCTTTAGTGCATGTGGTTTATACATATTTCTTCTTCAGTGGGTTTGGCTTTATGCTAATCTCTTCCTTCATGGGTGTGGCTTATGAGAATTTATTCCTCAATGGGTGTGGTTCATGTTAATTTATTCTTTATTGGGTCTGGTCTATGACAATGTATTAATCTGTGAGTGTGATTAATTGTATATTCCTTAGTGAGTTTTTGATCATTTTTATCAATGGGCGTGGTTTATGTTAATCTATTCATTAATGGATGTGGGTTCAGGAGGTCTTATGAGTCTGTTTAATCTCCTTTTCCAAATCAGGCTGAATTCTCTGTAGATTCTACGACGAAGACGGTTCAGAGTTAAAACAGAGTCTCTTGTATCTTAAACTAAACCATCAGTGTGAAAAACTCACTGGGCTCTGGAGGGAGTGGGATCTTCTCCTTGACACAGGGCTCTGTAGAGCTGGTCTCAGGGCTCCTGGATGACAAAGATTCAGTGTGGTTTGATTTTACTCCTGTTGAAAGGCTGGGGGATGTTTCATTCTGCTGATGCATAATAGACCACTGATACCTGCTGGGCACTGAGAGGCAGATGGGAGCCTGACTCAGGCACAGGTTTGATGAGGGGGTCTGGTAGTCGTCCTGCACCCTCTCCGTCAGTCCCATCTGATGCTCGAACACAGCTCTGCTGCAAGGGTCAGAGGGTTATAGTGTGCGGTCTGGTCAAAGGTCAGCACCTGAGGCTCAGGCTGCAGTAATCAGACACTGTGACAGACGTTGTAATATCGTGTGATCCTAACATTAACCAAGTTTTGAAGTGGCATAAGAAAAACAATCAGAAAGAGTTCTTGGCTTGTGTCAACAGACAGATTGGAGGCTCTTCTCTCAGAAGAGATTTTGTGTTTAATGGATTTACAACAGCAGGTTCACATTAACAGAAGAGTCACAGGACAAGATCATCATATGAAGCTTTCAGGCTCTGTCCACACGTAGGCGGGTGTTTCTAAAAACAGCTGAAAATGCAGATTTTGGACACACTCCACCAGCGTCTGGTCAGGGTGATGTCACACTGCTGTCTTGGGTCACCAGTGAACACGGTCACTCATGAAACAATGACCCTGAGTCTTGTCCAAAACGTCTGCAGCGTTTGTATCATCAGAGCACTTTTGAAGCACTGGACATGTGTTGCTGACCAATGTGGCAGGTCGGGCTTCCATACCAGCACATGCTACGGTGTAGCTGCGTCTCCCTGCTGTCTCTATTTCTCCACAAATTTCAACCCAATAACAGGCCTCTAGAGAAAGTTTAGGAAGAGCCACAGTAAATCTCCTGATTCACTGAATAACTGACCTGAAACCTGCAGAATGAAAGAATCTGAACAAACAAAGAGAGTTTCTCCACAGAGGAGGAGGAGCTTTAACTGTTTTTCTGTTCTGTGACATTCTACCACTGTGGGCATCATACCTGCTGGAATAAGGTAAATGTGGCTCTTTTCTTATTTTTCATTCTGTTTTGGGCATGATAAGTGCACCGCTCGCAGGAAAAATAGGCGAGCCTTTTATCCTTGAGACTTTGTGGCATGAGGGACATGTAGGGCACGTGTGGCTCATACTGGCAGCCAGGCAAGAAAAATTTATCCAGCATGAAGTGGCCCTGAGAATTCAGCTGGATCAGGGGTACTCAGTATTACAAGAACTAGAAGGTTTTTTGAATTCTTGTGTTTGTGAACCTACTCTGACAGCCTTCAAAACTGACTATTAATCTGATTCAAGACAAGTGTGGGTTTATCAAAGTTCAGGGAGACTATCAAACACACACGTCCAAGAGTAAATCACTTAAATCTTTATCTGAGGTCTACGTGACGAGGAGAAAGAGAGTCTGGTCATCCAATTGTATGCACTACATAGGGACATGTATGTCGCTGTGACAGGGAAGCGTGCCTGCAGAACCCGTGCATATGCAGTGAACTTTCCACAGCTGAATACATTGTTTGCGTTTGTGTGTGTGGGTGTGTGTGTCTGAGTGTCCACTTACTTTTGTCTACAAGCAGCTGAAGATGCGCCTGGCCCGTCTCGTGGGGGGAGGATGTCATATTTATCACTGTGTTGAGCTTCATTTGAGGGGGGCTGTATGTGAGGCATGGACAGGAGGTTAACCAGGTCAGAGCTCAGAGGAATGGTCATTACTGTCTTGAGGATTCAAAACAAGGCAACTGGACTGTGTTGAGTTTGTTGGGAAGATGTTTCACTTCTCATCCAAGAAGCTTCTTCAGAAAAGAAAGAAGCTTCCTCCTGCAGGGTGAAAGGACCTCTACAACACTAAAGGTCACAAAGGAAACATCTCTGAGGAAGGAAAATGAAAGGAAGCTCTTCACTGCTTCACAGCACACAAAATCCACACCATCTCAGCACAGAGCACAGTGAAGGAGTTGACAAATGTTCTTCTCTCTTTAAATGCAATCCTCAGGTTTCTAATAGTTGAACCCAAGCTAACGGTTTAGTCTAAAACATGTTTGATGTTCCATCTGTAACTGAAACTGAGGGATGTAGAAGTCGCTCCTCAAAGCTGTCCCACTGACTCTCTGCTTACTCTCACATATACGTATCCTCGAGCAACATCACTGTTCAAGAGGGTGGAGGATAAAAGAGTTAGGCTGCCCTCTGAGTGGGGAAATGAGAACATGTCCTCTCTATTCTCTGTTAAAAACTCTCTTTTCTTGGTCTTGCACACAGTGTAGGCTCTCTCCTGCTTCTCTGTTTAAATTGCAGACTTGGTATTCTGTCTTCTTTTCTGACTTAAAAGCACTCTGTTTCAGCTAGTCCCTGTTTCTCCTCTCATTTATCCCTCTGCTCACTCCTCAGTGTATTTCCTTGTTCCCCCACTGAGTAAAGGTTTTGTGATGCAGAGTGGCATCACATAGACTGTCATACAGGACAGAAAAGCTTCACCTTTAAAATGGAGATCTGAAAAAGCCTGAAGAGTGTGAAATGAAAACACAACAGATAATCTATTTTTTTCATCCATAGAGGAAAATCTTCACCCCTCACAGTTTAACGTAGAGGTCTTAGCCTTACCTTTGAGCTCTCCGAGCTTCCCGTCTTGTCCACTTTGTCATGTAACCTGACAAACTCTGCAGAGAGACAGCTGAGCGGTCTTTCACTCAGGTGAGGGGGGGCGGCTGGTCCTTGGAGCTGCTGCTCAGGTCCGGTCATGTAGTCATCTGAAAGGGAGCTATCTCTGGGGCTGTAGGTCGGCATCTGGGAACCTGCCAGCAAGCTGACAGAAGAAGACGTAGAAGGAGGAGTGGGGAGCCAACAGCTGCGTGACTCTGGGGGGATGGGAGGAGGACGTTCAGGTACAGGTAAAGAGGGCGGGTCCCTCTGGGGAGGAGGGGGTGCTGGAAGAGGCTTGTCCTGCCTCCTGGACATGTTTGGCGAAGACTGAGGAGATGAGTAGACACACTTCCTTAACTGGGACCACAGACAGCAATCCAAACAATCTTGAACAATTTCTTTTAGTTAGTTATTTTTTTATTTTAGTTAGCTGGACTGATTACAGAGTTCTTTCAGTGTATTAGTAGATCTCGCTTCTCCTGCCAGCACAGTTGGTGACATTTCATCAGGAAAGGTTGGTGATCACTGGTTTGTGTCACAGCTGCACTACACTCACAGTGTCTTAAATATTTACATTATCTACCAAACTGCAGGCTGAGTTCACCTGGACAGAAAGAGTAAATAAATAAGAAAAATAAACAAATATAGCCTCATTCTAGGGATGCTTCATACTATCGGGATTGGCAGATAATAGCTTTAAAAGTTAAATGCCAGTATTTGCAGATCAGAACAGTTCTGCTGATATTAACAGCCGTGTTTCTTTTATTTTGGCTGAAACATCAGCAGAATGTATGAATGAACAGTATCAATTCACCTCATTTCTGATGACAGTCTACATTTAGAAATCAATGATTTTTAAGAATAAAGCGACTTTGCTTGTTTGATCATATAAAATGTCAGCATGCAAACGACAAGTCAATGTCAGTTGTGAGAAGAGCCTCAATATAAACTTTTTACATTTGAGGGAGGTCACTGAAAACATCTGCACTTTGACAATAAGTAAAGAAATCTCTGAGAGTCCCAGAAACAAAGATGACCTGCAGTCAAACTTGTGTGTAAACGTGGATGGTGGGTGTTTGGGCAGAGGGAACACAACACAGCAGCAAGTCCTCACAGCCTGTTCTGCTGTAGCAAACACCAGGCACCTCTACTTCAGTCTAACAGGGTCTATGTTATTGAAAGCCACTGAAAACCTCTGATCAGCCAGCCTATTATTACAGATTCCTGTTCATAAAGAGTGGACACTATCATCAATTCTGTTTTGTATTGTAATGAGTTTGTTGTTAAACCCTTTTAAATAATGAAAAAGACAGAGGGCAGGTATTTACCTTTGGGGAACTAGTAGGACTGGAGGCTGGGGAGCGGATGGCACTCTTCTGGATGAGGTCAAGTCGGGGTGGGACAGGGGGAAGGCCGAGGTGCTGAAAACTGTGACTTTGGTCTCCTCCATAAGCCTTTCTATGCTGGCTGACAGGTGAAGAGCTCGGGGACACCAGGGGTGAGTTCTGGCGCTCAGCACAATGCTAAGAGAGAGGAAAACATTAGCTCACTGAAGTCCTTCATTACCAGCTTCAGTGAGTTTTAGAATTAAAGAAAACATTTTGGCTTCACAGACTGTTTACTATGCAACAATATTCACAAAATAAAAAGAGAAAACTTCCCTACTTTAACATCTACAGTGAATTTTTAAGATTTATTTCATAAAGAGTCAAACATGCATCTAAAGATGAGGAGTCTCCATGGATGTTCTGGTTTCGACTTGTCCTTGAATGACTTTTGTAGAGGAATAGGAACAGGAACAGAAACTCAGTGACTGGGTATGAACAAAACCATGACTACTGATCTTCATAAATAATTTGTTTGCCTTGAACTTAATGTCGAGTATATCATTAAAGCAACACTTTAGACCATAATAGTCAAAACACACAAAATCCACTGTGAAGAAGTGGAATTTTTCTTTTGAAACAAACAGCAGCAACTATGTTAAATGTTTTAGGAACCTGTAATGCACATCAGGGTCAACTGGTGCAGAAAAACCTGTTAAATGAGCTGATACAGCAGTTCACAGTTTGGCAGGGACGTGTCTTATAGCCTCACTATTACTCTTCCTTAAGGTGTTATTGGAAAAGTCCATAGTTTTCCATATTCCATATCCCGTTTCGGTATTGAAATTGGACATGAAAGGAAATCAGGGATCAGTGGACTAAACATCCCAAGACTAAGAAAGCCTCTAAGAGCTTCATGCTGAAAATCAGCTGATGCATCTTTTCTGTTCAGAAGTAAAGGTTCTAAAGGAGGGATTTATGAAATAACTCCAAAAATGGGTCTAACTTTGATTGTTTGGTTGGGAATATGTTAAATGGACGTACTTTCCTCTGAATGAGTTTTTAATCAGTTAAAGCAAGAGATAATTTGAGGACTTTCAGCCCTCTTTTCCAGAAAAATCTAGGTGTCCTCACCTTTCTGATGTTGGCCAGTCCAGTCATAACCAAGCAGTCGTCTTTGTCTTCATCATCATCCAGCTCTAGGAAAGGGAAGCTGTGCTGGTCCAGAAAGAAGCACCTGGAGCCCTCATTTCGTGGGTCAAAGGGATCCACAATTATGGGCTCTGTGCCTTTAATCTCACACCGACAGAAAGGGCACCCCTGACCGTCCGACTCCTGGAACAGAAATCAGAATCAGATGATATGAAAAGGAGAGGTCTCACAAACACAGAGACATATATACACAAATATACATTACAAACAGAGAGATACATACACAAATATTTAGTTTCTTTAACACTCTCTGATGTGCAAAAGGCAGAAGACACCCTGGACTGATCTGCAGTCACTCACAGGACTAACATGAGGAGCGTTGATGCGAGGTACACTCCCATAAACACCTGGGGACAGCGTGGAGTCACCAGTCATCCTAACCAGCATGACTGTGCTCTGTTAAAGGTGGAATGAGCACAAAGTAAACTGGCAGAAAGGGGGGGGGATTGACCACACAGAAAGCCTTTTCCAACCAAGAAGTGAACCAGGAACCTTGATGCTGTAACAGACATGACCACGGCGCCATCACATGGCCCTCTTGTCAACTTAAAGCCTCAAATGAACACTCTATGGAAACTTATATTAGAGCTGGCTGACATGTTTTAGGAATAAAATCTCAGATTTTTTCACATAACTCAGTTTCCAATTCTTGATTGGTTCATTGTTACATCTATTTTTAGCTGAATGCTAACATTATCTCAGATATTTCCTTATGTTTTCAAAGACGGTCCCTTTAAAGGCCATGCTAATGTTTTGTTTAAAAGGTACAATAGTTAGGATCATAGAAAGGCTTATCTACATTAACAAGAAAAGCTGCACTATTTCACCAAACATTAATGAAGAACTCTATTATCATTATTCAATTCCATCAAAAAAATTCAAGGCTAAAGTATACCTGTACAAACAATGGCAGGGATGTAAGGGAGCCCAGGGGGATCAAATGAGCAGCAGAGTACTTCAAGGAAAAAATCGTAATTTTTATTCTTTAAATCTTCTGCAACAAAAAAGTCTTACGAATCAATTAAATTAACATATCACCTGGCGTACCAAATACAAAATACCATGAAATTAAAGGTGTACCATACTGTTTGAGGTGAGAGCTTCTCAAAACCCTGTTCACACCTGCAAAAAGCCCTGAAATCATCCTGACTTTACCAGTGATCCGTGTGTGCGAACGCAACAGCCAAGTCTTTTACCCAGACTTTGATAATTACCTTGCAACCCCCTATTATTGTTTCCACATAAAGTCCCAGTAAGCCAAAGTGTGAACGCAACAGCAAATAATCAGGGAGATTCACTGAGGCAAGAGGGGGGGCTGACGGCATCATCCCGTGGGACCAGCACAAAACCAGAAAAGAGAGACTTGACAGGACTAATAAAAACAGCCGCTGCTGTGGGAGAAGTTTGTCTGCTGGTACAGCTACAGCGCTTTTTAACATATTTCAGTAAAGTTAGGATATAGCGTGGCTCTGCTGCCATCATATTATGAAAACTAACTTCCAACCCAAATTTTCGACCTTGTGTCCTGCCTGTGGCGACCTCCACCATCTCTCCTCTGTCCCAGGGCATACTCCCTGCTGAGAGGAGCAAGTTTGAACGACCATGTTGGTGAATTACCCGGGTGAGCTGCCTGGACATTACCCTGATAATATCTGCATGTGGGATAGAGGACATCTTTACACAGCTGTAGTTTTTAACAACATGCCATCTGTCCTGATCAAATCACTGACAGAACAAAATATCCAACCACTGTTATCTCAAATCCATCTCATCAACCCTAATTCCAGCCTTTCAGACTTCTCCTCGACGGTCTGTAGAGCACAAAACAGTCCCCGCAGTGAGCAGGATGTGGAACCACGTGTTAGCAGCCAGCTGTGGGTTTGAGGTGGGTGCTGGCTCCAGTCTGATCTTTAGAGCGGGGGGACAGCCAGGAACCTCCTCTGAGTCAGAGCTGACTGGGCTATTCCCTGTCAGGAGGGTTTCCCCTGCTCTCTGACTCACTTATTCTGCGTGGGGAGGAAACACTTGGTACAGAAGCATGATGAAACATTTACATCTGCATATGGCCGTGATTCAGAGCCAGGAGGAGCATGTGTCACGTACAGCAGGCAGAACAGGAAGTGGGACAAAGATGACGGTATTTGTCAGAAAAGGCAGTTTTCAGGCCCCTGCAGTCACATGTTGGTAACAACAGGTCAGCTGATACAAGGGACTCAAAACCAAACTGGATCAACAAATTAATAAATAAATGAACAGAGAACAGAATCAGAACCTAGTTACAGTACGAACCAGGAAGCATTTAATCTGTCAGCCTTAAACAGCCCAACAGCCTTGTCTCCTCTGAGCTCTGGTTTGGTTCAGCACAGTTTAGCACGGTCTGGGGCAATAAACCCTGATCTTGTTTGTGTTTCCACTGCCAGCTGGACCTTCACTTGAGGGCGTGGATGTGAGCCGTGAGGAGAGGGTTGTGCAGCCTACATGGCTATGTGACGTCACAGCAGTGACACTGTGCAGTGGTCTGAAGCAGAGCGAGATGATAAACAGAGAGCACCAGTGGAGGACCTCCAGGTCTCCATGATCATTGTTTCAGGGGGACAGTCTTCACAAAACAGCAGTGAACAAATCACTTTAATCCACGGCTTATCCAAACATGGAGAGGTCTGTGTATTTTCGCTGCTGTCGTGTGAGGATTAACGATATTTGTGACCAATAAAAAGACTGCAGTGTTTTTAGCTCCACCCTTAAGGCTCGGTCTGGTACCCTCAGCACCCCTGCAGAGGATAGAAAGCGGGTAGGCCCGGGTCACTTATTTGGGTACCTTCTCTCCTCATCTCAAAGTGGAAACATCAGCAAACACAGCTGAGTATCTCTATCGTTTTGGGGCAAGGAGGGAGAAGTTGGCACAATCCAGAGAGCACTCGACAGCCCCTCCAGGATTCTACAGATTATTTTCAGAGCAGAAAAAAGTGCCAACAAAGCTGCAGACAGCATCCATGCTCATCTCTATGAGCAGCCATTCTTCACACACCCACTGTCGTCATGCTCTCCATAAAGGACAGTGATTGGCCAGTGTGTTGGACGATCCTTCTGTCAATCACATCTAATTTTGGTCAATTAGATGTTGTAGTGGGCGGGTGCTGCTGCAGAGGAGTAAGGAAGCACCTTTTTCATCTAGAAATGTTCTCAGTGTTGATCTTTGTCATTATTTAATGAAAAAATGTTGTCAAGTTCTGACAAAAACACCTCTATAGCAGGAGGTGTCCATGCTGATCTCTACAACAGCAGCTCTTATAGGTCTACAGCCACCTCCTAGCTCCCGCCTCTTTCTCCTCAGAGGACACTGATTGGTCAGTGCCTTTGCAGAGCGAGCTCAGACACTCCAGCTTGTATCTTCAGTGCAGATCCAGGTGTACTGCAAGGTAACCCCCACCCCCCAGGATAACAGTTATACTGTACCTGCCAGGCTGTGAGGCAAGAAGTACACATAAGATGACCACAGGGCTCAATCTTGACGTCTTTGTCGTTTTCAGCACAGATCTTGCAAAGCTGGAAGGTAGAGCCCATCTCACAGTACAGCTCATACTGCTCCTGTTCAGACAGAGAATACAGAACATGTATGAGGAGATAAACATGAATAAAACACACAAATGCACACACACACACACACACACACACAGACATTACAGTCGACTTGTGCCCAATGTCTCTGCTGCAGCTACATAGAATAGAACAGAAGTTTATTGCTTCTGCACAGGTACAAGTCAGCACAGGTGCATTCTATCACACTCTATTCTACATCTACTATAAACAGCTAAGACCTCTTTAATTAGCTCAAACTGCTGCTAGATGACCTCATCCAAAGACTTAAAGAGTCGTCTTTAAAATCCAATCATCCACTGACCAACAGTGAGCAGTAGACCCATCTGAGAAAGACCCCGCGCTCTTTAGAAGATACATCATGTCTAACTTTGCCTTCAACATAACCAGCCAGGGGTTTCCCGTTCTTTCCAAACATAATCAAGTTATTGGGCCCTGCTGTGGTCAGTGCGTGTTGTTGTGTGAGAGCAGCATGTTGGCAGAGCCGTGTGTTTGCTCTCAAAGGGTCACAGGTCCAGCCAGAAGACTGCAGCTGAACCAGAACCAGACATCTGTCACCTGCCTCAGTTTGACAGGCACCAACATTACTAACCACACACTCACACTCACACCCACACACACTCACACACACACACACCCACTTGGGTCACTTTGATGTGATCATGAGGGGTGGGCTCACATAAACCAGTGAGGTCGGGGTTGTAACTGCGGCCGTCAGGGAAGAGGTAGCTGCGGAGGAGAAAAAGCTGAAATAAGTATAAAGCTGAGTGTTCACAGATATTTACAGTGAATATTTTAAATACATGTTTTATTCATTTTAGAAAGGCACAACGAAGCTCTTCAGCTGCTCTCAGTTTTTAGAGAGCCCCCAACATGCAGCTCCATCCCCCAGCTCAGCATTTAGCTAATCTGAAGGATTATTTTTATAATTATTGTTATTATTGTTGTTGTTATTGTTGTTGTGATGAAATTGTTTTAACTAAAATAGAATAAAAACTCAGACAAACCCCTTCATATAAAGACCCCGGTCTGAATTCAAGGACTTACAATATGCACACAATCACTGTAGATCTGTGCTACATAGACTTGGACTAAGTGATTTCTGGGTGGGGGTATAATCAAGTCAGAGCTGCATGTCATCATTACAAAGAACAGGAGAAAGAAATATAACAATAACTACTATGAAAATGTCACATACACTACCAGTCAGAAGTTTTAGAACACCCCAATTTTTCCAGTTTTTTACTGAAAATTATTCAGTTTAATGTCTCATTGCACTCTGAAATGAAAGCATAAGCAATTGGAGTAAAAAAAGAAATCATGAAATCAATTTATAGGCCAAAATGTATTCTAAACTCTTGACTCATCAAAGTAGCCACCTTTGGCAGATATAACAGCTGAACACACTTGTGGCATTCTTTTTACAACAGAAATCAAATATTCTTCAGAAGGTTCTTCCCACGTCTGTTGCAGAAGTTCCCATAAATGCATGGCACTTGTAGGTTGCTTTGCTTTTACTCTTCTGTCCAGTTCATCCCAAACCAGCTTGATGGGGTTCAAGTCTGGAGACTGTGCTGGCCACTTCATGTTTTCAAGCTTACCATCTTGTTCTTTTTTCCTGAGGTAGTTCTGGCACTAGCTTGGATTTGTGTTTTGGGTCATTATCTTGCTGTAGGATGAACCTCTGACCAATTAGGCGCATACCAGAGGGTACTGCATGGTGCTGCAGAATGCTGTGGTAGCTGTTTTGGTTCAGGGTGCCTCTCACTCTGTACAAGTCACCAACCCTGGATCCAGGAAAACAGCCCCAGACCATCACACTTCCTCCTCCATGTTTGACAGTTGATGTCACACACTGTGGAACCATCCTTTCAACTACTCGACGGCGTACAAAGATCCTGCGTGATGAACTGAAGATTTCAATTTTTGATTCATCAGTCCATAATACATTCTTCCAGTCTTCAGTAGTCCAATGGCGGTGTTTCATGGCCCAGGTAAGCCTCTTTGTCTTATTCTGATGTCTTAGCAATGGCTTTCTTGCTACAACTCCTCCTGTCAAACTTGCAGCTCAAAGTCTTCTCTTCACAGTTGAAACTGAGACTTGCTTACTATGACCACTACTAAGCTGTGCTTGAAGCTGTTGTCCTGTGAGCTGCCTGTCACGCAAACTGTTAACTCTTGTGGCTTTGGGTCTGCCAGACCTCTTCCTGTCAGAGTTTGACAGGAAGTTTGACTTTCTTTGCAATTTGTCTGTAAGAAAGACCTACATTTTTAAGTGTTATGATGGTTTGTCTCTCTTCCATTGGTAATTGCCTTTTGCTTTATGCAGACAGAGGGGGCTGTAAGCAATCAAGAAAAGTTGGAACACCTGTAGGAATTAGTAGAGCCAGCTTTCAAGGCTTGATCAAACTTCATTGCTGCAGAACAGCTTTAAATTGTGAACCCATTTCATGTTCTCTGAAAGAGGCCTTTTAGTATACTTCTGAAATGTTACAATTTTTCAGTTTTGAGAAACCTAACCCTTTCTGATCACTGAAATAACTTGAAACTGACAAAAGTAATAATAAATAAAAATTTACTGAAAATTAACTAATGAAAATCACACATTGCTTTTGAATTTTGGTTAAACAGAATCATTTTAAAAAACAAAATAATGAAACTGGCCTGGACAAAAATGATGGTACCCTTAACTTAATATTTTGTTGCACAACCTTTTGAGGCAATCAGGCAATTTCTGTAACTCTCAATGAGACTTCTGCACCTGTCGACAGGTATTTTGGCTCACTCCTCACGAGCAAACTGCTCCAGCTGTCTCAGGTTTGAAGGGTGTCTTCTCCAGACTGCATGTTTCAGCTCCTTCCACAAATGTTCAATAGGATTTAGATCAGGGCTCACAGAAGGCCACTTCAGAATAGTCCAATGTTTTGGGTCATTATCCTCTTGAAGGACCCGTGACCTGTGACTGAGACCAAGGTTTCTGACACTGGGCAGCACATTTTGATCCAGAATATCTTGATAGTCTTGAGATTTCATTGTACCCTGCACAGATTCAAGACACCCTGTGTCAGATGCAGCAAAGCAGCCCCAGAACATAACTGAGCCTCCTCCATGTTTCACAGTAGGTACAGTGTTCTTTTCTTTGTATGCTTCATTTTTGCATCTGTGACCATAGAGCTGATGTGACTTGCCAAAAAGCTCCAGTTTTGTCTCATCTGTCCCAAAGGACATTCTCCCAGAAGCTTTGTGGCTTGTCAATATGCATTTTGGCAGACATCAGTGATGTCCTCTATTAAGTCCACTTTGGCTTTGGCTCTTTGGCTTGAACAGGGACCGATGACGCGATTTGATACTGATGTACCTTGACTTTGGAGTTCACCTCTAATCTCTTTGGAAGTTGTTCTGGGCTCTTTGGTTACCATTCGTATTATCCGTTGCTTCAATTTGTCATCAATTTTCCTCTTGCGGCCACGTCCAGGGAGGTTGGCTACAGTCCTGTGGACCTTAAACTTCTGAATAATATGTGCAACTGTAGTCACAGGAACATCAAGCTGCTTGGAGGTGGTCTTATAGCCTTTACCTTTAACATGCGTGTCTATAATATTCTTTCTAATCTCCTGAGACAACTCTCTCCTTAGCTTTCTGTGGTCCATGTTCAGTGTGGTACACACCATGATACCAAACAGCACAGTGACTACTTTTCACCCTTTAAATAGGCAGGCTGACTGATTACGAGTTTGAAGAGACACCTGTGATGCTAATTTCAGGACACACCTTAGTTTGACATGTCCCTATGGTCAAATCATTTTCAATCGATAGATAGATAGATAGATAGATAGATAGATAGATAGATAGATAGAAACACTACTTGTCTGTGATGCTTAAAGATAGCTGTATGAAGCTGACTGGCCCTGCACAGTAATGATGAATTAATAAGCACCTTATACATATGTGGAGGGATGGTTTTCCCTCTCTTTCTGAAACATCAGTTGTTAAATAGCTCCATGTTTTGTAGAAATCATCACCTGATCAATGTACTCTCATCAGACACTGCTATTCTGCTATTCCCACTGCATTTATGGGGGCCATAGGCCAGCAGGGTCTACAGACTGGCTGTATTAATGTCTATGAAGAGGGTCTGTGGGTGTAGGGTGTGTCCCTGAATACTCACAAGCCTTCCCTGTACCCGTCGATGAGGGCCTGGAACAGCGGTTTGTTATGGGGGATGGTCTGCAGAATGTTGCCGTCATTGGTGACATAACCAATGGCCCACTGGCCGAGCCGCGTACAGCTCAGTCTGAAAATGTAACTGAGGAGAAAGAGGACGGAAAAGACACCCAATAATTACACCAGAGATTCATGAAGACTTTATTTGTTAGAAACTTTGATTCAAGAGCAACATGTTTTAACATTTACATTCAATCATATTGAAAAAAGGAATGTCATAATTCAACATTTGTAATCAACATGCTGCGAGTTAAAATATGGTGTATTTATTTTAAATGAATCATGTGCTAGGCCCAACCTCCTTCAGCTTTTTTTCTACTTACCATCTAAAACCACTGAAAGGAGGAGTCACTGTTATTTAAATAACTTTGGTACTTTATTAATTATTACCTTTGTTAAAAACCCCTTCAAAAGATCTGGTGTACTTCCTGATATAAAATCAAACTCGATATTAAAACATAACGACAAAACGATACACAAGCCACAGGATCTTCACGTCCTGCATACTCAACCACAAAGGTCTGAAGAACTGTGAGGCTTCGCCTGGCTCCTGCACCAGTCTACCTGTGACCCCCTTTTCTCTGTCTGGGATGACCACCTGTGCTCAGGTGTGCCTTTAAAGTTGCCATAGCAACAGCAAAGTTGACATTTAAAAAAAAATCCTGCCACAACCCATACTAACAACACTATTTGTTACTGTTACAGCTCCAAACAGATTTAACCACTGCAGCAATAACCTGAGTCTGTTTACCGCTCCATGCTGAGGAAAAAAACTGTTTTTTCTATGAGCTGTTCATCTTTCTTACTTTTACAATTAACTGGTCAATTTATTGCATTTCTCCTCCACGTCACACGGAAGCATCTCTGTTACAAACAGGAAATTAATACATTTGACTGACAACTTTACACTGCAAAAACTCAGTCTAGGCAAGTGTGTTTGTCTATTTTCAAGTAAAAAAAAATCCAAAACACTTGTACTAATCCACATTCACTTAACCAGTCCAGATAAATATCTTACTTTAAGGAATGAAAGGCAAAAATTAGGCACTGAATTGCTTGTAATGAAAAGAAAATATCTGCCAATCAAACAAGAAAAGGTTTGACTCAGTGAGGGTCTTAAATGAAGGTTTAACATCTGCTCAAGTTAAATTTGTCTTGTCTTATTGGCAGATTATTTTATTTTTATTACAAGCAATTCCAGCCTTATTTTAAATTTTCTTTTTTAATCTTCAAATAAGATCTTAATCCAGACATGTTAGGAAATTGTGGCTTCGAGTAATTCTAGTGAGATTTTTTTGTCTTGAAATTGGACAAATACTCTCACCTAGATCTGAGTTTTTGCAGTGTAAGCCCAAGATAAAGTTTCTTCTACAGTCTGAGTTTTGTCACCAAGCTCAACAGGAAATGACATTCACCATATAAACCTGATGTGATAGGAAAATCAAACCACTTCTGCTCTGAATGTCTATTCATGTTTCCAGCTACATTTAAAGTACTTTCTGCCACCTAATCTTCTCCTCAATAACTCACGCACACACGTCACACACTGCTGACATGTAGGGTTCAGCTTTACTGTCCAAGTACAAAGTAAAAATGATAAAGTCAAAGCAAACATGTTAAATATGAGCTGAAGTGATCACTTTAGGAGACAGATCAGAAACAGGGAGCACTCCTCTCCTGAGACACCACTGCTGTTACGGCTCATTTCACATTTATGCTATTATTGTTTTTAGCATTGCATTTGTATTATTGAACAATAATTGTATACTGACTAGAACAAAGAGAAGAGACCACATTTGTCCTGTATTAGCTTCTCTGCATTGGCTTCAATAAAATCAAGAATAGAATTCAAGATTCTTCTTCTCACCTACAAAACTCTCAGTGGACAGGCACAAATTTATCTTAAAGAGCTTGTAGTGCCGGACAACCCCTCTAGAACATAACGCTCCCAAAATGCTGGCCTGCTCGTGGTACCATCAGTCTCTAGAAGTAGTATGGGAGGTAGGGCTGAACGATAAGGACAAAATTTTATATCTCGATATTGATGCCAGATATCTCGATATCGATACGATACGACTACGGGTTCGGTGAAAACCAAGCATTTTTCAGAAAAATAAAAACATCATAATACAAAAGAATGTGGAAAGTGCAGTTTTAGCGCAGGGGAAATCTTTATCGTTTATATTGTTGCTTTTCGATATTAATATCTTGAATGTTCATATCTCGATATCGATACAATAACGATATATTGTTCAGCCCTAATGGGAGGTAGAGCCTTCAGTTATCAGGCTCATCTTCTCGGGAACTATTTACTGACCACGGTTCAGGAGGCAGACACCCTCTCTACCTTTAAGGTTAGACTTAAATCACTCCTCTTTGATAAAGCTTTCAGTTAGGGACCAGCTCACAGTACAGTTTAGACCCATAGTAAAGATGCAATAGGTTTAGACTGCCTGAGCTCCTCCCTCTCTATCTCTCTATCTCTCTGTGTTTGCTCCTGTACTCGTCTCTGGTTTTTGTCTTGAAGGCTGCTCTGGATCATTGGTGTCGACGTCCTGCTGCTGTGGACCTGCAGAGCTTCATACTGCTACAGTCACAAATACTGGGCCTTTCCTTTAGCCTCGTTCCATCATCATTACAGTTCCTGATATTAACTCAGAATTATCAGCCAACTGGAGAACACGGTCGTCTCTGCAATGTCCACCAACATCTGTCCTCTCCACTGTCGTCAGAGTTGTTCATGTTAATACTGGAAAGACCTCTCAGTCATGTTTGTTATTAAATATCCCACCATGACACCTTTACAGAGAGGAGAACCCTCTTAAAATTGAGATGTCTCATATCAAGGGGCTAACCTCTCAGACATTTTTACTCAACAAACAATAACATGATAAAGACAGTTTCATAAATTTGTCTATCCTGAACACTCATATCAGTCTCTCTGGTTCCTCATGAAACAGATGAGCTTCACTACACTAAAGATACACCCTGGAGGAGAGGAGCCACACCACAAAGGTTTCTCACCACAGTTAAGCCATTTTAATCTAATACTCTGACCCACTTCTCCTTAAAGGGACGGTTCAGTCATTTTTAAGTGGGGTTGTTCAAAGTTTACTCGAACAGTTAGTATATTAGCCACAGTGATTGTGATCAGCTCTGCCCCTGTAAGGAGAGAACCAGCACAGAGTTTAGCCTTTACATGGCTTCAAATGGGGCCAAGCACTCTGCATAACAAACCAACAAAAAAAAACATGGAGTGATTATTCGTGGTACTGTACAAATTTACAGTGCTTTTGTTAAAGATCCATTCACTCCAGGGAAAAGGACAGCTATCCCCTGGAGTGGGTCAATGTTGTACCAACACAAAGGGGCTTGATGGCAGAAAAGCTTAAAAAAAAGTGTTCAGTGCGGGGTAAAATCACCCCTATACTGTTTTTTAGTTCAATTTTACCAAAAATTGCGTTAACTACAGGACGCTGTTGGCCCTATTTGAACAGTTTATAGTCGTTCTCTCTTCACTTGGACAGAGTTGATCAAAACCCCCATGGCTAACATGTTGTGAACCTTGAACAACCTCAGAAATAGTGTTCTTTTTTTCCTTTATCTCAGACATGTATACTTTTCACCTTCCTTGACATGTTTTGGCGGAAACTTCCGCTTTCCTCAGAAGTGTCACTTGGTGGTGGGTGGGACGTGTCATATCGCAGGGAGGCGTGATCGACACCAGCTGATATGACACGTCACACCTACCACCAAGTGACACTTCTGAAGAAGGCGGAAGTTTCCGCCAAAACATGTCAAGGAAGGTGAAAAGTATACATGTCTGAGATAAAGGAAAAAAGAACACTATTTCTAAGAAACTGTAGACATACTGAACACAATTCAGCTTAAACAACCTCACCTACAAATACTGAACTACCCCTTTAAAGTGTTGGACTGTGACAGAGCACTCTGCTGCTGCTCTCCCTCTTTGATGAGGGAAATGTGGCTGGTCTGAATGCTACTGCACTGCTTCATCAATAAAATAACTAAGCCACTGAAAAGCTAATGGACTCAGAAAACAACAACACTACCACAGAGCTCCTGGAAAATGTGACTGTGCATCACCGCCGCCGATGACGCACCACATCATCAGAAGGACAGCCCTGGTCCATATGCCAGGCATTTAGGAGACCTTTAATGATTTCCTTTGTATGAACTCTTGTTTTAAAGACATTTAAGGAAACACAGATGCAGCAGACTGACAGAGCAGCATATGACCAGTTCAGTTCAGTTTTGCCACCTCCTAACACACAAGGACCTGCAAAGACAAAGAGTTGAAGGAGTGTTTGGTAATCATCTAGCTGCTGCTTCACTACAGCTGTAAAAGACCCAGCTTCACACCTCTGTGTGCTTAGCCAGCAGGCAGAGTGAGACTCAACACAGTGTGGCAGCAGCTCAATCCACCGAGTCAGTGAATGCAACACCATCAGTCTTATCTCGAGAGCCACCTGCACAGGGTCTATTCATGCCTGCCTGAGTAAAAAAATGAGTTTTGTTGACAGGACCTCTGACGGTGGAGACCTTACCTTCCTGGCTTGTTGATGTACTTGTGCAGCCGGGCCTTGACCTCGTCGTAGGTGAGGAACGCCATGTAGCCGGGGTGTGTTACTGCCAGGAAATTCCAGTTCCTCAGAATTGAACTCCATGGCTGTAAAAGATCATTTGACACTTATTTATTTTGTATATTTGAGAGCATTTTACCATTATTATTGTGATTTTCATACACAGACATCAGTGTGACCATTCAGACAGCTGGAACGCTAGAAAAAGCATAAACATGTATTCAGCTTTGTCTAAAAATAGGTTTTCTGTAGTCCAAATCATTGTGGGCATTGATGCTAGGTCTCTGTAAATACTAACACAATTATTCAAATATGAATAAGTAAATATGACACATCTGCTGAAAAAATAAAGTAGTTATATTTCAAGGAGAATGGGGCTGTAATGGCTGGTAATTTTTCTCTAACACCTTTACATGATAAATGGATGCATTCGTAAGGGACAATAAACTCAAATAACCAATAACAACCATTTTACCTGCATTGAAAAAGTAAATCTAGCCTGAATTCTGCTTTTAGATGTGGCTCTACATAAATAAAGACTAACTGGCTGGTTGATCAGTTCACGCAGCCATGGGGTTGAATCTGTTGACTTATAAGCCTCAAAGAAAAAGCTTTATGAGAAATGTCCAAACACACTTTTTAAAATCCATTTAAAGGCTTTTTAAGAATCGAGCTAAGACTAATTTAATATAGTTACTGCACGACCGAACAAACATCATCGTCTCTGCTGTGGCTGTATTGCTTATGCTGAATTTCTAATTTGTTGACGTGAGATTGTCACTTCATAAGCAGGGGTGTGTAATAATGATTTAACAATACAGTCTCAGAGCACACTGCTCCAATGCCAGGGTCACACTACACGATTTAAGCATGATTACAGCCGGATGTGTTTGGGACACATCGGCTACAAAAATCGGTCGCTCTGTCTTGTGTAGTGTGTCATAATGACCAACAACCACAGACGAGTCTGAGTGACCCACAACTCCACGACAGAAAGTCGAACAGGTTTGATTTTTGTCCTGCCTCTTACGATTTGTTCCTCCACGTCAGAGACATTGACCAATGAGAGCACAGAGGGCTCTGCATGTGCAAAAATTACAGATGTTAACAAACCAAGGTTTGTGACGTGAAAGCTGCGAGACAGAAGAAAAGTCTGCAAAGCTCTGAAAAACAGCATCTCTTCTGCTGTGCTGAAGAAGAGCTACAGACTGTAAATGTTGGAGAGAAATGACAGAGGAACACGGTGAGACACTGCTTACATTTATCAGCAAACTAACATCTCATTCAGCGTCATGTTTGGAGATACAAACTAATGTCCTGTTCTCTAAAATCAGTCTGTTTGTGGTCTCGGTCAGTTTCAGTCGTGTTGTCTGTCATGCTCATTGGGTGAGTCGCTGCATGAATTTAAGTCTTGGTGGTTGCCTAGCCTGACCTACCGACTGTTTCATAGATTAAAAAAATCGTGTAGTCTGACCTCAGCATAAAGAAGGACATAAGACAGCATGTGCATGTATGTATATGGACAAAAAATGTTTTAACGTGCTGGGTACGAGCTGTTGTACTTTTCATCTGAACAGACCAAAATAGATTTGATAAAGAAGATCTGTTTAAACATGAAATTTGACAATTATGAACTCACACAAATAAATTAAGATTTAATAAGACTTTTATGACCTCATGTTTAAAACCCCGTGTCTATCAGAACCATGAGATTCATTCCCAGGCCTTCAAGAATGAATTAGATAATTAATGTAAAGCTGGCCTACTCCATAGATGTGCACCTGCAAACAAAACCAATTCTTTCCAGTTAGTGCTTACATACAAATCCATTTACACCAGAAGCTGGAGCTGCTCCAGAACAGAAAATGGTGCCTAAAGGTGCGTACACACCGAACACGACTTTGCGACCTCAGCGACCACTCTCCATGTAAAGTCAATGTACGGCTGCGATGGGGCGGGGCTAACCCTCCCGCGACGCGACGGATGTGTCCTGGGCAACCACGTCGCTCGGCGCTTAGTCGCCAAAGTTGAAAAGTTTAAACTCTCTCGGTGATGACGCATGTGGCTGTGCGGCAACAGCCAATCAGCGTTGTGTGGGTGTGTGATGGTACCCGTGACAGACAATTTTCATTCCGGTTCACAGAGTGACAATCCACCTAGACGGGACTGCAGAGAACTCACAGAAGATGCTGCAGGGCCAGCAGCTGCAGTGTTTTGTGGCTGGTAGGTGAATGAAAAGGATACAGTTGGAATAATGTCAGCTAATATATCCTATTATATGATATATGATATGATTGCAATGAAACTCGAGCGGGCATGATGTCACTGAGTGATGGCGACCAAAATGAGGTATTTATGGACACACGACGTGACTTCAGTGGGGGACGCGATTTTGGTCGCAAAGTCGCGTTTGGTGTGAACGCAGCTTTAGATAAACCTCAGAATATCAAATAAGCCAAATGCCAGGAAGAGAGCCTGTCAGTCAAAGTGATCAAACCCCAGTCATGATTTTCAAACTTCAAAAACTTGATTTATGTGGAGACCATAAAGGAAAAAGAAACAAATGTGTCAAGTGAAGGTTTAAAGTATTTGCTCTCAAAGTGCAGAGTCTCACACCAACATATCAGTCGACATTGTTTCAGCAGAAATCTGACAAACATCACCAAAACCACTCTACAATGAGACAAACAAAAGGAAAAAAAAGTCTAATCTAATTTAAAGGGCAACCATCATGTTTTTAAAGTTTAAAAACAAAATATATAATATACCTGTCCACTTGTGACTTACTTCTGCTTGCATATTTGTGTACTGAGAGAATTAATTTTCATGGAGGCCATGCTGTTTCTTTAAATGTGACAACAACATATGTCTGTCAAGAATACTAGAGGGGAAAATACATTTATAAGCAAAAATGACAAAGCCTTGCACAGAAAATATAAGTGACCTGTAAAAACATAATCATATCTGACACATTACAAAATATTTTCAGGCTTTACAAAGTACTGAGGTTGGAACTTTTGGTGGGAACTTTGCAGTATTAGTCTGAAAGCCTCAAAAACGTAATCAACTGTGAAAGAGATCTCAGCGACATTTATCTGTGAAGAATTCTACAAAGAGAAACCTGCTGAAGGTTAAATCATCTCTGCCACGCGAGTCAAAAATGAAGTGTTTGGCAGGTCTAAAAATCCTTTATGTGAGCCTACCTGGAAGAGGCGTGTGAAGATGTCGAACTCAAACACAGAAATATAATCGTTGCAGGTCAGGTCGATGGTTGATTTGAGGGCCATGGCCTCCAGGCCTGAGCTGATGAGATGCACCTCATGAAGGCACTGTCGGAAAACTTTCCACGGGACGATGGTCCTATGAGAGAGCAGCAAGTCTAATCACAGACTCCTGATGTGCAATCACAGTAAACAAGCAGCAAAAATCTGCTTTAAAAGGTCTCATCTGACCAGCTACGAAAAATCTGTGCAGAGTTTTTATTAAATTTGGGACACCGCTGACTGCAGAATTCATTCCACAAGGCCAACTGATTTAGTCCGCTGTGAACAGTGTCCACCTGACATGACGTTCTAACACACAGTATTAAACTTTTTTGGGATATGTGTGCTTCTTCTTTCTTTCTCTAAATAACGCTTGACCATCAAACTCTGACAGAAATATCAAACATAACTTACCGTTCACCAAAATATTTCCTCCAGAAGTCTGCAGCATCAGCCTTGGTGATCCTGAAAGTGTCTCCTTGGAACTGTCCTCCTGGGAAAATAGCTTTGATTTCAGCCAGCATATGGCTGAATATCAGAGACAGCTTGGTCAGATTTCTCCTGAAAGAGACCAAAATAAAGGAGACTGTCAGTGACAGAAAGACTTTCAGGGACAGACGGGTTAAATGGAGAGAAAGTAAGCTGACCAGAGAGGGTCAGCTTACTTAGAAGTTTTCATAAATTTACTTATTACTCACTTACCTAAAACAATTTCACTTATTACCAAGTATTTGATACTTTAATTTGAAGTCTCCTCCCAGAACTGATGTAAAAAAGGCTCAACTCAAAGTTTGAAAAAGACAGCAGAGATTTTTGGATCTTTAGCAGACACAAACTCTAACACAGAGAACGTTTGGAGCTGTTGGAGGTAACAGCTCTCTATCCTCATCAATGCATGTTCACATTAAGGGGCTTGTTTTAACATCGCAACTGCAATGTGCACTGCAGTTATACAGCAGGATGTGCACGTCTCAAATCACATTGTGCTTGCAAATGCAAATGATCTCATATCCTCAATAAAAGTCTGCTTGATATCACGACTCAGTGGGCATGCTAGGAAAACAGATCATGGTTCACTTGGTGCAGAGTTTGTGTGTTTCCTGCACATCACAGATACAGCGCTGTTACAGTTTGAGGAATAAACATGTAATCTGGAGACCGGCTTTTTAGTCATAGTCATAAAAAACAGTTTTTAGCGAACATCTTAATGAACATAGACATTTGTTGGGACACTTTGCATGTTAAAAAAATCTTAACTGCAGTATTCGCAGACAAGCATGGGGTTGCTCAAAACATGTCAAAAATGGTGATCAACATGGGCAACGAGTGACACAACTGTGAGCCATGAGTTTCCTAGCAAAGTTTGAACAGAGCATGTTTTTACACGCTCCCTCTGTATGTGTGTCACAGCAGTCTTTAGACAGCTGAGTTAAAGGTCCAATTTAAGTTGTTGCTTTTAGTAAAACAACATTAATCTGGTAAGTTTCCTTGAAAACTCTCTACAGATATTTCACATGAAGGAAACATCTGAAGTATCATTTTAATCCAATATTGCTCAGCCGTCACTGTGACAACAGCCCAGCAACAAAAATAACTCTGAAAGTACCAGAGGAGGACGTTTTAACTTAACTCAGGTGTGACTGAGTGATGTTTCTGTGCACTTGTACTTTTGAGTAATTTTTCAAACCAGTACTCTTTTACTCGATGAACTGTACAAATGTATATTTGTCATGACATCTGTGTGCTGAGAAAAATAAAAAGATAAAAAAATAAACATAAAGCTTTTCATCAACTACTGCTGATGAAAAAAAAATGATGATCAATATTTTAAAATACGGATAATTTGATTTTCAGTGCTGATACCAAGTTAAGTATCATTATATTAAATACTGAAAACATACTTTAAACTGAATACATACATATTTATACATATTTGTTCAAATTCAGGACAGTGTTCCTGTGCAAAATTAGACTTGGACAGTTTTCAAAATACATGTCATTTTTTTGGCAGATTAACACTAAATTAATTTGGTTAATTAATTTAGTCTGCTGCATAGACCGATGCTTCTTCTTATTGAAATACGATGGCCGTCTTTGAGCCTGCTTTCTGACCCTACATTCAGTTTTTGTGGTTAATTAAGACCAATGTAGTGTGCAGAAGAATAAACATGTCTTTTTTACAGTTTACTATCAAAGGGTTCAACTTCAGTGTGAAAAAGATGGCTGTCTCTGAGTGATGTTAAAGCATCAAAGTTAATTTCATGAGCTTTAAGTCAAATATTTGGTATTTATTTCATTTCATTTCCATAAAGGCTTTACTCTTTGTGCAAACTTTGTGTCATGTGTCAGCAGACTGGACGTATTTGTGGAGCAGTGAGTAAGGCCAGCACTGACCTGAGATCACACACGGAGACAGTGACACACAGACATACACCAACCAGATGCTCCGAGGCTCTCTGCCTCGCGCCTCTGAGGTTAAACTTCCTCTCCAGATGGTTCTACTTTAGAGAAGCTTCCTGATCTGAGCCGGGCCTTAGATACTCCATGTGGCTTCATCAGGATCATCTTGCTGCCTCACTGATCTGGGCAGGCCGACTCTTACCAGTGCTGTCAGTATTACATGCATGTTTTTCTGTACACGGTTAGTGATGGTGCTGCTGCACTGTGATGCTGATTTAAAACATGCTGAGGTCATTCAGCAGGAAACACTTCCTGTCCTCACAGTTCAGTCAGTAAATCACATCCCACTGATCCTCCACTTATGACCACCACAGGAACACAAGATGAAGACTGTTAGTTCATGCAAATAGCTAACTAGACAATCATGTGGCACATCTATGTGTACTATATCTATATGTATTGCCTGAGCATTGTTGCTGACCATGTCCATCCCTTTATGACCATAGTGGGCCATCTTCTGATGGAGACTTCCAGCAACTCCATGTCTCAAAGCTCAGATCATCTTAGACTGGTTTCTTCACTGTACTCCAGTGGCCTCCACAGTCACCAGATCTCAATCCAATAGAGCAGCTTTGGGATGTGGTGGAGCAGGAGATTCTCATTATGGATGTTCAGCAGCTGTTTGATGCTGTCATGGAGATATGGACCAACATCTCTGAGGGATGTTTCAGGACCTTGATGAATTTAGGCCTTGAAAAATGAAGGCAGTTCTGAGAGCAAAGGGGGTCCAACCTGGTGCTGGCAAGGTGACCATCACAATCAAGTAAAAATCGAACCCGGATTGTTCGAGAATTTAAAAAATGTGACATAAACTGGAGTGTGAAGGGAGCAGACCTGCCAGACGTGTTCCCTGAAACCCTGGTCACTCTCAGTTAGCGTCATCATCAGGACCACCGTTCTCTCTGAAACCACAAAACCAACGCTGTAGATCCTGGAGAGGCCGAAGGTTCTACCACACTGGGACAAATTGGGTTGCTTATGTGAATACACTTTTGGGTCAATGTATACACGGACTGGATCTTGATTTTAATTACAGCAAAGTAATGATGATGAAGCGAGCCTCTTAATCTGTGGTCATGCTCTGATGACAAAACACTGATTAAGGTTTGATTAACACCAGTCCAGGTAACGTGACAGGTAAGTCACAGACTCCCCAATGCTGCACGCAGCCTCTGAACTGTGTAATCTGAGTATGTTTTACACAAAGAACTGATCAAGTCAAAAATAAAAATTTCCACAAAATGGTGTTCTGGTCACACAGTTCGTACATAGAACTGTAGGCTGATAAAACCTTCTCTCTCCTGTGGGGTAAACAGGTAGAATAAAGGTAGTTCAAGAATGAGCTGAGTCAAGCCACAAAGCTGTTACCTGTCCTGGGAGTGCTCCTCATACATCCTCTCCTTGCCCTCTTTGAAGAGGCGAATGGCGCGCTTGGATTTCTTGAGAAGGCTGTCGATGCATATTTTGAAGTATTCATTCTCACTGAGCTGAGCGAGCCTCTGGCTCTCCTCATATTTACCAAGAATTAGCCTCAAGTGCTGATACGCATCAGGTAAGATGTCCAGGATGTATGGTGGACTATTTTTAAGCTGGAGTCGAGGATTTTGGCAGAGGCGGACCTGTGGAGAAGAGACACATGATGACTGATGATGACGCAATATTTAGTTTCATACTGGCAAAGAAAGAAAAACAAAGCAGAGTACTCTCCATTAGAACAGCACGTAGTACTATAAATAAGGATTTATTAACTTAAAAAGGTGCACTATTTAGTATTAAATGATCAGTTCCAACTGTAAGTCCTCTGCAGGCCTTGAGGAAAAATAATCACAGAGTTTCAAACTGTTATTAAGACTGACTATTTTAATTATGGGTATACTTACTACTTTATCCATGAGCTTCCAGGTCTTCTCCACGGTCCTGCGGTCAGCGGCTGCTTGTTTGGGTGGTCCCACAGCATCCTGGATGGCATCAATGATGCCCAGGATTCGCCCCTTATTCCTGTTTGGTCCCCGTCCACCAGGGTTTCGACCACTGAGTGCTGTCGCCATATCCTAAACACAGTGATGACATTCAGACACTGACTGCGGTAAAGAAATGACCTTATCCAAAGACATGCTACTCTTGATTTAGAGACTCGTCCCATCACAATGCACCCACCACAGAGCTCCACAGGAAGTCACTCCTGTCTGTGACCATCAGACTTTATAGCTCCTCCCTATAACATCAAACCTCAGGTCCTGGTGAAGAAATATTTTTTTCACTGTCTTCACCTCTGATATTTGTTAATAAGTTAATAAAAATGTAATTACCCAGTGCAATATCCTAACTGCCAAACTTCGCCTTTAGATCAAATGCAGTCGACTGTCAAACTGTGCTGTCATATTATATTCATATTATAAATATTGGTAATGTTAATACTGTAAATTCCTTGACCTTGTTCATAGTCTCACTTTACTTGTTTTATTTATTTTTCCTTATTAGGAAGTTGATATGGCTTAAAGATTCTGCTTACTTATTTTTTTAAGTAAGGTGTATCAACATCACACGTCCATAACAATGTACAAATGACCCAGTTTTTTACATATACAAACACACATACTTAACAACCAAACAGGTCAACTCCTCCCCTCCACCCAAGATGTGAAACTTTTTTCTGCAAATGCTAAGTAACACAATAAAAAAAATACTACTAATAATAATTCCTATTACAAATAGGGCTGTACAACATAACTGAGCACAGAAATAATATTATTTGCTTTATGTAACTGTCAAACATTACATTAGTCATCCAGAGACTGGAGAGAGTCAACAAATGACGGAAAAGGACCGCATATTTTGTTAAAATTGTCAGAGCAACCACTAATTCTGGACTTAATTTTCTCTAAAGAAAAGAAAGACATTAGGTCCCTCAGCCAAGAATAAGTGGACGGTGGTTTTCAGTCCCTCCTACTTACTTTTTTTTTACTTAATTCTTTGATGCTCTTATCTGTTTAAATGCCTTATTTGATATTCCTGCTGATACACTGTGTAGAAGAGCAACTGAAACGCCCACATTCCCCCTTGGGCATTAATAAAGTCATTCTGAGTCTGATCTTCTGATTGATGTGTCAGTCCCGAGCAGGACTTATTATGGTCTATAACACAGTGTCTCCATAGAAACAGATGTTGGGTCCTTCACATTTGGGGTCTGGTTGTTTTTGGTTTTTAGGGAAAGCACTCATGTTCAACTCTAAAAACAAACTCTCCTAAAGACCTGGAGGGGGGTCTGGATGTTCTGGACCTCCATGTCACTGTTCCTCACTGAGAACTGAGAACTTCAGAGTCAGGACAGATGCTGTCCCGGTGCTCCTGCCTGGACCTGCCTGTGTTCCTGAGTAACCCGTGGGTGTAGGTAGGGTGGTGCAGTCCTGAGCTGGCCCCCCGCTGTGAGCCTCTATTGTTCCCCTCAGGAGCCCTTAATGAGCTGCTGGAGCACCTCCACCTTCATTAAAGCCACCAGGACCGGAGCTCCACGAACTTCCTTTGTTAACAGATACTTTAAAAAGTACAGATCAGAATCACGGACCCGGACTCACCCAGCTCCACAGACCGTCTGAAGATCCCTGCTTCACATCCAGGACCACAGACCAGGAGAGCCGAGGGTCCGCGGGGCGCTGCGGCGGAGACGTGCGGCTTATAACCGAGTCACTTCATGAAGGGCCTGTCTGAGGAGGTCGTCGTAGAGGAACCTCTCCCCAGGTCCCTAGGAGCTGTGCGCTTCGTAATGCATGTTTAGTGCGTTGAGACAGGAGTCAAGGTGTGTGCTGTTACGCTGTCACATCCAGGTACATCTTCCAAAATAAAGGACTGGGTCGATCACTGAGCCCTCTTCGCCCACAGCTCGTCTGTGGTGGCCCAGCCTCACCTGTCAGTCTTATTTCATGAGGGGCTCTGGGAGTGTCCCGGGGTGTTACATGATGGTGAATGCTGTCAGGGTCCGACAGTCGGAGTTTTTACAAACTTTACTCTGAAGGGGGACGGTTGCTTCCTGCACTTCCGGCCCACGTTCTCGCCGACCTGACGCAGCGTGACGGGAGGAGGGTCATCGAGAGGATGAAGCAACATTTTCCAGGAAACGAGCGACGCTGTCGGAGCGATGAGGCACCACAGAGGCACCCATTGGTCCTGTTAGATGAGTTGAGGTCACAGGGACTTCCGGTCCAGAGACAGAGAGGTGTCGGAGGACCCCCTCTGTTCCGGTCTGTGGGGCACATAGAAGCTGGCGGACGGTCCGGGGGCCCACAGGGGTCTCTGGGTCAGATCTCCTCTCCAGGTCTGATGATGAGACGGTCCAGGACTGGACCAAGGTTACTGTCACAATAATGTCATAAAATAAGCAGATGATTATAATAATAATAATAACAATAACAATTTTTTATTTATAAGGCGCTTTTCTAGGCACTCAAAGACGGTGTACAGAGGTTAAGAACATCACAGAAAACAACACAATAATAAAAAACATGATTAAAAAGAAAAGAAAAGGAACATAAAGCACATGTAAAGGCAGTCATACATTAAAAGCAATTCTAAAAAGGTGGGTTTTGGTGAGGGTTTTAAATGTGGACAGGTTCGGACAGATTCGGATGTGTGATGGTAGTGCGTTCCAGAGGGTGGGGGCGGCAACAGAGAAGGCTCTGTCTCCCTTGGATCGGTGCTTGGTGTCAGGTGGGAGGGAAAGGAGGTGGGCTTCAGAGGATCGGAGGTCACGAGAGGGGGTGTAGTGGTGGAGCAAGCTGGAGAGATAGGAGGGGGCCTGATTATGGAGGGCTTTGTGGGTGAGGAGAAGGATTTTGAAGTGTATTCTGTATTTTATGGGGAGCCAGTGGAGGTTTTGGAGGACAGGGGTGATGTGGTCTCGGGAGCGGGTGTGGATGAGCAGGCGGGCGGCAGAGTTCTGGATGTATTGCAGAGGGTTTTAGATCAAACTCCAGGCTGTAGTGAACAGTTCTGCAGAACCTTTAACCTCTGAACTTTGTCCTCGTCCATCATCAGGACCTGCAGAGACTGCTCTCACTCCATGATCCCACACTCTCCATGCTTTTATTTTGAAGACTTGTAGCTCTGGCTAATTGCTGTTCTTGTTAGTCTAGAGAAAGAAGGAAAGTGCTTTTACTTCAGTCTTAGCAGCTTTTCTAAACAACAGGACAAAAACCTGACAGGAGAAGCAGGGATGTGCTGTTTACACCGACTGTAATGCAAACAAGTATCCAGTTAAAGGGGGCATGAAAACATAATTTTGTGCTTAATTACATTTTTGTCCTAACAAATAAATGTTTGAAACTATTTTAGTCATCATTCACTCTTTCTCCAAGCTTGAAGGAGGATATTTAATAATTTATAAACTTCATACAGTGGTCCTGATGAGAGCTGTGTAACAGGGATAATCAGGGATGGGCAGAGACATCACTACAAACAGCAGTGTTAGTATCTTATCACATTTCCAGCAGCTTTGTGGTGCGTCGTTTTCTGCCTCAAAAAGTTTTTCAGAAGTTTAGTTATTTTATTGATAAAGCAGCATGTTAAGGTGCGTTTATACTGCATGTGACTTGGCGACCGAGATCGCCAAATCAGATGTATTAGCTGACATTATTCCAACTGTATCCCCTCCACTCACCTACCAACCAAAAACACTCTGTCACAGGTGTCGTCACACACCCACACAACGCTGATTGGCTGTTGCAGCACATGTGGCATCGCCTGAAAAGCTCACATTTTTCAACTTTGGTGACTGAGTGACGTGACCTGGTCACAAGTCCAAATAGCCCAGATCGTGTCCATCGCATCGCGTAAGGGCTGGCCCCGCCCATCTCGGCTGTACATTGACTCTGCATGGAGAGTGGTCGTCCAGGTCGTGTTCGGTGTGAGCACACCTTTAGTGTCTGAACAGAGCAGCAGAGTCTCTGTCACAGTCAGAGCACTGGAGGATGTGTTGTTGTGTTGGTCAGTATGTTTCTGCATGGCGGAGACGCCGCTGTCTGATCCTCCTCCACTGTCCACAGCCGAGCCAATGAGCTGAAGGACGGGACAGGCGAGCGGGGACAGGTGAGTGGGGCGTGCTCTCAGGTGATTGATGAACAAAGAGGTATGAAGTTGAGCATCATCATCGTGATCTGTGCTGATCAGCTGATCATTATATCACTAATGAGGAAACAGAGAGGAGAGGCTTTCAGATCAGGGGAGACCAGGACATGGTGAACCACTGAGCTAAAATAAGAGGGCTTCATGTTTTTATTCAAATTTGTGTTTTTAATCAAACTCGAAATTGTTGAGTTTATAAAGTCGCAAATTTACAACTTTCTAAACTCGGAAATTTATGACTTTATAAAGTCGTAAATTTGCGCCTTTATAAACTCATATTTCGGTCAGTAACTCATCAATAAAACAACGTAGTTTCAAACACGACTCCTCTTTTTAATCACTGTCATGATGACTGTGAGCTACAACCTCATTTTACTCCAGACGAGCCATCCTCCGAGCCAGACAACTTCACTTGGTCTCAATACAGTGCGCTCAAGCCAGCCGCACTTTCGATGTCCGTGGTCAAATGAGCCGCACTAGTGCACAAGTACAAACAGCATTATGGTCAATGTGGAGAAACAGCATATTTACTTCCGCTTTTAAAATTAAAGGGATTCAAACCAGTTAGCTATATATCAAACCTACTTTCAAAATAACATGTTGCATTAAAGTAATTAACAAAATCTCGTATTTATACGTGGAGATGGCATAATTCCATGTTTTTGACTTACTGTAAAAACACTTTGATCAATAACTCCTGGCTATGGGTGGTATATCTGGATTCTACTCATCCAACACTACACCTGTACTTGATATCGAACATTTTTCAATGTTTCAACATTCATATCAATTAACAACAAAAATGACCACACTTACAGAAAGCAAACTAAGGGCAGACACTGACAGGTGAGGAAGTGATCAAACTGCTTTGTTGCGTCAGGCAAGACTTTGGCTTGGCCCTGTCAACTATTGACGTAATTGTCTGCCATTGCAGAACATATTTATCTTACATTTACAACATGCATAACTAAAACAATTTAAGACGTATTGGTCTCTGACCAGCCAGCCACTGTCGTCATGGAAGATGGCAGTCTTGTCCCAGTCTATGTGTGAAGGCCCTCTGGGGGTCTCTGCGTCCTCAGGCAGGTCACATTGTGGAGGACAGCACAGGCCACAGGGATATACATGCCCTGTCTGGACTGACCGTCACTCTTTGGAGACAATGAAAGTGTGCCTTTAGAAGGCCAAAGGTCATTTCTATTTGGGCCCTTGTCCTGTCATGGGCATGGTGGTATGGCTGCTGTGTTCCCTGAGGGTCTGTAAACAGTGTGTAAACGGTGTGAGGAGAAAAGGCTGGCAGGCATACGCTCTGTCCCCCAGCAACACACCTGAGAATTCACCTGTAAAAAACAAAATATCATCATCATAACCTCAGAAACAGAGACATTCTTCACACAGCCATGATGTTAAAGTGGTTATCAATAGAGGCTGTGTGGCTCACCTTGTGATAGGTGCTGGTAGACTGCAGAGGTCAGTTTGCCACAACATTGCTGATCAGGCAGTCAGCACTGCAGATCACCTGAAACTGTAAGATGTAGACTATTAAACCACTCAATGCACATCACAAGCAATACACAGTGTTCATTAACTGACAACATCAAAAAGTCATGTTCACCTGAACATTAATGCTGTGAAAGGATTTCCTATTCACAAAATCACCCTCAATGGCACCTGCTGCCATGTCAGCTTTGGCCCACTCATGTTTAATCTACACACACACACACACACAGCTTAAGTGGTTATTTTATGACCTATCAGCATACACATGCATGCAGAGCCATCTGGTCCATTAGGCAATACAGGCAATTATATATTAGGCCTCCAGGGGCGCCACAAAATCAGAGAAAAAAATTCACCTTTAATATAATTATAATAAAACTACTCATTACTATTAACTCTTAAAGCAGAAAAGCTCACAGTGATTAAAATGTTAACATACAGATATTGCATAGTGTAAATAGAGCTTGTGTATAGAGTTAGTGTGTGCTAACTGTATGGTTATTTAAATAGTTTGATGTAGATTTTTGTTCTTATGATTTATTACAATTATTATTATTTGTTCACCAACTTAAAGGGGTTTTCTTCTGTGGTAAGGGTATTTCAATTTCAGATTCACGTGCAATTCAACAAATTCAAAATCAAGGCACAACTATGATTTTGGAGCATTAATGAACTATTTGGACTGATGTTGTGATGTTTCAGCGGAGTATTGAGTGTGTATCAGTGCACTACTTATGCAATCAGGCGGTCTGCAATGCTTTGCCATGCTTCTTGTCGTTGTTATATCGCTGTGGCGGTTTTCCCTCTTTTTTAATAAGGTCTTTTACCTCCTTATACGCCTCCATGAGGACTTCCTGGTCCGATTGAGATAAGCATGCCGCTCTTGTTGTCATGGTGAATCTGTGATTCTGTGATCAATCGCAGGGTCTGTTAAAGGAATCGCGTGCGCTCACTGATCCAGGATTGGTTACACCTGGCTTGATGAATCTGTGTGCTCTCATACTTGCTTGGTCTTTTGTGCAACCAATTAAGCCTGAATCCTCTTGTTTTAAGCCAGGATTAGTCATTTAATGTGGACATCTGAATCCTACTTTCGTGCAACAGGCCACTGGTCTTCTATCAATACCAGTAAGTCCTGATCAAGTTCCTGCTTCTGTAATGTGTGCCAAAAACTTCAACCTGTTCAGAAAAGTGGGCTGTTTGATATTTGCTGTAACAGACCCTGAACTACAGTCAAACAACTAACAACATAGTCTCTTTTCACTCCTAAAACCTGTGTGCTGTGTCACACCAACATAGATCAGCTACATGGACACTGCCTTGTTAACTCTTTAGCAAATTTTGGCTGTTTTCTGCATCTATACTGACATTTTTGTAACCCCCCATTGATCTGATACTTCCTTACTCTTGTCTCACAAAACACACAACAATCCGACCACATGAACTCTCTACAACATCAAAATTATCAATTAACAGAAATGACCACACTTACAGAAAACCAAGCTGAGGGCAGACACTGACAGGTGAGGAAGTGATCAACCTGCTTTGTGGCGTCAGGCGAGACTTTGGCTTGGCCCTGAGCGTGTCCCTAGCCAGGCCTCAGTGTAGCCACTTTGGCCCTGACTAAACATGTACTTGGGAGCACAATTCTACCAACAAAATCATGGTCTTAACCAGAAGATGTTTGGATGTTGGCTGGATGCACAAGGGCTCTTAACCTGGTCTTCTACCAATACCAGCAGTGATCAAGTGCTGCTTCTGACATGTGTGCCAAACACCTCAACCTGTTCAGAAAAGTGGGCTGTTTCATATTTGCTCTAACAGACCCTGAACTACAGTCAAACAACTAACAAAACAGTCCCTTTTCACTCCTAAAACCTGTGTGCTGTGTCACACCAACATAGATCAGCTACATGAACACTGCCTTGATAAATCTGTAGCAAATTTTTGCTGTTTAATGCATCTATAATGACATGCCTGTAACCCACCACTGATCTGATACTTCCCTAAGCAAACAGAAACAGACAAACAAACAACAAACAGACAGACGTCGACAAACACATAACCTCCTTGGCAGCGGTAATAATGATTATAAACTGTAGGCCACTTAAGGTGATTAATTTAGCAGCATCTAGCTGGACTGGCACTAAATTGGGTTTAACTGGTCTAAATTGAAGAACTTAATTTCAATGAAGTGATTTCTTGAGCTGTGTAGTTCATCCCTCTCCTTTGTACAGTACGTGTTTAACTCTTACCACTCGTGCATTAAATGCTTTACTGTAGATACGTGGGACCACGCTATTAAAAAACTATCACTGTACCAGGAACTGTCTCGGTTTGGCTTAGATAGACACATCATTTGTTAACATTTATTCCGTTTAACTTCGACGAAAAAAACAGCGTGAGGCAAGCCAACAAGAAGACGACAGCACTCTTCACTTTAGCAGCGTGGGACAGTCACTGAATCCCACACAGACTAACACAAGTGTGACATTGAAGCTAAGGAAACAGGTGTAAAGTTCATACAGCAAATAGATATTCACTCAAGATTTACGGTATCATCTTCACAGTTTTGATTTACTCCTCTAAAGCTCCAACAACCCAACATGTTGATGCTAACGCTAGTGCCAAGCTAGCAGGCTAACGCTAGCTGAGCATGCTTTCTGTATTTAAGTCTTTGTTTTCAGATACTGACCGAGATACAGCACGGTGGGGATGAAGCCCCATCAGATGACAAACTGTCCACACTAGAACCGCTGCTGGAGGCGCTGCTTGGTCTCTTGGCTCAGTTTAGCCATGTTTTATCCCGACAAACGTGGATCGAAATGTCGCTGCCGCCAAAGACGAGGCAGTAGGAGGAAGTGACGTAAGCAGGGTTACAAACAGATAGGGTTTCTGTTTCCGGTTTAGTCCGCCACCCTGCGGTCGGGTGATAAACTGCGTCAGAGGGATTATTGGTCTCCGTCACTCTGCGCTCTCGTGCACCACATTGGTGCTGTAAAATAAATATTAAAATGATATTAAGTGTTTTTTATTCATAATAGGCATATGAAATGCTTTAATGTATCATATTTTATTTAAAATTTAGGTTCGATATGTAACTTACTGTTTTTAACATAGACATAATAATCTGTATTATGTCTATGGTTTTTAATACCTTCATTTTGTTACTGTACTGTAAATAACTCCTGTTACCCATCACACTGTCACTTTAATATCACTGTCACTTGTAGTGATAACATCTTCATACATGTATATACCAGACTCCATCTTCGTCTTGTTTTGTCTGATGCACCCCTGTCCATACAGTGGCCTTGACATGTTGTGAATTGAAATGGTCCCTGTCCCTGTCGCACTGATGGGTCAAACAGCCGCGTTATCTTGACAGAATTTCCTTTTTTTTGCTGCTATTATTAGTATTATTTAGTATTTTTTGTGCTGCTATTTGAACCTATTGATCTTATTATTGTCACTCTTTGGTCTGTCTTAAATTCTTTTGAGCCCAATGCATGCTACTTCCCTTGTACTTGCCCTGTACTACTGCAATACCTGAATTTCCCCTCTGGGGATCAATAAAGGATTATCTTATGTTATCTTATCTTATTTTGAAAACCGGAAGTAAGTACGCTATTTTTCTACATTTACCATAATGCTGAGAATACTTGTACACTCGAAATTTAGGTGCGGCTAATTTGACCACGGCGATCGGAGTTCCGGCTGGCTTGACCGCAGCCTCAATACACTGCCGGTGATGGCTCAGCGGCTTAGGGACCGTCGGCAGATGACCAAACTCAGCCTGATGATGACACATCTCTTCTAGTTTATACTACTACATTTGATTTTTTAATACTGAGTATCTTTAGTCCTATTAATAGATAATGGCTATAAAAACTGCAATAACTGTACTGTTGTTGACTGTAGTGACACCAAACTCATACTGATGATCAAACATCTCCTCGAGTTTATAGGCCTACTACAGCTCTTACTTTAGAGAAATATGCTTTAATGCAATTTAAATGATTTTTTTTTTCTTACGATTGAAGTAGGCTATGTTTATCAGTCGGTAATGACTATAAAAACTGTAATAACTTAACTGTTGTTGACTGTAGTGACACCAAACTCAGCCTGGTGATCAAACATCTCTTCTAGCTTATACTTTAGTTCTTATTTAAGAGAAATAGGTTTTAATGTAATATATATGATTTTTTAAATATTGACTTATTATCATCAGGCTGAGCCATTACCTATTAAGATTCTTTACTACATAAAAATCCTATGAATGAAATAAAAACCTATATCTCTTAAATAAGAGCTGTAGAATAAACTAGAAGACGTGTGATCATCAGGCTGACTTTGGTGCCACTACAGTCAACAACAGTAAAGTGATTACAGTTTTTATAGTCTTTATTTATTGACAAAAACATACTTCGCTATTTTAAAAAATCATGTGAATTAAATTTAAACATATTTATCTTGAGTAAGAGCTGTAGTATAAACAAGAAGATATATCTGATCATCAGGCCAACTTTGGTGCCACTACAGTCAACAACAGCACAGTTATTACAGTTATTATATTCATTACCTATTAATGAAAAATGTCAGTATTATAAAATTAAATATAAATTAAATTAAAAACTATTTCTCTTAAATAAGAGCTTGAGTATAAACTAGAAGAGATGTGTGATCATCAGGCTGATTTTGGTGCCACTACATTCAACAACAGTAAAGTTGTTACAGTTATTAAAGTCATTACTTATTAATGAATATACATCAATATTAAAAAAAAAAAATCACATAAAGTACATTAAAACCAATTTCGCATAAATAAGAGCTGTAGTATAAACAAGAAGAGATGTTTGATCATCAGGCTGATTTTGGTGTTACTACAGTCAACAACAGTACAGTTATTACAGTTTTTAAAATCATTACCTATTGCTAAACATATTACAATAATAAAAAAAAAAACAAGTAGAAGTAGTATTAACTCGAGGAGATGTTTGGTCATTAGTATGAGTTTGGTGTCACCACAGTCCACAACGGTACAGTTAGTACAGTAATTATTGTCATTGTATCTGAATTCACACAGTTCTATAAAATAATTTAAATCAAATCAATTTTTTTTTTTTGCTGAAATAAGAGCTGTAGTTTAAGGTAGAGGGGATCACCATTCATGTTTTATTATCATTTTGTTGTTAGATCTCATAACTTTGATGGCATTTGCTTTATTTTCATTCAAAAATCCTGTAAAATATTTTAATACACAGTTCTTAAAAAATATGACATGAAGTATGAATAACCTTTTACGTGTGCTGTGATTTTGAAGACGCTACATGTCTTTATGGTGAAGTAATTAAATTTTCTTTCACACCATTCCTCCGGTAGGCTATGGTAACTTGCCGACGGCCCCTAAGCCGCCGAGCTCTCACTGGCAGTGTATTGAGACCAAGTGAAGTTGTCTGGCTCGGAGGACGGCTCGTTTGGAGTAAAATGAGGTTGTAGCTCACAGCCTTCATGAAAGTGATTAAAAAGCGGGGTCCCCAGTGGGCACCCGATGTCAATTCAACATCATTATGACATCAAACACTGACAAATTGTCATCATAATTTGGTCAAAAACGTAAATCAACATGACATCAATCCTTTGACATCAATTTGATATATTCAAACAATGATTTAACTGATGTTATTTTCACATTATTTCTACATTATTTTTCACATTATACTTTTGTAAAAAGAAAAATTTACAATAAAAATGCACACATGGAAAGATCCTGCACTGCGATACAGAACTTGTTAACCCAGGCGACACAATAGCGCTACAAGACTTGACAGGGACCCACACAACTTCTACTCCTTACCAGGATTCAAACTCCCACCAACCATCTGCTAACCCATCACTCTACCAGTTGAGCTAACCAGCCACTCTTGTCAACTACTAAGTGCCTGATGTTGGTTGATGTATTTTCTGCATGAATATTTAGATTGAGAGTTTAATAGCCTTATGCTAGTTACCAAGTCTTCTGTTTGTTATCATCCCTAATGCAAGAACAAAAAAATCACACCCATTGCAAAATGCTTCAACTTGACCAGTTTTATTGGGACATCAATGTGACATCAATTTAATGCCTGGTTTTCAGGCATCAAATCAACGTCAATTTGATGTCAAGTTTTGTGCAGCAACGTTGTTTTGATGTCAAATATATTGATTAACAATGTATAATGTATAACGTCTGTCTGTTAGCCAACCACACATGAGCACTGACATCAGCACACCCTCCTCACAGAGGAAAAGCTGCAGCAGAGTCTCTGTCGCAGTCCAGAACATTTTAAAGGATGAGGACATGATGTGGGCGGACACGTGGACTTGTAGTTGTGTTGGTCAGTGTGTTTCTGCATGACGGTGACTCTGCTGTTAGATCCTTTACACCTCCAGTGTCCATCCTCAGCTGAACCAATGAGGTAAGATATACAGCCTCATGTCATCATTTGGGAACTTAATGAGTTTGTTTTGTGTTCAGTCAGCAGTTCAGGATGCTTTATCAAACGGTTCACCCACAAAATATAATGTTGGCTACTAAAAATATAAGTATTTCATTGAACCAACATTAAATGACAACAGAGTTAAACTTAATTGATTTAGGAATCTGAAAACAGCTGTGACTGCCTCCATCATGTGGCTGATCTTAGAAGGTGACCAGAATGTCTTTCTTAAAACATAATTATAAAGAAGGTTAAGTTAATTTCTATATATATACAGATATATAAATAGACAAATCTAAGAAGTAGTGCTCAGTTATTAGCCTTTAAATGGAGATCATTAAAGGTCAATATACCACAGGAAGACAGAGCACACATGGGGCAAACATGGACATTTTCCAGCGACTGAGGAGCTGTTGGGTCATTCCATGTGAACTCAAAGTCCAGAAATCACCCGCAGTCATCGACTCAGATTTGGCTTGAAAATGGTGTCCGCGCCTCTACATGTATAATGAACATGTGCAAAGTTTTAGTTGGAGAATCTTAAGGGTTTCTGAACTCTGGGCCTATAAAAAAGACTGTTGTGCTTGTTTTTGAAATGCGTATGTTCCCGAGTAGCCACTCATGCCATTATCTCTGAAACAAGCTGCAGAAGATTTCTGGCTGAAATTTGCTCTCCTGGGTAATTTAGACCCAGGCTTTTAGATTCTGTTATCAGAAAAGGGCCATTTCCTCTAGTTTTTGAGTTATTGGTCTCCAAAGTGGTGATGTTCTTCTGCTCAAAAATGGGAAAATCCATTCTCAGGGGACCGGTGTCAGCCTACAATAATTATAACAGGCTGTTGCTGCTGGATTCCATCAATCTGAGGACAGGACTGTGTGCAGGAGGGAATCTGACTCTGCAAAGGTCTCAATTTATAACTTATGAGACTCTAAAAATGGTCCCAGCTTAAAAATACACTTTTTGACCAATTTTTGTCTGGCAAGTTCACCATGTCATGAGTCGTTTTCTACATAACTGTACATTTTGCAATTTGCGAGTGTCAAAAACAGGCACAACGGCTCTTTTTTAAAGACCCATAGTTCAGAAACCCTTAAGATTTTCCGCCTAAAACTTTTCACATATTCATTATACAATTAGAAGCACCAACACATTTTCTTTAGTCAAATTTGAGTTGGTCACCGTGGAAATGACCCTGCTGCATTGTGAATGAATTTGGGAGGAGTTCTTTTTTATTGCACCAAAAGCTAACATCCACCTTCAGTGTGTTTGGATGGAGTGAAGCCCACCCTAATCTGTACAATTCCTGGGTGCTTCAGTATCCGCTGAGAACAGCCCTGATCAACAGCCCAGACATGGATCCCACCCTTATCTACTGAGACCAGAATCTCAGAGCTCACGCCTCTCACCCAAAGATCTCCGGTCACCCAATCATAAACCTACACTCAGTGGGTGTTTCATTTATCTGACAGCCAAAGTCAGTTCTCCATGAATGTGTGAACGCAGATTAAGGATGTTTTGAAGGGAGGGTCTTCAGCCTGTCATGTCTTTGCAAACTTCACAGCTCAAATGCAGCACCCCGACTGGCCTGTGCAGGCCTCGACTCCCAGGACTTCTGTCATCACAGTGGTTTTTAACTCAGGACTAAAGAAGCTGAGGTGAGAAAACTTCAGTGAATGTGTATTTTCATTGGTCCAGTGCAGTGATTACTGACTTTATTATAATCTATATACTGTTCTTACCCATCATGCAGTTCTTAGACTTGTGATACCATTGGAAACTCCAGTTCTTTACTTTGTCATAGTAAGCAGCATTTTTTTATTTCCTATGAATTTAATCACTGTTTTAAACCATAATATCGTTCTTTCTCAGACCCTTGATATGATGGGATTCTCCAGCTCAGGATATGGGACATGAAAACCATCAAGAGTCCAGGGTAAGTGTGTCTTCTCCCTCTGAATGTTTTCAATATGCTTTAATGAATTTATAACTGCCCATCTCTGTGTGTGACATGGTTTATTATTTTTAAAGTCCTTAAAAAAGAAAAGGTTGTAAAGAGTTGAAGTTTTTATTTATTTACCTCTTAAATCAAATTTCTGCTGTCCTCACCGTCTGCATTCAGTCTAACCATGAGCCTGGGCCTTCCAGCAGCCAAAAACCATGACACTGTAACACCACAAGGAAAATGCGATCAGTTTATTTATTTATTTATTTTGTAATATTTTATTTTCATTTTCCAAATGACAAAGATACATCAAGTGAACAACGACAGTTGTGACACACATACGCTCAATGAGACAATAAGACAAGCAAAACAAATCAACAAGGACAACACAGACACTATACCCACATCCCCACAACACATTGAAATAAAATAAAAATAAAAATAAACAAACAAGCTTAACCCCCTTATTTCATTTTCCTGTCCACATATTAATATTTTAAAACATATTACATTTCAAAACTTCATAATCAGTATTTCTTAATCTTACAACATATTTTTTTCAGACCATAAGAGAAGAAAAAAAAATTTCAACATAAAGAGTTTCTACCTTAAGGAAAAAGCTACTGTCCTTTCCATGGTCAAATAATGTGTCAGTTCTTTTTTTCCAATGAGTACGTGAGGAGGGTATGAAGATTTCCAATATTTCAAAATAAGTTTCTTAACAATTACAATTGATGGATTAAAACAAAATTTGATTATCAAAGTATCTGTAAGTATCTGTAAGTATCTTTGATTACCAAAGTGCTCAATTTCAAACCAAATTTTTCTGGATTTTATGACAATTTCAGAAAGCACAAATCAGTGAATCTGTAATCCCACATTTCAAACATTAATTTGAAATAATCTTATCAAATTTGTAAACTTCATCTCTGGTGCAGTATATTCTGAACAGCACATCTCTGTAATATACTGTAGCACAGTGTTGTTGATATTTTATTAGTAAATAACTGATCAAAATTTGTGACATTTGTTTTATGGTTCAGCATAAGAATCTCCCTGTGACAATTCTTGTTTTTATATCTGTCCCTCCATGTTGGAGGGACTGTATATTAATATCACTAATTCAAAATCTTATCTTTCATGCTTACAGTTGTGTTCTTTCAGTTCTAAACTATTTTAACTAGACTTTCTATTTTAAAAGAATCATCAAATATATAAAATGTAATACTTGATATATTGTTTTGTCAGCTCTCTTAAGTGATCCATATCAAATCACAGAATCACTTTTTATTTATCCTTTTTGTAAGGTGATCTTGAGAGTCATGAAAGGCGCCCTTAAATAAAATGTATTATTATTATTATTGTTATCAATTCTTGTGAATACACGCCCTTACACAGCAATATTTGTGGCTTCAATTTTTAGATGGGAGCCCATCACTGAATACAGTCTCTGTAATAACACCATGTAAACTCTGATAAAGTCTTAGATAATCAATGTTACAATGTGACCCTTAAAAGTGGTCCAGAATGAAATGTTAAATGTGTTTAGTGTTAAAAATAAAACAAATAATAATTAATAATAATAATAAATAACTTAAATCTGTAGCTGGCCCCAAAACTGACTCCTCTCACTTAAATGCCAACCCAGTGCTAGGACCCACAGGTGCTGATCTGAAGGGGCCCCTGAAAATGAAACGGGTCCTCACGGGTCAAACATTTGATTCCATTAAATGATGTCCATGAAAGCTGTGCTCTCATACGTTTTACTCAGACTGCACAAAAGACGTTCACTTTTAATTTTTGTTTATGTTTGACTCTGACTGTGAGATGATACACTTTTGAATGAAGAGGGTTTAACACCATCACTGCAACATTTTGACAATCTTACCTAAGATTCCCTTTTTTGAAATTTCTTTTAAATTCCAGGTATTTTGTAAATTTAAAGCACTGAGGCTACTCCTTAGGTCTGGACAGCTATTCATGCATACACACAGCTTGGTAGAGTCACTGCACAAGGGTCAAAATCCGCCTGATAGGAAATGATAAGACTGAAGCAGCATTTCAACCTTTAACCTTAAACACTCAAACAGAAAAATAATTTTAAGGATATCTCAAGCTTTCTGGCCTTGATGTGATGGAGGTTTATTGTTGTTGCTGACTGAAAATACTGCTAAATAATCTTAAATATTTAGACAATAGCTAAAATAAAATAAATATTTTACTTCACCTCCATCAATAGTTACCATAACTGAACCCTGAAGGGAAAAATATCACCTAACACTAGTGCTATTTAAGTCATGATGCATTGAGCATTGGTTCTGCAAGTTGCTGCTGTTTCCACTTTCAAATGTTGGGTGGTAAACAAATTCGTACAAGCCAAAGTTTTGACCTCTTCTGATTCCTATCTGCCATGATCACATCTTTGACTCCTTTGTTTCTGCTGACTGCCTCGGATGAGAGCGTGACGTCCTTGATTTGCAAAGCCTGCACAACAAAGTGGAGGGAATTGATAATTGAACTGTTCAGCAAAAAGTCAAATGGTATCATCTTTAAGGTAGCAGAAGAATTGTCCTAAAGAAAGTGAATTTATTTCAAGCTCAGGAGGGCAATGCCATATGCACAAGAAATGAGAAAGGAACACCATCTTCATTCTGTTTTGAACCCAAATTTGACACGGATAAAAGACGCAAGTGGGAATGAGCCAAAGATGAAAAGCGAGGTGAGCATGTTGGATTTTCCAAGTGGGGAGTGAGGAAACTGCGCGGCTTGGGTCAGGATATGCAGATTTGTGCTTGAGCTGTGAGCTGAAGATTTGGGTCCAGGTGAGTCTAAAGTACTGTTCTCTAAATGAGTATATGCTTACTACCTTTGGTGTTGCCCCACCCTCTTTCAAACATTGGTCACTGAATGCAGGTGGTTCCAGTAGTGTAGTCTGTCGAGCAAGTCCCAGCACAGTTTCTGTGGTTTCATTACAGATGGGAAAAAGTTGTGAAGCCTGACCTCGGCGACAGAGGCCTGCTGGCTATGCAGAGGCAGATGGCGTGACATTTTGTGTCACTTATAATGTACTTCAGACTATCCAGTGACTTGTTTTTTTTCTAACCAACAGTTTAAAGACAGAAAACAGCTGGACATCCAATCCGGATGGACAACACAGAAAACATGGAATTAGAAGACAAAAACCCAAACATGGACGGTCAGATCAGAAGAAAGGCTTTGAAAAGACAAAGACAGTTGGTATGTCAAGTCATTGAGGAGGTCAAACAACTTTGGGAGGAGAAACAAAGAGAAAGAAATGAGCTTGGCTGCCTTGAAAGAAAGACAGAGCAGCAACGGGATGACATTGACCGACTGACATCTGAAAACAGGGAGCAACACTCCATAATAAGTAAACTCAGGTTACACAACAGTCATTTATTGGAGAAACTCAAGGTTGGTCAGGGTGTTGGCTCTGGAGAAATACTTCAGCTTTCACAAACCCAGGCTGAAATACACGAAGAGGCCCCGGAAGAGAGACATCATGGAGTCACAGGGGAGCAAAACACTTCTGAAACAAAGGATGAGGTGAAATCAAAGAAAACTGTTGGACCTGAAGAAGGAATGCATTATGTGGAACCGGGTCAGGACACAATGGACCAACTTGGAGACAGTGTATTTGCCGTAAAGCTGGCTAAAGAACAAATAGCGATGAGCAAGACAGCTATTTCTGGAGATCTAAAGTCAAGCAAGTACAGCCTTTCACAATATAGACAACAAACTGAGGTAAGAGATGCAACCTTTGAAACTGTGATGATAAAACTCTACACACTCCTGGAGGACACAGATGAACTTTGGAAAGTGATGCAGGACAGTCAGGGAGCTGTGGGAATGTTCGAGCCAAAGAAGGAGACCTGTGAAGAGGCTGACGCTGAGGAGCAAACACCAGATGAAGAAGTGAAAATACAGGTGACACCACTGGAAACAGCGCAGGAGAGAGAGCGAGCACAGTCAGAAAGACAGGAGATGGAACAAATGAAAATGAGGCTACAAGCAGACATACAAAACATAAAAAGAGAGCTACAGCTGGCCAAAGCAGAAACACAAGCAGTGAAATGTACGAGGGACAGCATGGACAGGGAAAAACAAGAGCTGGAAAAGAAGTTAGCCGAGACAAAGAGGGAGATCAGAGAGCTGGAAGTGTTGAGAGCTGAAATTGAACTGAAGAAAAGGGACTTTATCAAAATGATGCGAAAGAGCAAGAGGAGCAAAGCCAACAGCATCGGACTGAATGATGAGACTAAGCATGCCCAACGACACACAGAGGAAGAACATGATGAGGCTGAGGGTCAGAGGTCAGAACGGGTGCTGGGGCTGAACTCAGAGCACAGAGATGATGAACAGAGGGCACGTTTTCAACAGGCTGACAGAACCAGCAACAAACAATCAGGAGAAGAGCAACTGGAAGAAGACAGCTCAGCGGCGTGGAAAGACGAGGGCGGAGTGAACGCTGACAAACATGGAGCGATTTCTGTGGCTGAGGTTTTGTGCAAAAAAGAAGAAGATGCAGGGCAAAGCACAACCGAATTCTTAGAGGGCAGGAACCAAACAAAATGGATGAATTTTCAAGCAAAGAAAAAGCGTCGAGACCTGGAGCAAAGGTTGGAGCGAATCATGAGAGAGAGAGATGTCCTAGAAATCATGAAGATCAAAATCCAACGACAACAAGAAGAGTTTCAACTAAAGCTAAAAGACGCAGTCACTACAGTCCTGACCATGGACAAGATGAAGGAATGTGTGGAAAAATGTACTGCAGAGATGAAGAACATGAGGAGGGAGCTGCAGAGAGCCAAAAGCATGATGGCAGAGAACAATGAGGAGCTAAAAAAGGTCATGGTGAGTACCCTTTTTTGTTTTTCTTCGTATCTGATCCAAACCACAATTAATTCACAGAGAAACTGCTTGCATCTCAGCAAGAAAGAGTTCATGGCTTTTACACTGTTTTGACCAAACACTGTCAGAGTCATATCAGAGCCAAATATTCTCCAAACACTCAGAACAACGTCCCAGCAGTCTCATCCTGTTTTTGTATAATAACATTTGACAAATGGCTCATTTTAAAGTACTTCGAGAGGCATTTTTAATCATGTATTTAAAACTTTAACTTCACAAATTTAGCAAAACATATAAAACTGACAGGTCACATTTTTCAAAGAAGTCTAACTATTCAGTGTGGAGACAGAACAGTTATTGTCCCTTCACCTGTTTACTATGTTAACTAATACCTGCATGGACTTGAAATGGAAAAACACTGGACACGGTGTGTCTGCTGCTGTGAAGTGAATCGTCCACCTAACCAAAATATATGCACAAATGTTTATCATGCTTCATTACTCCATTGAATAATTTAGCTGAATATAGTGAAACCTAAATGCATGAGGAAACCACCACCATGGACACCAGGTGGTAGGTGGGTAGCTGTTACTTGTGGTATAAAAGCAGTTTGAAGACCAGAAAAGAGCCAGATAAGCTGAAGTCTCTTTTATGAGAACTATGCAGTGGTAGTTTTTCTCCCTCTTCAAGTTCTAGTCTGATAGTCTTAATTTTTGTCAGAACATAACTTAACATCCACATTTATGTGCATCAGAGCATCGTTCATCCATTTAAGTTTGCTAATATCAGTTGGGTGAGAGACTCAGTGATGGCTGATTTGGTTTGAAAAAATTCCCCCTATTATGTTCCCTTGCGTTAGGTGCATAAACCAGAAAAGTATTAATCAAAAAGTAGGTATTGAAGTTATTGAACATACATTACTCAAACATGTGCACTTCTTGGAAGCAAACAAAGCAAAAATAAAACAAATCAGTAAATGATTATTACAATGATATGAATGTTCTGTTGTAGTCTAATAAAAAAAAAAAACTGTTTCTTTCTGAAGGTTAAAGTGGCTTCAATGAAAGTTCAGGCAACCAAGTGGAAACGGATCGAATCCTCTTTCCAAAAGTTTTCTACAGTGAATCCTTCTGAATCTCTGGAGCTACAGCCCGACACCGACGAAGCCTGCCCTGGAGATTGTTCATTCAAGCTTGAAGAAGAAGAGGATGCAATTGTAAACCAGGGAACCATGTTTCAACAATCTGTAACAGCAATGAACCTTCATCAAAGTGAAAAAATACAAAATTGGAGGCATTTGCAGTCAGGGAGCGAACAGAGACAAGCAGAGAGCTTATTTAGTGATGACACTAATGAATGGCGAGGTGCTTTCTTACATATACAAACAGAAATTCGCGAAGAAACGCTGAGCAGCGGTCAGACAAAATTAGTAATACAATTAAAAGAAAAAGTAGAAGCAGATAAAGAAATGGCAATTCTTAAAAAGGAGGAGGAGAAAATAAGCAAGCAAATAACATCTGCCATGGAAGACATTCAGGAGGAAAATCAAGAAATAAAAAGACTCTTCATGGAGATCAATGACCTGCAGCGCCAAAGCCCAGAAACTGAAACCATCATTCAAATTCAGGATTTGGAAATTGTTGATACAGAGACTCGGCTGCTAAGAGAAACTGAAAACAAAGACATAATGACCATCAGCAGCAGCTTGTTGACACATGACATTGATGAAAATGTGCAAATATATGAACAAACACTGAGGCCAGAAGAAACTGACCACACTGTCATGATGAGAGGAGGAGTTAAGAAGAAGGAACAAAGTCAGGATCAACAGACAAATACTGGAGAAGAGACTGCAGTTTCATGTACAAAAACAACCACAGCTCTTAATATTGAAAGACTAAGAACAGAAATATGTCAAACACAAGAACTAATGATGACATTAGTGAATCTAGCACATGAAAACCAAGATGAGGATCACAAAACTGATCAGGAACAAGTGGATGGGGACAATGATATTGAAGTTTTACTAGAGGATATAGAACAATTTCGAAAGCTTTTAAATGTAGTTAATAAAATAATACGGGAGCACAAAATACAACAGAAGGAAGAAACAGGCCACACAAAATCAATGAAAACTGCAGCAAGAAAGCAGCAGAGAGACCTTGATCTGAGACTGGCAAGGATTTTGAGAGAACGAGATGAACTGGAGATTCTCAAAATGAAGATGAAGACACAAACCGATGCAATTGAGGAGAAGATGGCAAAAATAGCAGGACTTAAAGCCACCGTGAAGAAGGTGGCGGCTATTACTCAAAGGAAAAACGATGACCTACAGATCATCATGATGAAGACAGATGTGAAACTCAGACATTTAAATGATGTTGACAAAAAGATTGAGGCTACCAAAGAAAAACTTGAACATGGCCTACACTCAATACTCAAGGAAAAAGAAGACCTTGAAAACCTCACCAAAAACAAAGGGCAGCAAACGTACAGAGATACTGCCTTGGAAAGTCCAAGGGGAGACATGGGGACGCATATCAGCCATGAACAATCTACAGACAAAGATGAAATAATAAAACAAACAATAAACAGAGAAAAGGCAGAATTGTTAAATGAAATTACGACTCTCAGGTCGGAGAACAAATTGCTCAAGCAGGACAACAAGGCCATCGCTGTCAGTTTGGAGCAAAGAAACTGTGAAGTTCAACAACTGAGGAAGGAAATGAGTCAACATTTGAAACCAGAGGATGAGACAGAAACAATCACAAGACTGAAACAACAAATTGTAAAAGAATGGACTGAAATTAGAACAGCAAGGGAGCAAACTGAGGTGGAAATGATTAAGATGGAACGTCTGAGGGAAAGTCTTGAAAGACAGAACCAGGAGCTTGATGACAAACTGCACAAAGCAAAGAGAGAAATAAGAGAAATGGAGATCCTGAGGTCAGAGCTAGAGAGAAAGAGAAAAGAAAACCAAAAACAACTGAGAAAAAACATGCAAAAAGGAAGGAAGGGGGAAAAGATGTATGATGAACTCCAAAGCAGACAGGATCGACTGAGAAAAGAGGCAAGAAAGGAGAGACTAAAATTAGAACTAAAAATAAGGAAATCAAATGGAGAGGTAAAAGCCAGAAAAAGACTGAAAAAGAATCAACAAGACGAAGAGGAGGAGATAACTCGGATGAATCTGAGCACCAAAAAAAATGAAACTTCTGTTCAGAGACACAGACAAACTAATAATCAGAGACAGAGAGACCAAATGAGGAAGAGTATTGAAGAAAGGCCTGGAGTGTTCAAACAAAAACCCAAAGACATCAAATCCATTGAGAAAGCAGTTCTGAGGAGGACTGGACATTCAGAAGAAACCAAGAAAGACACTGACCTTTTAAAAACTGGCAATGTGGAAACAGCAGTGTTTGGAGGGGAGCTGAAAGACTTTAAAGGTGATAGCCGCACCATAAGTAAAAGAATTAAAAGGAGGAAACTTGGGGCTTTAAGGCACCTTAAAAAGGGAAGTGTGGAAGGAAAAATTGAAAAGGCAAAAATGGTCATGAAGAAGGCAAGAACACAAAAACCAGATCTTGAGAAAGGAGATGATAAATTAAAATTGGAGAGAAAGCACAAAGGGGCATGGATGTCCGAGTATAAAATTAATAAAAAGCACTTTCAAAGGAGGATTCATGAGGCTATATGTGCAGAGCACAAGGCAAAGAAAATGTCTGCAAAGGCCAATGATGAAACAAAAGCACTACAAATAGAAACACGGAGGAGAAAAAAAGAGTTAGACAGGTGTTTAGAGCGAATACGGAAAGAAAGGGATGAACTAGAGATCCTGAAACTGAAATATGAAAAAGAAAAACCAATGATGGAAAGTAAGAATAAAGTGATGAGCATGGTACCTATCAATGAAGTAACAAGTAAGATGGAAATCCTAAAGCAGAAAGAAATCAAGGTGGAGAGACAGAATAATTTATTAAAGGAGTCACTTGATGAACTGAAAATTCTGAAGGAGGATCTGAACAAGAAGGAAAAAGAATTTCAAGATGGCATGACCATCATCAGGGAAGAGAGACAACAACTCAGTCACATGAAGACCACAATGGAGAGACAACGAGAAACACTGGCCAATGAGAAGGAGACCATTCATGGACAAAGGTCAGACCTGCAAAAGAAAGAAGATGACCTGAGGAATCAAATGAAACTAATCAAAACACTCAGAGACAAACTTCAACAACTGAATGAAAAGATGTGTGCAGACCTGAACAAACAAATGGACAAATTGCAGCAGAAGAATCAAGACCAGCACATGCTGTACACTCAACTGGAGCAGAAGCTGGCAGCACTCACTGAACAGAAAGGAAACATGGCTGCTTACACTCAGCTGTTGAAGGAAGAAAAGCATAGTCTGATGAGTCTTTTGCCAGACATGAGTGCCCAGGAAAAAGACACACAACTGCCACAGCAGCAACAGTTGGACGTTAAGCAACAGGATCTTGACAAGCTAAGGGAAGAGCTCAGGAAAGAGAGGGAAGATCTGGATCATGAGAAAGTCAAACTCAACAAAGAGAGGCAGTACTTGGAGCATCTGAGAAAGGACATCCAGCAACAAACTGACATTGTGCAAGAAGAGAAAGACAAGATCAAGGAAGAGAAAGGCTCCATGCAAATGACAAAAGCTGAGATACAGAAGATGAAGGAAGATGCAGACCATCAGTTTGACGAGGTACATCGACAGAGGACACAGATCCAAGACATGAGCCTTCAGGTCAGAACAGAGAGAGATCAACTGGATAAGTTGATGAACTCCATTACCTCCAGAGAAGAAGAACTAGAGCGCAAGGAAGCTGAGATCCAAGCCCTCCTAGACAAACTGGAAATGCAAATGCACCATGCCCAGTCAAAGAGACAGGAGCTGGAGCTTCTGAAGGAGGATCTGATCAAGAAGGAAAAAGATTTTCAAGATGGCATGACCATCATCAGGGAAGAGAAACAACAACTCAGTCACATGAAGACCGCAATGGAGAGACTACAAGAAATGCTGGCCAATGAGAAGGAGGACATTCATGGACAAAGGTCAGACCTGCAAAAGAAAGAAGACGACCTGATGAATCAAATGAAACTAATCAAAAGCCTAAAAGACAAACTTCAACAACTGAATGAAAAGATGTGTGCAGACCTGAACAAACAAATGGACAAATTGCAGCAGAAGAATCAAGACCAGCACATGCTGTACACTCAACTGGAGCAGAAGCTGGCAGCACTCACTGAACAGAAAGGAAACATGGCTGCTTACACTCAGCTGTTGAAGGAAGAAAAGCAAAGTCTGATGAGTCTGTTGCCAGACATGAGTGCCCAGGAAAAAGACACACAACTGCCAGAGCAGCAACAGTTGGACGTTGAGCAACAGGATCTTGACAAGCTAAGGGAAGAGCTCAGGAAAGAGAGGGAAGATCTGGATCATGAGAAAGTCAAGCTCAACAAAGAGCGACAGGACTTGGAGCTTCTGAGAAAGGACATCCAGCAACAAACTGACATTGTGCAAGAAGAGAAAGACAAGATCAAGGAAGAGAAAGGCTCCATGCAAATGACAAAAGCTGAGATACAGAAGATGAAGGAAGATGCAGACCATCAGTTTGACGAGATACATCGACAGAGGACACAGATCCAAGACATGACCCTTCAGGTCAGAACAGAGAGAGATCAACTGGATAAGTTGATGAACTCCATTACCTCCAGAGAAGAAGAACTAGAGCGCAAGGAAGCTGAGATCCAAGCCCTCCTAGACAAACTGGAAATGCAAATGCACCACGCCCAGTCAGAGAGACAGGAGCTGGAGCTTCTGAAGGAGGATCTGATCAAGAAGGAAAAAGAATTTGAAGATGGCATGACCATCATCAGGGAAGAGAGACAACAACTCAATCACATGAAGACCGCAATGGAGAGACTACAAGAAATGCTGGCCAATGAGAAGGAGGACATTCATGGACAAAGGTCAGACCTGCAAAAGAAAGAAGATGACCTGAGGAATCAAATGAAACTAGTCAAAAGCCTAAAAGACAAACTTCAACAACTGAATGAAAAGATGTGTGCAGACCTGAACAAACAAATGGACAAATTGCAGCAGAAGAATCAAGACCAGCACATGCTGTACACTCAACTGGAGCAGAAGCTAGCAGCACTCACTGAACAGAAAGGAAACATGGCTGCTTACACTCAGCTGTTGAAGGAAGAAAAGCAAAGTCTGATGAGTCTTTTGCAAGACTTGAGTGCCCAGGAGAAAGACACACAACTGTCACAGCAGCAACAGTTGGATGTTGAGCAACAGGATCTTAACAATCAATGGGAAGAGCTCAGGAAAGAGAGGGAAGATCTGGATCATGAGAAAGTCAAACTCAACAAAGAGCGACAGGACTTGGAGCATCTGAGAAAGGACATCCAGCAACAAACTGACATTGTGCAGGAAGAGAAAGACAAGATCAAGGAAGAGAAAGGCTCCATGCAAATGACAAAAGCTGAGATACAGAAGATGAAGGAAGATGCAGACCATCAGTTTGACGAGATACATCGACAGAGGACACAGATCCAAGACATGAGCCTTCAGGTCAGAACAGAGAGAGATCAACTGGATAAGTTGATGAACTCCATTGCCTCCAGAGAAGAAGAACTAGAGCGCAAGGAAGCTGAGATCCAAGCCCACCTAGACAAACTGGAAATGCAAATGCACCATGCCCAGTCAGAGAGACAGGAGCTGGAGCATCTGAAGGAAGATCTGAACAAGAAGGAAAAAGAATTTCAAGATGGCATGACCATCATGAGGGAAGAGAGACAACAACTCAGTCACATGAAGACCGCAATGGAGAGACTACAAGAAATGCTGGCCAATGAGAAGGAGGACATTCATGGACAAAGGTCAGACCTGCAAAAGAAAGAAGACGACCTGAGGAATCAAATGAAACTAATCAAAAGCCTAAAAGACAAACTTCAACAACTGAATGAAAAGATGTGTGCAGACCTGAACAAACAAATGGACAAATTGCAGCAGAAGAATCAAGACCAGCACATGCTGTACACTCAACTGGAGCAGAAGCTAGCAGCACTCACTGAACAGAAAGGAAACATGGCTGCTTACACTCAGCTGTTGAAGGAAGAAAAGCAAAGTGTGATGAGTCTTTTGCAAGACTTGAGTGCCCAGGAGAAAGACACACAACTGTCACAGCAGCAACCGTTGGATGTTGAGCAACAGGATCTTAACAATCAATGGGAAGAGCTCAGGAAAGAGAGGGAAGATCTGGATCATGAGAAAGTCAAACTCAACAAAGAGCGACAGGACTTGGAGCATCTGAGAAAGGACATCCAGCAACAAACTGACATTGTGCAAGAAGAGAAAGACAAGATCAAGGAAGAGAAAGGCTCCATGCAAATGACAAAAGCTGAGATACAGAAGATGAAGGAAGATGCAGACCATCAGTTTGACGAGGTACATCGACAGAGGACACAGATCCAAGACATGAGCCTTCAGGTCAGAACAGAGAGAGATCAACTGGATAAGTTGATGAACTCCATTACCTCCAGAGAAGAAGAACTAGAGCGCAAGGAAGCTGAGATCCAAGCCCTCCTAGACAAACTGGAAATGCAAATGCACCATGCCCAGTCAAAGAGACAGGAGCTGGAGCTTCTGAAGGAGGATCTGATCAAGAAGGAAAAAGATTTTCAAGATGGCATGACCATCATCAGGGAAGAGAAACAACAACTCAGTCACATGAAGACCGCAATGGAGAGACTACAAGAAATGCTGGCCAATGAGAAGGAGGACATTCATGGACAAAGGTCAGACCTGCAAAAGAAAGAAGACGACCTGATGAATCAAATGAAACTAATCAAAAGCCTAAAAGATAAACTTCAACAACTGAATGAAAAGATGTGTGGAGACCTGAACAAACAAATGGACAAATTGCAGCAGAAGAATCAAGACCAGCACATGCTGTACACTCAACTGGAGCAGAAGCTGGCAGCACTCACTGAACAGAAAGGAAACATGGCTGCTTACACTCAGCTGTTGAAGGAAGAAAAGCAAAGTCTGATGAGTCTGTTGCCAGACATGAGTGCCCAGGAAAAAGACACACAACTGCCAGAGCAGCAACAGTTGGACGTTGAGCAACAGGATCTTGACAAGCTAAGGGAAGAGCTCAGGAAAGAGAGGGAAGATCTGGATCATGAGAAAGTCAAGCTCAACAAAGAGCGACAGGACTTGGAGCTTCTGAGAAAGGACATCCAGCAACAAACTGACATTGTGCAAGAAGAGAAAGACAAGATCAAGGAAGAGAAAGGCTCCATGCAAATGACAAAAGCTGAAATACAGAAGATGAAGGAAGATGCAGACCATCAGTTTGACGAGATACATCGACAGAGGACACAGATCCAAGACATGAGCCTTCAGGTCAGAACAGAGAGAGATCAACTGGATAAGTTGATGAACTCCATTACCTCCAGAGAAGAAGAACTAGAGCGCAAGGAAGCTGAGATCCAAGCCCTCCTAGACAAACTGGAAATGCAAATGCACCACGCCCAGTCAGAGAGACAGGAGCTGGAGCTTCTGAAGGAGGATCTGATCAAGAAGGAAAAAGAATTTGAAGATGGCATGACCATCATCAGGGAAGAGAGACAACAACTCAGTCACATGAAGACCGCAATGGAGAGACTACAAGAAATGCTGGCCAATGAGAAGGAGGACATTCATGGACAAAGGTCAGACCTGCAAAAGAAAGAAGATGACCTGAGGAATCAAATGAAACTAGTCAAAAGCCTAAAAGACAAACTTCAACAACTGAATGAAAAGATGTGTGCAGACCTGAACAAACAAATGGACAAATTGCAGCAGAAGAATCAAGACCAGCACATGCTGTACACTCAACTGGAGCAGAAGCTAGCAGCACTCACTGAACAGAAAGGAAACATGGCTGCTTACACTCAGCTGTTGAAGGAAGAAAAGCAAAGTCTGATGAGTCTTTTGCAAGACTTGAGTGCCCAGGAGAAAGACACACAACTGTCACAGCAGCAACAGTTGGATGTTGAGCAACAGGATCTTAACAATCAATGGGAAGAGCTCAGGAAAGAGAGGGAAGATCTGGATCATGAGAAAGTCAAACTCAACAAAGAGCGACAGGACTTGGAGCTTCTGAGAAAGGACATCCAGCAACAAACTGACATTGTGCAAGAAGAGAAAGACAAGATCAAGGAAGAGAAAGGCTCCATGCAAATGACAAAAGCTGAGATACAGAAGATGAAGGAAGATGCAGACCATCAGTTTGACGAGATACATCGACAGAGGACACAGATCCAAGACATGACCCTTCAGGTCAGAACAGAGAGAGATCAACTGGATAAGTTGATGAACTCCATTACCTCCAGAGAAGAAGAACTAGAGCGCAAGGAAGCTGAGATCCAAGCCCTCCTAGACAAACTGGAAATGCAAATGCACCATGCCCAGTCAGAGAGACAGGAGCTGGAGCTTCTGAAGGAAGATCTGAACAAGAAGGAAAAAGAATTTCAAGATGGCATGACCATCATCAGGGAAGAGAGACAACAACTCAGTCACATGAAGACCGCAATGGAGAGACTACAAGAAATGCTGGCCAATGAGAAGGAGGACATTCATGGACAAAGGTCAGACCTGCAAAAGAAAGAAGACGACCTGATGAATCAAATGAAACTAATCAAAAGCCTAAAAGACAAACTTCAACAACTGAATGAAAAGATGTGTGCAGACCTGAACAAACAAATGGACAAATTGCAGCAGAAGAATCAAGACCAGCACATGCTGTACACTCAACTGGAGCAGAAGCTAGCAGCACTCACTGAACAGAAAGGAAACATGGCTGCTTACACTCAGCTGTTGAAGGAAGAAAAGCAAAGTGTGATGAGTCTTTTGCAAGACTTGAGTGCCCAGGAGAAAGACACACAACTGTCACAGCAGCAACCGTTGGATGTTGAGCAACAGGATCTTAACAATCAATGGGAAGAGCTCAGGAAAGAGAGGGAAGATCTGGATCATGAGAAAGTCAAACTCAACAAAGTGCGACAGGACTTGGAGCATCTGAGAAAGGACATCCAGCAACAAACTGACATGGTGCAAGAAGAGAAAGACAAGATCAAGGAAGAGAAAGGCTCCATGCAAATGACAAAAGCTGAGATACAGAAGATGAAGGAAGATGCAGACCATCAGTTTGACGAGATACATCGACAGAGGACACAGATCCAAGACATGACCCTTCAGGTCAGAACAGAGAGAGATCAACTGGATAAGTTGATGAACTCCATTACCTCCAGAGAAGAAGAACTAGAGCGCAAGGAAGCTGAGATCCAAGCCCTCCTAGACAAACTGGAAATGCAAATGCACCATGCCCAGTCAAAGAGACAGGAGCTGGAGCTTCTGAAGGAAGATCTGAACAAGAAGGAAAAAGAATTTCAAGATGGCATGACCATCATCAGGGAAGAGAGACAACAACTCAGTCACATGAAGACCGCAATGGAGAGACTACAAGAAATGCTGGCCAATGAGAAGGAGGACATTCATGGACAAAGGTCAGACCTGCAAAAGAAAGAAGACGACCTGATGAATCAAATGAAACTAATCAAAAGCCTAAAAGACAAACTTCAACAACTGAATGAAAAGATGTGTGCAGACCTGAACAAACAAATGGACAAATTGCAGCAGAAGAATCAAGACCAGCACATGCTGTACACTCAACTGGAGCAGAAGCTAGCAGCACTCACTGAACAGAAAGGAAACATGGCTGCTTACACTCAGCTGTTGAAGGAAGAAAAGCAAAGTCTGATGAGTCTGTTGCCAGACATGAGTGCCCAGGAAAAAGACACACAACTGTCACAGCAGCAACAGTTGGACGTTGAGCAACAGGATCTTGACAAGCTAAGGGAAGAGCTCAGGAAAGAGGGGGAAGATCTGGATCATGAGAAAGTCAAACTCAACAAAGAGCGACAGGACTTGGAGCTTCTGAGACAGGACATCCAGCAACAAACTGACTTTGTGCAAGAAGAGAAAGACAAGATCAAGGAAGAGAAAGGCTCCATGCAAATGACAAAAGCTGAGATACAGAAGATGATGGGAGATGCAGACCATCAGTTTGACGAGATACATCGACAGAGGACACAGATCCAAGACATGAGCCTTCAGGTCAGAACAGAGAGAGATCAACTGGATAAGTTGATGAACTCCATTACCTCCAGAGAAGAAGAACTAGAGCGCAAGGAAGCTGAGATCCAAGCCCTCCTAGACAAACTGGAAATGCAAATGCACCATGCCCAGTCAAAGAGACAGGAGCTGGAGCTTCTGAAGGAAGATCTGATCAAGAAGGAAAAAGAATTTCAAGATGGCATGACCATCATCAGGGAAGAGAAACAACAACTCAGTCACATGAAGACCGCAATGGAGAGACTACAAGAAATGCTGGCCAATGAGAAGGAGGACATTCATGGACAAAGGTCAGACCTGCAAAAGAAAGAAGACGACCTGATGAATCAAATGAAACTAATCAAAAGCCTAAAAGACAAACTTCAACAACTGAATGAAAAGATGTGTGCAGACCTGAACAAACAAATGGACAAATTGCAGCAGAAGAATCAAGACCAGCACATGCTGTACACTCAACTGGAGCAGAAGCTAGCAGCACTCACTGAAAAGAAAGGAAACATGGCTGCTTACACTCAGCTGTTGAAGGAAGAAAAGCAAAGTGTGATGAGTCTTTTGCAAGACTTGAGTGCCCAGGAGAAAGACACACAACTGTCACAGCAGCAACAGTTGGATGTTGAGCAACAGGATCTTAACAATCAATGGGAAGAGCTCAGGAAAGAGAGGGAAGATCTGGATCATGAGAAAGTCAAACTCAACAAAGAGCGACAGGACTTGGAGCATCTGAGAAAGGACATCCAGCAACAAACTGACATGGTGCAAGAAGAGAAAGACAAGATCAAGGAAGAGAAAGGCTCCATGCAAATGACAAAAGCTGAGATACAGAAGATGAAGGAAGATGCAGACCATCAGTTTGACGAGATACATCGACAGAGGACACAGATCCAAGACATGAGCCTTCAGGTCAGAACAGAGAGAGATCAACTGGATAAGTTGATGAACTCCATTACCTCCAGAGAAGAAGAACTAGAGCGCAAGGAAGCTGAGATCCAAGCCCTCCTAGACAAACTGGAAATGCAAATGCACCATGCCCAGTCAGAGAGACAGGAGCTGGAGCTTCTGAAGGAAGATCTGAACAAGAAGGAAAAAGAATTTCAAGATGGCATGACCATCATCAGGGAAGAGAGACAACAACTCAGTCACATGAAGACCGCAATGGAGAGACTACAAGAAATGCTGGCCAATGAGAAGGAGGACATTCATGGACAAAGGTCAGACCTGCAAAAGAAAGAAGATGACCTGAGGAATCAAATGAAACTAGTCAAAAGCCTAAAAGACAAACTTCAACAACTGAATGAAAAGATGTGTGCAGACCTGAACAAACAAATGGACAAATTGCTGCAGAAGAATCAAGACCAGCACATGCTGTACACTCAACTGGAGCAGAAGCTAGCAGCACTCACTGAAAAGAAAGGAAACGTGGCTGCTTACACTCAGCTGTTGAAGGAAGAAAAGCAAAGTGTGATGAGTCTTTTGCAAGACTTGAGTGCCCAGGAGAAAGACACACAACTGTCACAGCAGCAACCGTTGGATGTTGAGCAACAGGATCTTAACAATCAATGGGAAGAGCTCAGGAAAGAGAGGGAAGATCTGGATCATGAGAAAGTCAAACTCAACAAAGAGCGACAGGACTTGGAGCTTCTGAGACAGGACATCCAGCAACAAACTGACATTGTGCAAGAAGAGAAAGACAAGATCAAGGAAGAGAAAGGCTCCATGCAAATGACAAAAGCTGAGATACAGAAGATGAAGGAAGATGCAGACCATCAGTTTGACGAGATACACCGACAGAGGACACAGATCCAAGACATGAGCCTTCAGGTCAGAACAGAGAGAGATCAACTGGATAAGTTGATGAACTCCATTGCCTCCAGAGAAGAAGAACTAGAGCGCAAGGAAGCTGAGATCCAAGCCCTCCTAGACAAACTGGAAATGCAAATGCACCATGCCCAGTCAGAGAGACAGGAGCTGGAGCTTCTGAAGGAAGATCTGAACAAGAAGGAAAAAGAATTTCAAGATGGCATGACCATCATGAGGGAAGAGAGACAACAACTCAGTCACATGAAGACCGCAATGGAGAGACTACAAGAAATGCTGGCCAATGAGAAGGAGGACATTCATGGACAAAGGTCAGACCTGCAAAAGAAAGAAGACGACCTGATGAATCAAATTAAACTAATCAAAAGCCTAAAAGACAAACTTCAACAACTGAATGAAAAGATGTGTGCAGACCTGAACAAACAAATGGACAAATTGCAGCAGAAGAATCAAGACCAGCACATGCTGTACACTCAACTGGAGCAGAAGCTAGCAGCACTCACTGAACAGAAAGGAAACATGGCTGCTTACACTCAGCTGTTGAAGGAAGAAAAGCAAAGTGTGATGAGTGTTTTGCCAGACTTGAGTGCCCAGGAGAAAGACACACAACTGTCACAGCAGCAACCGTTGGATGTTGAGCAACAGGATCTTAACAATCAATGGGAAGAGCTCAGGAAAGAGAGGGAAGATCTGGATCATGAGAAAGTCAAACTCAACAAAGAGCGACAGGACTTGGAGCATCTGAGAAAGGACATCCAGCGACAAACTGACATGGTGCAAGAAGAGAAAGACAAGATCAAGGAAGAGAAAGGCTCCATGCAAATGACAAAAGCTGAGATACAGAAGATGAAGGAAGATGCAGACCATCAGTTTGACGAGATACATCGACAGAGGACACAGATCCAAGACATGAGCCTTCAGGTCAGAACAGAGAGAGATCAACTGGATAAGTTGATGAACTCCATTACCTCCAGAGAAGAAGAACTAGAGTGCAAGGAAGCTGAGATCCAAGCCCTCCTAGACAAACTGGAATTGCAAATGCACCATGCCCAGTCAGAGAGACAGGAGCTGGAGCTTCTGAAGGAAGATCTGAACAAGAAGGAAAAAGAATTTGAAGATGGCATGACCATCATCAGGGAAGAGAGACAACAGCGTAGTCACATGAAGACCGCAATGGAGAGACTACAAGAAATGCTGGCCAATGAGAAGGAGGACATTCATGGACAAAGGTCAGACCTGCAAAAGAAAGAAGACGACCTGATGAATCAAATTAAACTAATCAAAAGCCTAAAAGACAAACTTCAACAACTGAATGAAAAGATGTGTGCAGACCTGAACAAACAAATGGACAAATTGCAGCAGAAGAATCAAGACCAGCACATGCTGTACACTCAACTGGAGCAGAAGCTAGCAGCACTCACTGAACAGAAAGGAAACATGGCTGCTTACACTCAGCTGTTGAAGGAAGAAAAGCAAAGTGTGATGAGTCTTTTGCAAGACTTGAGTGCCCAGGAGAAAGACACACAAGTGTCACAGCAGCAACAGTTGGATGTTGAGCAACAGGATCTTAACAATCAATGGGAAGAGCTCAGGAAAGAGAGGGAAGATCTGGATCATGAGAAAGTCAAACTCAACAAAGAGCGACAGGACTTGGAGCTTCTGAGAAAGGACATCCAGCAACAAACTGACATTGTGCAGGAAGAGAAAGACAAGATCAAGGAAGAGAAAGGCTCCATGCAAATGACAAAAGCTGAGATACAGAAGATGAAGGAAGATGCAGACCATCAGTTTGACGAGATACATCGACAGAGGACACAGATCCAAGACATGAGCCTTCAGGTCAGAACAGAGAGAGATCAACTGGATAAGTTGATGAACTCCATTACCTCCAGAGAAGAAGAACTAGAGTGCAAGGAAGCTGAGATCCAAGCCCTCCTAGACAAACTGGAAATGCAAATGCACCATGCCCAGTCAGAGAGACAGGAGCTGGAGCTTCTGAAGGAAGATCTGAACAAGAAGGAAAAAGAATTTCAAGATGGCATGACCATCATCAGGGAAGAGAAACAACAACTCAGTCACATGAAGACCGCAATGGAGAGACTACAAGAAATGCTGGCCAATGAGAAGGAGGACATTCATGGACAAAGGTCAGACCTGCAAAAGAAAGAAGACGACCTGATGAATCAAATGAAACTAATCAAAAGCCTAAAAGACAAACTTCAACAACTGAATGAAAAGATGTGTGCAGACCTGAACAAACAAATGGACAAATTGCAGCAGAAGAATCAAGACCAGCACATGCTGTACACTCAACTGGAGCAGAAGCTGGCAGCACTCACTGAACAGAAAGGAAACATGGCTGCTTACACTCAGCTGTTGAAGGAAGAAAAGCAAAGTCTGATGAGTCTGTTGCCAGACATGAGTGCCCAGGAAAAAGACACACAACTGTCACAGCAGCAACAGTTGGACGTTGAGCAACAGGATCTTGACAAGCTAAGGGAAGAGCTCAGGAAAGAGAGGGAAGATCTGGATCATGAGAAAGTCAAACTCAACAAAGAGAGACAGGACTTGGAGCTTCTGAGACAGGACATCCAGCAACAAATTGACATTGTGCAAGAAGAGAAAGACAAGATCAAGGAAGAGAAAGGCTCCATGCAAATGACAAAAGCTGAGATACAGAAGATGAAGGAAGATGCTGACCATCAGTTTGACGAGGTACACCGACAGAGGACACAGATCCAAGACATGAGCCTTCAGGTCAGAACAGAGAGAGATCAACTGGATAAGTTGATGAACTCCGTTGCCTCCAGAGAAGAAGAACTAGAGCGCAAGGAAGCTGAGATCCAAGCCCTCCTAGACAAACTGGAAATGCAAATGCACCACGCCCAGTCAGAGAGACAGGAGCTGGAGCTTCTGAAGGAAGGATCTGAACAAGAAGGAAAAAGAATTTCAAGATGGCATGACCATCATCAGGGAAGAGAGACAACAACTCAGTCACATGAAGACCGCAATGGAGAGACTACAAGAAATGCTGGCCAATGAGAAGGAGGACATTCATGGACAAAGGTCAGACCTGCAAAAGAAAGAAGACGACCTGATGAATCAAATTAAACTAATCAAAAGCCTAAAAGATAAACTTCAACAACTGAATGAAAAGATGTGTGGAGACCTGAACAAACAAATGGACAAATTGCAGCAGAAGAATCAAGACCAGCACATGCTGTACACTCAACTGGAGCAGAAGCTAGCAGCACTCACTGAACAGAAAGGAAACATGGCTGCTTACACTCAGCTGTTGAAGGAAGAAAAGCAAAGTCTGATGAGTGTTTTGCCAGACATGAGTGCCCAGGAAAAAGACACACAACTGTCACAGCAGCAACAGTTGGATGTTGAGCAACAGGATCTTGACAAGCTAAGGGAAGAGCTCAGGAAAGAGAGGGAAGATCTGGATCATGAGAAAGTCAAAGCTCAACAAAGAGCGACAGGACTTGGAGCTTCTGAGAAAGGACATCCAGCAACAAATTGACTTTGTGCAAGAAGAGAAAGACAAGATCAAGGAAGAGAAAGGCTCCATGCAAATGACAAAAGCTGAGATACAGAAGATGAAGGAAGATGCAGACCATCAGTTTGACGAGGTACATCGACAGAGGACACAGATCAAAGACATGAGCCTTCAGGTCAGAACAGAGAGAGATCAACTGGATAAGTTGATGAACTCCATTGCCTCCAGAGAAGAAGAACTAGAGTGCAAGGAAGCTGAGATCCAAGCCCGCCTAGACAAACTGGAAATGCAAATGCACCACTGCCCAGTCAGAGAGACAGGAGCTGGAGCTTCTGAAGGAGGATCTGAACAAGGAGGAAAAAGAATTTCAAGATGGCATGACCATCATGAGGGAAGAGAGACAACAACTCAGTCACATGAAGACCGCAATGGAGAGACTACAAGAAATGCTGGCCAATGAGAAGGAGGACATTCATGGACAAAGGTCAGACCTGCAAAAGAAAGAAGACGACCTGATGAATCAAATGAAACTAATCAAAAGCCTAAAAGACAAACTTCAACAACTGAATGAAAAGATGTGTGCAGACCTGAACAAACAAATGGACAAATTGCAGCAGAAGAATCAAGACCAGCACATGCTGTACACTCAACTGGAGCAGAAGCTAGCAGCACTCACTGAACAGAAAGGAAACATGGCTGCTTACACTCAGCTGTTGAAGGAAGAAAAGCAAAGTCTGATGAGTGTTTTGCCAGACATGAGTGCCCAGGAAAAAGACACACAACTGCCCACAGCAGCAACAGTTGGACGTTGAGCAACAGGATCTTGACAAGCTAAGGGAAGAGCTCAGGAAAGAGAGGGAAGATCTGGATCATGAGAAAGTCAAACTCAACAAAGAGAGACAGGACTTGGAGCTTCTGAGACAGGACATCCAGCAACAAACTGACATTGTGCAAGAAGAGAAAGACAAGATCAAGGAAGAGAAAGGCTCCATGCAAATGACAAAAGCTGAGATACAGAAGATGAAGGAAGATGCAGACCATCAGTTTGACGAGGTACATCGACAGAGGACACAGATCCAAGACATGAGCCTTCAGGTCAGAACAGAGAGAGATCAACTGGATAAGTTGATGAACTCCATTGCCTCCAGAGAAGAAGAACTAGAGCGCAAGGAAGCTGAGATCCAAGCCCTCCTAGACAAACTGGAAATGCAAATGCACCATGCCCAGTCAAAGAGACAGGAGCTGGAGCTTCTGAAGGAAGATCTGAACAAGAAGGAAAAAGATTTTCAAGATGGCATGACCATCATCAGGGAAGAGAGACAACAACTCAGTCACATGAAGACCGCAATGGAGAGACTACAAGAAATGCTGGCCAATGAGAAGGAGGACATTCATGGACAAAGGTCAGACCTGCAAAAGAAAGAAGACGACCTGATGAATCAAATGAAACTAATCAAAAGCCTAAAAGACAAACTTCAACAACTGAATGAAAAGATGTGTGCAGACCTGAACAAACAAATGGACAAATTGCAGCAGAAGAATCAAGACCAGCACATGCTGTACACTCAACTGGAGCAGAAGCTAGCAGCACTCACTGAACAGAAAGGAAACATGGCTGCTTACACTCAGCTGTTGAAGGAAGAAAAGCAAAGTCTGATGAGTCTTTTGCCAGACATGAGTGCCCAGGAAAAAGACACACAACTGTCACAGCAGCAACAGTTGGATGTTGAGCAACAGGATCTTGACAAGCTAAGGGAAGAGCTCAGGAAAGAGAGGGAAGATCTGGATCATGAGAAAGTCAAACTCAACAAAGAGCGACAGGACTTGGAGCTTCTGAGAAAGGACATCCAGCAACAAATTGACTTTGTGCAAGAAGAGAAAGACAAGATCAAGGAAGAGAAAGGCTCCATGCAAATGACAAAAGCTGAGATACAGAAGATGAAGGAAGATGCAGACCATCAGTTTGACGAGGTACATCGACAGAGGACACAGATCCAAGACATGAGCCTTCAGGTCAGAACAGAGAGAGATCAACTGGATAAGTTGATGAACTCCATTGCCTCCAGAGAAGAAGAACTAGAGCGCAAGGAAGCTGAGATCCAAGCCCTCCTAGACAAACTGGAAATGCAAATGCACCATGCCCAGTCAGAGAGACAGGAGCTGGAGCTTCTGAAGGAAGATCTGAACAAGAAGGAAAAAGAATTTCAAGATGGCATGACCATCATCAGGGAAGAGAGACAACAACTCAGTCACATGAAGACCGCAATGGAGAGACTACAAGAAATGCTGGCCAATGAGAAGGAGGACATTCATGGACAAAGGTCAGACCTGCAAAAGAAAGAAGACGACCTGATGAATCAAATGAAACTAATCAAAAGCCTCAGAGACAAACTTCAACAACTGAATGAAAAGATGTGTGCAGACCTGAACAAACAAATGGACAAATTGCAGCAGAAGAATCAAGACCAGCACATGCTGTACACGCAACTGAAGCAGAAGCTAGCAGCACTCACTGAACAGAAAGGAAACATGGCTGCTTACACTCAGCTGTTGAAGGAAGAAAAGCAAAGTCTGATGAGTGTTTTGCCAGACATGAGTGCCCAGGAAAAAGACACACAACTGTCACAGCAGCAACCGTTGGACATTGAGCAACAGGATCTTGACAAGCTAAGGGAAGAGCTCAGGAAAGAGAGGGAAGATCTGGATCATGAGAAAGTCAAACTCAACAAAGAGAGACAGGACTTGGAGCTTCTGAGACAGGACATCCAGCAACAAACTGACATTGTGCAAGAAGAGAAAGACAAGATCAAGGAAGAGAAAGGCTCCATGCAAATGACAAAAGCTGAGATACAGAAGATGAAGGAAGATGCAGACCATCAGTTTGACGAGATACATCGACAGAGGACACAGATCCAAGACATGAGCCTTCAGGTCAGAACAGAGAGAGATCAACTGGATAAGTTGATGAACTCCATTGCCTCCAGAGAAGAAGAACTAGAGCGCAAGGAAGCTGAGATCCAAGCCCTCCTAGACAAACTGGAAATGCAAATGCACCATGCCCAGTCAGAGAGACAGGAGCTGGAGCTTCTGAAGGAAGATCTGAACAAGAAGGAAAAAGAATTTCAAGATGGCATGACCATCATCAGGGAAGAGAGACAACAACTCAGTCACATGAAGACCGCAATGGAGAGACTACAAGAAATGCTGGCCAATGAGAAGGAGGACATTCATGGACAAAGGTCAGACCTGCAAAAGAAAGAAGACGACCTGATGAATCAAATGAAACTAATCAAAAGCCTAAAAGACAAACTTCAACAACTGAATGAAAAGATGTGTGCAGACCTGAACAAACAAATGGACAAATTGCAGCAGAAGAATCAAGACCAGCACATGCTGTACACTCAACTGGAGCAGAAGCTAGCAGCACTCACTGAACAGAAAGGAAACATGGCTGCTTACACTCAGCTGTTGAAGGAAGAAAAGCAAAGTCTGATGAGTCTGTTGCCAGACATGAGTGCCCAGGAAAAAGACACACAACTGTCACAGCAGCAACAGTTGGATGTTGAGCAACAGGATCTTGACAAGCTAAGGGAAGAGCTCAGGAAAGAGAGGGAAGATCTGGATCATGAGAAAGTCAAACTCAACAAAGAGCGACAGGACTTGGAGCTTCTGAGAAAGGACATCCAGCAACAAACTGACATTGTGCAGGAAGAGAAAGACAAGATCAAGGAAGAGAAAGGCTCCATGCAAATGACAAAAGCTGAGATACAGAAGATGAAGGAAGATGCAGACCATCAGTTTGACGAGGTACATCGACAGAGGACACAGATCCAAGACATGAGCCTTCAGGTCAGAACAGAGAGAGATCAACTGGATAAGTTGATGAACTCCATTGCCTCCAGAGAAGAAGAACTAGAGTGCAAGGAAGCTGAGATCCAAGCCCGCCTAGACAAACTGGAAATGCAAATGCACCATGCCCAGTCAGAGAGACAGGAGCTGGAGCTTCTGAAGGAGGATCTGAACAAGGAGGAAAAAGAATTTCAAGATGGCATGACCATCATCAGGGAAGAGAGACAACAACTCAGTCACATGAAGACCGCAATGGAGAGACTACAAGAAATGCTGGCCAATGAGAAGGAGGACATTCATGGACAAAGGTCAGACCTGCAAAAGAAAGAAGACGACCTGATGAATCAAATGAAACTAATCAAAAGCCTAAAAGACAAACTTCAACAACTGAATGAAAAGATGTGTGCAGACCTGAACAAACAAATGGACAAATTGCAGCAGAAGAATCAAGACCAGCACATGCTGTACACTCAACTGGAGCAGAAGCTAGCAGCACTCACTGAACAGAAAGGAAACATGGCTGCTTACACTCAGCTGTTGAAGGAAGAAAAGCAAAGTCTGATGAGTCTGTTGCCAGACATGAGTGCCCAGGAAAAAGACACACAACTGTCACAGCAGCAACAGTTGGACGTTGAGCAACAGGATCTTGACAAGCTAAGGGAAGAGCTCAGGAAAGAGAGGGAAGATCTGGATCATGAGAAAGTCAAACTCAACAAAGAGAGACAGGACTTGGAGCTTCTGAGACAGGACATCCAGCAACAAACTGACATTGTGCAAGAAGAGAAAGACAAGATCAAGGAAGAGAAAGGCTCCATGCAAATGACAAAAGCTGAGATACAGAAGATGAAGGAAGATGCTGACCATCAGTTTGACGAGGTACACCGACAGAGGACACAGATCCAAGACATGAGCCTTCAGGTCAGAACAGAGAGAGATCAACTGGATAAGTTGATGAACTCCATTGCCTCCAGAGAAGAAGAACTAGAGCGCAAGGAAGCTGAGATCCAAGCCCTCCTAGACAAACTGGAAATGCAAATGCACCACGCCCAGTCAGAGAGACAGGAGCTGGAGCTTCTGAAGGAGGATCTGATCAAGAAGGAAAAAGAATTTCAAGATGGCATGACAATCATCAGGGAAGAGAGACAACAACTCAGTCACATGAAGACCGCAATGGAGAGACTACAAGAAATGCTGGCCAATGAGAAGGAGGACATTCATGGACAAAGGTCAGACCTGCAAAAGAAAGAAGACGACCTGATGAATCAAATTAAACTAATCAAAAGCCTAAAAGATAAACTTCAACAACTGAATGAAAAGATGTGTGCAGACCTGAACAAACAAATGGACAAATTGCAGCAGAAGAATCAAGACCAGCACATGCTGTACACTCAACTGGAGCAGAAGCTAGCAGCACTCACTGAACAGAAAGGAAACATGGCTGCTTACACTCAGCTGTTGAAGGAAGAAAAGCAAAGTCTGATGAGTGTTTTGCCAGACATGAGTGCCCAGGAAAAAGACACACAACTGCCACAGCAGCAACAGTTGGATGTTGAGCAACAGGATCTTGACAAGCTAAGGGAAGAGCTCAGGAAAGAGAGGGAAGATCTGGATCATGAGAAAGTCAAGCTCAACAAAGAGCGACAGGACTTGGAGCTTCTGAGAAAGGACATCCAGCAACAAATTGACTTTGTGCAAGAAGAGAAAGACAAGATCAAGGAAGAGAAAGGCTCCATGCAAATGACAAAAGCTGAGATACAGAAGATGAAGGAAGATGCAGACCATCAGTTTGACGAGATACATCGACAGAGGACACAGATCCAAGACATGACCCTTCAGGTCAGAACAGAGAGCGATCAACTGGATAAGTTGATGAACTCCATTACCTCCAAAGAAGAAGAACTAGAGTGCAAGGAAGCTGAGATCCAAGCCCTCCTAGACAAACTGGAAATGCAAATGCACCATGCCCAGTCAGAGAGACAGGAGCTGGAGCTTCTGAAGGAAGTTCTGAACAAGAAGGAAAAAGAATTTCAAGATGGCATGACAATCATCAGGGAAGAGAGACAACAACTCAGTCACATGAAGACCGCAATGGAGAGACTACAAGAAATGCTGGCCAATGAGAAGGAGGACATTCATGGACAAAGGTCAGACCTGCAAAAGAAAGAAGACGACCTGATGAATCAAATGAAACTAGTCAAAATCCAAAAAGACAAACTTCAACAACTGAATGAAAAGATGTGTGGAGACCTGAAAGAACAAATGGACAAATTGCAGCAGAAGAATCAAGACCAGCACATGCTGTACACTCAACTGGAGCAGAAGCTAGCAGCACTCACTGAACAGAAAGGAAACATGGCTGCTTACACTCAGCTGTTGAAGGAAGAAAAGCAAAGTGTGATGAGTCTTTTGCAAGACTTGAGTGCCCAGGAGAAAGACACACAACTGTCACAGCAGCAACCGTTGGATGTTGAGCAACAGGATCTTAACAATCAATGGGAAGAGCTCAGGAAAGAGAGGGAAGATCTGGATCATGAGAAAGTCAAACTCAACAAAGAGCGACAGGACTTGGAGCATCTGAGAAAGGACATCCAGCAACAAACTGACATGGTGCAAGAAGAGAAAGACAAGATCAAGGAAGAGAAAGGCTCCATGCAAATGACAAAAGCTGAGATACAGAAGATGAAGGAAGATGCAGACCATCAGTTTGACGAGATACATCGACAGAGGACACAGATCCAAGACATGACCCTTCAGGTCAGAACAGAGAGAGATCAACTGGATAAGTTGATGAACTCCATTACCTCCAGAGAAGAAGAACTAGAGTGCAAGGAAGCTGAGATCCAAGCCCTCCTAGACAAACTGGAAATGCAAATGCACAATGCCCAGTCAGAGAGACAGGAGCTGGAGCTTCTGAAGGAAGATCTGAACAAGAAGGAAAAAGAATTTCAAGATGGCATGGCCATCATCAGGGAAGAGAGACAACAACTCAGTCACATGAAGACGGCAATGGAGAGACTACAAGAAATGCTGGCCAATGAGAAGGAGGATATTCATGGACAAAGGTCAGACCTGCAAAAGAAAGAAGACGACCTGATGAATCAAATGAAACTAATCAAAAGCCTAAAAGACAAACTTCAACAACTGAATGAAAAGATGTGTGCAGACCTGAACAAACAAATGGACAAATTGCAGCAGAAGAATCAAGACCAGCACATGCTGTACACTCAACTGGAGCAGAAGCTGGCAGCACTCACTGAACAGAAAGGAAACATGGCTGCTTACACTCAGCTGTTGAAGGAAGAAAAGCAAAGTCTGATGAGTCTGTTGCCAGACATGAGTGCCCAGGAAAAAGACACACAACTGTCACAGCAGCAACAGTTGGACGTTGAGCAACAGGATCTTGACAAGCTAAGGGAAGAGCTCAGGAAAGAGAGGGAAGATCTGGATCATGAGAAAGTCAAATTCAACAAAGAGAGACAGGACTTGGAGCTTCTGAGACAGGACATCCAGCAACAAATTGACTTTGTGCAAGAAGAGAAAGACAAGATCAAGGAAGAGAAAGGCTCCATGCAAATGACAAAAGCTGAGATACAGAAGATGAAGGAAGATGCAGACCATCAGTTTGACGAGGTACACCGACAGAGGACACAGATCCAAGACATGAGCCTTCAGGTCAGAACAGAGAGAGATCAACTGGATAAGTTGATGAACTCCATTGCCTCCAGAGAAGAAGAACTAGAGCGCAAGGAAGCTGAGATCCAAGCCCTCCTAGACAAACTGGAAATGCAAATGCACCACGCCCAGTCAGAGAGACAGGAGCTGGAGCTTCTGAAGGAAGATCTGAACAAGAAGGAAAAAGAATTTCAAGATGGCATGACCATCATCAGGGAAGAGAGACAACAACTCAGTCACATGAAGACCGCAATGGAGAGACTACAAGAAATGCTGGCCAATGAGAAGGAGGATATTCATGGACAAAGGTCAGACCTGCAAAAGAAAGAAGACGACCTGATGAATCAAATGAAACTAATCAAAAGCCTAAAAGACAAACTTCAACAACTGAATGAAAAGATGTGTGCAGACCTGAACAAACAAATGGACAAATTGCAGCAGAAGAATCAAGACCAGCACATGCTGTACACTCAACTGGAGCAGAAGCTAGCAGCACTCACTGAACAGAAAGGAAACATGGCTGCTTACACTCAGCTGTTGAAGGAAGAAAAGCAAAGTCTGATGAGTGTTTTGCCAGACATGAGTGCCCAGGAAAAAGACACACAACTGCCACAGCAGCAACAGTTGGACGTTGAGCAACAGGATCTTGACAAGCTAAGGGAAGAGCTCAGGAAAGAGAGGGAAGATCTGGATCATGAGAAAGTCAAGCTCAACAAAGAGCGACAGGACTTGGAGCTTCTGAGACAGGACATCCAGCAACAAACTGACATTGTGCAAGAAGAGAAAGACAAGATCAAGGAAGAGAAAGGCTCCATGCAAATGACAAAAGCTGAGATACAGAAGATGAAGGAAGATGCAGACCATCAGTTTGACGAGGTACATCGACAGAGGACACAGATCCAAGACATGAGCCTTCAGGTCAGAACAGAGAGAGATCAACTGGATAAGTTGATGAACTCCATTGCCTCCAGAGAAGAAGAACTAGATTGCAAGGAAGCTGAGATCCAAGCCCTCCTAGACAAACTGGAAATGCAAATGCACCATGCCCAGTCAGAGAGACAGGAGCTGGAGCTTCTGAAGGAGGATCTGAACAAGGAGGAAAAAGATTTTCAAGATGGCATGACCATCATCAGGGAAGAGAGACAACAACTCAGTCACATGAAGACCGCAATGGAGAGACTACAAGAAATGCTGGCCAATGAGAAGGAGGACATTCATGGACAAAGGTCAGACCTGCAAAAGAAAGAAGACGACCTGATGAATCAAATTAAACTAATCAAAAGCCTAAAAGACAAACTTCAACAACTGAATGAAAAGATGTGTGCAGACCTGAACAAACAAATGGACAAATTGCAGCAGAAGAATCAAGACCAGCACATGCTGTACACTCAACTGGAGCAGAAGCTAGCAGCACTCACTGAACAGAAAGGAAACATGGCTGCTTACACTCAGCTGTTGAAGGAAGAAAAGCAAAGTCTGATGAGTGTTTTGCCAGACATGAGTGCCCAGGAAAAAGACACACAACTGCCACAGCAGCAACAGTTGGACATTGAGCAACAGGATCTTGACAAGCTAAGGGAAGAGCTCAGGAAAGAGAGGGAAGATCTGGATCATGAGAAAGTCAAACTCAACAAAGAGAGACAGGACTTGGAGCTTCTGAGACAGGACATCCAGCAACAAATTGACTTTGTGCAAGAAGAGAAAGACAAGATCAAGGAAGAGAAAGGCTCCATGCAAATGACAAAAGCTGAGATACAGAAGATGAAGGAAGATGCTGACCATCAGTTTGACGAGGTACACCGACAGAGGACACAGATCCAAGACATGAGCCTTCAGGTCAGAACAGAGAGAGATCAACTGGATAAGTTGATGAACTCCATTGCCTCCAGAGAAGAAGAACTAGAGCGCAAGGAAGCTGAGATCCAAGCCCTCCTAGACAAACTGGAAATGCAAATGCACCACGCCCAGTCAGAGAGACAGGAGCTGGAGCTTCTGAAGGAAGATCTGAACAAGAAGGAAAAAGAATTTCAAGATGGCATGACCATCATCAGGGAAGAGAGACAACAACTCAGTCACATGAAGACCGCAATGGAGAGACTACAAGAAATGCTGGCCAATGAGAAGGAGGACATTCATGGACAAAGGTCAGACCTGCAAAAGAAAGAAGACGACCTGATGAATCAAATGAAACTAATCAAAAGCCTAAAAGACAAACTTCAACAACTGAATGAAAAGATGTGTGCAGACCTGAACAAACAAATGGACAAATTGCAGCAGAAGAATCAAGACCAGCACATGCTGTACACTCAACTGGAGCAGAAGCTAGCAGCACTCACTGAACAGAAAGGAAACATGGCTGCTTACACTCAGCTGTTGAAGGAAGAAAAGCAAAGTCTGATGAGTGTTTTGCCAGACATGAGTGCCCAGGAAAAAGACACACAACTGCCACAGCAGCAACAGTTGGACGTTGAGCAACAGGATCTTGACAAGCTAAGGGAAGAGCTCAGGAAAGAGAGGGAAGATCTGGATCATGAGAAAGTCAAGCTCAACAAAGAGCGACAGGACTTGGAGCTTCTGAGACAGGACATCCAGCAACAAATTGACTTTGTGCAAGAAGAGAAAGACAAGATCAAGGAAGAGAAAGGCTCCATGCAAATGACAAAAGCTGAGATACAGAAGATGAAGGAAGATGCAGACCATCAGTTTGACGAGGTACATCGACAGAGGACACAGATCCAAGACATGAGCCTTCAGGTCAGAACAGAGAGAGATCAACTGGATAAGTTGATGAACTCCATTGCCTCCAGAGAAGAAGAACTAGAGTGCAAGGAAGCTGAGATCCAAGCCCTCCTAGACAAACTGGAAATGCAAATGCACCATGCCCAGTCAGAGAGACAGGAGCTGGAGCTTCTGAAGGAGGATCTGAACAAGGAGGAAAAAGATTTTCAAGATGGCATGACCATCATCAGGGAAGAGAGACAACAACTCAGTCACATGAAGACCGCAATGGAGAGACTACAAGAAATGCTGGCCAATGAGAAGGAGGACATTCATGGACAAAGGTCAGACCTGCAAAAGATAGAAGACGACCTGATGAATCAAATGAAACTAATCAAAAGCCTAAAAGACAAACTTCAACAACTGAATGAAAAGATGTGTGCAGACCTGAACAAACAAATGGACAAATTGCAGCAGAAGAATCAAGACCAGCACATGCTGTACACTCAACTGGAGCAGAAGCTAGCAGCACTCACTGAACAGAAAGGAAACATGGCTGCTTACACTCAGCTGTTGAAGGAAGAAAAGCAAAGTCTGATGAGTGTTTTGCCAGACATGAGTGCCCAGGAAAAAGACACACAACTGCCACAGCAGCAACAGTTGGACATTGAGCAACAGGATCTTGACAAGCTAAGGGAAGAGCTCAGGAAAGAGAGGGAAGATCTGGATCATGAGAAAGTCAAACTCAACAAAGAGAGACAGGACTTGGAGCTTCTGAGACAGGACATCCAGCAACAAACTGACATTGTGCAAAAAGAGAAAGACAAGATCAAGGAAGAGAAAGGCTCCATGCAAATGACAAAAGCTGAGATACAGAAGATGAAGGAAGATGCTGACCATCAGTTTGACGAGATACATCGACAGAGGACACAGATCCAAGACATGAGCCTTCAGGTCAGAACAGAGAGAGATCAACTGGATAAGTTGATGAACTCCATTGCCTCCAGAGAAGAAGAACTAGAGTGCAAGGAAGCTGAGATCCAAACCCTCCTAGACAAACTGGAAATGCAAATGCACCATGCCCAGTCAGAGAGACAGGAGCTGGAGCTTCTGAAGGAGGATCTGAACAAGGAGGAAAAAGATTTTCAAGATGGCATGACCATCATTAGGGAAGAGAGACAACAACTCAGTCACATGAAGACCGCAATGGAGAGACTACAAGAAATGCTGGCCAATGAGAAGGAGGACATTCATGGACAAAGGTCAGACCTGCAAAAGAAAGAAGACGACCTGATGAATCAAATGAAACTAATCAAAAGCCTAAAAGACAAACTTCAACAACTGAATGAAAAGATGTGTGCAGACCTGAACAAACAAATGGACAAATTGCAGCAGAAGAATCAAGACCAGCACATGCTGTACACTCAACTGGAGCAGAAGCTAGCAGCACTCACTGAACAGAAAGGAAACATGGCTGCTTACACTCAGCTGTTGAAGGAAGAAAAGCAAAGTCTGATGAGTGTTTTGCCAGACATGAGTGCCCAGGAAAAAGACACACAACTGCCACAGCAGCAACAGTTGGACGTTGAGCAACAGGATCTTGACAAGCTAAGGGAAGAGCTCAGGAAAGAGAGGGAAGATCTGGATCATGAGAAAGTCAAACTCAACAAAGAGCGACAGGACTTGGAGCTTCTGAGACAGGACATCCAGCAACAAACTGACATTGTGCAAAAAGAGAAAGACAAGATCAAGGAAGAGAAAGGCTCCATGCAAATGACAAAAGCTGAGATACAGAAGATGAAGGAAGATGCAGACCATCAGTTTGACGAGATACATCGACAGAGGACACAGATCCAAGACATGAGCCTTCAGGTCAAAACAGAGAGTGATCAACTGGATAAGTTGATGAACTCCATTACCTCCAGAGAAGAAGAACTAGAGCGCAAGGAAGCTGAGATCCAAGCCCTCCTAGACAAACTGGAAATGCAAATGCACCATGCCCAGTCAAAGAGACAGGAGCTGGAGCTTCTGAAGGAGGATCTGATCAAGAAGGAAAAAGAATTTGAAGATGGCATGACCATCATCAGGGAAGAGAGACAACAACTCAGTCACATGAAGACCGCAATGGAGAGACTACAAGAAATGCTGGCCAATGAGAAGGAGGACATTCATGGACAAAGGTCAGACCTGCAAAAGAAAGAAGACGACCTGATGAATCAAATTAAACTAATCAAAACGCTCAGAGACAAACTTCAACAACTGAATGAAAAGATGTGTGCAGACCTGAACAAACAAATGGACAAATTGCAGCAGAAGAATCAAGACCAGCACATGCTGTACACTCAACTGGAGCAGAAGCTGGCAGCACTCACAGAACAGAAAGGAAACATGGCTGCTTACACTCAGCTGTTGAAGGAAGAAATGCAAAGTCTGATGAGTCTTTTGCAAGACATGAGTGCCCAGGAGAAAGACACACAACTGCCAAAGCATCAACAGTTGGACGTTGAGCAACAGGATCTTGACAATCAATGGGAAGAGCTCAGGAAAGAGAGGGAAGATCTGGATCATGAGAAAGTCAAACTCAACAAAGAGAGACAGGACTTGGAGCTTCTGAGACAGGACATCCAGCAACAAACTGACATTGTGCAAGAAGAGAAAGACAAGATCAAGGAAGAGAAAGGCTCCATGCAAATGACAAAAGCTGAGATACAGAAGATGAAGGAAGATGCAGACCATCAGTTTGACGAGATACATCGACAGAGGACACAGATCCAAGACATGAGCCTTCAGGTCAGCACAGAGAGAGATCAACTGGATAAGTTGATGAACTCCATTACCTCCAGAGAAGAAGAACTAGAGCGCAAGGAAGCTGAGATCCAAGCCCTCCTAGACAAACTGGAAATGCAAATGCATCATGCCCAGTCAGAGAGACAGGAGCTGGAGCTTCTGAAGGAGAATCTGATCAAGAAGAAAAAGGAATTTCAAGATGGCATGACCATCATCAGGGAAGAGAGACAACAACTCAGTCACATGAAGACCGCAATGGAGAGACTACAAGAAATGCTGGCTACTGAGAAGGAGGACATCCATGGACAACGGTCTGAGCTGAAAAAGACACTTGAGATTAATGAACAAGAACCACAGATTGAAAATGTCCCCCTTCAGGTTACAGCAGAAAATGTCTATAGATTGTCAAAACATTTTGGCAAATTGAAATGTGACAAAGCTGTACAAACAGAAGATTCTTTAAAAAGAGCGATTGAGGAGAGAGATTTGGTTCAGAAAATATTTGCAGATTCTGAAACTGAGAGTGATTCTCAGCTGTCATACTCTGCATCAAAACCACGTCAATGTGAGCACCAATCAGATTCAAATTTGTATCCATGTTTTCCTGTAGAGAAAAACGACCCTTGCAAAATTCATCGGAAATGTCAGCTTCTGGTTGAAGGGGGTGCAGAAGAGGCAACATGTAAACTAAATAAGTTCTCAGCATTACTGAAGATTGCAGAAGAGCAACGTTATCTGAAAGAAGACAAAATTTTGGACAGGGAGAGTTTGCGACAAATGTGGAAAGACACTAAAAAGGAACGTAAAGAAATCAGTCAAATGATTCAAAGAGGTGTTAAAATGAGAACAAACTTGGAAAAAAGACTAAAGGTTGTCAATCAGTTTGTCAAAGGATCCTTGTTACACAATGCTGTTACCCCGTCAGAGAGACAGCAGGGAAAACACATGACCAAGGTCAGGATTTGTCAGTGTGGCTTTGAGATGGACCATCAAACACTGCATGAAAAGTGCACAGAGCTCCAACAACTTAAAGTCCTGATGCTCAGTGAGTTTGACAAACTGCATTTGAGCGAAAAAGGATGCCAGACTCTGATAACTAGCAACAAAGCAAATCAAACAGCAAAAAAAGAGGTAATTGAAGGAAAGGTTTCTTCGATAAGTTCCAAAGAGACAGTACAAGAGGCTGAGGCCCTTTCAGAGACAAACATTGGTCTCCTTTGTCAGCTGTGGCACTGCTGCTATGGCTGCTGCTGTGCCTGCCATCAGATTGTGCACCAAAAGTAAATACCAGTCTCTGGTATTTATGTGGATATAATCGATTTCATATAATTGATCATATGCTATAAATATTAGTTTGAGCCCCATATCTAGCATTCTTATACTGAATCAAAGCTTTTGAAATAAGTTATTTTTGAATTTTTGCAAATTTGTGGTTTTTTTTATTAAGTTCAGGAGTTTCACTTTTTGAAATTTTCTTATTTTTGGAGAAGTTGATAAAGTTAGGCTTTCAAAGTGTTTTAGTAAAAATAACTTTAACATATTTCGCAGATTAGATTTCTAACATGCGCTGCGTTCTCCTTAATATTTGTGATTCCTATTCAAACCTGACCTCGTGGTTTGCTTCACATATATATTAAAATATAATATACGCTGAATAAATATTAAAGTTGTGACATGACTGAATCCTGTTTGTTTTACTTTTAGCCATTTTTGATGCTGTTTTATGCTTATTTTTTGTATTTTTCATAAATAACTGAACTAAAGACATACATAGATGTGAGAAATCTTCACACTCTGAGTGGGTGTCATTACAAATATAAAAAATGATTTTGTGAAATTATATCTTTTCACAATTTTTCAAATAAACAATTTGTCTCTATATGAATTTTGTGTTTAATTGTAATCCCTAAATGATATGGAGCATTTTCACATTTCGACTTGATTTCAGTGGAAGCACACTACATGTGTTTGCTTTATTTTTCCTTCTCTTTCTTTTACATGCATGCAGGGGATTCTTGAAATAAAAACTGCCTGTTGAAGTTTCCCTGGGAACTCAAGACCCTCCTTCATGCTTTGAATGTTTTTGCAGGTCCTTAAGTCTGAACTACACAGCAAGGTTTGAAGTAAGGATTTTAAAATGAGACTTAAAGTCTTGAAGTGGGTTTCAAGTTGAGTTGGTTTATTTCTCACTTAGGTACCCTACCATGATGACTGAAGCTGAACCCTTAACTTGGTCTAGAGCAGGGATGCACAGAGGATTTTAGAGGAAGATGAACAGGGCCTCAAACTCACTAATAAGGGTGCCTTTTCATTTTAAAGATGCTCTTGAAGATAAAATAAAAATGCTAAACACTCAAAGCTGCATACCTGCAGTCTATCTCTGTTTCTATCACACTCACCGGCATGTATTTAGGTTTGCATGCACATGCTCCTGCAGGAGGAAAGAGTTTGAGTTTTAAAAATATATATATTTATATTTCAGTGATTTCGAAACGGGGCAAAGGACTTATATACATATCACATAAGAAAAAGTCCATGAATGAGAACAGATTTTTATGATCCCACATTTTTCCAAAAGCATCCAAATCCTCCATTTTTAAATAATACTTGAATTCCAAAATACCAGAAAATTAACAAGGTTCTTAAGGGAGGAGAGAGAGTGGCGCTGGCCCTTGTCACTGATCAACATCTGGAGGTGTTATTCATTTTACATTCTGTTCATTGGCCCAGGTACACATTTACAGAAACTAAGATAAATCAGCTATTCAGTGAAAAAAGACGAACCAAAAGGGCGCTTAAACTGTAGAGGGCAGAAAAGCAGGTGCTCAAGATGCTTTACTGTCCCTTTCGGACCATGCCTGCTTCAAAATGTAATGAATCAGAGATTAATACTTAAAGGGATATGTAGCGTGAGGGTCATACTAGAATTATTTTGTTGCAACAGCGCCACCAGGAGGGATTTCAACCCCAGGAAATCCAAACACTATGAAGTTGAAATTGATAACTACACAAGGTCACACAGGTCTATATTAACGACTGGCAGAGACAGTTTCAGATTCATATATATATAACAATAAACAAAGGCAACAATAACACAAAAGCAACCCAAATCTTAAAAACTGGTGCATCATTTATGCTGCTTAAAACTATCACTTGGGCAAAGAGGGGGTGTTAAGACAGGGCTGAGGCTCACCATGCGGCAGGGGGAGTCTAATGGGGGAAGGGATCCTTAAACTAATCACCTGTGCGATGCACATCAACAAAATGAGGGGAATCATGAAAAACACCACCACCAGGCAACCGGACTGCCGCTATAGGTCCTCAGGCCTCAGCACCTGAGCACAGGGAGAGAAATGTTAATAAAACGCCACAGAGTGTCACACACTAAAAAAAAAAAAGATGCACACAGTTAAACTAAACCAACCCAAAGAACAAAATAAACACAATAATGATCCCAACAAAATATAAGAAAGTAACAAACATTAGAGAGACTAACTCAATTAACTTTAATATTTGAAATACAGTGCTCTGTAAGCATCACTCTTTAATAAGGACTGGATTGAAGGGAAATCCAAACTCAGGGAAAGAAGAACCGGAACCTGAGTACAGAAAAGAGAGAGGGAGCCAAAACAGCAGGTCGTGTGTAGGCAAGGGCCGACCCAATTACCAGCACCCCTAATATAAACTGCATTTATATGAATCAACGTTTAATGAATAACACTATAATTAAGTAATTTTGGCTCATATACAGACCATAAGCAGAGATCAGCACAGCCACAGATCATGAGACACCGTGTCACGAAGCGCACGTATTACGCACAGAGACTACAGACAGCGTGCATTACCCGCATGTGAAGGTGTGCGCTCTTGTGGCTGCCACGCCACGCCACACAGAGGATCCTGCCACGCCAAACAAAAGGCTGTACCATGCCATGACCACCTCAGGAGGTGAGCCAAAGAAGAAAGAGCGCGTGAGGTGCGTTACACCTGTACGAACACAGGGTGCCGTCCTGCAGTGAGAGTGCTGGGGTTCCTCGATTCCATGGCACTAGAAAATACTGCCAATAAAGTGAAGTGTATTGTTTTTCTTTTTTTATTTCTTTTCATCTGAAAACAAGGTGGCTTATTGACGAAAAGGGTTCAGATCCGTAAAAACAATCATAAACATTTGATGTGTATGAATGGAACTGGTGGTTTAAAAAAACAAGCCTTAAAAAGTTTTAAATAATATCAGTGTATATTTTCAGCTATCTTATGAGAGGCACATTTTTGCACTTGGTGGTATGACTGTGACTAAAAATCAAACGGCCTGAAGGGTTAAAACGACATCTTTACTGAGACAAAACCACCTGAGACATAGCTTCTCTGAAGACATGACCCTCATGGCCTACATTAACAGAGTTTCTCCACTGTCACAGCAGGTGAGTTAATACAAGAGTGCAGAGAAACATCTTATGAACCTCTGACAGAGTCGTCTCTCCTCCAGAGCTCCAGCAGTTTAACATTCAGGCCTTTCTTCATCAGTATTTATTGATCCAGTAGGTCCACTATGTTAATTAAAATGTCAGGTCATATTTATTACTGAGTGCAGTTTGGTTTTTGTCTTCCACACTTTTTTTTTAAACATTTTTACAGCTGAACAGTTCAGTGACCTGTTCTGATCGCCTCTCGTGATAATATTCATACATCAATAGAAGCAAATAATCTGTAATGTTCAAACTAAATACTAAGACATCTACAAATTTCTTTCACAAAGGAGGTACGGGACACAGGAAACATCAGGGGAAGACAGAAGGTTAGGGTTAGGAGACAGGAGACAAACAGTGCATGTGATAAAGGCTGGAGCCAATCAAACAGTCAGCAGGTCGTCGACACCAGCTTTCCATTTATTACTGTGACTGAACAGCGCAGCACCAGAACAATGCAGAGAGGTGCCTGTACAGTTTAATACCAACCAACACAAATCCTAACCATGCATCACCTGGTTACAGTTTATTGTTGCTCAGCGAAAATTCATGGAGAAAAATCCAAAACAAAGAGGCAATAATGTGCAAACAGGATCCTTGGGTGAAACATGTTCATGATGTCTGTTCCTCCCTGGAGGATTTTTGAAGCATCAGATAAACTGAAATGTAGCATGATACCAAATGTCCTGGACAGTCTAAGAGCAGCAGAGGAGGCTGTTAGTAAATAACTTATTCTGATTGTTCACTTCTTAAAAGATCTACCGTTTCTATACTAACTGAATTGTTAATGATTGGGGAAACATAACAGAGCTGGAAATACATAAAAGATGTAACAAGACTCATCAACGGAACTTTGAAAGCTAAGAAATGGTAAAAGTCTGAGCACGGTTTCCTTTAGTGTCATGGTTTCAGTTCTTAGCCTGGTTACCCTTGTTTTAACGTGAGTGCCTTTAAGACAGCAGAGTTTCAGCATAACCATCAGTTTTTGGTTCTTCAGGATTGAACATTAGTTAAAATAAACAAAAAAAGTCTGAAAGCAGCTTCGATGACAACAGATATTCAACATAGACAGATGCTGACGTATAACATGAACTATCTGAGACCAAACAGAAACAAGTGTTTAGTCTTTATAGCACTGAGGTCACCACACACTTCTCCTGTCAGAGCCTTTTAAGGGAGATGAGGCTCAATGGCGGCTGAACTGTATCTCAGTCAGTCAATCTTAATTTGTGAAGCCTTGATTTATGATTACTGTTATCCAAAGGTATTTTAGGAAGGGGGTCTAGGACACATTCCTTGTTGTTGGTTTACAAAGATCCAGCATGAACCCACCAGGACAACAGACTGTCTATATTCAGCAGGCGTGAGGAAAGAGTGTCTTTAATAGACAACCCCAGAGCAGACTCATGCCAACAGCTGTCTGCTGAAACTGTTGGGGAGGAGAAAGTAACAGACGCAAAATGGTGGCACTAACTTGGATGCACTGATAAACTGCAGATAGTTATTTTCATCCTTACACACATGACAGTCGTCCTCATGGATAAAGCTGTCACCACTGATAACAGCTAGCTCATGACAATGAAGAAGCAACAATCATCCAGACACTGAGTTTTCATAAGACAAAAGGAAAGTGTTAAAGAATTTCTGTGGTTCACAGCCTGAAAAGCAGTGGTGGTTGTTAAAGGCCATTCAAGGTGCTGCAGATTCCTGACAGATAACAGATCCTGGGTTTTTGAGTTTTGCTGGCAGACGGTTTATCCATTACAGTGTGAGGTACTTCAGTTTAATACAGTACAGCCAGCGTGGCATTGCTTTTTCTGTAGTGTAGAAAGGGAGCTTCTCTAAAACAATACGGCCACAGGAGGAGGCACTTAAAGGTCCTGACAGGACTAAAACCTTTTCAAAGATGCAGAGTAAGGACATTCTAGAGTTAAAAGGGCCATGTTGGTCCTGGTGTAGTGTTTTTGCAGGTTAATGTTTGTCTGTGGGGCAGAGAGGCTTCATTCTCTTATGCTGGCAGAATAGGAGAACTGGGGGAAGTGTGCTTGCTGGCCTGGGTCCTCGCAGTCCAGTCTGTGATCTGTAAAGACAGGACAGCAGAAGTCAGAGGGGCTCACACTCACAGAGGGTTCAGACCCGAAAGCTCCAGCCAGAGGATACTCACACTTATCTGGAGGAGTAAGAGTGATAGTCTGAGCCGTGAATTCCTCGTCGAAGTAGCGCGTGTCTGTCTCTGAAGTCACTTGTGGTCTGAATAGTGGGGTGAGCTGGCATAGGAGAGGAGAATATGTTGTGAAACAGTTCAGGCCTGGGTGAACACATACAGAAGCTGACTTCATATGGACTAGAGTCCAGCAGCTGGCTCTACAGCCCTGTTTTTACACTGACTAAGAGCAGATCCCTTCACAGTGAAGATCTGACTCATGACATCTTACCTTCTTCTGTACTACGTCCTGCCAGCTGATGGCGATGAAAAATTTGTGATTCATTACGTCTTTTGCATCATTTGGGCCACCACCTAACCTGTTGGTCCCAACAAGAGTCTGTGAGGGTTTGGTGACAGAGGAAATTCTAAAAAACAACAGAGAAATGAATCTGTCCTGTCAGGTACCTCTGCTTGGGGTCTTTCTTGAGCAGGCCAGCGAGCAGGGACTTGGCCTCTGGTGACAAGTTCCTCGGGAAGCGAATCTCCTCCATGAGGATGAGCTCGAACAGTCGCTCGTGGTCCTGGTTGTAGAAAGGCAGACGACCGCACATCATCTCGTACATGACCACACCCAGACCCCACCAGTCCACAGAGCGGCCGTAGTCATTGTCTTCTAAGACCTGGAAAGAGTAACGGCAGGAGGTGAGACCTTTTAATATCAACTCCCAACATTGAGAGTGAGAGCAAAAGATGTTTCACTAGTTATTACATTCAAGATCAGAATCTGTATTTCCTAAACTGCATGAATCTTTTTCCAGAATGGGTAGTGTCCTTTAGCAGAAGAGCTGGGAGAGAGTAAGAAAGATCAGACCTTTGACATGGTTGGCTATTTTAGGGGAGAGAAAAAACGTTAGGTTGCACAAGAACATGTGGTTCTTTAGTTTCCAAATACCTTAAACTAAAGATCAAACTGAGCTCTGAACTGATTGCCGATCCCACCCAAATCATTTTAACTACTCTGTTAAAAGAATTATTTACTATTAGGCAGACATGTCCAAATAGTTCATCCAGAACTATGAACAGGATTTTACGCGCTAACTATTATCTCTATTAAGAGGTAGTTTTCTAAAACACACGATTATACTGCTTTCAAGGTCACCCTCCTCAAATACTCCAAACCATAAATAGCAATGATAACTTTATTTGTATAGCACTATTAAAAACAAAGGTTTACGGAGTGCTTTGACATTCAAACCAAGAAATATAAAAACAAAGCACAAGAACTTTGACACAGAGGGAGAAATCCAACAACCACAAGAAGCACAATTATCAAAAAAACATGCAATCAGAAATACTCAATGAAATAACCTGTAATAACCAGGCAATACAAGAACGCTGCAATCGAAACTGAGACCAAGAATATAAAGGAATAAAAAGAAAAACTAATACAATATGATGAAATAAAATAGAGTTTGAGACGGAAGGCGATTAAAGCCACCAGAAAACATGTGGGCAATAATGACAAATTAAAAATTTATACTTATAGTCAGAACAAATAAAACTGAAATATTCTGAAGATGCAAAACAAAAGAAAAATGAAGAGGAGGAAGCAATAAAGAACAATCTGTGAGAGCTAAAATTAAAATACAAGTCAAACAGATAAAATATGAGGAATAAGAAAAGAGAAAGGGAATTAAAACGTAAAAATAGACCCAAAAAGCCAGAAATGAAAGAAATGAAGTAAAGGTATTTTGAGCTAAAATGATTGAAAGAGTCAACAGAGATAGACTAAAAGACTGCAGAACAGGAACAAAGACAATATCAAGTGAGCTTTCAGAGGTGTCTCTGATTCTGCATGTGTAATCTCTTTGGGCAGGTCTTGACAAAGTCCAGGAGCTCTCATGGAGAAAGCTTGATCACCTTCAGATCTGAGCTTCGACCAGGAGGCCCGCCCGAGATCTGAGGCTGGATCATTACTGATCAACAGCTCTGTCATGAAGCTAAAATCCAAACCCATGAGTGGCTAAACCTGGGTGATGTGATGTCTGTTAGAGCTAATATTCTACTTTTGAGGTTTATCTGCCCTTTGACGCCTTAGGCACCTAGGCTTCTCCCTCTCCCTCTTTTATGGCACCAGAAGCTGCCAGTGTGACATCCTACCATTGTTTCATCATCAGTTTAATCCCATCGGTGTTACAATGAATGTAGAGTTTTTGACAACATGACACCGAGCAGCACTGAACTAATCAATCACCACAGAGTTGACCTGTAAACCAATTAGAGCAGACAAGGCAGGAGATCTGACAGGACACCCAGACAGAGAGAGCATACAGCTGGATCAGGAGTTGTCTGTATATGCAAACTGTTTTTTTGGACATTAGTTATTGAGAACATACTCAAGCAGTCATCCAAAATGAAAACATGAACCTGATTTAAGCAGTTAACAGCCTTACTGCTGCATTCAAATTATTGGTCTTCCATTGCCAAGTTGTTGTTTTTGATATATTTATTGGTTGTAATTTATTACCTGAACCTTTTTTTCCATTTTGTATTGATATTTGGCATGTACTGCTGACCTCTTGGCCAGGTCGCCCTTGTAAATGAGATCCTGATCTCAATGGGATTTATCTGGTTAAATAAAGGTTAAATTAAAAAAAAAAAAAATCTGACCAGACTGAGACTGATTTATGCCTGAAAAGAGAGAGAGCAATAATCAGCTCCGGAAAAAAGGTGGGTACGGACGTCTTCTGCTGACCCGACTTGGTCATATTGTTGGGTGGAGGAAGGAGACCTTGAAGGAGCTCCCGAGCCCCATCAACATGTTCCCTGACGAGGAGTGGGAGTCTGGGTCAGGTTTGGAGATCTCAGAATTTCATCTCTGCTTTCTGCAGATGATGTTTAATCTGTTGGCCTCTTCAGCAAACTACCTTTAGCAGGCATTTTACGGCAGAGTGCCAATTGGCTAGGATGAGGGTCAGAACCTCTGAGTCTGAAGTCATGTTTTTTTTTTGCTGGAAAACAGAGTCTTCGCCTCCACTAAATGAATTCAAGTACCTCTGGGTTTTGTTCACTTCATCTACAAGTAAAATTAAGTTCTAGCCATGAAAAATAGGGAGAACATTCCTTTAAATATCAAGCTGCTACCTACCTCAGGTGCCAAATACTCAGGAGTTCCACAGAAAGTTTTCATGGTAGCATCAGGAGTGATCCCCTCTTTACACAGACCGAAGTCTGTGATCTTAATATGGCCGTCCTTGTCTAGCATCAAGTTCTCAAGCTGAAAGAGAATTTAACATCACACGTGTCAGACAGAAGTTATATCATGGATTACTGACCAGTTTTGATCCAAGAGGCAACTTCTCATGCTGTGTTAATGATAGTATAAAACAGTCACAGAGATTTATTTCATAGCTTTAACATGTTTAGTAGCTAATGCTGTTTTAAATATGCTTTATAAATTACATAAATTTGAGAGATTGAATTCGAACTTTTGAGACCTTATTAAACTGAAGTTGTTATGAAAAATGCATGTAGATTACATCTCAAACTGTTATTACCTGACCGATACCAGGGCTAGTAACAGTAGGGTATGCTTTGTATATGTGTGATGAATGGGGTGGAACAATGTAAACATATTTTTTTTGAGAGGTTTTGTGAGGAAAACATCAAAATACTGCAGATCTAAGTTGGGTAGATATTTTGTCTCTTTTATTTCAAACTTCTTAAAAAAAACAAAAAAACAAGATCAGTAGAGTATTTTCACAATGAGTCCTCCTTCTTTTGTTCAAAAAGGATGTAGGATGAAATACATAATTTATCTAGTCCTTCCCTTTTTTCCAAACATGAACTCAAATAACTCTAGCCTCAGGCATTCAAAAAACCACCAAATAAAACAGCTTGATCCAGCTAACAGCAAAAGTGTAACAGAAAATCTAAACATTATCCACGGTACAAATCAATCGAAATTGATGTACACACTATTTCAACGCACACCTTTGTCTTTTCCTTCATACCATCCTAGTCTGGTATTTTTGAACGTTTCTGAACCTACCTACTGTTGTACATGTTTTCATTTCTTTAGAGCAGCTGCTCTACAGATGAACTCCTATCGTTGATATGCAGTATAGTCTCATATTTGTCCTCACTGCTTGCTTTTTTAACATGTAACATGTGTAAACTTCTGAGATTGTGTTTACTCCCCCTAAGATGGAGAAACTTTTGAATACTGTTTGGCAACTGATTATTTTTTAACTTTGTACATGATTTGGATTGTCTTGAAGTCAACCAGGTCCTGAAATTTGAGTGTTTTTAGTTTAATGAAGAGCGGATTTGTTGGTTCTCTGCTACCTGATTTACTTACAATTCTTACTGCTCTTTTCTGAAGGATAAATACCGGTTCAGTGTTTGTCTTGTATGTGTTTCCCCACACTTCTACAAAGTAACTCATGTATGGAAGAATGAAGGAGCAGTACAAGGTGAACAGAGTAGGATGATTTAAAAGATCTTTAATTTTGTACAAAATTGCAACTGACTTTGACATTTTTGATTTGACACAATTAATATGATATGTCCAATTTATTTTTTCATCGATCATCACTCCAAAAATTTTATTTCAGACACTCGCTCAATCTCTGCGTCACTGATCATGATTTTATCACTAGCTTGAGTTGGTTGGTTCCCAAATATTATACATTTAGTTTTACCAAGGTTCAGTGCGAGTTTATTTCAATCAAACCAAACCATTTTTCAGTGCATTCAATTTTTTTCCAAATTGTCCCTACAGCAAAGTAAAGTTGTATCATCAGCAAGTAAGACTGTCCTAAGATAGCAGAAGACCTTACAGATATTATTAATTTACAAAATAAACAATAGCGGGCCTTACACTGATCCCTGTGGAACCCCACAGTTTATATCCATCATTTCTGATTTGACCTTCTGACTGATCTGAATATATTGATACCGGTTATTTAGATAACTTGTGAGCTAAGTGAGAGGCACTCCTCTTATTCAATACTTCTGTAGTTTTATCAGTATTTCATGGTTGACTGTGTCAAATGCTTTTTTAAGTCCAAGAAAACTCCCACAGAATATTCTTTATTTTCAACAGCAGTAGTTATCTGTTCTACAAACTCTGTGCGTGATCCTGTTCTTTCTAAATCCATATTGTTGGTCATACAGTACATTGTGCTTCATAATGAAATCATACAGTCTGGAGTAAAATATTTTCTCCAGTATTTTAGAGAATTGTGACAACAGAGATATTGGCCTGTAATTGGAGAATGTGTGTTTCTCACCTGATGTGTATATCGGTATTAATTTAGCAATTTTTATTTTGTTTGGGAAGACACCTGTAGCCAGGGACTGATTACATTTGTAAGTTAAGGGTCAGTCATTGGAGCAAAATACTCCATTACATTTCAAAAATAATGAACACAAGCAGTAATAAAATTAAAAATGTATAATTATGTCTGGGACAGTTCAAAATGTTTACACTGTTCAGCTTGAGCCATCTTCTTTTTTAAACCAAAGGTCAAATCCTGATATAAATGTTCAACACCACCTTTCTGATGTACTACATCAACTGCATGTATATCTAATATTTAATTACTGATTGATAAAACAAGTTATTACCTTAAGATCGCGGTAAACAACATCCCGTGAATGGAGATACTCAAGTGCTGATACAATCTCAGCGCCATAGAAGCGTGCACGGTCCTCCGTAAAGACTCGCTCCCGTGACAAATGAAAGAAGAGCTGTAAAGGTGAGAGCACACAGAAGTTTCCACTGAAGATCTGCTTTTTGAAGAGCGGGTCACATTATGGTGTGTGTTTGACGCCTCACCTCACCGCCGTTCGCATATTCCATTACAAAACAAAGTCGATCGTGAGTTTGGAAGGCATACTTCAGAGTCTGTGGAGAGAAGAAAAAGAGTTTAACTACAGGATGACAGGATCAACAGGTGTGGAATTATATTATCGGACAGTGAAACCGTACACTGCTGAGATCTGATGCATGATCAGGTATCATGAATATCAGTTTAATAAACCCATGACACCAACATGTGATTGGTAATTGTATTTTAAGTGAAAAAGCTTAAAATAAACATGCACATGTATATTGGTTTGAAAACCTGTGATAGCTTTACTTTCATGAAGCCGTGTATCTAAATCACAGACTTTTACAGAAGGAAAAAAAGAGGACCAAAGCTGTACACATCCATCCTGTAGACCCGCTGTAAACCTGCAGAATGTATGAAAATAGGCCTTAATTTAGCACAGACATCACAGTAAACTACGCACTCTGACTTCTTAAATGACAGACTCACAAAAACAAAACCAAGCACAGCTGAACACACAGCTTGGAGTGTTGTTAGCCAGAACTATTCAATAAAAAAATCAATCTCAATGCATTATGAATACACCAGTTAAGGATTTTAAAAACTGGCGTATTAAACCTCGAGGTGATACTTGAAAAAATCTGTCTCCACTAAAATCTGTTTTTGTACAACAGTTAAAAATGAAAAGACATTGTGGTTGTTGTTACTATTATTATAAGTACTATTATCATTATTATTTCCTTTTTTCAAATGAAACAAATGTGCACATAAGCAGCTATGTATGTGTACGTGTGTGTGTATGTCTGTATGTATATGTACGTGTGCATCTGCATGTGTATTTGTATGTTTTTGTATGTATGTATGTATCTGTATATGTTTTTTAGAAAAACGTATGAGGTCCTCCAGATGGGTGGGAAAAGTGTTCAGGGAAGTTGGGGAATGTTGTGTTGGCTCTCATTGGAAAAACTGAAAAATGTGAGTCTTCTCACTGTATGGTTCATTTGAATGTTGTTCAACAAAATCCATTGAAAACATAATGAAAAGCAAAAAAACGCCCTGGAATCAAAACTGTGAACAGTTTCGTCTCAAATTAAGGACCTGCTCACAATGCTGGTAAAGAAAAAGTCAAGGAACATATAAAGCTAGCCTGCCAATCACATGGCAACAGTTTCATGGATCTAGGCATGTAGACATAGTCAAGACCATATTCTGAAGTTCAGATGGAGCCTCAGGATGGAGAAGACAGATGACATGAGTGACTTTGATTGTGACATGATTCATGGATCCAAAAAGACTGGTCTGAGTTTTGAGAAACAGCTGATCTACAAGGATTTGCATGCACAACCATCTCCAGGGTCTGCAGAGAATGGTCCGAAACAGAAAAAATATCCAGTGAGCAGCTGCTCTCTGGATGAAAATGCCCTACTGATGTCAGAGGAGAATGGCCAATATGTGATTTCAACAGAGTTTGTCATTAGTGCTAACAGCGTGTATTTTTCTGTGGAGGCCTCCTAAGGATGTGAAAAACCTCAAGTGACCCCAGTGAAAATGTACTCACAAAAAAAAGGTTCCCTTGGCCACCAACGCACACACAAAGACGTTATTATTTGACTTTTTTCATATAACAATTTATTATTATTATTATATTATTACTATATTACTTATTATTGGGAAGAGTTTTCCATTGACAACCAATAATGGGAAACCTGAACCTGTGACAAAACATGAAACCTTAATGTTCCTGCAGCCACAAGGTTAAAATGATTTTCTTTTTCCAATTTTTATCATAAACTGTAATTTTTTTTCACTTTTGAACCAATAAAATAAGCATTTTAACTTCTTTCACTATCACTGGATGACTAAGTGTATAGATTTAGTTACAATGATCACATTGGTAACCGGTTTTGCAGCAGCTGCTTATGGCACACACTCCAAATACACCTGTCAGCTTAAAAATGCTTTTAAAATCATATTTATTAATGTTAGACTGTTCATTCACTAAATTTGGGTATGAATATTTGAATGGCGATTCCAAGCACATACGGGACAATAATCTCCATAATCATAATAACAGTTGAAATTTCATATAAAATAGGCACCTCTGACAAAGCCAGCTGGCACCCCAGGGTGCCCCGGTGCCCCTGTTGAGAAAGGCTGAGTCAGAACACCAAGACATTTGGATTCATTTACTCTGTTTATTTCAACATCATTAGTGTGGATTTTAACTTTAGTTTTAATTTGCCAGTTTCCAAAAATTACACATTTTGTTTTTGCTAAGGTTGAGTGATAACGTATTTTATCACCTGAAACCATGATGCCACATTCTTTCATGCTCCTTGATCCTACCAATGATCTACCAAGTGAATCATTTGTCAAAATTCTCACCGTGAGGAAGGGATGACGTGTGTTTTGTAACACTCTGCTTTCTGTAACTGTGTGGGCCACCTCATCCTGCAAAACATAAAAGATTAAAAAAAATCTGATAAACAAACAGAGCTTCACTCGCAGGAGCAACAGCATCACATTAGTGAAAATAATAGAGGAGGAAGAAGAAGAAGAAGGAAAGATCTATTGTCACTGTAAAAACCGACATACGGCAAAGAAGCAATACCTCCTGTATCACAAGCTGCCAGTAAAATAAAAAATCTGCGCACACAGAAAAAAATGCTCACTGTGTTGTATGTATGATTTAATGACCTATAAATCTATTGACTAATCTGAACAACAGCAAAGTGGTAGAATGTGTTCATCGGGCTGGTGATGTGCAGGCCTTGGGGTAAGATAGTTTGTTAAGGATTCAAATTTCAAATCAGTCATCAACCATCTAATGCACTTATCCTGTTTTAAAATAAAAATTGGTTTAACTAGTAGTCAGGTGCTTTTTTGCCACCACAATTACCTAATGGGTCAAACTGTTACTTTGTGATGTTAGTATATTATATCAAGTAACGATGCAACACAATAATACAAATTATTATTGTACTTTTTATTATTATTTACCTCCAACATTTGACCATGCTCTTTCAAACTAAAAATGTGCAGGTTTTTTTTTAATTATAGCCAAACATTTCTCATGTTCTAAGTAGAACTATTACCTTAACTAACTTAGTATTGATGATTTTGTTTTAATGTGATGCCTGGTAACCACAGTTTGTATGGGTTGAGACTTTGCTTTGTTGTTTAATGGTAGGTGTGGAGGAAGAGTAAGAACAAGCTCTCATTGGTTTCCTTCTGTACAATGAGTAATTTTATTAATCAGTAGGCTACAAAATCAAACGATGAGTTAACTTACTGTATTCGTGTGATAAGGCTCTCTCGTCATGAGCGTGCAGTATGCATCCTCTGTGGTCAGATCAACCATATCTTACCCAGATACAGCAGTGCTATTTTCTGATTAGCTGATATCAGCTGTATGTTATTTTTTGATTGGCTTTGATGGGTAGTTGATCTTATTGACTGGGTCACATCAATCTCCGTTTGAGCTCTATGATGCTCAGAGCGTCTTCCTACATGTTCCAGTGAATATACAGCGGTGTAACACGGTGGGTGTTGTATAATAATTTGTCATGCGTGAGAAATATCAGGTTTGGCGTGAGAGTGTGAAAAGGTTCAAATGTGTGCGTCACACACTGAATGTGTGAGACTTGAGTGCCCCTCTCCATCCTAAAGCTCACCATTGTGCATGTATCCCTCAGTACAAGGACTACATCTAAATAATCTACTATGAAGAACATGGCAGATCAAAAACAACCTCCTGCTGCCCTCTGTGCCACCCATATTTATTTAGAAAATTAAATATGTATAGGGGATGATAGGACAACAACAGGATGTGAGGGTAACCACTGAAACATGACTGAATAACATTTAAAGCAATCACAGCTTTACCCACCTTTGCTATGATGACCTCTTTGCGCAGTATCTTCATGGCATAATGAACTCCGGTAGACTTCTCTTTGACCAGAATCACCTTCCCAAATGTCCCCTTGCCAAGAAGCTTCAGGTACTCAAAGTCACTCATCGTCTGTGCCAGAAACAAAGAAGATGTGCAGGATATTATGAGGTATGAGGATCTTGATGTGATTTAGAAGTGTTTATCTGATAAGAGTGCACAAGCATCTTTTCTGGTTTCTCATATGAGCGACCAACAGAGCCTCAATGAACTGTGTGCTTCTAGCTGTTTTATCATTTCTTTAAAAATGAAGAAAATAAAAATGTTTGCACAGCATTAACACATTAATCTTTACATTTTGTAAACGCTAACTCAGCATTCTGTGAATCCACATATGGATATGTACTTTATTTCATACTCATGAGGACAGCATGATAATAATTAACCCTGAGTTACACTGTACAGCAGTAAAATAGCTTTTAGTACTGAGTCATCAAAACAGACTTCAAGGTGGAAAAACATGTTTTTCTTCTGCGGTGCCATCAACAATCTTTTCAGATGCAAATGCATTTAAAACTTTTATAACCAAGAAGCTTTGCATCAACATAAGTCAGCTCATGTCTTTCTTTGTGCCTGCTTCTGATCCACTTACCACTTTGGGGCAGCTCTTGGAGATCGCTACCTCCATCTCCTCCAGGCTGCTCTCACTTGGTGAGCCCAACACATCCATCGACTCCTCCTCCTCCTGTTCTCTCATCTTTAGACTGTTCGCCACCGACTGTATTGCCCGCATCCACTCCTCTCTATGAGGCAAAAATCCTTTTTACTTTTTTTACTGCTAAGTGTTTGAACATTTTAGACTCTGTTAAAAAAGGGGGCTGCACAATTTGGCCTACATGCTTATAACTAGGGGCTTGACTCAAAAACCTATTCCAGTTGAGAATTAATAAAAACAAGCCCAAGGAATCGATATCACTTAAGGATTCCCTCATCAATTCCTCCCACTTTTTGTTGGCCTGTGAATCAGCAGAAACTATAACACAGAAGTCAAAGATGGGATCATGGCAGACAGTAAACTAAAGTGGGAAAAACTGATTTAAATTGACACAAAATGACACAGACCGCAAACACCCAGTGTCTGTAACAGGACTGCCATGTCAGGCGGGGGTGCCATGTGTTTGACAGCACATACAGAAAATCCAGATGAATCAATGAGAGAATCGACAAAGAACTGGATCAATAAGCAGATCTGATAGCAGCATTTATATTAATAAATCTTAAAAGTTCTCATCCCTGCTTATAAGAATGATTCACGCTAACCTTACCTTTCATCATTACTGTCCACATGGAAGGTGCGTTCAATGACAGTGGTCCACTGCAGGCAGCGGATGACGAACGTGTTTGGGCGGGGTCTCTCAGTCTTCATTAACTGACATTCTACAAAACAAACAACATCAGACAAAAGTAAAAACATTCGTACTTTGACAACAGATGTGAAGAGTTATAAACAAGGTCCTCTAGAGCCCTGCTGGTGGATTTCAGTGTCTGACTTCATAACCATCAGAACCTGGTCCCTGAGGGACGACGCAGGTCCTCCTGTTCTTCCTGTTAACAGTTTACCAGTGGGACAAGCTTCTGACGTCAGGAACGACTTATTTGACTGGTCTGTTGTGGGTTGACCTGGGGTGGTCCATATAAGCTCCTTTCTTTAATAGGGACAGTAGAGGAGGATGTTCCTGCTGTGATAGATGAAGAAACTGGACCTGCCAAATCAATGATGGTCCAGTCTTTTCTATCCATGAGTCCATCCTGATGTCAAGAAAACATCCAGGCTTTGGCACATCATCTTCTCCATGGAGGAGGCGGGTGGTTGATATCCCTCCTGGCCCTCCTCCAGGTGACCTTCTGTCATTCTCCTCAGGAAATGCAGCCCACCGGATCAAAAGTCTGTCTATAATTGTACTGTGTTCATGCAAAGTCTTCTCAATAACACCAAGTCAATCTCCCCGATAGGGGAACAAAAATGATTAACACAATGTGATTATTGTATTGGACAGTCTTTAACATCAGTTTTTAAGGATTATTATAATATTTCTGTTAAAGCCTGTGACAGGAGTAGAGTCAAGGCTCGTCTTGTTTTCTCATTAATGGATCATTTATACCATGACTATTGAGATAATACTAGCGGTTGCATGTTGCCACATCTGTGAACGAGTTCGTTGGCTAATTGATTAGCTTTTGAGTAAACTCTGTAGAAACATTAATTTCCTTTTAGACATCAGCTTCCACACACAGAGAGATCAGCACATATCCTTAACTTTCAGGGCTGGAGCCTATCCCAGCTGACAATGTACTAGAGGCCCCTGCACTGGTTGCCAGCCAATCACAGGGCCACATAGAGAGATAGAAAACTACTCACAGCTACAGAATCTCCAATTAATCTAACGAAAATGTTATTGGTGAGAAAACCGGGACAGGGAGAACATCCAAACTCCACACAGAAAGGTCCTTTCTGACATGGGGAGTTGAACCAGCAAACTTCTTGCTGTGAGACACAGCCACTAGCCTGCTGCGCCACTTTGCTGCCCGAAAGACTCCAATAAACCTGAGTATTTCTTCATATTAGTGAATGTGTTTGTCTGAAGGTCATTGTCTAAAGGTCATTTTTGCCTCAGGTGTCTTTTTCAAAGCACTGACGGCCTTGTTCAAAGTTTGTTCTGCTGCTTTGACGGCGAACAGCTTAGCATCTTCACTGTGATTATGTTGAGTATATGAAGCAGGATGTGTTTGATAGATAGTAAGAATTAATAAATGACAAAAAGAAAGACAGACTGACTGACGTGATGTATTGGATAATTTTCTTATCATATCTGTTAAGCACCATGTCCTGTGTTGTAGTGGTGAAGTGCTGTGGGCGGAGCAGTCTGTGTCGAAGTTTTCCAGTGATGCCAAGTAAAGGGAGTGTGTTTGGTGAAAAGTTGTTGTTGCTACGATATGTTACTAACATATGAAGCAGTGGACGGCCGCAGCCAATCAAGTTTTATCACCGTTTGATGAGAACAAATTATATGAAAGTCGGAAAATTTAGGTTGAAATATGGATGTGTGCACCTACCATGACTCTTCCTGCTGAAGTTAACATTTCAATCTGAGGGACTGACCTGCTACTGAGAAATTGTTTAGTGGTGGTGAAGTCTGGTCACTGAGATCAGGCTTCTCTTTGTAGCCGATGAAGGAGCCGTCGCTCTTCAGGATGAAGTACCGCGGCCTCCATGTTTTGATGTATTCACCTGGGTCAGAGAACAGATGCAGGTCAACGGGAACATCGCTGCAGCTGTAGTTATGGGTTCATATCTGAAGGTTTTGATCGGACTGGGTCCAAAATAACGGCTCTTACCTCTTTTATGAAGCCAGCCTTCTTTGACCAGGTTTACTTCATTCATGGTAAGAGATGGTCTCAGAGAGGGTCAAGAGCAGGAGGTCTGGGAGGGGAACAGGGCAGATCTCCCAGTCAACGGTCAGTTCACGGGTTCAGACAGCACCTGCTGAAAAACCAGATGATAAAACAGAGGAAGACCATCACCCAGAGAAATGGACTGGTACTGACATCCTGGAGCAGGGACCACAGACTTCATCTGTACAAGGGTCAGCTTTTTATCGACATACGCTACAGGGGCCACCAGACTTTGAATCAAACTGAAAATATGTCAATATTTTGGTATATTTAACATGTTATTACTTCAACATTACGTGTTTTAGCCTTTAAAAGAGAGATCAGTCCCTAGATTAGATATCTGGGCTAACCTCATTCTGGGCTGCCATGTTTTCAGTTTTTGTTTGACTCTGAAGTACTTCTGATTAGGGCTGGGTATAGTGATATACCTCACGATTCAATTCAATTCGATTATTTAGGTTGTGATTCGATGCAATATTGATTTAAATGCTTCAATGTCGATTCAGTAAGAAGAAGTAATACACAAATAATAAGAGTGCCTGTTGACAATTTTTAAATATTAATCTTCATGCCAACATGAACGTATGTGGTATGTCACCTCACAAAAAAATTTGTGCAATAATAACTTATTTGTGCATATGGAGTACAAAAGTAGAAAACATCACAGTTCTATATAAACACTAAAAAAGTGCACAGCGCCCCCTACTGACCAGGAGGTGAATCGATTCAGAGGACTTGCTGAATCGATATTGAATTGGGGAGGGAAATATTGCAATGCATTGATGAACGGATATTTTAACCCACCCCTACTCCTGATTTAATACTGACTGATACTGGCTGACAGATTGGTCTCCATAAACAGATCAAACATGAAGACACTCTGATTAAGACGTGAATATTAGGAAAAGCAGTTTCGTTACTAATCCCTCAGTTATAACTTATTCGTCAGTTTCGTCACTTATCTGTCACATTTTCGTTACTTATCTTTCAGTTTGTTACTTATTCGTCACAGTTTGGTTACTTATCTTTAAGAGTTTTGTAACTTATCTCTTAGATTCATCACTTATTTGTCAAAACTTCATCTCTTGTCTGTCACAGTTTCCTGATTTCTCTCAGTTCGTTAGTTATCTGTAACATGTCGTTTCTAGTCTTTACTTTCGTCACTTATCTGTCATTTTTCGTGACCATGAATCCATTTGCTCTCCCTGGCTCGTTGTTGTCCCAGTTTCAGATGCAGTGTTGTTGTCGAGGAGAGTTACTAAAGTACTTTTGCTCTGTCTCAGGACATTTCAGGACACCAGCTCGTCGTTCGAGTCGTTATCGGATAAATTTACCGTTCGTCAGAGGAACAGCAGGACTTTACGCACATCTGAGACTCTTGATCCCACGTTGCTCTGATGTTGGAGCCGTTTTGACAGGCTAAATCCAGAGAAGGCCACCCGACCAGGAAAACACCAGCTCTTCTTCTGCCCCCTGTTGATGCAGGAGCCGCTGCAGTCAGGACACGCAGCGCCGCCTGTGGCCGCTTGCTGGTACTACACACTGAGGGATGACCTGCAGCAGGGCTCCAGATGCAACCACATGGACCTCCTCACTGGGTTATTTACAACTGAATCAGTCTGAGCCCTGCTTTAGACATCAGGCTCACATCTCTGACACGTTAAAGTGGCACCGGACTGCTGAGGACAGTGTGCTTGTATTCAGGGAGCAAAGCTGGGACCGTTCTGAGGGCCCGTGACCAACAGGGGACTCCAGAATGGTCCCATTTGTGCTTTTTTTCATTGATTCAGGCGTTCTTTCTGTTCAGAGTTTTTAAAATACTGTAAGAAATTTATTAATGGACCACATGGTTAAAGGAATCTCATCCTAGAGAGTTTATTCTGTTTTTTATTGAAGTGACAGTAGTGTTAATTTACTTTAACTTTTTCAGCTATTCTTATTTAAATTTTAAAAAAGCCTTTTTTTTTTATCTTATCTAAACACGTCAATAGTGACATATAAGTGTTCGGGTAAATTTTAGAAACAGTTTAAGAGTGTATAAAGTGGTCTTAAGACTTTATACACCATAAGAATAAGATGATTATTGCTTTTATTATAATTGAGGTGTGGTTGAAGCCATTGCTTCTGAAGGTGCGGGGCGGGGGGTTGAAAAAACAAGATGCATAAAATCTGTTTTTTTAATATGGGGGACTTCTCCTATTTCAGGGCTTGTGTGCTGAAAAGTTTGAAACCCCCTGGTTTAAGCCCGGGGTCCTCTAAATAATGATAACAGTGACTCAGGACCCACTTATAAGAGCAACAGACTCCACATTGTTGGTCCGAAGTACAAACTTATATTTCAAGGACCTTTTTGACATGTTACCCTCACATTAGCATAAAACTCACCAAATGAATGTGGTTTGACAAAAATCAAACTTATTTATGAAGTAGTATTTTTTAAATAATTACATATCAAAAATGTTTGTTGTTTTTGCTCCTCAGGACCCCTTCTTTATGTCTTACAACCCCACAGAGTGTCCTGACCCCATGTTGAGAAACATTGGTCAAGCAGTTGAGCAAGATTTTTTGGGCAGTGGTGGTGGGGTCCAGGGTCAGATTTGTACATGGGGTCCACAGTCCTTGACAGCACCCCTGAACTTGGATAAATCACAGGAGAAGGGACTTCTATGAAACAGGACAAGGAGGCGGCAGTCTAAACTCTGGGTGACTCTGGGCCAGTAGATCTGTAAATTTGTAGAACAAAGGCTCAGATCTGTGACACTCTGTTTACTAAAGCAGGAGACCCATTGTTTGACTGCTGTCAACAGGACTCCTTTAGGTCTGGATTGTTCTTCACCTGCATCGGCTCGGTGCATATCAGGAACCATCACAGCTGTGAGGAACACTTGGACAGACGACATGGACTTAAAGGTCTCAACTAAACTCTCAGTTCACAGAGAAATGCTCTGTCACTCTTTGAAATATATCCCCTTAGAACACACTGTTTCAAACTTCCTGTGGTTTAAGATGTCATAGCTATACAGGCTCCTCCTACATGTGTGTTTTCTGGTTACCACAGGTCATGACTGTTTTAACTGTTTCATCCATCAATCCATCCATCCTTCCATCCATCCATCCATCTATTCACCCATCCATCTATCTATTCATCCATTCATCCAACCATGCATCCGTCTCTCTATCCATCATTCCTTTAACCCTTTCTTTTACCTGTAGAGTTGATGGCATCTCTATGGAGACCCTTTGTATTCAAATATGTAATTTTCATGCTTCATTTATTCATTAAATGTTCTGTGTGTTTAGTTTGGTGTCAGGAGTTCATTAAGCTGCTCTGAGCACCATGACCTTCAGCCTGTGTTGTTAAGAAAGGTGCATGTGAGACAGCTGCAGGAAACCAAAGCTGCAGTCCATGAGTGGGACCCCTTGGACCAGTCTGTTCAGTGATGACCTGAAGGAAAACTGATCACCTGTTCAAAGTTACTGAGTAGTACTTGAAAGTAAGAAACACAAACAGATTGACAAACAGTGACGCTGCAGGTTGATTATAAACCAAAAGATTTTTTTAACTGTTTAAACTTAACCTGGCAGCACAGGGACGCAGCAGGGAGTGCACATGCTTCACAGCACATTACTGGTTCAGACCTTGTGTCAGTCGGGGCCTTTCTGTGTGGAGTTTGCATGTTCTCCCTGTGCATGCATGGGTTCTCTTCAGGTACTCCGGCTTCCTCCCACAGACCTAAAACATGCTCTTTAGGTTGATTGGTGGCTCTAAAATGCCCTGAGGTGTGGGTGAGTGTGTGAGTGGTTGTCTGTCTCTCTTTGTGGCCCAGTGGTTGGCTGGTGACTGGTTCAGGGTGTACACCACCTCTCACCCAGTGTCAGTGGGGATAACCCAAAAAGGGAAAAGTGGTACAGATACTGGATGAATGGATGAATGGATGGATGGATGGCGTAAATCTGAGTGTTTTGTCCACCCTTGGACTTATTTAACCCTGTCATGATATAAAAATGTTTTTGAAAAGAAAGAAACCTGAACCTGAGAACCACACAGCTTTTTACCATTTCATTTTTCAACTTAAAACAGCTTTTAAGGAATTAGACACTTAATTCACCCCCTACCTTTATCACATGAGCTTTAAAAGAATCAGTACTTTCCTCTTTTTGAGTGAAGGCTGAACTCATTCATCTTGGCATGTTTTTATTGTTTTTAAGGCAGCTGTAGAGCAATGACAGACAGTGCATGTACGCTTTAGTTTTCCTAAAATGACATTCAGAGTTTGAATCGATTTTTATTTGTACTTAAATAGTTTTTTTTTTTTCGTATAAGCACATACATTCGATTTAAGAGGGAGGAAAGACTCCCCCGGCTCTCTTGAGCCTGGCTCACAGTAGAGGGATTTGTCTCATGAATTCAAACACTCCTTTTTTCTTTGTCTTGATCAGGTCCTCCGTCTTTCTGAGTCTTCAGTCTTCACTCTGGCTGGGCACTTTGTAGCTCCTTAATTAATGCTGGAGAAGAAGAATGGTCACATTTATAACCACAGTCAGTGATTCTTCAGAAACGGGCTGACATACAATGAAGAACTCACCACTGATAATCTCTTCCTTCACTTTGTTGAGTTCCTTTTTCACTTCCTCCACAATTTCCTTTTAACAAGAACAAACAACAGCCTCCATCAGGTCTAGGTGTTCTTTCAGATCACAGTTTCAGAGCCTCTCTTAAAAATCTAACATACTCATCTGCACACCAAGCTGAGCTCCTTTACCGCAGTGCGTTATGCTTTTGTGTTTGTTAATGTTATTACCACTTTATGTCAAAAAGCTTTATTGGCATGAATGTTAGAGGGCATTATTGCCAATGCATTTCAGTAAAAGGAGAAAAACAAAAAAAAAAATACATATATCTTAAAACAAAAGGGGAAAAAAGCTTAATATAATGGCTTGAATTAGCAGAATTTCAGAAAAAATGTTGAAAATACAGTATATAAAGGATTATAAATTAATATAGCTAAAAAAATCAAATAGAAAGAAAGAGAATAAACAAAAAACATTGTGTGATATGTATTAATACAATAACAAAAACTTTAGAGCTATGTGATAGAGGAGATGGAGGAACCAACCTGTTTTATTTGTTCCATTGCAGAATCTCTGTCTTTATCTTCTGAGGCCTTTTTTGTTATCTTGATCCTGAAGTAAGGAGATTCATATTTATCCAAAGCAAAATTAGACTTCTTAAAATCAAAGGGTTTTCTCCAAAAGCAAGCTGACAAAGACCACACAAAGCCTCATAGACATAATCATTGAAAGACTCATTATCACACCCAACACTGACAGCATTCTGACAAACATGAGCAGCAAAGTGTTTTCACCACATGTCGCTGCAGCAGGAGCTATTGCAAGCTTAAAACAAGTTGTGGTTAGGAAAGCACAATATTATTTTTCCCCTGATATCTGATACAGCTGTAAACTGGTTTAAGCTGTTTTTTGTAGACTGCTCTGGACCTGCTCTGGACCTGCTCTGCATAGCTCCAACCTCTACAGTTGCTGATATCTGGCCTCTCCTTTAGTCCTGTCCCATTATCATTACAGTTCCTGATATTCAATCACTGGGGATGTATGGTGGTTCCTGCAATGACTACCAACATGGTTCCTCTCCGTCTCATAATAATCATAGATGTTAATGTTAACATTAGAACAATCTCTCCATCCACATTGTTACACCACGATAAATATCTTTACAACCACATAGACCTGAGGACCCTCTTGAAATCCAGATGTCATGTCTCAAGAGTTTATTTCTCATTAATCTATATTTACCGGAGAGAGGTCCAAGCATTGGCAAAAGATTTAATCAAAATAAATACATAAAAATGAAAATATTAATAAAAAAAATCAATAATAAAGATAAAATACAATTGACTTAATACCTGAAAAAAGAGACACTGACCTACTCTAAAGCGTCTTGAGACGCCGTCTGCAATGATTTCACACTAAAGACATAAAGACTGATTAAATGATTGATTGGTAAACAAATGACTGAAGGTAGTTTTTGAGTAACCCTGTCATTATTTACAAAACATACTCCTGGTGTAACAGTAAAATCAAGCTTCATCTGCTTTTTATGAGCTACAAATACTGATTTACTGACAGAGAATCAGACTTTTTATGAAACAATTAAATGTAAAAACTCTAAAATATGAACTCTTCATAAAAGATTATATATCTGCAGAAGTTTTCATGTCTGCCATTTCATATCTGTAAGCAGAGGACTTGACAAAACCTGCCAGTGCAGAGTTGTGATGGGTTTGATATGCAGCAAATGAAGCGAAGCACCACCAAGCTGCAGAGAACCATGGGAGCAGGTTAAGAAAAGCTAAGAGTGATACCTGGACACTGATGCATTTGTGGGAGTTGAGGAGGGAGATGCTGGGTCCTTTTGGTTAGAGGTCAAGGACCTGGTCCTTTTGAAACAAACAAACAAACAACAAATAAGGAGGGGCCATTCATTTTTGTAAAAATATTTAACAAGCCACCAGCAGTCAGTAAAGTTCTCCAACATAAAACGTGTTTTTAACTGTTACAGGAAAGTCTGCCCCATCGTTTAATTTGGATCAGACAGAGATTTAAGAAGCTCACTGCCCAAACATTCACTCTGCCTGTGGGCACCAGAGGGACACTTGTGGAAGCTAGCTGGCTCTTCATGCAGAAAAAGAGGAAGATAGTTTGAGGACAGATAATGACAAAGAAAAGCTGCACTTCTCTCTCCTGCGTATTGTGAAGCATCATTACAGAGGACTTTGTAAGCTTACTGATCATCAGGTTTGTGAGTTTCTGTTGGTGACTTGCACTCATTCAGCAGTAAATATGATAGATTTCTGTGTAATGTAGGCATTGATGAAAGACAAATACTTCAATCATAATGGGTCACACTCTTACCTTAGAGGGCTGGCAGAATTCTCCTTCACCTTTCCAGTTATTTCTGCTTAAAACATGTTTGTATTAAAAGATATAGCATTCATTTCCATTTATTTAATACAATAAAAAACAGCAATAATAATTACAATTACAATGAAGTTAAAGACAGAACAGTTAAGAATAATGAAAGGGTGAGAAGTGAAGGGGTTGTATCTTTAGTCGGAGACATCTGAATCCTCACAGACTCATCAGAGGACTGAGAGATCAGCAGGAGGTGACCCCACTGGCTGGCCTCCTTCTCTAGGTCTGGGGTGGGGGGGTGTCAACCCTCCATCACACCAACACCTACATCAGTGGCTAGAGTTGGTGGCTTCATGGGTTTGCGTCCAGCCTGAAGCCTCTAACTCTCTCTCTGTCCTGTTATTAACTCAGGTCACTGTCTCCCAGACTAAAAGTCAACAAAGCCCATAAAAATTGACAGGTAAATAATGCTAATTAAGGTTATGGTTAGAGCGGCGGGGATGTTTGTGATTTGCACAGTAGTATTAATAAGAATGATAATGATAATTACAGAAATTAAAACTTGGCCAAGAAGAACAAGAAGACACCAGCAAGGGAGTCAAAGCTGGGGGGGGGGGGGGGGGCTTTATTTATCTATTTATTTATTCATTGATTTATGTTCTTGTTTCCCTTCTTGTCTATTTTTGATTTATCTGTTTTAAAATCTTTTTTTTCGGATTTATATATGTATATACAAGATATACATGCACTTTTTTCTGCTGAAGCCCCGAATCTTCTCATATTTAGGTCTTGACTTATCTCCATCCTACCCTCAAGTCCATTCATCATTTCCTGGCTCCCAAAACACACTCACCCAAACTCACACTCATGCAAACACATCCTCAAACCCTTATCATAAGTACGTCACTCATTCCTTGGTGTCTTCGTGCAGTTCTGTTTATCTTGTGCCGTCCTGTGTTCATTTTTTAAAGTTCCTTCACACAGTTGTTTTTGGACTGTTGAACTTTATGTCCAATAAAGGGACACTTTAAATTTTAAAACAGTTTTCATTCACAGTACCATGTAGTGCAGCAGTAAGATAGTGAAATTCAGTTATAGCTCTTTTTTTTGAGTTAAAGACACATTTCTTACCTCCTGCCTCTGAGAACTTAGATTTTGAGGAGTTTGAATCTTCCTGTACAGATATTTAAGACATTCAGTTTCACCAAAACACATAGCATAACACTTATGTATAGCTCTTAAAGTCACCCAACATGTTCAAGAAATATTATGTAAATGTTAGGCAGTCTCTTCTCATGGTTTCGTTAATGGGCCCTTACACTTACAGGTTCTGTCTTCTTTGCTGCTTTAGGATCATCAGCCACTTTCCTCCTGTGGGGAGGTTGTAACAGAGACATTCAGGAGCTATTAGAATAATAAAGAACATACATTTTTCTCTCTGGAGTCTTCAGTATCAACCTACCTCCTGGCCAGAATAGCACTCATTTCTCCCATTAGACCTCCACCTCCACCCCCTCCAGCAGGTGGCGGTGCAGGTTTGGGTTCTCGAGGTTCATCTCCACCCTCATTCTGTACACACAAAAACACTTCAGTCAATGTTCAGTGGATTTTTTTCCCTCTTTGGTCTGTCATCTCGATGAGGAAGGTTATCACCCATAGTAATGTGCCAAAATTACCGCGGCAGTTTTCTTCAGTTTAGCTCCTGCCAGAGCAGCAGCCAGACCTCCATCTCCAGCTTTGTTGCTGCTTTGACCGGTTTGAGCAGAGGGTGGGGGTGGTGCTGTGGGTGGGGGTGGTGCTGCTGGAATAGGTGGAGCTGGAGGTGCAGGTGGGCAGTTTGGGTTTTGAGGTGGTGAAGGTGCTTTGGGAGCTCCTGAGGTTGGAGATGCTAGAGGAGGAGGTGCTGGTGCAGCAGGAGGGGCCTGCCTGTTCTGGCTCTCTTGCTGATCCTGTCTGGACAGAGAATTCAGATAAATTTCATCATTGGTGTAAAAGCTCTGCCACTCTTGAAGTCTATAGACACAAGATCCACCTTTTTATTGGTAATTTTACTCTGAAATCAAAAAACAATTAAAACAGTGCTTGGCCTATTGATTGCCTATTTTGCCATCTGTATACTTCTCATTTTAGATAAAGACTACAGATGAGTATGAAAATGATATTAATTCCTCATTTTTATCAAAGAGTACCTTCTTTGGTGTTCCAGGCCCTGTGCAGGCGGTCCGTGCTGAGCTGGGGGATGAAAAAAAAAAAAAGAACAACATTATTCATGCGTTTGATCGATCAGTACGTTCCTCTGAATCTAGAGTTACTTTAAGGAGAAAAGCTGAACAACCGGTTAAAAATTAACTAACAGATCTACAATTTGGGCATTTTGGTCCCTATCTTAAACTGTACAGTGTTTGGCATGCAGGTGTCTTCTCTAATTTCTGCCTGATGCAGGTGTCATTTACCAACATGCACTGTTTACATCACATGACCGTGCCATATAGTCTGTGCGGGTGTGTTTACTGTACCTAAAATGAGGGGTCATCAGGTGAAAAGCTGGCATGTTCTTAACTTGAGGAAACAGAAAATGACTGTACTGAAGTCTGAATTCTGCTATTTTGAGGATGCATCAAAAAGGTTGTCACACATCTGTGAGGTCAAATCACACTTCACTGAACTTCTTTCACTCACATGGGGTGCACTGCAGCACACCTCCACTGTTAAGTATCAGAGCATTTGTTCAAAAGTTTATTTCAAAATTCATGATGGGACAAAGAGCTAAGGGATAACAGCTCATTGAAATAGCTCTGTATGCTTACCTAAGTTGGCAGGTGAATTAAGGGCTTCTAAAGCACGGGTCATGCAATTGGCAAAACTTGCAGCATCCTCCTTGGTGCCAAAGTTCAGCCCCCACACCTGCTTGGGATCCCTCCACTGGTGGAAGTTTGGTGTGGCTTGATTGTACTTTATCCCTTTGACTATGGGACAGTTGATCACTACCTGACAAGGGCAAGAAGACCAGGATCAATACTGAGGACCTGTTGCTATTAGGGTTAAGGCATGAAAAAAGGAAATGGGTAAAATCATTTTACTCTGTAGAGGACAGTGAATGTCATTTAAAATGGATAATCATGCAAAAGTGGGGGACTTTATTAAAGAAGAGCTCACGTCTTCTCTAAAACTCTGTGAGGCTCTGATTCAGAAACACTAAAGAAAGAGAAAATTCGAGAATAAAGATGGTGCTGAAAAAAGTTCATAAAACAAATAAGTCTCATACAAAAACCAACACTGTTTATCGAAGTTATATTTTAAAATCTTTATTTAAAATATAAGCAAACAAATGCTGTATTGGTCGAAGTGGCAAAGGCATGGTATTAGAAAACTCAGACACTTATTTGGCAATTTTCTTTTTTACAGCAGAATGTTGCAAGGATATCTTGCATATGTTGTGGGCCAAACAAGGAAGATGGCATAGCGCTGTTTCTCTTGACTAAACCCTGTGGGATTTTTAACTCTGTTTCAGATATTTCTATACAATAAGGTCCATTGAAAACTACACGTTTTGTTCACCATGCTCATTTTCACATACTGACCTAATTTACAGGATTATTGAAGTGTATTTTGCTGAGAGTAAAAAGATACCAAATTATTATGCATTTGACATAAGCAGCCACCACACTTCAAGCTTATAAGATCACGTTAAAATCACTTGTTTGTATATATATATATCTATATCTACATATCTATATCTATATCTATATATATATATATATACATATATATGTGTGTGTATGTGTGTGTGTGTGTTTGTATATATCTGTATCTGTATATATCTGTATTTACACATACATATATCCATGTATCCATCTAGCCTTTATCAATCAATTTTTATTTATATAGTGCCATACTTGTCTTTGTTGAATATAAATTTATTAAAGGTAAGCTTGTTGAGATGTGGCATCTTGTTCTCAAGAGGGTCCTCATGTCTATATAGTGGTAAAGATAGTTATTATGGAGTATAATCAGTACAACCATGGATAGAGAGATCAATCTAATATTAACATTAATATCGATAATGAATATAATCTGGAGAGGACTGATGATGATAAATATAACATCATCTAGCTGAACTGTTATTAAAATGGTTTTCCTGGTCCAAAAGTATGAATTACTGTTAAATGATGTCATTTCTGTTGATGGAAACACTCCTGAATGGGTTTGATCCTGAATGGCCTTAGTGAGATGTAAAACAGAACCCGGCTCGTGCACCCATGGGACGGTGTTATAGGTCTAATGGAGGACTGTCTGGACAGTGAACTATTCAAAGAGGCTCAAGTTATGTTATTTTTGGAGACCAAACCTGTTGTACCAAATTCAAGTAAATATTCAGAGTATTGACAGGTTTGATGCTGAAGCCTTCACACAAAAAACTTGATCTTTCCAGGAGGTTCATAAACTGTTTTTTATATGTATTCTGTTTATTTGAATGTATCTTACTTCTGTGATGCACTCTACATCACTGTATCCTATTCCTGTTGTGCTTCACTGTGTTATTGCTGTTTCCTGTAACATCATGAGTGGAAGTCTTGGTTTTAACAAACATAAATCCAACCTGACCTGATGAATGGACACACCTGAGAAATGCTGATTTCTGGACAAGAGAGGGAATCCAAGACAGTGGGACACTAACAGCATCATCAGACTTAGTTTGATGTTAAATTTGATAACAGTGGTTTAAAATAACAGTGACCTTAAGGCAGACGGCCTACAGCAGTAAAGGGACCGGCGACTGACCTCGAATGATATGTAGCCTGATACAGAAGTCACCTTATATGAAACATTTTTGTTATTTTTTTTGTAAAAACAAAAACAGCAAGGAAAAAGTTTAAAGAGTCAAAGTAAGACTCTTAAACTCCAGATCTTCAGGTAGATCTTCCAGATCTATTACTCTCCTTTTAAGCAGGGTGATATTACCGAGGCGTATTTTACTGCCTCACAGCATTTGTTGAGTTTATAAAAATTATATCAGAATGTGACAACAGTTTTAGGCCTGTTAGGGTCCATACTGGGTGACGCTCGGGATGATGGAAAGCTTTCATAACAACATCCAGGAGCACTAATGGTTAATGCTTTTCTGTCTGAGTGTGCAGAGATATCTGGTACCTGCTGGTCTGCCTGCAGTTTGCGTCCCACCACTCTGTACGTGTTGGCCTGGGGATTGTGGAAGATCTGGACACGGCTGAAGGAGGAAGTGTCTGATCCTGCTGGTACCCAGCGCCTGTTGGCGTCATCATACAGCATGACCGTGGCTCTCACCTGGCAGATACTGGTCTCACTGTCAGAGGGAAGAATGGACACCAGAAGAATGAGGAACACTGAGGGATGGGTTTGTCTGAAAATGAGGAGTGGTCGGGGTGGTGCCTTCCTAATGTGACTGCTCTTCTAACCTCCTCATACCTGATCCAAAGCCTGAAGCAGGGGTGCCCAACCAGGTGCCCGCAAGCACCTGGCAGCCCGCAGGGAGCCAATGAGGTGCTCTCAGGGACATTTTGAAAAACAACACAAGCTAACATCACAGAACTTGAAATAAATAGACATTTTTTAAATTTCACTTGTATGTTTTGCTGATAAATGAGACTTTATAAATACGAAAAAAAAATAAAGAATAAAACGTGTGCATTACATTTTAAACCCTCTAATTTTCCTAAACTTTGACCTGCATGGGGTCAAAGTTTACATTGATGCTGACACAGAAAAATTGAAGATGCATGTAAGTATTTTGTTCTCATATGATGTAATAATCTGTGGTCAAAATTATTGTTAGGAATAATTAAAAATAAAAAAGAAAACATACAGTGTTGTATATAGCCTATCAAATGCAAAAGTATTTATTATGTTTCCTTATATTGTAACATTTTTATTACTGAAGAACATTAAATCAAGCAGGTAGCCCTCCATAATACTCTGCATCTTAAGGGAAGCTCTCAGGCTCAAAAAGGTTGGTGACCCCTGACCTAACGTCTGTTCTGAGGAGGCCTTATCTGCGAGCAGGGCTGCCTCTGCCTAAAGTGAGGCCCCAAGCAGAATTTTTTGATGAGGCCCCCAAAATGTTTATTGTCAGCGCAGACCTGGAAATATTTTGTTCAAATTTTGGGGTGATATAGTGATTTATATGAAACATTGCAATATTTTAAAAGAGAAACAGAGTACTCCATTAACTCATTACAGAGCAGAAGTGGGGAAAAAAAGCAAATCATCATTAATGAGACATTAAAATATTTGCTCAGATGGTTGTGACTGGACACTCCTGTGTACATATTCAGAATTAAATAGTGACACTGATGTTTTTCTGGGTGTGTGTCTGTCTTGGTGTAATGATGTGCTGCTACTTTGTCAACAGAGAGGAATGACTAAAAAAATTATCCACAACAACCAGAGAGTAAATGGTTTAAGAACCTATACCTATACCCTACATTAGATTAATACTTCTTAATTAATAATGTTAGGCAGTCACTATTTACTTGTAAGTTATTACTGTAAACTCACTGTCCTACAAATTACCACTCAAAGTAATGCTTAGGGACAAAGTTGCTTTTCATACTTAAGAGTTTTGAGAAACTTTCCCAATACTTTAAGTCATACCTAAAATATTTTACACTAAATTGTCTTTAATGTCATAATCAGTAGACCCCTGTTTTTTTTGTTTTTTGTTTTTACAAATTATAACTTTGACTCAAAATGAATGAATCACAAATATATATTTTAAATCATCATGACCAGTGATTAAGGTACATTGCACCTTGCAGCAGCAGAGTATTGCCACATGTTTTTAAATTATAATCTTTATTGCTCTGATAACGTGATAATCCATCCAGTCCAAAAACACAGGCAGACACCCCCCCCCCCCCCCCCCCCCCCCCCGCATCATGGCTCCTCCATTTGCGTGTGTCTGCAGAGGTTTCCTCGAGTTTTTATCCAACCTCACACGAAACTGTTTTTACACAACAGAGATTCAGGATGGTGAAGAGTAATGTTTTAACCTCATTTATCAAACAGTTACATTCTTATGGTAAAAGTGATGATCAGCTCACAGCTACACTCACAGATAATCAACTTGAGTGCATAATCGAAACAAACGGTACAAAAAGAGAGAGAGCTGGTGCATACAGACCTCAGATTAATGAGAAAACAATCGGGCCAAGTGATGACCTCTACCCCTACAGCGAGACCATGACACACACCTAACAGACCTCGTTTCACTAAAACAGGGTGCACAGCCGCACACCTCTACTGTTAAACATCAGAGCATTTGTTGATTAATTCAGTTTAAAGTTTAAAACAGGACAAAGAGCTGAGAGACAGCCTGGCTTCTCAGTGTACCATTCAGTGCGTGTAATACTCCCAGAAACAAGGAAAAACACACACAGATTAAACATTTCTAAGAAACACTGTGCAAGATTTATAATATTTGAATAAATGAACGTGACTGCTAATTATGCTCACAGATGATAAAACAGGCTGTCCAGTGTGTTTTATGCACTACATAGGTTTTATCAGAGATTTTTGTGATTACTGAGGTATCATTTTTGTGCTCATGCAGTAGTATCTGACTTGTTTTTTTGTTTCCTTTGCTCTGGGATGGTTCAGTGAAACAAAAAAACTTATTTCTGAGCATTAATATGCTTCATACAGTGTTCTGTATGCAGTGGAACAATAAAAGGAGAGGAATTAAACAATCTGACCAAACAGTGAACTCTGCAGTGTGAATATCAAAACTGCATCTGCCTGACGTGCACTGCTTTGAAAGACATGAGAGCTGACACTCTGATTGGTTTGATCTAAGTTGCGCCAAAAACGCACACAGGTATAATCGAGGTACATGATCCATCCTCTTTGTGCACTGTGCCAGGCTTTGAGCTTAGAATTTTGTCAAACTCTGTGTGCCGTGCAGGCCGACAGTCTGAAGATACACAGAAAAACGACTGAAGTTTGAAAAAATCTACAAAAATAGAAGCTAGTTTTTACCAGTAAATGTGCAGCAGATAGAAATAAAGATGTAAAGACAAAGAAAGTGGAATAAATGTGAATGAAAAAGAATTTTTTCAATCATTATTTTCACTTTTTTATTTATTTATTTTAATAAAATGTTTCTGATCCCCAGGTCTCATCGGGCTGCAGTGGGACTCTTTTTCAGTCTAGGAGTGTCATGGTCTAGACCAGCCCACTTTGATTCACAGCCTTTATATGTATTTGATAGATATATGCTTTCGAACCCTGGAACAGTGCACTTTCCTTAACACAAATCAAACTTCACATTTGTTCTTCTTAGTGCAAAATGTTTATTCTTCTCATCTCCTAAATTATGAGGTTTCTCAGGGTAGGCCACAGCTCAGATTTTAGTTGGGGCAGCAGGTTTTTCACAGAAGTTTTGTCTTCATATTTTCATGCCTCTAAACACTGAAAAGTGTTGCTCAAAGTTGCTTTACACCTGCTCAGTTCACTTTAATTGATCATAATAATCTTTTTGAAATAAAACTCACACTACCTATTTTCAGGCACAGTTTCTGCTGCTCCACTGTCACTTTCTCACTGCCTCTGACAGCAAGTCACAGGAACAGAAACTGCTCTCGTTTGTGTTTAATATTTCTCGACCCGCCTGAGGATTTTCATTAATACTTTTTAAGCATAAAGTGACAGAGACCATGTGATGACTTTTAAGCTGAATCTGTATCAGTTACAACATGAGGACATGCTCAGTGGACCTCTTACTTTTTAATTCATTTTTAATTAATGTAAAAATAAAGAGATAAGCTGTACCCATTTTGCTTCTTTCTCCTTTATTTTCAATAAGTCACATTTTTAGACGGTAGAGCTTTAGTTTACACAGTTTCCCACCTCTGCTGACCTCTCTCTCTCTCCTCTCAGCAGTTTAACTTCTGCTGTCTGTCTGCCTGTTTTTCTGTCCACTGTACTTGTGATTAAGCCCATTTATGGTCATGCCAGCAGTGCACCTTTATTATTAACTTGTGCATTTACCGTATTGTATGTACTTAATGAGAACTGAAAAAAGTTAGTGAGGGCTGGCACGACTGCTTTTTGATACACACTTTTTTTTTATCCATGTTGGAAAAAAAAACACCTTGAAGCCAACATTTAGCTACGACTTTGTTATTCCACACTTCTGATGTAAAGAGGAACATGACAAAGTCGCCCATTGTACCTGTGACTCCTCAGAGCATTTACCATAAAAGTTTGAGCACTTGAAATTTAGGAGTGCAGAAACCTGTGGAGCAGCTCAGACCTCAATGACAGGACTGGATCAGTCTGAGAAACCCACACTCTGTGTCTAACTGCATGTTATTGTGTTTATTAAAATTAAATAATATATTCTACAAGAAAATTCCAGGCATTTGGTCCATTTTGAGCACTTAAAATATTTTCTGTTATCATATAATTAGTGGAATCCAGACTATTTTGACCCTGTTGAATGTTTAAAACTTCTACATTTGTATTAACCAACAACCTAATATTTAAAAATCCAACTATTCTTATACTCACATCAAGACAATCAGATAATCATCAGAATGCATAAACAAAACTAATATCTGATGATAAATGTTCTTAAAGGTGTCTTTCTTTAAATTAATGTTATTTAATGAGAGCTGGGCCATGCTAAAGATGAATGAACACTCTTTTTTTTCTGCAGTGAAAAGGAAAACTGTATTTTTTTTAGCAACGTGAAAAAAATCTTAGAATAGCTTCAAAGGAGCAATTATTCTAATATTTATTTCATGTTTTTTAGCACACTGACATAAAGCTCCTTCAGATAGTATGACCTCAGATTAGGGGTGAAGACCTCGTGACGGGCCTGTTTTTGATTCTCTAATACAATAGAAAATACAGCGGATCATTGAAAACATGTTTTAACAATGTGTGGTTCCTTAAAAAAATTGCCAACTCCTCCAGTGAAAAATGACCTTCAGGTTTGGACTGAATAATATTTCTTTGCCTTGAATAAACTGAAGTCTTTGAGTCTTTGAGTTGTCCACAAATAAAAATGTATTTTCACGTGTGCTGGCTTTATTTTTTCACTGTGTTGTAATACAAACTGTGCTCACAGTATGATTTATGTTTTATTGTTTGATCCACGTCTTGAAAACTTTCTGCATAATTGCAAAGTTTGTGCTATTTTAAAATCATTCAGTGTGAGAAGTCGGAAGCTTAAATGGAGCACACATGATGAAAAGTCTCAAACCAGAGGTGAGACAGTAATGAAGAAGATCTCACTTTAGTTTAAGGAGCAAATACTCCTCAATTATTAAACTATAAGGGGACCAGGTTTGATCAAGACTGCACAAAAGTTTTGGGAACATCCTTTGAACTCTAAATGATGATTTTTCACAGTAAACCACCATCAGCCTGAAATCAGAGATAATATTCTCACAGGCTGAGGAAAGAGCATGGGTGATCATGCTGAAGCTTGGTCTGGTTCTTCTGCAGTTGTCGTTTTTCTCACAGGTGAAGTGTCAGATGCAGTAACAGAGGTGTCAAGTTCTCTGCAGTTCATTTGCGCTCAGTTATTTTCAGTGGAGCTGTTGCAGGTTACTGCGGTTGGAAACTTTTGCTTCCTGTTAGAAATGTCTCATGTTTGTGACTTCCTGCACAGACAGCGCTGTCTGCTCTGGACTGTAATATTTTATAAGCAACACGATGAACTCCAGCTGTTATCTGGGACTGTCTGGTCTGCAGGGTTTTGTTGAATCAGCATATAAAGTAAAGTCAAAAACCATCACTGTGAAGATCCCACTTCAGACATGGTCCACCAGGTGACCTGAGCTGATGCTCAGACAGGAGGAGCTCCACCAGAGCTCTGCTCGTGCTTCATACAGGTTAAAAAGAGCTGACTGACTGGATAAACTTCACTGAGAAGAGAAGAGGACTCACCTCATGGTTCAGCTGGAGACAGATTGGGATATTATTCCTGTCATGTGTTAGTCTAATCTTCTGCTTGCTCTTTGTTGCTCTGGCTCCCGTGAGGCTGTAAAACTTTAACCATGTACACCGCTGCTCTTGTTTCCTCACTTATAGGCAGGTTCTTCTGCTCTTCCTGTTCTGCTCTCCTCATGTCTCTAAAACTGCTCTTTCACGACTTCCTTGTTTTTATCTATTTCACTTCTTCTGTTTTCTGACTCCCTGTTTCTGCCAGAAGTCTTCTGCCCTTCACACAGTCCTGGGTTTTTGATACGTAATCTTGACCAAAATCATGTCACAGCACATCGTTTCATTGGCAAAAAAAAAAAAAAAAAACTAAACTATGTTATCAAAATCAAGGTCAGTCTTGAAAACCACAGAGTTCAAAAACAAAGACGAGGTTATGTGAGGGAACATTGAGCTCACACCATTTGACCCCTTTTGGCAGGACTTTAGGAGGCACTGAGGGGGATCAGGGGGCACAGACAGAAACAGACAGCCGAATAAAGACATTAAACAAATGAAACAAATTAAATAGTTGAAAAAAAGAAAAAATAAACATTGTTTTTAAAGGCTGATAAAAAACACTTCACCATTTCCCCATAATTTTGCTCTGTGTTTTAATTTGTAAGTTACAGAAATAAAGAGGAAGTTCAAGGTGAAGCAGTTGTGCTTAAATCAGATGAGTACTTAGTATGAGTACTAAGTGTCTTTACTGAAAAGAGTTTGATTTAGATTTTCTATCAAATTGAAAACATCTAAATTTTTAATCATTACGAGACTAAAACGATGATGGAGACAAGGAGGAGCTTTAATGAAAAACTTCATCCCTCAGAATCCAGCACATCATCACATTGAAAAACAAAGTTCTCTTTAACACCTTAGTCTCCCCTCCTTATCAGAAGCAGACAAATCTGCTCTTCGAAGACCAATAACCAGTAAAGAGATAAAAAATGCAATCAATATTCTGAAGAACAGAAAAGTTCTGAGACCAGATGGTTATGGTCCAGAGTTTTATAAGAAAAAATATTAAACTCCATAGATGGATCTCTGCTAAGGGTGTAACTTCATTCATTAGAGAAAGGTTCCCTACCAGGTGTCAGGGTACGACCCAGAGATTGTTTGTGGAGGTGGACCCAAAAGCTCAAGTGACCAGGCAGAGTAGAGAGTTTAAGTGATTTTAATCTGAGACTCAGGCAATTAAGCAACATAAATTCAATGATCCAGGTAAGCGGTGGTGGGAGCTCGTGGAGACCTGGAAAAGGCAGAAGAGAGTCGAGGTTAACATCCGTGAAGGGAAAACCAAAGCCACACACAGGCAACAAAACAACTAGGTACGCCCCTGCACGGGGACAAAGGCTGAAAGCCAGAAAGGCACGAAGAGTATAAAAGAGCAGGACGAGCACAAACCAGGCTAGTGTGTGCAATCCACCCGCGCTGCAGTCATCTGGAGAGGGGAATAAATAGGGAGCGGTGATTAGTGATGATCTGGAACAGGTGAGGAAACTGCAGCGCGCCTGGAGCCCCGCCTCCGCGGGAAGGTGAGTGAGAGGAGCAGAGAGGAGCTGAGAGGGAGGGGGGAGAGAGACTGAGAGGAGCTGAGACTCCTCACAGTACCCCCCCCCCCCAAGGGACGTCACCTGACGTCCTTGCCAGGCTTCCCTGGGTGTGCCGCGTAGAAGTCCCGGATGAGGGTGTCATCCAGGATCAGCTTACGGGAGATCCAGGACCGTTCCTCCGGCCCGTATCCCTCCCAGTCGACGAGGAACTGAAAACCCCGGCCCCTGGGCCTAACGTCCAGGATCCTCGAGACTACGAAGGCCGGATGGTCATCGATGAGCAGGGGGGATGGAGGGGGTTCGGCCGGAGGGCACAGCTCGCTGGTGGCCACAGGCTTAATGAGCGAGACGTGGAAAGTGGGATGGATCTTGAGGGAGTCCGGTAATCTGAGTCTCACAGAAGAGTCATTAATAATTTTTTCAATAGGAAAAGGTCCGATGAATCGAGGGGCAAGCTTACGTGACTCCACTTGTAATGGGAGATCCCGAGAAGACAGCCACACCATCTGGCCCGGACGGTAAGAGGGCGCTGGAGAGCGATGAAGGTCGGCCTGCTGCTTAGTCTTGTCAGCCGAGGAAGAAAGCGCCGAGCGAGCTCTCCTCCAAACCTCCTTCACTCTCCGAATATGGGCCCCCACCGACGGGACAGAGGCCTCCGACTCCTGTTCGGAAAAGAGGGGGGGTTGATAGCCGTAACATGCCATGAAAGGAGACATACCGGTGGCAGAGCTGGAGAGAGAGTTGTGGGCGTACTCCACCCAGGGGAGATGATCGCTCCAGGAGACAGGATGATGAGAGGCTACACAGCGAAGAGCACTCTCCAGGTCTTGATTGGCCCGCTCAGTCTGGCCGTTAGTCTGCGGATGAAAACCAGATGATAGGCTCGCTGCCGCGCCCACAGCGCGGCAGAATTCTCTCCAAACCCAGGAGGAAAACTGGGGACCCCGGTCTGACACTATGTCAACAGGTATGCCGTGAAGTTTGAAGACATGAAGGACAAGAAGGTTTGCTGTTTCCAAAGCTGAGGGTAACTTGGGTAGGGGTATGTAGTGGACCATCTTGGAAAACCTATCCACCACCGTAAGAATCACCGTGTTACCTTGAGATGGGGGTAAACCTGTGACGAAGTCCACAGCAATGTGAGACCAAGGGCGGCTAGGGATGGGTAGGGGGCGCAGCAGACCAGCTGGAGGCTTGTGAGTGGTCTTGCCCCTGGCGCAGACTGAGCAGGCGGCCACAAACTCCCGGGTGTCACGGGCCATATTGGGCCACCAGAACATCTGCTGAAGGAAAGAGAGAGTACGGTTAGCGCCAGGATGACAGGTGAGTCTTGAGGAGTGTCCCCATTGGAGGACCTCAGACCGCACAGTTGCAGGAACAAACAGGCGGTTGGGAGGACCTGTCCCTGGGTCTGGGTGGTCAGTCTGAGCCTCTCTCACTCTCTTTGATTGCCCAGTGAGCTGCTCCGACGACACAGGAGGGGGGAACGATGGGTGACGACTCCGAGGTTTCTGAGGGGGGAGAGTACACCCGGGAGAGGGCATCAGGCTTTGTGTTCTTGGATCCGGACCGATAAGAGATAGAATAGTTAAATCGGCTCAAAAACAGAGACCAGCGAGCCTGACGGGGGTTAAGGCGTTTAGCTGATCGAAGGTAGGCCAGGTTCTTATGGTCGGTCCAGATTAAAAAGGGTTTTTCAGTCCCTTCTAGCCAGTGTCTCCACTCTTGCAGAGCCCCCACCACCGCAAGCAGCTCCCGATTACCCACGTCGTAGTTCTTCTCTGCAGGGGTGAGACGACGAGAGAAGAAAGCGCAGGGATGGAGCTTTTGGGTCATGGGATCTCTTTGCGAGAGGACGGCACCCAATCCGGAGTCAGAGGCATCCACCTCCACCACGAACTGCAGAGAGGGATTAGGATGGAGAAGAATGGGGGCGGAGGTGAATAGTTCCTTGAGAGCGCTGAATGCCTCCTCCGCTTCCTTGGACCAAATAAAGGGGACATTGATTGAGGTTAATCTTGTTAAAGGAGTTGCCACCTTACTGTAGTTTCGAATGAATCTCCGATAAAAGTTGGCAAAACCCAGAAAGCGCTGGAGCTCCTTACGGGAGGTAGGGGTGGGCCACTCTACCACTGCCGTGATTTTCCCTGGATCCGGACGGAGCTGACCAGCCTCAACTATGTAGCCTAAAAAAACTTACTGATTTGGCGTGAAACTCACATTTCTCCGGTTTGACGAACAGTCGGTCCTCTAGGAGGCGTTGGAGGACCATGCGCACATGCTGAAGATGTTCATCAAGGGATTTGGAGAAGATGAGGATATCATCTAGATAGATGAAAACGAAGTGATTCAGCATGTCTCGAAACAGATCATTCATAAGGCTTTGAAAAACAGCAGGGGCATTGGTGAGTCCGAATGGCATGACCAAGTATTCAAAATGGCCGAGGGGGGTGTTAAAGGCGGTCTTCCATTCATCGCCCTTTCGGATCCGGATGAGGTGGTAAGCGTTGCGCAGGTCCAGCTTAGTGAACACTTGGGCATGGCACAGGGGTTCAAAAGAGGGATCGATCAGGGGGATGGGTGACTTGTCCTTAACGGTAATGTCATTAAGGCCACGGAAATCTATGCAGGGTCTTAGGGTTGAGTCTTTCTTTTCAACGAAGAAAAACCCTGCACCAATGGGAGATGAAGAGGGATGAATGAGACCAGCTGAGAGCGACTCGGAGATGTAGGCCTCCATGGCCTCCTTCTCAGGTCTTGATAAGTTGTAGAGGCGACTAGATGGAAGGGGGGCGCCAGGGAGCAGATTGATGGCACAATCGTAAGGTCTATGCGGGGGTAATTCTCGAGCCAGATCCTTACTAAAAACTGGGGCCAAATCATGGTAAACAGGGGGCACCAGAGAGAGGTCAGGAGGAGGAAGAGGCTTCTTGGGACCTAACACTGACTGGGGGGCAGCAGAGCGTAGGCAAAACGAATGGCAATGGGTACTCCAACTGATAATGGAGGTTTGAGCCCAATTAATATGGGGACTATGTACTTTGAACCAAGGCAAGCCGAGAATAAGAGGGGAGTGAGGAGAGGGAATAACAAAAAAACTAATTTGCTCAAAATGATTGCCAGAAAGCTGTAAGCTTAAAGGAGCAGTGGTGAGAGTGACACTAGATATGAGTCGGCCATCTAAAGCATCGACTCTCTTGGGGTTTGATAATGCAGAGACTGGGATGTTATGGGTCTTAACGAACTCACAATCGATGAAATTTTCATCTGCCCCAGAATCTAGGAAAACTGTGGTCTTTATAGAGTTTAGGGACCAACTAAGAGTGGCAGGGAAACTGGAACGAGGTGAAGAGCTGGGGGAAGAAGAGGTCTGACTCACCACTGCGCTCTTCACAAGAGGTGAGTCCGGTCTTTTGGCTGATTGGGGCAGTGTGATAATGAGTGCCTCCCATCTCCGCAGTATAGACAAAGGTGATCATTCAGGCGTCTCTGTCTCTCCTTCATGCTTAACCTGGTTTTTCCTAGCTGCATGGGTTCTTCCGAGACAGGAGGGGGCGCTGAGGTGGGTGGTGAAGGTAGTGCGGGGACCGGAAGTTGTAGTGACCCCTCGGGTCCAGGAGAGGGAGCCATTCGGCGAGTCCTCAAAGCCCTCTCCCTGTTCCTCTCTCTCATGCGTCCATCCAATTTAATGCACAGAGAAAAAAGATCGTGGAGGTTCTGAGGTTCATCTCTAGTGGCCAATTCATCCTTTAATTCTTCCGAGAGCCCATGAACAAAAAGAGCCTTAAGGGCCTTATCATCCCACCCACACTCGTTAGCCAAAATCTGAAAATCCACAGAATAATTAGCAACTGATTGGGACCCTTGCTGTAGTGACAGGAGCCGTTTAGCTGCAATCTGACCCTGAACAGGGTGATCAAAAACTCGACGTAAATGAGTAGAAAATAAGTCAAAAGAAGAGAGGATTTCTGAACCTCCCTCCCACAGAGCAGTAGCCCATTTAGCAGCCCGTCCTCTGAGTAGATTTATAACATAAGCAATTTTGGCCTCATCCGAGGCATAACTAGAAGATTGTAACTTAAACACTAAATGACAATTAAACAGAAATCTACCACACAGGCCGAAATCCCCAAAAAAGGGCTCTGGTGGCGAAACAAATGCTTCCCTGGGAGCATGAGAGAGAGGAACAGGATTAGGGGAAGAGGAGCTCACCGGAGTGGCAGCAGCTGAGAGGGTGAGTTCACGGAGCTGACTGTTCATTTGGAGCACCTGACGAGAGAGTTCCTCCAGGGATCCTGCTACTCTCCTTAGCATGCTCTCATGCTGTCCCAACAAAGCTCCTTGATTGTGGACTGCCTCCTTGAGTTGATCAATCTTGGCTGGTTCCATTATAAGGCGGGTGGATTTCTGTCAGGGTACGACCCAGAGATTGTTTGTGGAGGTGGACCCAAAAGCTCAAGTGACCAGGCAGAGTAGAGTTTAAGTGATTTTAATCTGAGACTCAGGCAATTAAGCAACATAAATTCAATGATCCAGGTAAGCGGTGGTGGGAGCTCATGGAGACCTGGAAAAGGCAGAAGAGAGTCGAGGTTAACATCCGTGAAGGGAAAACCAAAGCCACACACAGGCAACAAAACAACTAGGTACGCCCCTGCACGGGGACAAAGGCTGAAAGCCAGAAAGGCACGAAGAGTATAAAAGAGCAGGACGAGCACAAACCAGGCTAGTGTGTGCAATCCACCCGCGCTGCAGTCATCTGGAGAGGGGAATAAATAGGGAGCGGTGATTAGTGATGATCTGGAACAGGTGAGGAAACTGCAGCGCACCTGGAGCCCCGCCTCCGCGGGAAGGTGAGTGAGAGGAGCAGAGAGGAGCTGAGAGGGAGGGGGGAGAGAGACTGAGAGGAGCTGAGACTCCTCACACCAGGCTCACTATATGCTGCCAATATAGCTTTAATCCTTAAAAAGGGAAAAAAACTAACGAGTGCAGCTCATACCGCCCTATTAGCTTAATGAATTTGGACAGTAAAATCTTAAATATTAGTTAAAAGACTTGAGAACTACTTACCGCTCTTAATCGGATCTGAACAGACGGGTTTTATTAAAAGCAGGAACTCTTTTACCAATATGAGAAAATTACTTAACATCATTCAACATGCAAATACTAATCAAGCACGAGGTCTTTTTATCTCACTGGACGCCAAAAAGGCATTTGATCACGTGGAGTGGCCTTATTTCACCATCATGGAAAAATTTGGACTGGGGCAGGGATTTATTAAACTCACTAAGCTGATACATTTTTCACCCAGAGCAGGTGTACTTGTAAATGGTATGAAATCATCAGAGTTTAAGTTAGGGAGGTCCACAAAGGGGACCCTTTGTCCCTGCTTATTTTTGCTTTGGCCATTGAACCACTGGCAGAGGCTACTAGAAGCCATAACAGCATAGCAGGTTTCCAAATTAAATACACATCATACAAGATTGCATTATACGCAGATGGTGTTCCTCTTTTTCTCACCAGTCCAGGTGAGTCCATACGAGCTCTAATGTCTGTCATTCAGGCCTTTGGATCCTCTCTGGATACAAGATTAATTTTAGGAAGTCAATGGCCACGCCAACTGTGTCGAGAATTGACTCAAACAGTCGACTCAAATGCAGACACTCAGCTCTGTGAGGCAATAAATCAGGTTTATTACACAGTCTAAGGTACACAGTATAACAAAACACAAGGGCAGAGGTATCCAAATCACTAAGGCTAAGCGGACTCGGTACACAATAAGACAAAAACTCACAGGCAAAGGTATGCAAAAACACAAAGGCTGAAGCAGGGTCGAGACAAAAAATAGAGAATGGGATGTATTCAGACAACTCATTTCTGTTTTTCAGCAATAAATTTAAAGAAATACAATACAGAATTCTTCATAGACGGCACAGGACACCTCATGTTATTAACAAAAAATTGACCCTAATAGATCATCATTGTGTCTTAAATGTAAGTTAATGAATGGGACATACGTATATACACTGCTTCTGGAGCTGTCCAAGAATATCATAGTTCTGGTCATGTGTATCTAAGGAAGTGAAAGCAATATTTAAATACAGCATATGTAAAGATCCGGGCCAGTTTCGATTGGGGCTGCCTCCTTTATTCAGGCACTCAGTCTATTTGAAAAATAAGACTGTGGTTTGCAAATATGCACCCAAAAATATCCACTTCAGTTTCATTTGAGAGGCACATTTAAGGCACACACACACACACACACATAGAGATAAACCAGTGTTAGTGAGTGGTGCTCGGATGAACTGAGTGGCCTCACAGTGACGCCTACTGGTCATCTCTTGTAAAATATCTTCTGTCCTCAGAGACTTTTCCCTCAGAACAAACTGTTTGGTAACACTCAGAGGGACATGCTGCAGGATGATCATGCAGCTTTAGCACCTTACCTTACCTTACCTTAACTTAACTTACCTTCAGCACCAAGTGCACCTGTTTTTCTTAAACTGTCGTTGTTGAGTATTTTTGACAATAATATTTATGAAATGTGCATTTTGTCTTTAAAGTCTTAAATCAGAACTCAGACTTGTTTGTTTTTGAATTTATTTTGTTCGTAATTCAAGATGTCATAATTATTCAGTCAGACAAGCAAACAATCTTTATATCCCCTCCCCTTATATGAAACAGCCTATTAGTCAATTTTCAATCAAATTTGAGGGAGTTATCCTGTGGAACAGATACATTAATTTGAAAGTTGCCCATAAACAAAAACAGTTGAGGGAATATTTTGATGATCTGAACATGAACTGGAGCAGAAACCAAATCTCTATAAAAATGTAATTTACTTAGCGTTTCCTTCCCTTTTTTTTTCTTTCATTCTGATGAGAAGTTTCATCAAATGCTGAAAATAAAGTATTTAGAGACATGACAAGACTAGAGACATGACAGGGGATTATCTTGATATTTATTGTTATGGCTGTGAGTCCTGGTGGACTGGCACAGAGACAAGCGTAATTTGTATTGCTTATATGTGTTCACAGACATGCTTGCAGATCCTTTATATGGTCACTAGTAACTCTACACATCATGCTCATGTGGTCAGCCATGCAGACTCTTAGTCTGCACCTTGAACTGTCACCTGGAAGCCTAATGCATATGGACATAATATATGTGTAAGCCTCAATGTATGTAAGGCTTAATACATAGAAAACTTCAGTATAGGTAGGAAACCTAAATATTTTTTTTGTATTTGAACTTTGATATCTATTTTGGTGGTTCATTTACCTTTCATTTGTCTCTTTGGTGTGGTTTATATGCTTGAGCTTGTGCAGTTCTGTACTGGTCCTTCTGATGACTCAGCGCTTTCACTCACACAGCAGAGAAGGACCCAAAGTTAGATGTTGAGCTAATTCCTCTGATATGATCAACAGCCTCCTGGATCATCAACAGAGCTTTCTGTCAGGCCCCAGATAAAGTCATGAAAAACTGAATATAATATTTAATTATCTGGCTAACACTCTGTTAGCATGTGCATGTTTGGACTACACCAGAGTCTTCACCCCTCCCAAGACACTCATCTGTTATCATTTTAGCGTTTCATGAACACACCTGTAGGCACCCTGACGCTGTGGGAGAGGCTCCATGAATCCAAGCCACTTTTCTATCATTATCCACACCTAAGCTCTGTCTTCAAAAGCTCCAGGAGAGCAGCAGTTACAGAGCAAACAGAAGCACAATTCAGTCCACTGAAGGGGGAGAGGACACGTAGGTGTGGCCGAACATCCACAGGCAAACATGCCTGAGCTTTCACCTGCAGATTCTATTGCTGAGACAAGAGATCTCATGGCAGGAAGAGCCCTAAGGAGGTCACAGACTCTGAGTGGAGAGTCCTCTTGTATCTAAAGTCTCAGGGAGGGTCTCTCATTAGCCCTGATGTTGGACCTGTTGATGTGCGGAGGTTTGAGGATCGTCTGCTCTTCCTTCAGATAACGGTGAGGATCTGGGGCTGAAGTTAAACACACTCTCAGGGCCAGCTCTCTCTCTGTAAAGTGGAGCATCCTTTTCACCATCCAATTTTCATGTTGCAGCACACAAGCTGCTGCTTTGCATACAGTTAGAGCACAGCAGCAACAACACACAGTACAGTCAACAGTTTACTGCAACACTAACACGGCCTGTCAGCAAAGATCAGCGCAAAGAATATGGAGACATAAAACTAAGTGTGGATTTACACCGTCTAAAGATAAACGATAAATGGACTGGAGCCTATGAGGCCCTTTTCTTGTCTCTTTGACGACTCCTCAGTTCACATATACACATTCATACTCACTCACTCATGGTTTTAGTTTTCTATTTTACTTTTCCATCAGCATCAACTAACACATTCATACCCATTAACATGCCACTGACGCAGCAGTGGGAGCAACTTGAGGTTAAGTGTCTTGCCCAAATCGCCATATGACGTCCGAAACTGGACTCAAACCTGCAACCTTCCTATTACTGACAGAGTGCACTATCAGACTGAGCCACAGAAGAAGACCATCATAAATAACATTCCTCCTCAATAAAGCCCAACATGAAAGTGCATCTACACTAATGAAGAGAATAACTTCAGTATCATTCACGAAAAAGACTGTTCCCTGTAAACTTTTAAGATATCTGTATTATTAGAGAAATGAACATTTTTTCATACTGAGATGAAGTAGCATGAAAAATCATATAAACAGAGTAAAGCAAATGTTCCTGATCCAGCAGATGTTATTGAAGTGACCTCTCTCCAGTGATTTGCATGATGAGGGTCAGTCTGGGCCGGCTTTTCGTACCGGCTGTGCAGAGTCAAGGGGACAAGGCTTTTCCTCTGCACTTTTGAATGACTGAACAAGAGAGTTTGTCTTTGTTTGTATAATAGATGTATATTAAATCAGGGAAACAAGCAGCACCACTGTGAACCTTGAGCTTTGGCGCACATCAGGGCACAAGTTCATGGCACTACTGAAAATGGGCCACATGGTGATATCTTTACTGAACACAAAACATCAGACAGCTCTGAAACTCAGAGTCATCTTGTGTCCCAAAGGTGGAGCTTTGACAAATGTTTCAGAATTTATAAATGTATTTAAAAGTGCTTTAATCACAAAAGCACTGCTCCCATGGTTTAAGGACTGTTTGGGAATCAGATAGTTTGACTTCAGAGATACAAACTTTAATGAGCCCCCAGAGCCACAGCCTCTGATTCATGTGAATGATGGGTTTTACCTGAACCTCACATGATCAGTGGACTTGACTCACCCCCTGAGAGGTCTTAGTTCTGGGGCACCTGAAATGTCATATTTTGCTTTTTAAACAGCATCAAAATGGCTTGCAGTTGGTTTTACAACATGGTCCAAGACGACCTTTTCAGATCCTTGTGTGGTACACATGCAGAGCATTTTCTAAAACAGTTTGAGGCAGTGCCACAAAACCCACATGAATCGTCTTATTTCCCTCTCTTTGCTCATGTCTGGGGAAGTCCATGGCAGTAAATCTCTTACAACCTCTTCAACAGAGCACTTACTGTTTTATGGCGTCAAGAGATGGATTATTTATTTAACTCTGCAGCAGCAGCACCCTCTCACTACAATGTTAGGATGTCATTTAACAGAAACTTTTGTCCAAATCTTCAGATTAGTCTGTAATGAAGGTGACTGTAGGAACGTGTCCTGGTCCAGACTGCAGCAGAACATCTCTGATGTTACACCTGAAACACGAACAATCATAGAACAACAGAAATAACCAGTCAGTTTAGAGTCATGGAGCAAAAAAACCATCAGTCAAAGCATCTACAACCTGCTACATCCTCAATCTGCTTTTAGAAAGATTTAAAGAGAGCAGCTCTGCAAGACAAATGTTTTCCTGCAGCAGATCTGAAGCTTCTTTTGCTCATTTCTAGACAAGATAGCAAACATAAGGCTTGTAATTGGGTCACAGAGCAAAGACGGAAGCTTCCAGCATCTTCCACATGAAGACAGTAACTTGAATATGGGGCAGCAGATTAAGCATAGCCTCATAAATCAGGATGATTTTGCTTACAGTTGGTCAATGAGGGCCAGCCAACATGTTCCTACAGAGTACAGTGATGCAGCAGAGCCTTGAGATTTGTTAAAGACCTTAAAGCTCCGTGATGAGCACTGTCCAATGATTCAAGGCATGAGGAATGTGCAGGTATATTTAAGTCATCACCATAGTCACTCAGATGCATAAAGGGTATGTATTTTATATTTGATTTTACCTTTATTTAACCAGGAAGTTCCACTGAGATTAAAAATCTCTTTCACAGGAGAGACCTGGCCAAAGTAGCAGCCAATACAGCTGTACAAAATTGAACCAACAACAAAACATTAAACACAACAGCTCAGATTTTAAAACAGGCTTTTAAATGTACAGTTCATTATGAAGCTTAACAACAGAGTATCATTGATCAGAAACCAATCAAAAATCAATCAAAAATGGGACCATAGAGGGCAGGTTGTTTGACCTCTGCTTTGAGTTTGTAACCATCGTGAGTTTGGTTTTGTCAGGATTGACATTAAGTTTCAGCTCCTGCAGAGACCTTAAGGCCTCCTGCAGACAGAGATCCTGATGCTGTGCAGGAGCAGTTCAGAACAGGGTCAACTGAACAGAAAGGAAAATTAGCATGGTGTTGATATAAATTGTAGTTAACAGTGGACCAAAGACTGAGCCCTGTGGTACACCATTTTCCCCTTACAACACAGAGAAGTACCCCTGAACCCTCTGTGATCTGTCTGACAGATATCTAACCAGCTAACAGGTTGCTCTGACAGACCAACACTAAACAGTTTGTATTTAACAGTATGATCAACCAAGACAAAGGCCTTCAATAAATCAATTAAAAGGAATGTACAATATTATTATCCAAGGACTCAATAAAATCAACAAACACTTTTAAAGCTGCCCAGGTTAAACTTTGTAGGATAAAATATTATTTTTCATTAAAAAAAAGAAAAAAATTAATTTCTACAATTAACATCAGACCACTAGCAGGTTGAATTCACCCGCTGTAAGAAGTTACCCCCTGAAGGGGTCTTGGGATGTTTTATTCTGCCATATTTGATAAGAAATTAAAAATGGCACACGCCCTGTTGGTTTTTACAGTATGGGTCATAGAGATATGTCTGTCCTTTAAGAAACATTGTATATGTAAAGGTATAGACCCTCAATAAACCTGTAGCAACTATTTGTTTCGTGAAAATTTTGTAAATATTATATTTGCTTCCTTGAGGTAGAAACTTTTTATGTTAATTTTTTTTCCTTATGAACTTAAAGAAGGTAGAAAAATGTCTTAAGATTAAGTAGAAATACAAAGAAAATACTTATTATGAAGTTATTTAATATAATTTGTTTCAAAATAAATATTAAAATGTGGATAGGAAAATGAAGTATGGGGGTTGACCTTGTTTGTTTGTTTATTTATTTCTGTTTCTATTTTATTTTCATATATTTTGTGGATATGGGTACAGTGTCTATGTTGTCCTTGATGATTTGTTTTGCTTGTCTTAGTGTCTCATTGAGAGTATGTGTGTCACAACTGTCATTATTCACTTGATGTATCTATGTTATTCAGAAAATGAAAATAAAATATTACAAAAAAAGAAAATTAAAAGCTACACTTCTGTGGATGAATGCCCCTGAAACAGTGCACGAAAATATGACCCCTGACAATGGCAAAACAGGGCACTTCCTTGTGGGATTCAAGATCACTCCCTGGGGGAGTGTGTGGCAACAACAGAGAGTTTGAGGGATAAAAAATATAAAATAATGAGACTGAAATTAAAATGTTACTGATTTAAAATGCCACAGAGTTTATGTTCCTTTGTAAACTTACATTCAGTCCTTTTATTCTTACACCACAACTTTAATTCAGGTTTGTAACGCATGTCTGTAGATCCAACAGACAGAAAGCCTCTGACATATATTCAAAATGTGTGAATGGCTCTTGTATGCATTAATGGATGCTCTTTAATCTCACTAACAATCATGTCAGAAAGAGGGCAGAGAGAGAAAGAGCTGATTTTCCTAGCAGTTAAAGCTGTGGCTCTTTGTGCTGGCTCCTGTTATTCCGACCGTGCCCTTTGTCTGGGGCCAGGGATTGGTAGGGCCAAGCATTTGCATGCCAAGGGCCACTTGAATGTGAATCTCCCCGGATTCTCTCTACCTGACATGCAAAACCAGTGGGGGACCAGTTAAAACGGCGCAGGCGCACAGTCAGTGTCCCAGGCATAACACAGAGGCCCTTCCTCCACCTGCACAACTCTCTCTCCAGACTTATGGAAATGAGAGCTGTGATTTTGCTGTGATACTACACCTGAAAGTCCTCTGTTCAGGAACGGCAGGGTGCATTAACAAGAGCACAGGAGAGGTCTTAGTCAAACCATAGTAGATTAAAAACTCAAACAAGTGAGTCATTAGAGTGTAATCATTGATGGTTATGGTCAGATAGGCAGAAGGAAAGAAAAGAGGACAACTCAGAGGATGCCAAGGTCTTTCCTTGTGAAGAAGAAACGAGGGGCATGTGGGGCATGGCAATGGAAAGAGCCAGAACAGCTGGGGTGGACAGAGGTCAATATTCCAGGTAAGAGTTTCAAGTATCTGAAACTAAGATGATTTGTCAAAAGTAAGCTGGAGCACCATTTCTGGATTCCTTATCAACATGATTGGCTGGATCTTTTATTGAGGTGATATTTCTCTGTCCAGAGAGTGAAAATGCCAAGCAGCTGGAATCCCACTACCCTGAAGCACAGCAGTTTGCCCCCGTGTCTCGTCCAGCGCCTTTCATGGAAAATGGGACCACAGCAGGGATGAGATCAGGATCTGGAGGCCCAGCGGCCGACACCAGGGCGGACTGGTCCACACTGATGCTCCGCAGCTCCCTTTACCACCCCCGTGCTCTGGCACTGGTCAGCAGAGCCAAGGTAAGGTCACACTTCTCTGACCAAGTAAAATATTTAGACTTTGTGCACCAGACCGACACACAGGCCACAAAGTGGGACTGACAAACATGTTATCAATGCTCTCAAGAGACCTGCAGGTTATAAAAAGAGAGGACCACCTGTAACTCCAAACCAAAGGAAAACAATCTGTGTATAGAGACAGTCAGAGGTAAAGGATACAGCATGTACCTGGCTGTACCTTCACAGACTCAGATAAAGTTAAGTCAGCACTGAGCAGATGAAGAACCAACATCCAAGACACGTCATCAGCGCTCAGTAGGAAGCACATCGATAAATGAAGCCACAGTTTAAAAAAATGAAAAGACAGTTATAAAGGAAAAGACAGTTACTAAAACCACCATTAATACTACTGTTGTCATATTTAACTGCAGAAATTATTTCAAAAGTGTCCTCACTTTAAAATCAACCAAGAGGATCTCCTCACTGAGATATTATCTGAAATGGAGCCTTCATTTCTAATGCCTGACAAAAGTGAAAAGTCATCTTAAATTTAGTGTTAATTAATTACTTCATGTATTTCACTAGGTCCTCCTGTAGGACACTGTTTTGAGTTGTCTCTTCGTTCATCTCCCTTCGTCTCTTGTCACAGTGACTGGACCTGTGCAGAGGGAGCAGTGGTCTATTGTAGTGTTTAATGCTGAAGTCTTGCATCCATATAAAGAGAAAATAAAAATGTTATAGAGATCTTAGCCTGAAACATGGATTTTAGTGCCCTGAACATTGGGGTGATGCAGTGGCGGTTCTAGTGGCGGGGCCACAGGGGCATTGGCCCAATCTGAATACCCAGCTGTTGGTGGCAGTAGTGCACCAATAGGCAGGTTCACCATCAATAAAGCTGACAGAAGAATTCGAATGGACACAAAATGTAAGATAAAAAGTACATGTTTTTGAATATATAGTTGTGAAACACGGTTTAGAATACTATTTTATTTCCTTTGAAGTTGCTCACATCCTCAGATGTGAAATTGAAAATGAGTTTTACACTTTTAAAATTAAAATGTTTGAAAAAGGTGTGACTGGGTGTGCTTTATCATAAATGTGACTGCATGCATGTTGGACAAACACTTGGCCCCTGTGTGAGAATGTGGCCCCTTGATGGCCCCTAACTTCGAAAAATTCTAGATCAGCCACTGGGGTGATGAATATGGTATAAAGACAGCACTTTATCCTGGGACTTTTGAAGCAGAAGTGTTTTGAAACAGCTCTGGGTTTCTCCCCTCCAGGCCCGACCCCACTCCACCCCAGGCTCAGGAGACTTTGTCTGCTCGGTGTGCCACAAGGTGTTTCCCCTACAGCGCATGCTGACGCGACACCTCAAGTGCCACAGCCTGGTGAAGAGGCATCCCTGTAGATACTGTGGCAAAGGATTCAACGACACCTTCGACCTGAAGAGGCATATGAGGACGCACACAGGTCAGGAATGTCTTATTGTCTCTGTCTCTCTCTCACACCTTCAGAAACTCAGGCTCAGAGATTCTGCAGCAGCATTCAGGGGGGACATTTCTTCAGCTTAACAGAAGTCACCTCCATGCTGGTGCTTCTGCTGCATGTGTAACAGGCCTCGGGTCCTAATTTCCTTGCGCAGCGCAGGGTGGCAGGGCCTTGCACACCCTGTGCAGTGGTAATTTCGTCTGGCGCACCGCCATGCGCAGTCAATTTGGCAATTTGGTAGACCGACTTCGCCGAGATGGGTGTGGCGGCGCACCAGGGGAGGTGTCAATAGATTCAGCTTGGCGCAGTGAAAATTTCGTGACAAAAAACGGCACGGATAGTGCGCTGAAAGCTCGCCAGCTCCAACCTGGTCTATTCTTGGCGCAGGTGAAGCACACCTGGTGCAGTGGTAATTTGGCTGACAGGCGCAGAGTGCACACACGTCACCAAAACCTCACAGGCAGATATCCAGAGTGTCAGGCACATTTCAGTGCAATAAACAATCACAGCAACCACTATTTAATGTAACTGTCTGAACCAGCACATACATTTGTATCTATATTAATTGTCCCGTCACATCTGACGTCAGATCAGAGACGTTTGTCATAATGGAAACTCAACCTGATGGCAGCTGGAAGAATGACGCAAACTAACGAGTTTACATCTCTCAAGCCACAAACAGCCACATCATCTGATACGGAGTATGGGGCTTCTCTCATCTCATGAAATTCAAAAGAGTAGAAAAAAGAGAGAGACGCTCGCTGAATAAATATAAGTCACTCTGTGTCTTAAGGATTTACCTGTGACTGCACATATTTCTCAGTTTTAATCTTTATTCTTAATGTGATCTAAAAAGATGGAGTACATTATTGCAGAGAGAATATTTCACCAAAGGTTCTGCTATTTGGTGATGACAGACCAGGAATGCAGGTGGATCACATGCATGATGAATGGATTAGCCTGCTGCTGTGTTTAAATGTAATTACCGCCGCCAAGGAGGTTATGTTTTTGCCGGTGTTTATCTGTCTGTCTGTCTGTTTGTCTGTTTTTTTGTGTTCAAAATAACTTGAAAAGTTCTGAACAGATTTGGATGATATTTTCAGGAATTGAATTGAATTTTGGGGGTGATCCGGATCACCGTCTGGATTCAGGAATTTTTTTAAAGGATTCTTTAACATTGCCAGATAGGACCATTTTCACCAAAGGTGGAATTGTCACTGTGCCTCGCCTGCAGCGCATTTAAAGTCGAGGAGAGGCATTCATTTGATTGGTGAAGATCACACTTGGCTGGGTTAAACCCACTCACACCTTCTCTCCTCCCTCTCTGCCACTTGCGCTGGTGGGAGAGACGGAGGCTTGGGTGTGCCTCGCCGCGCCAGTCACCGGAATGCGCAGCGCAGCGCAGGGCAAGTGCACCGCGCCTGCTCCTGGTCTACGAAATTAGAGCCCTTCATGTCAGCTGGCTTCAGTCTGCAGCATAAACATACAGCCTGTTCAGAACTTAACTCAGCGTTTTATAAAAGCTTCCTTTCTTTGTTTTTGCTTTACCCCGGCCCAGTTCATTCCTGTGTAGAAAATAAAAGTGTGTTCAGAAAGGGAAACAGAAGCCTTAAAGAAAGCAGAACCTCCTTTTAGACAATGAAAAGACAAAATCATGTTATCATGTTTGAAGTCCCGAACAATTAGATAAGTCCATTTTACACTACACAGTTTATGATGCACCTGAATACACACCATGTTATGTTCAGCTCTCGTGGACCCACAAGACCTTTATGTGAGGGAGAGAAACTCAACCCTCACCCAGGTGACAGTATTATGCAGCTCAGAAATCTGTGATCACATCGATCTCGTCCTCTGTGACTGATGATGCCTCTGTTAACTGAGATCACTGACACTACAAACAAAATCTGATTTGGATAAACAGGAGGTAGTGCAGAATGTTCCTGTCTGTGCTGGTCTTCTTTTTAAAAGAACTATGATTAATAAAGACAGGAGCCAAGATTTCACTTTGTCATCACAGTTATTCATTTCTTCAGTGGACTATATTAAAAAGTGATGTATGGGTCTTTACCATCCAGCAACAAACAAACTGGATTTATCATATTTTGGGCAATAAGGGCAGCAAGCTTTACCTGCATCAGTTAAATCAATGGTCATATATCCTCTGGTGCAGAAGCAGAAAGTGCAGATTTCAAAAGGGAAGGTGTTTTGACTTTTGATGTCAGCAGCCAGTCTGTGAATCGGTGGTTCCCACTCCTTCTCTGCCGGGCCCCCCTTTGGTAAATAAACACCATGCACCCAGCCCTTCAGAATCTATGCTGATAAATAGAAACACTGTCTGTCATGCCCTGTTCCTGCCTATGTTTTAGTTTGTAACTGCAGCAGAAGTTGGATGTTGCAGCCCTCAGAAGACCACATGTGAAAGTTTTAAAGGTTGTCAGATAACAGCAGCCACTGTGAAAACATAAAGGGTAAAACATGACACCCCACACTCACCTGTTCTTTCTTTTAGCTGTTATGTTTGCTGTGGTCAAAGGTCAGCCTCAGGGTTAACTCAAATTCTCTTGGAGAATTGCAGCTGTTTTGCTGTCTGTCCATAACAGCTTTCATTGTTTTTAGCTAGCTTTGCCATGCCCTCCTGACAGAGCTGTGGGCCCCCCTGGGGGCCATGGTCCTCACTTTGGGGATCGCTGCTGTAAATGAATTGTTCTCACAGACATTAAACAGGATCCTGTTTGTGGTGTTTGTGGTATTGCAGGTATACGTCCCTACAAGTGTGAGCTGTGTGAGAAGGCCTTCACGCAGCGCTGCTCTCTGGAGTCCCACATGAGGAAAATTCATGGCGTTCACCAACAGTACGCCTACCGGCAGAGACGCTCCAAGATCTTTGTGTGTGAGGATTGTGGTTACACCTCAAGTCGACCTGATGAGTACTTCCTTCACGTGAGGCAGTGCCATCCTGGGAGCCCCTCCCTTCGTAGATACTACCGTCGCCAGGCCCAGGAGAACAGCAGCTTTGCTTCACCAGAGCATAAGCTCCACCCTTACCTGCTGTACCCAAACCCTGCCTACTACATGTAGGCCTTATTATGATATCAACCAGCACAGGATGTATTTATGAACCATAACATCTGTCAGTGTGAATGAAGTTTTCTGTCCCGTAACTCAGTGTCTGTGCACGGCCAATGTTCCTTCCATAGATTTTTTTTAGTCAAATGTTTTCTTTTGTCCTGTTCTCTTCCTTTTCCTGTGAAATACTTTTGAAATAATAAATAATGAACAGGAGCAGTGTGGACAGTGGGCATGTGATGCTACATGATGCAATATAATATTAAGCACTTGCTCTCAGCTAGGACACAGCGTCTCACTTATTCTAAAACCATAATAGAGTCAAGGTGACCATGCTAAGGTCCTTTAACAACCAGGGTAACATCATATTGACCATGCTAAGGTCCTTTAACAACCAGGGTAACATCATATTGACCATGCTAAGGTCATTAAGAACGTCTCTCAGACAAGATATTCCCCTGGATTGGGACTGAGCTGTCTAGGGGGGTTAGAGGGGCCTGTCTGGGCAGAGAAGAATCTTGGGGCTCCATTCTGCTCTACAAAGGGAAATGGGTAATCAGAGTTTTGTCTGGTTGAAAGGAAGTCGCTGGCTGCTGCTTTGCCTTCAACAATGGATAAGAAAAAAATAAGTTTTAAATACTGTCACTCTACATAGTGCCCTTGTAAAATCTTGATAAAAATGACAATAAATAATAAATAACAGTAATAAAAAACTTTTTAAAAAGCCTGTATCATCTGTACTGTCATCTCTCTTTCTGAAGATTATGGGTCGACTCTCCCTTTAACCCAATTTTCACCCCAAGACACTCTGTGACCCCTTTGTTCTTGCAGAAAATGTATTTGCTGAATTCAGCTTCAATATTTTAGAAAATGTATGAAACCAAAGAAAGAATAGAGAAACCATGATACCCTTTGTCAGAGTAACAGGATTTGGGGCTCTCTATCAAAACACAGCTGATCAAATCCACTGAAGGACAGGAATTTACACCACCCTGACGGTCTGAAGACTCTGTGGACCATCAGCTCAAACTACTACAGCAACTGGGCCACGGGTGCCAAAGGCAGATAGAAAGAAAAACAGAAAAAAATAGAAAGTAAAAGGAAGAAAGAAAGAACAACAGACAAAAACAGAAAAACAAAAGAAAGACGGGGAGATAGAGAAACAAATCATCAGAGGTCTTTGCTTTGACTGTAGCCTTAAGGCCTCTCTCCTGCTTGTCCTGTGCTCCAGACGAGAAGTGAGAGCATGAAAACATCCTGCTATGAAACCTTGGAGCTTCATCATAACACAAAAAGAAAAATAATGAAAGTTACGGCAGAGGGATGAAGCAGACAGAGATTAATAGAGAAGGAGGACGGGAGATCAGAATGTGTGTTTATTATTGATCTGATTTTATTTCAAGGTAAACCAAATAATATTACCTCTGTGATGTCACACACCAAGTAAAACACTTCTCTATCACCATCAAAACTGACCTCAGGAACAGGTACACACATGTTGAAACATGACCTTTTCTTTTTACAACAACCTTCAATACGACACAGAATGATATGAAAAGGTAAGTCTCACCTTTACTTTGTGAGATAAACGTCGATCCACAAAGAAAAAATCAATCAACCTCTTTTAGGTGGCAGCAAATACTTAATGGTGGTTTGGTAAAAAAAAAAAAAATCATGGCATGATGATGGTGATTTAGTGCAAGACGTCCACACTTTGTGAAGACTTTAAAACACTTTTAAAAAGCTTGCGGAGGCAAGGGCTCTCTCACGGCAGAGCGATGGGTTGGTGCACAACTAAAAATATAAAGTGCATTCATTCAAAATCACAATGACTGCACAGCAAACTGGAGTCAGTCAAGAGTAAAAAAAAGAGAGAAAGATCAACATCATTATTAACACTCACTGAGCCCCGCTGGCTTCATGTACAGTCTGTTTCAATCATGGATGAACTTTAGCTTGTGCAGCACTTCTCTTATCATCTAACTTCTCAAAGCGTTTTTTACACTGCGACAAAATCACGGTCACTGTGTCATCTTTCATTACACCTTCACACCCCCAGATTGGGAGACTGAATGTCCAGGACACACGGCTTTACCACTGATCCACCATCACTCTTTTTACACATAATTTATTCTAGCTTTCTGTGCCAAAGTTAAACCAGGGTACACTGTTGTAATATCTTTGTTCTTTGGCTTTTTAAACTCTCAACAGAGAGGGGACTCAATGGTCATTCAGAGGAGAGAGCTGATCCCAAGTCATCCAGTCCTGGGTATTCGCCTGTGTCCTGAGACGACAGTGGCTGCAATTTCAGGAGCATCATGGTGCAAATATGCCTCACCAGCAGCTGTGCACACAGAAAGTCAAGACATACCCACTAAGTGGTGATGCTGGGTGGATAAAGAGTTGGTCATGCAGCAGTTTGTTGAGGCTGGAGAAGCAGACCTGCACAGGTTTGGTACAAAATATCATCCAAAAAGCTTTGGCTAAAAGTTTCTTTACATCTGATATTCATAGAAATTTTAAAAAGAGCAGTGGAAGAAATTCAAGAAGAAAACACTCCAAATGTAAAAAGACAACACATCCAGTCGAGTGGAGGCAGAACAGTTTGTGGTTAAAGACGGCAGTGGTTCAGCGTCGGTTAGAGGAATGTGGTCGAACACAGAGACTGAAGCTAAAGGCAGTGATCAACTCACACGGTGAGAGTCCTGTTGGAGAAGAATTTTTTCTGTTAGTGCACCAGACGACTAAACCTCGGCTGTCGAAGGACCATCGACTCTGAAACAGCATTTTCAGTGCAGGACGAGGCCTCCTGATGGAGGACTGATTGACTGATTTGTGTTTCTTCATCCTCAGAAGTGGCACTGTGTGAAGGTTTGAATCAGACTCTGTGAGGCTGTTTCTGCAGATCTCTCATTTGGTTTGTTGTTTCTTCAGTGTGAGGACTGAATAAAACAAAGACAGACGGAGCTGCACCGCTGACCTGCTCTGTGACAAAGGTGCTGAACCCACTGAACCACTCTGCTGAGGCCTTATTGCTGTGTGGTCATGTAGAGGACACTTACTCTGTGTAAACCAGAACTGCATATCTGCTCATGTTTTAGCATCATGTTAGTTGCCCTCTGTAGCACAAAGCTCAATAAAAGGTTTTAACTGTTGGATGTGAAAATGCGTCCATTGAAAGGATAATTTCTTACAGGGAAATAAAACAGAGTTGAGCAGCAAATCCTAAAGTAAAGAAACTGGAAAGATTTGGTCTTTTTGACAGGAGAACAGGTCTATTGATTATTTTTGATCAAATAACTGTCATCAATCAAGGTCATCAATAATCAACATAAAGTTGTTGCATATGTGTGATGGAAATATCAAAAAATTAAATGATAAAAGCAGAGGTAATAGAGCTGTGCTTGACTCTTACATTAGAATATTACATTTTTAAACACAATATTTTGTTAAGTTTACTTAAAACATTGTTTTGATTAAACAAAGCCATACTGAACCATTATCATTTTCTTTGGATTAGAGCCTATACATATTTTTAAGTCACTAAAGATATACTATATAAAATCTGTAACTTATTTTTATTCACCTTGGTTGTATACCTCTGACTTTTATCACTTTATATTTTATTGTTCTGTAGTCATAGTTGTATAACTCTGACTCACAAATAAAGAATAAGTGAAGAAGTTTATGGTAAAATCATTTTGCAGCCGACCACAGGGCACCAATGAGAAACACAGTGAAGTTGCCACAACAAATGAAATAAAAAGAAAATCAAACCCTTTGAACGTGTGGTTTTGACTCTATCCACTGTCCTTGAATCTATAAAATACCCTAAAATATATTAAAATAGCTGTTGTATTAAAAAAAAATCAAGAGAGTGCTTCAGATTTGGCATGATGATGTGTGGGCCTTCAGATCCTTTCTAAAAGATGAACCACTTGCAGTTCTTGTATTTCTGCTATAAATCTGCCTGCTAAAAATATTTCTTTGGATCAAATGATTGGCTGAGAGTTTTCTCGAAGCTGAATCACTGTTTCCATGAACTAAAGCATGACAGACCGGGACCCCATGGTCTCAGAATGACCTTCCACTGGGGTCCCGGTATCCTCAGGGGTTTCCTCTTCTCCTAATCAAACAGAGCAGGTCCTGCTTGTTCAAAAGGTTTAATCTCTTCAAAAAATGATCTTGATTTGGTCATCCACTTTCTTCAAACAGTGACCAGGTGATCCGGTTCAGTGCTACTCTGATTGTTGAAAGAGCAGCTGGTCCTGGAACAGACAGTTTAAGACAGCATTGCCACCAGAAATGGAAAGTTTTTTCCTTTGCATTTTCAAAAGTGCTCCACGTTTACATGGAGACGATGTGAAAACGACGTGCATTCACATGGATCCGCGAGAACGATTGAAAACACTGTAGTGTGCATGCCAGGCCAGTAGTTGGCGATGTAGGTTTGTAGTGAAACAGCGGTGTTGCAACACCAAAAGAAGACAAACTTTTCTCAAACAACAATGACAAGTGGATGCACGAAGACACAGGATTTTCTTGTCAGGACAGCAAATCTGTCTGGATATTTCTGTCTGAATAACAAACCAAGCACAGTAAGCAGCACACATGTTGCTCGGCAGTCGGTCGCAGCTGTTGTTGTTGTTGTTGGAGGTGTGCGCGCAACCTTCATCTGAAAGAGTACTGCGCATGCACCACTTAAAACGCCGATTCTTGTTTACATGGAGACAGATACCAAAACATTTTCAAAACTTTTCACCCTGGACCCTGGCTTCAAAAGTTTGCACATTCAAGCACTCAGGGTACCGTTCTCATGTAAAAGGCGCCTAAAGTTAGTCATTGATGCTGTGTGGTGAAAAAAGATGGTGATGAAATCAAAGGTACACAAGTCACCTGAACAAACTGTGACCCTCCTCACTGAAAACTTTGATCATTACTCATTTACAAGCAGAACATGATAAAAGAGGAACATTATCCAGGTCTGACCCTGTTCACATTAAACCTGTTGAAACAGGGAAGGACTTACAGACCAGAACCTCCTCTCAGTCTCTATACTCTGGTCTGAGTGGAGACACACAAGTGCAGTTTATGAGCACTGGAGCAGATGAAACTCCAGCATCCCAACAGTCATGTGAGCGCTTTTACACCACAGGTCACATCCAACCGTCCAAACTGGTTCACTCTCACATTCACTCACCCATGGTTCGGAGCCTCTGGGTCAGCCCCCATCAGCATCAGGTAACACATCCACACGCTTTCATTCACACCGACACATCACTGACATACAGGTGGGAGCGATTTGGGATTAAGAGTCTTGCCCTAGGACACATCGACATGTGACTGTCTGAGCTGGGCTCGAACCTTGGACCTTCCAGTGTCTGAATCAGTTGTTATGTCAGTGCTTAAGAGGGACTCTGGTAAGGGGTGGATCCGTGTGGGTCCTGCACTGAGCTCACTGTGACAGCACCTGAGACTGATCCCAGGACAGGTGAGGACAAAACAAGCGAAGACTGTGATGGTGTTCAGGCGGATCACGGCAGTTGGCACATACTCTGGTGTGGACGACTGGCTCGTGTCTGTAGAAAAACTGTCATTGGAGTCTAAGTTGGAGAGACCCGTGGTCAGCAGCACCATCAGAGGCAGAGGGATTTGGCCTCCCTCTCATTTCTCTTTCATTATCTCTTCATACTGGGGTGGGGGGTCACTGTAGGACGGTGCAGAGGTCTCATCTCCACTGCTCTCCAGCTGCCCTGTCACCTCCTCGTAAGAAGGTGGAGGTGTGGCACCGGACAAGCGTGAGGCCACAGACAGGAACGGGTCCTGGACGTAAAGGGCGTGGTTGTTGTGAGGGCCCTGGGAGACCGGCTGGGAGCCAGTTCCTCTCTCAGCATCGCTCACTCCCACAGCTGGACGAATGCTAGTCTCGTGGTGTGAGCCCCCGGTGTGTGTCCCGGGATCCCTGTGGACCAGGATGCGTGGTAGGCTGCGGTTACTGCGGTTGTTGGCCAAGTAGCGGTTCTGGGTGTACGTGGGCTGACGTCGGTTGGCCTTCTGAAGCTGGCATCTCCAGAGGAGGAAGAGGCCGATGATGATGAGCAGGGCCACTCCCAGCAGGGGTACCACCATGAAGACCGTGTCTGTTCGCTCTGAGTTCCCCTCACTGTTGCTGCTCACAGTGTAGACGCCACGAGTTTTCCAAAACTCCATCTGATGGACACAGAGCAGAAATACTGAACTTTAACCCAGTTGATCAGGTCAACATGAGACCAACACTGAGACCAAGTCTATACTTTCAGAAAGACTTAACCCTTTATTTAACTAGTCTGAGACTTCAGAGGAATGCAGGACAATGTTTTAACTGATGCCTCCTGAAAATGTGTTTTTATGTCCAAATAAATACCTCAACACCCATAATGCACTGGGCTTTTGGCCTTTAAAGGCCACACCCAGGCTGTTTGCTGTTGGACAAGTGTGACCAACTCTTCAGGTGGGTCTTTAAATGTAAACCAAAGCAGGAGTCCCTCTTGCTGACTGGGATGAGGATTTCAGCTGTTTTTAGTTATCAGAATGTTTGTCTCTGCTCTCTAACACAAGGTATCGCTTTGCTTTGCAAACATCCTTTAATTAAACAGTGTATATGTGTATAAATAGATTGATGGATAAGAAAACATATATATAAAGGTGTTAAATTAAGAAGATATCCAACAACAAGTCATTTTTTCTGAACATTTCAGCAATTTAATAAGTGTGCTCCTGGGTGTTCTTGCATATTCTTCTGAGCTAGAAACAGGTTCTTTATTACTTATTTTATTTTCATAGTCCAGCTGGAAGGTTTTAATCTGTAGTACTGTTTGTGACAGGGGATCAAATCAAAGGCTTATTTTGATTGACTCTTAACTACATCGCAGTTACATTTATTAGTATCAATAACACCTGTTCAGTTTTCACTGAGGCTCAGTCACCATCATGTTGAAACTGCATCACGATGGTCAGAATGTCAGTGTGTATTCATTTTTAGTTTACTGAACTGAACAGTACGGCGTCGCTGAAGGAGACCACATCTGCTGTACCTGAGGATGATGAACAGCTTCGCCTGTCCTCTGCTCAAACTCACCGTCCTCTCTTTGTTTTCAAACACTTCATTGGCCTCCTCAAAGCTGCAGCTCTCCTCACCACACTCCCTCTCAATGTTTCCCCGTCTCAACTCCTCCAGGAAGCCGTTTGCTCGTGGGACTCGCTTCAGGACCGAGTGTGCGTCTGAACCATCGAGGAATGCTACAGCAAAGAAGGAAACCTTCAGTTTAACCGATCAAACTTGGCTCTCCCATCGTTTAAGATTTATCTTCAGTTTGTGCTCAGCAGTGACTGCACTTCTATAAACTTCAGTCACTTTGAACTCTCCCCCCTCACTTTTCAGCAGATCACTACCTGCACAAAATAAGTCAAATTCAGGCTTTTTCAAAAATGTTAAAACCAAGAATAAAGATGCATTTAAAGACATCTGGAACCACAAAACTATCTCTATGAACTTTCTGCTTAAGGTCCAGAAGGAGGTGCAGAGGGTGTCCTTAAATGCCTCCTCTGCAGAAGAAGATACAGTCGCCTCCTGCCTGCCTCTATATATATATATATATATATATATATATATATATATATATATATATATGCGTGTGTTTGTTTATTAAAAACAAAACTGTTGGATAAATACACTTTTAATTCCATTAAACAATCTTAATGCAGAGAGTATCTCATTCAGATTTCAATCTTTGTTGCTCTGTCAGTCAGGTGCTTACCTGCAGCCATGCTCCTGTCCAGTTACTCACACTGTGACAAATATAAACCTGCACAAAGACACAGAGAAGACATTTACAGTGACAATCATTGGCAATCAGTGACAAAGGAGGAAACTATTTCAATAAGCCAAAGGCATCAAATCATTCGTGTGGTGCTGTCTCTCATTCAACTTATGAATGAGGGGACGGGGGACTCTGAAATGTAAAACAGATTTTTCAGCTTTTTATGTAATAATCTCACTTCTAAGTTTCCCTCAGATGTCACTGAGGAAGCCTACATGAAAACTGAATGTCAAATATTACCAGTCCAGTCTGTTAGTCTCTTCAGCTCTGTTTTAAACACATATTTGAGTATTTGGCTTCTAACATACAAACACATCGGTTAAATGGTTTACAGATCAATTAAAGATTTATTTTAGGACGTGTTTTGAGCTCCTCTGGGTTAGATTACTCAAACCCACTGGCAGGTGTTTTAGTCAATGTTAAAATAAAACAGTCATCACAAAGACCATTTGTCATATTTGTGGTAAGTTATTGTTTTTTTTTTTCACTTTCATGTGGATGAAAAATCCCTGCAAAAAAGGTACAGCAGAAGAAAACACATCTGTGGAAATATTGGAGGATTTATGACTATGTTTGTATAAAAACACTGAAAGCTACAGACGGGGTTATTTAAGCACCTGGTTTTAGGGCAGATCAGCTCTTAAAAAATGATTTAACAAGCTTTGTCAAATCAGCATGTCATGAACAGGAAATGTTAACATGACAAATTTTTAACAATAAAGAAAATGACAGATTTTTTTTAAAAACCACAATATATTTCCTGGAGTATCCTTTTTTTGTAAACATAGTTGTAATGTGTATTAGCAGAAATCTGGGGATACAATACATATTACAATAGGATACACACCTAGGTGGAGGATGTATAGCTATGACATCATAAACCCCAGGAAGTACAAACAGAGCATTTTAGAGGCATTTCTTTTGAAGAGGGACAGACAGGGCCGGCTGCTGGCATAAATGCTGGCATAAAATTACTTCACTAAAATCAAAAATCACAACATATAAACAGACTTAGTAGTAAAGGAGTGAAAAATAAACTAGTAAAATAAGTCTGTTTGTAATTTCTGGCTTGCATTTCCGTGCGTAACCATGGTAACGTGGCAACGGTGGGTGACCACGGCACTGTGGGTAACGTAACTTGACGTTCTGTCAATGCCTATTTCGCTGGTAAAAATAGTATGAGCGTTTGAGATGGCTCCTAAAAGAAAATGTATGATTGGTGCTGAAGGGTGGAAAAAGAGGAAAATGGAGTTGGAAAGAAGACAATTGAATAAAGCTACGCTATAACGTCATTGTTTGTTTGACCTGAAATGAATAAATATGCCGTGTTTTTTGTTTTTAGCCATCAGCCTAGCACGCATCACAGCAGTTATTAAAAAGCAGGATGAGAATGTCATGATGAATGTCAGAAGATAACTGTATGAGCGCACTATTCAACACAGCGTTTAATCTCGAACTGACTGACTGACTCTACAGGGAGTTCCAAAACAGTAGCGTCACAAATAAGCCCACATTTTTGTTTAATTATATAGTAAATCAATCCATTTTATTAAGGATGCACATTTTTCTCAAAAGCTTCCTGTTCTGTATTTTATTTAAACCTAACCAAAGAAGACAAAAGATTAACCATAACTTTATAACATCTATGTATAATGCCAATTTCATATTCTTTTGCCTTTTGCATATTTTTTCATTCACACATCACATTGACTCTTTATGTTTTGAAGCAGCAGTATCAGCGGCATAGCAATAACATGAGGAGTCATTTTGCTTATGTTTTACTGCAGCATGAAATTTGTGGTTTGATTTTTTATTTTAATGCAGAACATATTAAATGTTCAAATTGGCCCAAGTAGTTTCAGATTATCCATTTGCTTTCCAAGCTATGTTAAATTGTATTTCTCTATCTCATAGAGACATACTCTCAGGCATATTTAGACAGTTAGCTAATTTGTATATCTCACTATGTGAAAATTTCATTTGTTGTGTGGTTAATAGCCTACATGCAAATGGAAGACACATGCACATTCATTCCTATGTAATGTCTTCCTGCCTTTATGTAAAAAATAATGATATTCTTATGTCTTATTTAGCAGTGTGTGTAATTAGGTCGTCGCCCTGTGAGAGTCTTGGGGCCACAACAAAATCTTGCTTAGGGCCGCAAAAATCCTCGGGCAGGCCCTGGGGAACTGAGAGTGTAGGTAAAGGTTTAATGTTCTTCTGCTCCTCGACAACATTAAATGAAAAGTAAACTGATCAGGAACCCTGACAGTCATCACATGTGCAAGCTGATTGTCAAAGATCTTAAATAAAATAATCTTAAATATATCTGTCAGTGTGTTTCTCTGACTGGTGTTGATAATGTTTATGTTTATGTTTCTCTGACTGATGGGTCGAACATTCCAGCACTATCCTGACATTAATCTACTCTGAGGTCTGAGACTTCTTCAGACTACTGGATTCAGACGGTCTTCAGTCGCCACCATGCACCCCCACCCCAGTGCTCTGGCATACAGAGGGACTAAAAATAAAAGCAGGAGGGTGGGGTGGGGTGGGGTGGGGTCGAGGGTATCCATGGCAACAGAGCCAAAGAAAGGAGAGGCTCTGACACAGACTACAGCAGCTGATGGAGGCGATGGTTATAAAATAAAGATGGAGACACAGACACACTGAAGCAGACTGATTCACGCCCAAATGGAAGAATTCAGATGGAGAGAACCAGGCTCTGGTCCATCAAACGTCCACCACCAGGATCCACGCCCCGTGTCCTGCAGACACACAGACACACAGACACACGGGACAGACAGCTGCGGGGTGATGGAGAGATCAGGTGAAGAAAACGCTTCTTACCTCCACTCCTCTTCATAACAGCCTTTTTCCTTCCATCTCCGACTCCAGGGAACTCCCACACGTGTCACTACGTTATCTCACCGTGATGGACGTGTCTCTGAGCCAGTGGGAGAGCGGCATCCCTGCGGCCAGCCAATCAAAACCCAGGCTACGGCAGAGTGACGCAGAGGAGGGGCGGGGACTCCCCGGCTGAAAGAGAACACAACAGGTCGTAGGGGCCACCGGGGGCTTACCGGACGGTCCAGGCGGACAGGGTAGAGGACAGCACCAGCCTGAACCTGTCCCACATGTCTCTATTGGGAGCTGTGTCCCAGGGAGGACCACAGACAGAGGAGACACTCTAGGACGTCCTGGAATCACCGTCCCAAAATCACAGTGAAAACCAACGACATTTTGTATTGTTAGATGGATAGATAGGCTAGTTAGATGGATAGATAGACTTTATTGATCCCAAGCTGGGAAATTGTACTATTACAGCAGCTGGTTTCAGAGGAAGTAATAACATATACACTAAAAAGAGACTAAGTCTCTTAACAAAATATAATATACAATATAAACTAAATACCATTAATAAAATAAATGCAATAGGAGTCCACTATTGATTAACTGAATCACACTTGGTATAAACAGGGCAGAGTAAGTCGCAGGGATGAAAGTGCAGCTTTTACCATCATTACTGAACAGTCAGAGTGAAACTTCTCTGCTTGACAGCCTTGAGCTGTTATACAAGCTTATTGCTCTGGGAAGGAAGGACCTCCTGTACCTGTCCTTTAGACAGCAGAGCTACGCCAGTCTGTTGGAGAAGGTGCGCCGTTGTCTCTCCAGCAGGTGGTGCAGAGGGTGGTCTGGATTATCCATCATGTTTAACAGTTTATCCAGTTTCCTCCTCTCTGCCACCACCAGAAATGGGTCTAGCTGGCGACCAATCACAGAGCTGGCTTTGCTGATAAGTTTGTCCAGTCTGTTCATGTCCCTGGCACTGATGCTGCTCCTCCAGCAGACCACTGCCAAGTACAGAGCACTGGCCACAACAGACTGATAGAAAATCTCCAACATCCTGCTGCACACATTGAAGAAGAAGTCAGTATTTCAATAGCAAATTTAAACAATACACACAATTCTAAGGTCTGATTTAAGTTCATAAATTCAGTGGATGGTTCGAACATCTCTTGGTCTGAACCTAGTCCTGAATTGACAGATGGTTTTATTACATATTCTAGTTAAAAAGGTGGACACCATCAGGTCTCAGAATGTCCCAGATTCAGCAACATCTCTGTCCTGCTGCTAATGTCCCTCTTCATACTTATAGAAAGCTTTCCACTGATCTGATTATTATTATTATTTTATTTATTTATTTATTTTTTAGGGGGGTTTAAAATGAAATTCTGGAGGACTTTTATGTCCCCACCAATGTCAAAATCAAACCTACGCCCTTGGTTTTAACACATGAACAAACCAGTTTTCTCTTTAACAATGAAAATAATTTTATATTCAACACTGAACCAGAATCATCGATTTGGGTAATGTAGAATGGGAGAAAGGCATTTGCTGAATCATAATCATTGCCCATCCCACTGAGGGAGCTGGTGTCTTTACAGGAAATGAAGGAGGATTCACTACAGCAGCATTACTCTTTTCAATAACTCAGTGATGACTTGCTCTGTTCCCTCCTCTGCTAATGGAGAAATGGGATATTGATGCTGTCTTGGTCTGTTGGTCGATCATGCTTTTATTTCTATGGGATACGTCCTTCAGAGGTTCCATTTTAGCAGGCCCTGGTGACCAGAGAATCTTCAGAGATTTTAATCCAATCCGACATTTATTTAAAAGTCATTAGTCCTCCTACTAAAGACAAAGATCTATGTTTGCTTGAAGACAGAAATATGCAGTGTCAGCATCGGCTGGTGGGTGGAAACCCCCTCTGGGGTAGGGTCTGTTTCTCTGGTGGTGGGCTGCCACCTCTGATGATGATCCTGGGTGCTGCCTCTCACAAAACGCCCTTGTTGACCACAATTTTCCATATTATGGAATCAATGCAATCCATAGGCTCTGAGGAGCAGCGCAGGAATGAATCCGAAAGCACAGAAGAGAGTTAACATTTAGCTCCTTCTGGTTCCCATGCCTGAAATTACATGGCATTAAGAAGACTGGATTTAGATATGAGCCTGAAATAAGGTTTGTGATGAACACAACCACATGAGATTTTAATGTTTAAAAAATGTTTAGAATTCGCAAACTGCTAACAAGGACCACAAAAATAGCCACAAACCCAACTGCAAGCATTTCTGTAAATTACAATTTTTTTAAAATTATTTCTTTACATTTAATTCAGATTTTAAAAAGTTGTGAGAATGTGGTTTGTTTGTTAAGATTATCACAAAGTACAGGACATGTACATTTCATGATTTTTTGTTCTCCACAGAGTTTTTTACTAGCAATGATCCAAAACACAGAGAAAATTCCTTTAGGATTTCAGAAAACTGGCAGTCGAGGGAAAAGTGTAAACGTCTTCAGAGATATACCATCCCTGCACCATTGATTTAACTTTTGTTTTGGTATTGCTTTCTGTTTTGTGGTACTACTTTAATATTTTTTGTTGCATTTTGTAAAAATGTACTGCTCTCTGTACTGTAGTGTTTTGTTTTCCGTTTTGTTGTGGTATTTTATAAAAATGTGTACCTATTTTATTTTTTTTTTGTTGTGTTTTGTTTTCTATTTTGTTGGGTTTTTTTTGTAGTGTTTTGTGAAAAGTTGTTTTGCTTTCTCTTTTGTTGTATTGCTTTCTGTTTTATTGTAGTATTTCGTAAAATTTTGTTTTGCTTTCTGTTTCGTTTCAGTGTTTTTTATTATGTTTTATTGCTTTCTGTTTTGTTGTATTGCTCTCTCTTTTATTGCAGTGTTTACTAAAATACATAGCTGTTCCTGTTGTTGTGGTGTGTGACCCTTCAGGGCCTCCGTACATCAGGATGTAAAGTGTCCAGACAGAGAGCTGTTTTTCTGATCCTCATTATTCTGACAATCATTTTTATACACTTGATAAAATGTTCCTGCATGAGTTTATTTATGGTGCGTTCAAGTTAATTTCGAAACTGGGATAATCCGCATTCCAAATTAGGTACGTCACTGGGAACGCCCCTTGGGTCGGAATTTCAACTTCGAAGTCCAACGTCCTTCCCCTACCCCGACTTTACCAGGTCGAAACTGGAATGTGTCTATCTGGGATGTAATTCACATTTTCTTCATCCCACTTCCGATGTAAAGGGAACGCAGCAGAGACAGCCACCAGAGACGGTTCCTGATTGGCTGTAAGTCACCGAGACTGCAGATCACGTGATTTTCGTGTCACATGACAACGCCCTGGTGTAGCTAAGCTAGTGAGCTAACGTTGACAAGATGGCAGCGTTTCTCCAGTGGAGGAAATTTGTGTTTTTTGATAAAGATTCCGTGAAGGAGCCCACAGACAATGGGAAAAACTTTGCTCTTCCGGGCGGGATATCGGCCTGTGACTCTGGGAGAGGACACATCGTCCTGGGAGATATCCTAAGCCTGCAGCGGCTAGCCGGCTAAGCTAACTTTGTTTTTATTCTGCTCGGTGTCCAGAGGGCCCTCAGTCAGGGCTGTGGTGTTCATTCATGGTGGAGCAGGCTCAGCTGTGACTGCTCCTCTCTATATCTGCCTGGCTGGGACAGCAGAGAGAGTCCAGTCAGAGATTAAGTGCTGACAGGAGGGTACGATGATTGGGTATGATTATAGTCATGGTGAAGTGGTGTAGGATATGGTTATGTCTGACTCCTCTGGGCTGGAGTTTGACCAGAACAGATTTCTAAGTTCAGTGGTCCTTTAAACTGAAGTGCAGTCAGTAGTGGACCCTGGGGTCAGGTTTTGATGTTTAATGACTGTCTTTAATAAGTGATACTGCTGATTTTTAATATGCAGTGATGAACATTTGTGTGTATACAGATGTCATAGATATATAATAGATTGATAGTAAGGATGCACGATATTGGATTTTTGCCGATATGCCGATAACTCTGATGGAATATATTTGACCTAAAGAGGGGCATCATAAGCCAGATGATGCCCCTCTTTAGATCAAAGGCATCATAAGTCATGCTCAGTTTGATCCCATTTCCTTTGGTATTTGTGTCAACTGGTTTTTGGTTCTCTAGTAGTTTTGATTTTATTTGATAGAAGACGTTCCAGGACTTACCCTGGATCACATCCATGCTTGTCTTACTTGGTGTTACAGCAGCACATATTTATCCTTAACTTATAATGCTACATATGGAAGGAAAGATCTGGACCATGACGCGCTCGCTGCAGCTGACATCCTTTCAGGCCTACAAGTTACGGGTAACACACCTGTACCAGCTGAAGCAGCACAGCATCCTAGTGTCTGTGGGGCAGGATGAACATGGAATAAACCCTCTGGTGAGTGATTGCTCCTCTGGAGAGTCCTGTAAAGATCCGAACTCTTTTAAAGCACTGCCTGTGGATGTTTCCTCACAGGTGAAGGTCTGGAACCTCGACAAGCGAGACAGTGGAAATCCTCTCTGCACCAGGATTTTCCCGGCAATCCCAGGGAACAAACCAACAGAAGTGTCCTGTGTCAGTGTGCATGAAAACCTGAACTTTATGGCCATCGGTAAGACCTGAAAAAGTGTCTGATTTCTGCACCTTGACCCTGGTATCCCATCAGGCTGGCTCAGATAGAGCACTTCTTCCCAGGCTGTGACTGAAGCTGTATGTCTTTTCAGGCTTCACGGATGGAAGTGTGGTTTTGACCAAAGGGGACATCACTCGAGATCGTCATAGTAAAACTCTGACTCTGCACGAGGGGACCAGCCCAGTCACTGGCCTTGCTTTCCGACAGGTGGCCAAGGTCACTCACCTGTTTGTTGCCACTCTGGAGAAAGTTCATGTAAGTCTGACTAACCCCAGAGCTAGGGCTGTGACCTAAAAATAAAATCCCTGAATATTTTCCACAAAACTTGATTTATGATTTTAATTGATTTTTTCCCCCTCAAAAAAAAAAAAAAAAAAGAAAACTCCAAATGACACAGAAATTACATGAATCAAGTTTTGCTTTTATCTTATCAAAATATGTTCCAATACTAAACAGACTTTCCCTCTTATAGTTAAAATGCATCCTGTAATTTTGACATAAAATGTTGATTATGTAGTTTGAAGGTAGGGAGGCCTGTCTACATCAACACTGAAGGATGAGTTATTTTCGAAGTATAGTAACATGGAATCATCTGATCAATATTTAATCTCATTTAAGAAACAAAAAGGCCTAAACATTTACTTGTGCAAAACCTGTCAAGGTCTACCACCATGAAAACTGTACATTTTCAGTATTTATACTTTCAAACATTGCAACTACTTTTGATCGGAGTAAGTTGAAAAAAAATCTAGATTTTTAATTTTTAAATCTTCTGAAAAAAAAAAATTCAAAATAATCAATTTAATCAAGATACTGCCCAGCCCTACCCAGAACCCTTTAAAGAGCATGCACCCCCTCACTTTTCTGTGTAACTCTCAGAGACAGCGCTAAGGCTGAGCTGTTTTGTTCTGTCGTGATGACAGGGAGGTTTAATTGAAGAAACAGTTTTGGATTCTGACAGTGTTGGATGAATGAAGGATGGAGGGAAGTAAAGAAACCACAGGTCATGACTGACAGCATCAAACTTAACAATCTTTGAGCACCAAAATGTCACCGAGTTGTTATGCTATAAAACTGCTGCTCTCTCAGCCCCTGAACATGTTGCAACAGAAATAAAGAGAGGTTCTTGTTTTTTTAACTTCTTTCTCCTGCTCTGTATAACTCCAGTGTTCAGATGGCTCAGGCCCTGCCAGTCCAGCAGAGTGTGAACACTTTGGTCCGTGTCCACTAATGTGTTCATTTTATCATTTTAGAAACATAAAAGTCTGGCTTAATGTACTTGGAGCTAGGCTAGAGATGGATTTTAAAACCTTTTCCTCATTAAAGTTGATTTCTGTAATTTCTCTCTCGAGTCTGAAGCAGTTAATTCTACTGGACTTTTGGCCCAGTTCTCTCCTTCAGTGGCTCTAAACATCACCAGATTTTCCTCTGTTATCTAAAATTTTAAATATTTATTCCCAATATGAAATCCTAGTGTGGACAGCTGAGCCTGTTCTCTGTGTTTGTAACATGGAACAGAACAGCAGCCAATCAGGAGGCAGACTGGCTAAAGCAGGAAGCAAATGCAACAGTCAACACCAAGTCTTAAGTTAGATGGACATCAGGAGCTGAGGACCAACTCACTGAAACACAAGCGATAAAATAACATAAAGAATAAGTCAGACTGAGGATCAACAGCTGGGTGAACCAGGTTAAGTCTGTCTGCCCTCTGACCTCCATGTTTGTTTAGCCTGAGGTTTGATTGGCTACAGGAGTAGAGGCTGTAGCTGGTGGTGAATTTGCCTGTTCAGTGAGATGGCTGCTGTGTCCATCCACAACCTACGAGAAAAACACTGTTAAATCTGTCAGTGTTTGTGGTCATGTGGTCTGTCTCACTGTTAAGATCCTTGTGCATGCCAGGCTTTAGCAGCACATCATTGAACTGCTTACACATGGTTCAGCATCACCCAACAGCTCTCACATGAGTCTTTTCTTAGACTTTAGGATTCAGATTAATACTCTTGTGATGTTCAGAGACCAGTTGAAGACCTAAGGACCCCTGATTAGGGTCTGCTGGTTGTTCCTCATACAAATGTTGAAACTGAAGGAGCCGGTGCGGTTGAGTTTTTTTTTTTTTTTTTTTTTACTGAACTTTGGAGCTTGGACTCAATTCTTGTGAAGAAATTAGATATTGGATATCTGTTTTGATACCTGAGAAAAGATACAAAACAACAAATAGCCCCTGAAAAGATCCTTTTATTTCCCTTGACTACCTGCAGTGCAAAAGAAAGAGTAACTGAATGTTTGTCATCATATTTGCAGTAAATTCTTACTTGATTCTTTGACATTGTCTTAATGTTTTTTCTCCATGTAGATAAACAGTAAACTCAGGACAGCTTTTCAAATAAAGTAAAAAAAATGGCCTGAACATGATAGTGAGTTAAAGTGAAACAACAACTAGAACTGCTCAGAGAGCACAAACCCTCTTATCAAAAACCTGAAAACCTCTCCTGGCTCTGTATTTGTCTTTGTATCGTGACCAACATAAAGTCACCTCCTCCTCACCATGACCAGCAGCCCCTGAATATTTAATAGAGTCTTTAGAGAAGTTTTTGAGATAATGCTCACAGACAGTCAGTTAATCAAACAGACAAACAAAAGCCAGAAAAAAACTCGACCTCCTCTGCAGAGGAAGAAAATTAACTGCCCTATCATATGGGGCTGAACGAGGGAAAAGATTGTGATTTCTCTGGCAGATACTGTGATTTCAATTTGATTAAAAAATTTCTTCAATTCAAGCTTCAGTGCAATATTCACTATGTTTACAGTATAGACAATATTAAGGAAATCAATGATCAAAAGCATATAACACATTATTCATCATCTAATATTGATGATGAATAATCTGTTTTCATTATTTAAGGGATACTTCAACTTCTACTCCTAAACAGAGGCTTTGTGTTGTTGACCTGCTTACCAGCACTTCTGTAAATGCAAATTGCCTGCAAATTTGTAAAATAGTTGACACAACAGATCCTGGGTCAGTCAGGACAGACGATTGTGTTGTCTGAAATTGCAATTTTGTACCGAAAACAATAAATCTTTCAGTCTGAGTGTCAAATCATTTAAGAAATATGGTATTGAAGAAGTATCAATGCCTTTTTCACAACCTTACTTAAAGCTGTGAACATAAAAGAACAAACATTTGAAAGTCCATCTGTTTAAACTTCATGTGGTCTGTCTGTGTAGTTTTTATGTAGTTTTGTGTACTTAATGTCTTTTTCTTTTATCTTTTATTGTAAAGCACATGGGGACGTCTATTTTTGAAAGTTTAAATAAAGTTAACTTTATAAGCCAAACCAGATGATGGTATCATTTTTACAGCTCAAAGTCAATCATGCTGTGAATATCTCTTAATCAAGTTTTGAGACTCATGACTCTCTCTCTCCTCTTTCTCTCTGTTCCCCCCCCCCCCCCGCTCAGTGTTACACTCTGTCCATCAAAGAGTATCCTAAAGTCGAGCTGGACACACACGGCTGTGCTCTGCGCTGCTCCTCATTGGCCGATCCCTCCCAGGATTCTCAGTTCATCGTTGCCGGTGACGACTGTGTGTATCTTTACCAGCCCGATGAAAGAGGACCCTGCTTCGCCTTTGACGGGCACAAACTGTTGGCGCACTGGCACAGAGGATATCTGTTTTTACTCATCAGGGACACAAAGTCACCTAACAAGTAAGAGCACCAAACCGTTTGACTGAGTGCAAAGATACAGGCGAACAGGCTGCTGACAGGTAATCTGATTTAATCCAGGACCGAGTTTGGCAGCAGGGGGAGCTCTCCATCAGACAAACAGCTTCTGACCATTTACGACCTGGATAACAAGTTCATCGCCTACAGCGCCACTTTTGATGATGTCATTGACGTGGTGGCAGAGTGGGGCTCCTTCTACATCCTGACCAGGGACGGGAACATGTTTGTCCTCCAGGAGAAAGACACCCAGACCAAACTGGAGGTGAGTACGGCTCAGTCTGAAGTGTCCATACAAAGATGGAGCAGGTAGCACTTTGTCTCTCTGTGTGCTCTCAGATGCTCTTTAAGAAGAACCTGTTTGTGATGGCCATAAACCTGGCAAAGAGTCAACACCTGGACAACGATGGGCTGTCGGAGATCTTCAGACAGTATGGTGATCACCTGTACCTGAAGGGAGACCACGACGGAGCAATCCAGCAGTACATCCGGTAATAACAACATTTCATATGTGGATCAAGTCAGCAGTAAAGTATATTGTTTGTACTGCATGTGTCAAAGGTTTGGAGTGGAAAAAGCAAATCTGAGTCCCTTTTTTTAATTGCTTTTTATATGATTAAAAGACTGTATGTCCAGACTCTGATGTGCACTAAAGTAAATGTTCTGTAATGGCTCACCCCCCTGTCCAGTCCCTTTAAAAATCATTGTGTTCCTGCAGCACCATCGGGAAACTGGAGCCGTCGTACGTCATCAGGAAGTTCCTGGATGCACAAAGGATCCACAACCTCACAGCGTATCTACAGGCTCTGCACAGACAGTCCCTGGCCAACGCTGACCACACCACACTGCTGCTGAACTGTTACACCAAACTCAAAGACAGCTCCAAGCTGGAGGAGTTCATCAAGGTGAATCAGCACTGGGGGTGTTGGTGTAGATGGTGTTAATGATACAGGCGGGTGTCATTGGCAGTCAGGACTGGGAGATGTGAAACAAAAGTCATACCTCGTTAGTTTTTTCAGTAAATAAATAAAAGGTTTGATAACTGAGTTTAGGTTACCGTATTTTCTGGACTTTAAGTCACTCTGGAGGATATGTCAAAAATGTGTCATGAAGAGTGAAAAAACATATATAAGTCGCACCGGACTATAAGTCGCATTTATTTAGAGGCGCTTGCGTTGCATGAAGCGGTAACACCAAGAAGACCCTCCTGCAGTCATGTATATTAATCTCCTTCACAACTACCAAGGCGTTTGAGACCTAATTGCAGCATTGAGAAGTCTCTCCCGGCAGCACAATGCTCAAGCACCCATCTGTTGACTCGTTCCTTCAGCTCTGGCCATCTCACTTTCAGCCTGCGATTAGCTTTCTTCATTTTTGGCTGCACATTTTACTGCTCACAGTATGTAATCTGCAGAAAAGGATTTTCTTTTGGGGGACATTTTGTTTGTGTTCAGTCTTCTCATTTGTCTTTAAGTTAATGTTTCAGTTCATTTTTTTAAGTGGTACAGGAGCAGCATATTTGTTGCAAGCCTAGAGCGCCCTCTTGTGGCTGTAGACGGTAATATTTACTCCTTGGTTCATGTCAGTCAGCATGAATTAACATTTAAAAACATGTTAAATTATAAATATTTTGATATTTAAGACACACCTGACTATAAGTCACAGGACCAGCCAAATTATGAAAAACAGTTCGTCTTATAGTCCAGAAAATATGGTACATGAATATTGAAAATAGTGTCTCATTAAATTGTCTTAATACATCCTAAAAACATGATGTATTTCCGGCCTTATTAGCAGCATGACAAAAAGCACATTTAACAGCATACTACTGTCACTAACTGCTGCCATGGTGTGACTGTTATCTTGGCTTTTTGTTTCAGAGCAGTGAGAGTGAGGTTCACTTCGATGTGGAGATCGCCATCAAGGTCCTGCGCCAGGCCGGCTACCACAGCCACGCTGTCTTCTTAGCTGAGAAACACATGCACCATGAGTGGTACCTGAAGATCCAGCTGGAAGACCTCAAGGTAAAAAAAACTAACGGTAGACATTTGTACACTTTGTTGTTATATTTCTAACAACAATTTGTAGAACTTTTCACATGAACACAGTGACTTAAGTATTAGGGGGAGCAGGGCAATCATGGCCTTATAGATCAGGATGTGAAAATGATTCAGTCTGCAGATGGTCAGAGAGTCACATCCAACTCGCTCACATGGAGCACAGTGATGGGTTAGAGCCTTGAAACTTTTTATGAGCCATAAAGCTCCATGTTGAACAGTATCATAGATGAAGACGACGCATGCAGGTATTAAACATTACCATAATCAAGCAGAGGCATGATCATAAGAAATGGTCCCAAGACACTTTTAACAAAAGAGCAGGCTGAAGCCATACTCTCCTTTCTCTTGCTTTGTGTGTTGAACAGTTTCTGTGGAAGATGTCCATCAGAATTAGCTGGTAACATTCAAGAGCACTGATTCCCATTTACATGACACAGCAGTGGATCAGTTAAGGGTTAAAGAGTCAGTAGGAGCTGGGAATAAACGTTAAACCTCACAGACGATGGATAACCAACTCTACCTACTGAGCCAAACCTCAGGACAAGGCTGTGATTTCACTGAGGCTGTCAACATTCAATATGTTTGTATGAAAGACAAAAACAAGTATCCAGCCCCAACTTTAAGGGGGACTTCTCTAAGAAAAGTTGTGATAGCAAGAAGAGTGGGAGCAGCTCTTTGTACCTATGAAGCTTTCTGAACACAGGCCCTGATCTAAAAGCAGCTTGACTGCTTCTGCCTTTAGTTTGTGTGATCTGCCTGTAATAGGAGGGCTCAGCGGGGCATTATATCAGGTTTAACAAGGGCTAGTGATGATGCCACGTCCCAGGTTACAGAAAACTACTGCTGGCTTGTCACTGTCACTTTTAAAAGTCTCCACATCTCCCTGAACCTCTGCACACTAATACCTGTGTCCTAATATGACTGTGGACAACACCTGCCTACAGAGATCTGTCTCAGAGGCAGCAGGATGACGTCTTTTTGTCTGGAAAGTGTTTGACACTGTTTCTCTCTTCAATTCAGAACTATCAGGAGGGACTGCGCTACATTGGACGTCTGCCTTTTGAACAAGCTGAGAGCAACATGAAGCGTTATGGCAAGACTTTGATGCATCATGTTCCTGAAGGAACCACGCTGCTGCTGAAGGGCCTGTGCACCAACTACCAACCGAGCGGAGATGCTGCTGAAAGAGAGGAGACAAGTGGGCTCAACAAGGTCAGCCTGCTCGGATTCTCGGATTTCTGGGAAAAGCTGTTTGGAGATATTTGATGCCTGTTTGTGTTTTTCTAAATCTCTGTCCATGCCTGTTTTGGTTAAAGGCAAACTCAGAGGAGTTTATTCCAATTTTTGCCAACAACCCTCGGGAGCTAAAAGCCTTCCTGGAGCACATGATCCAGGTGGACCCTCGCTCTCCTCAGGGTGTGTATGACACACTGCTGGAGCTCCGGCTGCAGGACTGGGCACATGAACAAGACCCTGAGGTAGGTCCACACCTACAGACCTAACACAGCTGTAAGTGGATCATACAGTGCATAGTGGTGTGACTCACCTGAAAGGCTATCAAGCTGAAAAAAACTGATCTATTTTAATTTATTTATGCTTGGCAGCGAAAGAATGTCCTGCAGGGTGAAGCTGTATCGCTGCTGAGGAGTGACAATACAGTGTTTGACAAAGCTCTGGTCCTCTGCCAGATGCACAACTTCAAGGAGGGCGTCCTCTACCTTTATGAGAAAGGCAAACTGTGAGTGAGGAGCACAAACCTGTGTTACAGTAACTATGAAGACAGCTCATGTGATTAAAACACGTCATGGCATGTCGTTACTCACCTATGTAGCACCTGGAGCTGAAGGACAGGTCTGATTCCCAGTTCAGACCTAAGATTTGTGATGCAACAAGACCATTTCCGAGAGTAGCAGGGGAAAGATGCATCACCTCTGCTGAAATCTAATGTTTTTATAGGTAATTTGAAATGTGTAACAGTCGTTGTTGTTGATCAGTTGAATATGATGTGTGTCTGTGTGCAGATACCAGCAGATCATGCACTACCACATGCAGAATGAAGAGTACGGCAAAGTAGTGGAGGCCTGTAAGCGCTACGGGGACCAGGAAGGATGTCTTTGGGAGCAGGCTCTGGGTTATTTTGCCAGAAAAGAAGAAGACTGTAAAGCCTACATCAGCGAGGTCCTTCAACACATCGACAGGAACAACCTCATGCCTCCATTACTAGGTGAGCCTCTGGAGATAAGTGATCATCTCAACAACCAGAATCCAGGAGATCCTGAAGAGTCTTCTAGGTCTTAAATTAAATGGTTTGAATTTAAGTGACAAAAGGTTTTTAAAAGTTTTAGTTTAATGTCAGAAGTTTTAGAATTTTGAGGAAGACTTTGTCAGAGGTTATTGTTGGGGCTGCAGGTGAAAACAGTCTGAATCCTTCTGACAGTCTGTCCATGTGTTAACCTGCTGGTGTCCATATTTGTAAGTTAGCACAGCAGTATGACATTTTCTTTTCTGTTCACTGCTCTCCCACAGTGGTACAGACACTGGCTCACAACTCTACAGCCACTCTGTCCGTCATTAAGGACTACCTGATCAACAAGCTTCAGCGGGAGAGCCAGCAGATAGAAGACGATGAACGCAAGATCCGCCAGTACCGCGAGGAGACGGCTCACCTTCGTGCTGAGATTCAGGAGCTGAAAACCAGGTGACTGATCCACAGCAGCCGCTGAAGCTCAAAGATTGAAGTTTGGCAGATGAGGCTTAGTAAATACTTTTTTATCCGTCAATGTTTCACAGTGCCAAGATCTTCCAGAAGACAAAGTGCAACATGTGTAACAGCCCCCTGGAGCTGCCCTCTGTTCACTTCCTGTGCAGCCACTCCTTCCACCAGCACTGCTTTGAAAGCTACGCGGAGAGTGAGGCAGAGTGTCCGACCTGCACGCCGGAGAACCGCAAAGTCATGGACATGCTGCGAGCCCAGGACCAGAAACGAGACCTGCACGACCACTTCAACAGACAGGTAACAGTACATTTGCTCTGAGTGGAAGGATGACGACTAAAAACCTGTGGACTCAGACTTTTGCTTTTTTTTCTTTTGTTTTGGCTTTTAATCATCTGTCTGTAATGTTTGACCTTATTGATATAGCTATCAAGGGCCACATCGGGCCCCCCCACAGCTTACAATCTGGAAGAACAGAAGATTTTTTTATATATCTTTCTTTGTCGAATCCCTACAGCGATCAAAATAAGCCAGAACCAGCTGAGACTGGAACAGTTTTAACAGGAAGGATGTTCTGTCACAAGTCAACATGTCGGCCATTATAAATGGATATCCAACAGGAGTTATGACCGTATTGGAGTCAAAACATGTAATGGACAACTAGAATTAACATAAACTTGATTTATTGTTTGTTGCCATTTGAACTAGGGCTGGGCGATATAGCCTAAAAATGAAATCCCCAGTTTTTTTCCACAAAACTCGATTTACATTTTTAATCAATTTTTTTCCCTCTCAAAGAAAAACCTTTAAGTGACACAAAAATCACATGAATCATGTTTTGCCTTTATGTTGTCAAAATATATTCCCAAACCAATCAGAATATCCCTCTTAAAGTTAAAGTGTGTGTCGTAAAATGTTGAGTATGTAGTTGGAATGTAGGCAAGTTTGTCTACATAAACACTGAAAGTTGAGATATTTTCAGAGTATATTAACATGAAACTTTCTGATCAGTATTTAATCTCATTTAAAACAAATACAACCCTATTAAAGTGCTTGTAAAAAACCTGACAAGGCCTACCATCATGAAAACTGTAAATTTTCAGTATTTATATTTTCAAACTTTGCAACAACTTACAATTAAAGCAAGTCAAGAAAAAATATCTTTATTTTTAGTTTTTAAATCTTCTGCAGAAAATAATTTGTATTAAACGATTTTTATTGATATATTGCCCAGCCCTAATTTGAACTGTCATTGCATTGTTGGGTCATTCTATCTGAGCTCAGCCAGAGGTCCCATGGTGACCCTGTAAATGGTTGTAGGCCAACACCTGCCCCCTGAAAATGGATTTTTCTTTTTTGCAGATAAAAACATCACTACTTTGAGACCGATAACTCAGAAACTAAGAGAAATGGACCTTTACTGATGGCAGAGTCTGAAAGCCTGGGCCCAACTTACTCAGAAACTGAAATTTCAGCCAGAAATCTTTGTTTCAGAGATACTGGGATCCAAGAGTGGTTTCTTGGGAACATACGCAATTCTTGAGTGTCAAAAACTGGCATAACAGCCTTTTTTAAAGGCCCAGAGTTCAGAAACCCCTCAGATTTCCCGCCTAAAACTTAGCATGTGTTCATTATACAGCTAGAGGCACCAACACCATTTTTTTAAGCCAAATCTGAGTCGGTGACCGTGGGCGATTTCTAGACTTGTTTGAGTTCATATGAAATGACCTTACTGTCTTTTTCCACCATGGCTTTGAGTCCTTGTTATGTACTTTGTTTGGATTTTAACAGAATAGTTCAGGATTTTTGGAGTGGAGTAGTATGAGGTACATGGCATTAACCTGAACAAAGCCACAGTGACGGAGATCAGCTCAGCCTCTCTACAGAAAGGCCAACATGGATGCTAGAGCTATATTTTGCTGCAGATGGGGCCACTCCCTCCAAATAATTTAAAGACTTTGGGTGAAAACAGTGTAGGGTGATTGCACTCTATATTCTAAACATTTACAAAGACTTACTTTTCCACTAGCAAGCTGCTTTGTTTTGGCACTACTTGAGTACATGGCACAGCCAGTGTGTCCCTCCGCCTGGCCCCCAAAGTGTTTGTCCCTTGTCAAAATAAACTGGAAGATCCCTGCGCCCTGTGGCCACAAGTTTGTCAGGTCTCTCCTAATTTGAATACTGGCTGAAAGACATATTAAGTAATCTCTCCCAGGTAAGAAGGAGAATATGGCTGTCCTTATTAGACATGAAATACTAAATTTAAGAGTATGAGTGCATTTGAGGTGATTAAATAGACCCTAAATGATGTTTACGTGCTGTAAATGACCAAACCGAAGTCACATGGCTCCTCTTTAGGTGCTGTGGAGTATTTCTCTACATTAGTTTTATGGTCTTTGTGTTGAATGCTGTTAGTGTTCGTATTTGGAGTCCCTGCAGCAGGGAGTCTCTCCCATGATTCCTCACCACTCCTGACATCTTTATGTTCATGTTTTGATTAAAAGTCCCCCAATTAACATCAGCAGCATTGATGCTGCCTGTTGTTCTTGTGTGTTTGATCACTCTAGCCACATGTAGTCATCTCCGTCTGTGGTCTTTCTCTCTGTTTTCCAGTTACGCACCTCTAACGATGGCTTCTCGGTTGTGGCCGACTACTTCGGTCGAGGAGTGTTTAACAAACTGACTCTGGTCACAGACCCGCCCGGGAGCAAAAGTGTGGGGAGCCTGGAGGTAAACCTGCAGAGAGATCTTCTCATCCACACCAAGAGGAACTGTTAGAGACATGTTTGTCCACCTGAACAGGAAACTCTGGCTGTTTTCACACAGTGCACACCTTAATGCTCAATTCTGATTTCTGTTTTGTCTCAGATCTGAATGTGCATGTTTGTGTTATAATGTGAACTTTATGGACCAACATGTGGATACAGCTCACATCTTACTAATAAAAGTTCAGATTTCATGTGACTTAACCTGTTCAAACATCATAAAATCAGGTCTGTGTCACAAAGAAGCAAAAGAAACCAGAATCTGATCACTGTGCTCTGCGGTGTGAACACAGCCTTCATATCAGTGCACAGGATGTGATGTGTTTTCAGCAGTGCATGCAGCTTCCTCCCTGTAGCGCCTGTGAAGGACCTTTTTTGTTTGAGTGCTCCCAGTTTCAGTCCTGTTCACTGGACACTGCATAAATGAACTAAAGTGTGAACATGTTGTGACATGTAAACATTACAGATCTAGCTCTGGTATGTTTTAACTGGCCTTGAATATAATCTTGCACGTATTAAAATGATTAAATCGTCATCATTAATGGAAGTATTTGATTGCACTTACACTTGATGATGAGAAATGTCAATAAAGGCTTCTGGAGCATTTCCTTCATGTAGCATCATCTCTGGCGTCTGTGTTGGATTTTTCTGTTTCTGTGAGCTGTTATAGCCTTAACAAACAAAACTATCCATTTACTAATTTACCAAGTCAGTCATGTCAGGCCATATTACACGGCACAAAAAGACAAAATTAAGTAAAACATGATGATATGGTTCGAGCTTCAAAATCTCACTTCAATATGAAGCTTTAATTTGAACTTAGTGGGTGAGGAAACAAACCTGTAAAAGGCATTTGGCTCAACCAAAATCCACAATATGTGGATCAAACTGAGTCATATGTCAGTGACACAGATGGAGAGGAAACAGGAGTGTAAAGAGGAAGAGGCCTTTCACCGCTGCTTTTTAAAGTTTGTTGTTTTTTTTCATAAACTGGTGAAGATAAGACATGGACCTGGTAAATGGACTTGTGCTTGTACAGTTTTTTTCTAGTCGTCCTGACAACTTAAAGCTATTTTACGCCACAGGCCACTTCTACACGTTCACACCCGTTCACTCTGAAGGATCTGAGTGTCTGTGTCATCAGTATGAGCCAACGCCTTTTCACCTTCACACACATTTACATGCCACTGATGCAGCGGAGGGAGCAATTGTTTGGTGTCTCGCCCATAGACATATGGCAGAGCGGGGCCTCAAACCTCCAGCCTTCATTACTGGTAAAGCCACTGATGCCCCCTTATACTCCACTGAAGGGAACACGAGCCATGAGCTTATTCTTTTCAAAACTGTAAGGGAAAATCATGTTTGCATGATGTCAGGACTGTAACATCTAAAAACTGGAGTCCCATGGCTCTGGTAAATAAAAGTGGTGATAAAGGACCTGTGAGCTTTGTCCCTGCAGGGAGATATCTGAGGGCAGACAGTCGTCAGTACGTATCAGCACATGGTGCCACTGAAGCCTCACACTTAACCCACTTACAGGTTAAAACTACCCAAAATACTTTTAGCTCGACATTATGCTACAGTAAGATCCTTTACAGAGTTGAACTAACATAAGGCTGGTTTGATTAATAACTACACTATCTAATTTATGACACATTTGTATGAGGTTAAGGCCCCCACACATCATTCACATGTTTGAGTTGTCATTATTTATGAGTTAATCTAAGAGATGAATCTATAAAAAAATCAAAGCTTGTTAAACTCTGACAAGCTGTGTGAGTCAAATTAAACCAGTTAAGATGTTTAGCAGCATCAGAAACTCCTTCAGTGTCACAGTTTTAGCCTGATGATGACTCTTCCTCCAGTTACTCCAAATATACAAAAAAAGACGAAGACTGTATGTTCATATTTTTTGCTTTTAACAGTGGGAAAACATCTGTAAACTTAGACTGTCAGGGTTGAATTTGGTCCATGTCTGTGTCAAGGTCAAAGTTGTTTTTAGGGCAGGAGTCTTCAACTAGGATGATGGACACAAACAGGGGAAGACTTGAAAGAAGTTAATTTATAAATATATATTCATATATTATAGATAGATAGATAGATAGATAGATAGATAGATAGATAGATACTTTATTGATCCTCATGGGTAAACTGGTGTATCCAGTATCAGTAGTCGTGGTAGCAAACAGTCCAGGTCCTGATCCTCTGTCACCCTCTGGGTGTTGTTTAGTCTGATGGGAACAAAGGACCTCCTGAACCTCTCAGTCCTGCAGTGAGATGAGTCTCCCACTGCTGCTGCTTCTCTGTCCCTCCAGGATATTGTGGAGGGGATGGTTACTATTGTCCAGGACGTCCTGCACTGTGCTGAGTGTACATCCCTCCACCACAGTCCCAGTGAGTCCAAACTCCTGCCAATCACAATCCTGCCTGTTCAGCCTCCTGGTGTTCCTGTCAGTCCTGCTGCCCCCCGAACAGACTGCAGACTAGAACCCTGGAGAGCACCAACTGATCCAAAGACCTGATCCTCCTGAGAAAGAAGAGCCGGCTCTGCTCCTTCAGGGCATCTACGTTCATAGACCAGTCCAGCTTGTTGTCAGGGTGACACCTACGTACTGATAGGTCTGTCCCCCTTCAGTGACCTCCCCCCAACTGTGACTAGTTGTAGATGTAGAACAATAGACTCTGTCTCACCCTCTAAAGTGAGAGGAGTGGTCTTAATAATATCTTAATAATACAAACACACTTAATCCCTGACAAAAGGACATCCTCAGAGTTATTTAATTTAGCTTCATCAGCGTTATCGTCCTGGATGAATGTTTATAATTCATATCAGCAGGTATCAAAGCCTCACAGTGGAGTTTTAATTAATAATAAATATGTAATTTCATGGACTGAAGTGAATGAGACTTTGGTTGATAAAAAGAATCAGAAAAAGCTTTTGAATATTAACTCAGGTATTATTGTGATGACTACCATAATCATTATTACTGAGTAATTATAAAAAATTTATATATATATTTTTTTACTGATTTTAATATTTAATAATCATGATTGCACAAACCATGTGGTAATAAATACTTAATGTTAAAACTTATTGATTTAACGTCTCAATTTTCAAACACCCTAAACAAGAGGTTAAGAGTATAAAGATGAAAATAAGTCAGTAAATGACAATTATCTAAAAGTTATTTGAATTGTGATGACTATCATAATCATCATTACTGAGTAATATCAAAATTATATTTTTTTTGACTGATTTTAATATTTAATAATCATGATTGCACAAACCTTGTGGTCATTTATACTTAATATTAGAACTCATTGATTTAACGTCTCACTTTTCAAACACCCTAAACAAGAGCTTAAGAGTATAAAGATGAAAATAAGTCAGTAAATAACATTTATCTAAAATTTTTGTGAATTTATTGAATGTAAATGATGATTATGGTGCACTTATTGTTAAACCCCCTTTTCTGTAAGGCCAGGAGGCATGCGGTTGAACAAAACCATCCGGAAGTGTCGTCAGACATTCACACCCACTACCTGAACGTGGACCAATCAGAAAAGGCTAAAATTCGTATTTCGTCATCACTCTCCTCACGTGGACCAATCACGTCCAAGTGCGTGGAGCAAGTTGGGCGGGGCTTGGAGTGGAGGATCATCACTGGTCGTTGATGTCGTGTTGAACGCGCTGGAGTTTAGATCGGAGGTAGATGGGTCTCCCTTTCAAAATAAGAGCAGGTAAAATGTGTTTGCTAGCACACGGTGTTCCGTGATTAACAGTTTGACCTCACGGTGAGCTGTACGGTGGTCCTAAAGGGCCAAACATGATGCCGACATGACAAACACACAACTAAAAGAGGAAAACACCCTCACAATCAAAAAGGGAGACATGACAGCAATTTTCATGAACTCAACAACCAACCGGAAAAGACGAAGGATTGACAAACACATAAACCTTTGAATGCAGACATGAATAATTAAAGAAATACAGCAGCAATCAAAAAATCACAGCACATCACAGAAAAAAAAACAAAAAACACAACAGTTTCATTTACACAGCCGCTCAAGTCTGTTTCCTACTGAAACACAGACCGGAAGTAGTTTGTTGTATTTTGGAAGGCTTGACGGCGGCCCGGACCCGGCAGCGGCTCCGCTGTGGATCCAATGAGGAGACGCCGCGTTCAGGCCCTACAAGTGAGAGCAAGCCGGTGATAAGGATAACCAGAACCCTCTGTGAGACCACAAAACGGCTTTGAAACTCTCCAGAGTCAGGAAACGTCGAACCCGGAGCCTTCAGGAGGGCGACCGCTGTTTAAGAGCACTTTCGGTCTGAACTGCAGGTAAGTGAGCTCTTAGTCCATCATGCTCACGCTGGGCTGAGCTAGCTAATGTAGCTGTCAACTTATGTTCTAGATACTTCTGCAGCTTCAGTCTGCTCTCTCAGGTGTACTGCTCTGTGTCTGAGGTCAAAAGTTACACCGGTTGAGGTGTAAGGATGCTGCGTGTGGTTAGCATCATTGCTAATAACACACACCTGCCTCACACTCTGACTGCTCAGTCCATCCTGATTTATCCTCTGAACTGCAGAGCCCTCCTGGAGAGTCTCAGACCTCAGCCCTGCATCCATCTCAGGTGTCTCATCTGCACCTGAGGTCTCCGCAGGTGTCCTCCCTGAAAACAAACACTGCTGTGCTCCTGATGCTAACTCTGCATTATCACCGTGACTCTGAGCTCTGTCTCTGCATATGTCTGGGCTGTAGCAGATATAAATATATAAATCTATAAATGTGATGTTAGTGTTTATGCCACGTGTTTGCAGACTGTAACACCTACATGGGAGGACCAGGTGTAGCAGCTCATTTGCATATCAGTGCTCAAAGGTCGTGGCACAGTGGACGACAGACTGATGGAGATTGAAGCTGTGAGAGAGTTCATCTGCCCACTGTTGATGACGATGTGATATCAGCAGGTTTTAGTGTAAATGGTCAGAAGCTGAGACCTCTGCAGCTAAGGGCTGGGAAATAATCACAATATCATCATCTCTGAACACATCCAGACGGTCTGAATTTATCACAACAGTTTAAAAACATGTGTTTGAGGATGTTTCTGGAACATGGCACATGGTTCTTTAAGGTCCAGCCTTCTGAAAATACTGTTGTCCTGATATTTTGAGGAGTTTCAATTACTGTGTTTTTACTCACATTATGATTTAAGGGAGTAATGCACTAACACAGGGGTGGGTAACTTTGATTACCAAGAGGGCCACATACATTTTTTTTAGTGCCTGTGGGCCGCGCTGTTACATATTTTCGGGCACTCTCAATGAGGAAAATAATTTTAATGAACAAAAAATAGCACATATAAAGCTTCAAAAAGGATTATACCAACATTATATTTAAATTCATACATGATTAAAAATCCACGATTTTAACAAGTATGACAAATACCTGAAGCCAATTTCAGCTCTTTTTAATGCAATAAAAGACTGAATGTTCACTATTTTTTAAAACACAAATATGTGACCTTTACCGTTGTTTTCAAATATAGTTTTTACTAAAACCATGTATTATATTTTAATGCCTCATAAAAGATATTTAGAGACACAATCATAGCAAAGTAAGTTGTTTAATGACTTGTAAAAAACAAAGCATGTAACAGCAAGTTAGTAGTAATATTTAATCACCTATCCTAATTTGTGCTTTATGTAGTACTGGTCACTCATGGTGAATCATATCTAACAGTTGTCGTTATGTTTTTTTCATGTTTCCAATTAATTTTTGTGTTATTTTGGAAATGATTGGTGGGCCACATTGAGTGAGGTACAGGGCTGCATGTGACCCCCGGGCCACCAGTTGCCCACCCCTGTGGTAGTTGCTGTCACTCCTTTTGTTACTACATTAAAGAGACTATATATATTATTTTTAGTTTTATACACCCCTTAGTGTGTGTAACATGCCCTCTCCAAGTGACCGAGCACTTCTAGACAAAAAGTCCACTCCATCTCGTTCCCTCGGCCCCTGGGATAGACCTACCGCTGTGACAACACACCGTTGTTTAATTGTCAGTTTGAGCCCATTGGCTCAGGGTAGCAAGCCAAGTGCAGAGCGAAGACATTAGAAGGTATGCAGAGTTGTTGACAACATGGTGCTGAGCAGCATTGAACTAAACGGTCACCACAGAGTTGACCAATCAACCAATCAGAATGAACAGGGCCTGTTGGGAAGGAGCATTAAAGAGGCAGGAGCTATAACAGAGCTTGCAGAGTGAGAATACAGGTGGATCAGGGGCTCTCAGTGTGTGAAAACGGGAAGATTTTTGAACATTAGTGATTGTGAACAAACCCTTACAGTCTTAAGTCTCAGTATGTTTCAGGCAGTTTAATGTGTCTGGCATTTACAATGAAGAAGATTTAAGAAAGATAATGTCCACCAGTACTCTTCAGATCAGGGGTGTCCAAACCACGTTTGGGGGCCAACTTTAGCTTGCAGTCTGTTATTGATCAGCTGATCCTCAAAACAAAGTAAAGTGGAAGTGCCCAAAGAACACAAACCTCCACAAGGCATTCCCAACAAATGTGGAAAACTGCCCTGTCTAAGGAAAACAGTCCTGGATCCACATCCAGATTCAGATCACCACCAAAACTGAATCAGTTCTCACTTGGGCAATGACCAACATTACCCGGAAGTGTCGTCAAAATCTGTAGAGAAGTCCAGTACATTTCTTGATCCACATCCAGATTGAGATCATCACCAAAATCTAATCACACGACCAACATTTTCTGAAAAATTCATCCAAATCTGTTCAAAACTGTTCAAGTTATCCTGCTCACAGACAGACACTGTGCTGTAGGTGGAGACAGTCAGCGGATGAGAAACAGTGTGCAGTATTGTTCTGCTGCTGCTTTGGGGTTTTACCCTGAATGTAAAAAAAATCAGAGCTAAACCAACTTATAAAGCCTTTAAATAGGGCTGGGCGATATCCCGTTTTAACTGAAATATAGAGTGAGGCAGTTGAGTTGTTTTCATAAAGTTAAATTTGATGGTAATTAAAATGAAAATATTAATTCGTCCAATGCCTTATTCACAGCTGGAAGCATGAGAAGTAAAAGTCATGTATAATAATCTCTGTGAAATGTTCGGTCTAAATGAGGATTGATTTGAATTAAGGAGCATTTGTATCATCTGTAAAACAAAAATATAATACCTCAGCAACAGAAACAGAGGCCCAACACTAGGGATGGGAATTGATAAGATTTTATCGATACCAATGCTATTAACGATCCTGCTAATCGATCCAATTCTTTAACGATTCCCTTATTGATTCCTGCATTTGCCCGTGTGGGCAAATGTTGGCGTGTAGATTTTCAGTGGCAACAATGTCAAACACACATGTCACAGCATAGATAACTGCTTCTGCAAGTTGCTGGTGTTTCCTCTCACTTGAGGTTGTGCAGTAGGTGCCTTTTGTAAAAAGTTAAGCCACAATTCTGACTGCTTCCGAACCCTGTCAGTGGAAGGAATTGATATGGGAATTGATTAGCAAAAAGACTCATGAACTTGCTGCACATGCAGGATGTTGTCAGTCATTTACATCAATTTGTTTTTTTTTGTTTTTAGGTGTATGCATGTGTTTGTTTATGGTGACTACCCATGTTTGTTTTGCATGTTCGAAATAAAGCATTCAGTTAAATTCAATTCAATTTAATATTTGAAATAATCTTTGTCAACTAATCAGGGTGGGAAACTGGCAGCCCAGGGGCTACATGTGACCCTCCTACCCTACCAGTCAGTATAAAATACCAGAACTGTATGTTCACGAGGAAGACCTCTCAAAATCCGCCTTGATGATGCTAAAAAAGAACCAGGGCTAATTGTCAGTTTCCGTGAAAGTCTCTTTTATGCATGTTTTGAAATATTCAAAAGTGAGTTACATATTATTACTTTTAACTAATAAACAGTCTGTAACTTGCACCACAGAAGAAGCTGAAACTAGCTAACATTCTGTGATAAGCTCCTTAGATTGTTTGCATTTAAGCTCAAATATGTATTAATGCAGTAAAATATGTCTTTTGACAGCCACACATTCGTCCCTTTTTTAAGTTCGGAGTCATCACTAAGTTGAGAGTGTCCTTCACAGTGCAGTGATGTGGTCTATCCCTGCTTTGGATCAGATGTTAGAGTCTGTCTGCAATTTTAGTAAAAAATGAGATTAAAACGTCCAGTTTGACTTTTACTGGTATCAAAAGTGTATCAGTAATGTTCAATTTTATTAGAAACATATCAAGGTTAAGAAGTCCTTTAATGTGACAACCATCCCAATACAGAAAAACAAACAAACAAAACACAAGGCATGTTGTGTTTTTTGGCACAAATCATTCCCAGATATGAGGAGAAAATGACCTGTGCCATCAGAATATGCCCAGTTTCTTGTGTTTTTTTCAAATAAATGCATGTGTTTCATTTTTGTCTGCAGCTCATCATGGGGAGGATCAAACTGGGGCTGGTCCCTCTCCTCTGCCTTGTTCTGGTCCTGTTACCTTCTCACTCAGGTAATGCGATCCACTCCTCCGTTCACATCCTACATCCTGGTGATAAACTCAGCTTAAATACTTGGTGTTTGGAAACAGATAAGCTGGATCAATACTGTGATGTTTACTCGAGCCGTCACCTGCTCCACGTGACTCACCTTTCTGTGTTTGCAGAGTCTGTGGCGGTCATGTCTGTCGACCTGGGCAGTGAGTGGATGAAGATGGCGATAGTGAAACCTGGTGTGCCCATGGAGATTGTTCTTAACAAGTGAGCGTCCTGTTTCTTCATCTGGATGTGTTCAGAGTGCCTCCCTGTGCTTTTTAAACTTGGAAACCTGGAAAATGATTGACCAATTTTCCAGTCATGGAAGCATATGGAAAATGAGAGAAAAAGTTAAATGTCCTGGAAAATTATTTACCCTCCCTTTGCTTCTCTCTTCCTTGTTAATGAGTGCAAACGGATTAAAAATGTTCGTGTAGCCTCCATGTCTGTTCTCAGCTGTAAAAACTGAGCTGCAGAGTTACTCTGCCTCTAGCCGGCACAGCGCCCCACGTGATGCTACCAGCCAATTGAATTTGTATGTGCCCCAGAGTGGTCCCGCTACCCAGTATTTCCATATGACTTTGTCACTAGATTTAGCAACTTTTCAGACCCCAGTCAGGACCTATTTTTCCCCAAAGAAGTGCCGGACACTCACGACTTAGAGTTCAAGAGTGTTGCTGTGTTGTTTATCAAATGAGAGGTTTTTATCTCCTTTGTTGAGTGACAGACACGTCCCGGAAAAGTCCTGGAAAATAATTTCAGGAAAAGAGTGGGAACCCTGACCTTGCTTCGGGGCTCTGCAGTGACCTCTGCTGTGACCTCTGCTGCAGGTCTTTGACCTGCTCTCTGCACGTCCCTGAGTCTCTCAGTATGTTTCAGACATGATTTTTTTTTTTTTTAATGTAATGTGGTTGAATGTCCACAGAGGACAACCCCACAGGTTTCATCCAGGTGTTGATGCATCAGAGGAGTATTTCCTCAGTCATGTCTCGCTCAGTGGCTGAACGAATGCTGAATACTCCCAGTCCTCTGCTTCAGCTGAACCAGCAGTCATGACCTTTGACCCCTCTGATGTTTCCTCTCTTTTCCTCTCAGCGATGATCGAAGTTGACTGCTGCTTGTCATTTTGTGGCACTTCCCGTGACTCGGCCTGACACTGGCAGCTTCATATCTTGAACTCAAAGCGCCTCAGGACCTGCTGACTCGTATTTTGGCAGAGTGCTCCAGTGACATGAATAATAATAAAACTGCTCCTGAGTGTGGGCCTTTACACCTGTGCGCTGGTGTGTCCATGTCGCTCTGCATTATACTGTCAGCATACTCTGCTCATGTTTGTGTAGAAATGATGCTGTGGGACGTAAAGGGTATAATGTTGGAGTTTAAATGTGATGAAGAGGACCAAACAGGTGTTACAAAGATGGAAAGAGAGGAGATAAGAGGAGTTTAAGTACATGCAGAAGATGGACATTTCAGCACTTGTTTGACTGCACAATGAGACAAATCAGGAAAGACATTTTTGATTTATTTGCAGTTCAGTTTGATGTGTTGTTTTTTCTTCTGTCTTTCTTCTTCTTTCTTCTGTCACATTGACAATAATGCTCAATGTCTTTGGAGACTGGAGGTCACCTGCTGCTGTGCAGCAGGCCAATCACAGGCTTGCATTTCTTTTCATATGCAGCTACATTTTGGCCTTGAGCGTAGCCTTCTGCGTCATGTCAGGGCTGCATGAACCCGGAGCGTTCCTTACATGGTAGCTGTCAGGCAGTAGTTTAAGTCAACTTTAAGTCTGCTGTTTGTGTTCGCATCCCAAATATGTTTCTGTAGTTTTTGTTTTTTTTCTTGCACGTCTGAATGGCTTCGCTTTCCTCTTTTGCTTTGCTCATAATATAACACCAGAGCAGAAGAGTTGTCACAAATGAAGACTGTCTAGTGTCACTGTCTCACAGATGGTATGTAACTGTACTTCACAAATGAAGCTGGATAGAAATTCAAGATGCAACAAGGTCTAAAGGTGAATGAGAGGGGTCCATGAAAAGGGTCTTAAAAGGTTCAATGGACCTTCATTTATTTTGTGTAAGCCCTAATGCTGCAAACCCAACAGTCTCATTGGTGACTTGTTTTATTATCTTATTATGTACACTCGTTAATGGTCAGGGCACCAAAGCAAATGATGTGATGAAAGACTCCATCAACACATTGTCTGTTTTTTTTTCTTCAGGGAGTCGAGGAGGAAAACCCCCCTGGCTGTGTGTATGAAGGAAAATGAGCGACTTTTTGGAGACAGTGCACTAGGAGTGGTGAGATTTCCTCTTACAGTGATTGTGGAGCACTAACTCATCTACTTGAGGGATGTTGTCTGAACAAAAAAAGTCCAAATTACGAGGTTCCTGCAGATCATAAGGGTCTAGAATGTAATTAATGATAATGTTCAAAGCTATAAATGGATTGCAGTCATATTTTTACATGTGGGAGGTCTTCATTTTTCTATACGTGTGTTTAATTAGTTTTTTGTTTGCAAGTTACAGCAAATCAAACAGCAAGATACTATTACATACATTAAAGTGAACTTTTCCTCTCCCCCATCCCCTCTTCCCCTCACCAAATATGAATAATAAAAAAAAGTGTGTTTAAATAATAGAAATAAGATGAAGAAAAAAAATAATAAATAAAATAAAAAATAAAAGTTAAAGTAATGCTGATAGCAGTAAGACCCTGGATATGGTATACATTATGTACATGCCCACGTGGACACAGATACACATATGCACACTCTCACTTTAATTATATAGACAAAAGCTGAACATGGTTATAAAGCTGATGAATTTCAAGGACATTTCTCAGGGCATTATAACACACCACATGGACATTTTACTCCCTCACAGCTTCATCCTGCTGAAGCAAGTTACCAACCTTAGCATCATGTCTTAAAAAACTTTAAAAAGGTCTCCAGATGTCATCAAAGACATGTTGTTTCTGTCCAATAATGTATATTATCTTTTCCATTGTCATGTTTGATGCCATCCCTTTAATCCACCTTCCAATTCTTGGTCCATCAGCATTTTCCAATTAAGGGAAATGATATGTTTAGCTTGTAATATACATTTATCTACAAGTCTAGATTCTTTACTCTGTAAGTGTGGGATAATTGGACATATAGAAGTCTTCATTTTTAAATGTATATTGACTAAGACTGAGAATTATAAATGTGAGTTGTATAGTCATTATGATTTTAATTTTTCACAGTGTCGGTCATAAAAAGGCTTCAAAAAGTCTTGAATTTGATATTAAAAGGTGTGTAAAGCCTGAAATGACTGGTAACTTGACTGTTCATCTCTGTTTTCCTCTAATGGGCTCATTTCATGCACATTTCAGTCAGTGAAGAACCCCAAAACAGTTTATCGACACCTCCAAAGCCTCCTGGGCAAAAAACATGGCAACCCCCAGGTGGCGCTCTACCAGAAACGGTTTCCTGAACACGAGCTGCAGGAGGAACCGGTCAGAGGAACGACTTTCTTCAAAAACTCAGAGTAAGTCTGTTTTATTTCATCAAGCTCAGTTTCCTTTTAATCACCAATCATCCAATGAATGAACAGAGTTTGCCAATGTCATACCTGATCACTCAGGCAGTCGTGTAAACAGCACACTATGACGCCCTTGAAAGATTAAGGTCAGTATATTTGTAAAAAATCTGACAAACAGCCCCAGCTTTTTTTCAGCAAAATTCAGTAAAGTCCGTCCAGTTGTTTTTGCATTTTCTTGCTAACAAACAAACAAACAAAAAAACACAGGCAAAAACATAACCTCCTTAGCTGAGGTAAAAACATGACAGCGCCAGAAAGAAGCCAAGGTAAAGTAACTGCTTCAAGTGGCTGTCAGCAGTATCAGCGATAGGAACTGGTCTCTCTAATAAAGGCCCAGAACTACATCAAGTGAAGGGATATGTTAATTATATCCCTTTCAGACTGGCCAAAAACCATAAACCCGGTAACAATCAGCTCCTGTCGGCAGTTTGAAGGGGTTTAATCGGCATTTTGACCCGGGTCGCCTGACCCTGCAAGCGACACAGGTTTTTATCGGCTCACCTCTAAACGGCTTCAGTAAGAACATCACACCCGGGTCAACCCGCTAATTTACGGATGACATTGGCGTAACGTGCCCACGGAATAATATCGTGCCCGTCCCCTCCGTCTGTAACTTATGTGACTCTTTGCAGTCTTAGCAACAAATTCCATCTGTCTTCGTATCATCAGCGCCGAGTTTGTACATTTTAAAGAGGGACAAAAGTACAAAGTACAGAAAACCGTGTCCACATCTTCCATGCTCCTTTCCATTGTTTACGTGGTCGTGTTTGGTCGCGCTGATGATGTCATCAACATGATGACATCAGCTTGATTTCCTAGAGGAAAAAAAACAGCCACGCAGCTCATCTGCTGCCGATTTGACCCGGGTCTGCTGGCAATGGTAAAGGAATCACTTGCTAATAAACCCGCGTTAAAAAAAACCCCGCGTTGACCCGCTAACTTAAGTGTGAAAGTGGTATTAGATCAAAATGTAATGTTGGTTTAATTTAAAGTTCTGCCTTGCCGTGTGTCAAGAAGAGAAGCTGGCCCCTGTACACATGCAAATGATGACCCCTGATGTCAACCAACTCAACATCTGTTTTTTCCTGGACACAAATAATCAGAATCAGTGCTTCAGATTAAAAATATTTAAGGTTAACATATGTTTTGGAAGACTATGATCCATAAGAGCAAGGGCTGAGCAATATCGCCCCAAAACTAAATCCCTAATATATTCTCACCAAACTTGATTTCCCATGTAAGTCAGTTTTTTCCCCTAAATCAATACTTGTTGTGGAAACATCAGCTTTCAATAGGTTATTGTGAAAACACAGTTTTAAGATTGACCATCTAACCATGCCTTCTGCTTTTTTACTATCTCAGAGCGATGCAGTACATGCCGGAGGAGCTCCTTGGGATGGTGCTCAATTATTCCCGTGGGCTGGCGCAGGACTTTGCAGGTCTGTAAACCACGTAGAGAAGTTTCAAAGTATAGTGATATGTCTGAGTATGTGAAGGATTTTGGTTTATTTGTACCTTTAACTGAGTCTAATCTCCGAAATTCACAGAACAACCCATCAAAGATGCCGTGATCACCATCCCAGCGTTTTTTAACCAGGCAGAGCGGCGGGCAGTCCTGCAGGCTGCACAGATGGCAGGACTTAAAGTTCTCCAGCTCATTAACGACAACACAGCTGTAGCCATAAACTATGGCGTCTTCAGGAGGAAAGATATCGACAACACACCAAAGGTACCTGATAGTATTAAATATAGACAACACGCCAAAGGTACCTGTTAGTATTAAATATATCAAACTGGTGCAGTAAGGTCTGATTTTTTTCCTTTCAGAATGTGATGTTTTATGACATGGGCTCAGGCAGCACCACTGCCACCATCGTCTCCTACCAGACAGTAAAAACCAAAGACGCCGGCACCCAGCCGCAGCTCCAGATCAGAGGTGTCGGGTGAGTTCCCAGAGAATAATTTTATCACTGAGGTTTTGTTTCTGTTCACAGCTCAGAGAAACAAACCTGTGACACAGATCATAGTCTGGTCTGCTTGAAATAAATCCATTAGTAGAGACCATTTTTCAGCATAAAGCTGCTGAAACAGGGTCAGTGCTTCAAGGTGGGCTATCAGGACTGAGATGGGTGAGAAAGTGCCCCTGCTCCACAGCCATGTTTCAGAGGCTCGGACTCTGCCTTTAGGACGCCTCACACTCTGAAGAACCCACAAACATTCAGGGAGGTGCAGGGTTTGGTTTGATGCTGAAGATGGAGGCCTCTGCTTTGCCCTCCATCACAGGCTGGTACCTGTTAGATTAAAGGGGGACATGTTCATGATGATAGCCCCTCTAACATCTAATCAGGATCAATGGACTTGAGCTTATGAATCTCTTTTCTACTCTCTTTGACGACTAAAGCAGCTGAACTCTGCAGGTCACATCTGTACATCAAGAAAAGAAAGAAACAACACATCACTTCACTTCTCCAAGGTCGCTTTGCTGGTCCCAACCATACGGCTCTGTGATTTGATCACAATTTAGTGTATTGCGTTATTAACTAGTTACTGTGTTTGTATGGTTTATTTTATATAAAGAATAAAGCGTTATTTACATTTTTTACTACGTTGTTTAGAATCTTTGACTGTTGATCTGGTGCTCCGGCCCGTGGTTCTGACATAATGACAGCCTATTGGGGTTTGTGCATTGTGTTTTATTATGAAAGTACCGGATACTCCACACATTTGACTTCCTTTTCTGTTGCTTTCTGAACGAATGTTAATTTACGAAGTTTGGCAGCGGTCGCGCTGAAAATAGACCTGCAGGGTATCTCGAGCAAAGCGGAGCGCACTGGCGCTCAAGGCACGAGCCGCTGCCGGACTGAAGTGCCGGCTGTGGAAATGCTCAGATAGACTAGAGAGGGAGCGAAGTGCCCCGCAGTACGATTCGCCAGCGGTTCACCACTCGTTCGCTCTATGTGGAATTTGGGGATTCGTCGTCCATCAGCATCAACTAACACATCCTTGCCTTTTATACTCATTTACACGCCGCTGATGCAGCAATTAACTTGGGATTAAGTGGCCCAAAGACACATAGCCATGTGAAAGCCAGAGCTGCGCTTGAACTTGCAACCTCCCGATTACAGATAGTGCACTGTCTGACTGTTCCACCTTTTGCCAATGGACATGCAGACAGGAGGTGTCGGGGCAGCGCGGCATTACCACACCCATTCATATGTCACAGGGTCTGTGTTAAAAACTAAAGGAAACATTTAACAAGACATTTAAAATTCTTTATGTAATAACAAATAAAGACACAATAAAAAAGTTTGTTTCCAACACAATATTTCAATATTTATATTCAAGTTTTAATTTTTAACACAGAAAGTTAAACACTTGAATAAACCTGTTTAAGTTTATTTTTTTGATGCAGTGAACAAAATTCTTACCAGTTCATGGCTGTGATTATACAACAGTTTTTATATTTCAAATGCATTTAAAATCTTGTTAAAATTATTTTTAAGCAACAATTCCAGCCACTTATATTAATACATTTCTCCAAATAAAGAACTTATTTATTGAAATGTTGGTAGTGTCAGGAGGAAAGATGGCTACTTTTGTTTTCTTAGGTTTTCTCTGGCTTTCATGTCAGAAATGAAGAGTGGGTTAAGCTGTGTATGGCATCAGTATTTTCTGATGGACTTGAATGCATCACGCCCGAGGTGCACCCGGGGGACGATTTTTCTCCTTTAGAAGACATCAGGTGAATCAGGTAAAGCGGCTGCAGCTGTGGGCTCAGACGTAAAAACGCTTTTAGACTCAACCAGCTGACAGACTGAAATAAAACCAGACTTTGTTTTTTATTTAACAACCAAATTCTAACTGAACTGAAAAAAGACTACTGGACTTGCTGCTCACCGTGACACTGACTATAGCCATCCTTGCCAGAGGCCCCGCAGGAGGACTAACTGGTGTGCTTATCCTCCTTTTTTTTATTTTCACGTGAAAACCAGTCCTCTCTCTGAGCCGTCTCTGACCGTCTCGGGCAGATGACATCAGGTTGTCAGCATGTGTGTTTCTATATTCCAGCAAGATGAGGCCCCGTTTACACGACAACGTTGTCACCAGAAACAGAAAGGTTTTTTCTTTTGCGTTTTCAAAAGTGCTCTGCTTTCACAGGGATCCGCCAGAACAACTGAAAACGCTGTAGCGTGCATGCCATGCCAGGAGTTGGCGATGTAGGTTTATCATGAAACAGGGGTGTTTCAACACACGTGTGCTTTCCAATGAAGACAAACTTTTCTCAAACAACAATGACAAGTGGACGCACAAAGATGCAGGAGTTTCTTGTATGGACAACAAATCTGTCTGGATATTTTTGTCTGGATAACAAACTGAGCACAGTAAGTGGCACACATGTTACCTGGTAGATGGCTCAAGCTGTTGTTGTTGTTGTTCCTAGGTGTGCGCAACCAACCGACTTGGTTGCATAGGTGATAGATTTATCATCATGGTGCATGACTGTGCCCAGGCCACTTTTTGAAGCAGCTGTCGTAGAGGTGCATTTACTTCTGAGAGCCTCAGCGCAAATCTGGTGAGGTGGTTGATCATTCCCAGGATGGTTTCCAACTCTACCTTGTTCTGAGGTGGCTGCATTTCTTGGATTGCCTTTAACCTTAGTGGGTCAGGTTGGATGCCTTCTCTGAAGAGCTTGTGTCTGAAGTAGCTAACCTCTGGAACACAAACACGACATTTGTCAGGGTTTAGTTTTATGCCTCTCTCTTGTGCATTGCAGCATTGCTCTCAGGTTGTTGTCATGCTCTTGTTTACTTTTCCCAAAGACCAAGATGTCATCAACAATGGCAACTACTCCGTCAAGACCTTCCTATGTCTCTTCAACACGTCTCTGAAACTCGTCTTGAGCTGAGCTTATCCCGAATGGCAGCCTGAGGAACCTGAATCTGCCAAATGGCGTGTTGAATGTTGTTAGCAGTGAATATGTGTATAACTACGGGGTCTCATGATGCACAAACCTTGCGTGCTGCACATGTAAGGATATTCCAGTCTCCTCTGTTTAACTCTTCAGGTTTCGGGTTAGCTTGTATGTTGTTTTGCGTCTTTGGACCCGGGGGCTAATCTTTAACAGAGGAAATGACAGATGTGTTGGAAGATGTTGATGTAGCATGTGTTAATGGTCCCACAAAGATGTGGGAACTAAACTGAAGTCCTTCTTGTTTACTTATTTAGATGTAATTTAAAGTGACTTTGGGGCCACATTGAGTGAGGTGGAGGTACCTCCCTTATGGCCCTTGGACCACTACTTGCCCACCCCTGGCTCATGTGCTGTGCGATGCCAGAGTGTGTCTGTGTTCAGCTAACAGCACATCAGTGTGTCCAAAGAAGGGAGATCAGATCATGAGAAGAAAAAATAAGAGGAAATCATCTCTTCTGGGTCTTTTTTTTCTACCATATGAATTTTAAGACCCACTAGGACTTCAACAAGAAAACTCTGACTCATAGAGGGCTCTTCAGCAGTTTAAGCTCCTGTGGTGCATTTAAAAAGCAGAAGAAATGATAATAACGTAAATTACAGCCTACACTCTCCTCATATTACAGTCGGTCTTTGCTGCTCTACTCACTCTCTGTTGAAGGAATAGATGTTTTTTCTTTGATAAGTGAATAAATGGATCGTGCATCCAAAATTATTTAAAAATATCCCCTTATTACTGGTACTATCACTAACATACTAAGGGTATGGTTTGGTCACCTGGTAGCTTGAACTAATGTCAGTTACAGTCTACCTCAACCCTGCAGCAAGTGGCGTGAAAACTGCCCTCCTTTAAAAAGCCCTCTTTAGTGTTTGTTTCAGATAAATCAGTGATTCTCTGGTCCTTGAGACTTCGTCTTTATGTCCCAACCTGTAGACTGAGAGTTTCACACCCCCTGCATAAACACTTCACGCCCTTAAAAGTCCCAATAAAAACAGAGCAGAATCTCTGCCGACAAGTGCATTATTATTTTGATGCATTTGTACATTTGTTATATTTATATATATTAATCATAATGTTGGAGTTTTACCAACACTTCCTGCAGCTCATTAGTCAGAACATGCCCCCTGCAGGCTGTAAAAGTCACACATGAAGGAAATCAAAGTCTGAGGCACTCAGAGGGGTAGATGATATAAAGATTTTCTCTCATTAAAGACTGACTAAAGACTGTCATGAGGGGTGGTAATACCTGGGAACATGTTGGTATGTTCTTAAGTCTGTAGCCCCGTCTAAATAAAGGCAGACTAAATAAAGGCGTTAATCATCTAACCCTCTGGGTGCCTCAGACTTTCACAGGAGCTCTGAAGATCAACTCACCTAAAAGTACCACAGAAACACCTGTTTAACCACGCATGTGTCTCAAAATGCATCTTTTTGAATTTCCTGTCACTCTCCTGTGATTTTAGGTTTGACCGTGGGTTGGGGGGATTTGAGATGGACCTGCGACTGCGGGACCACCTGGCCAAACTTTTCAATGAGCAGAAGAAAACCAAGAAGGATGTGAGGGAGAACCACCGGGCCATGGCCAAGCTCCTCAAAGAAGCTCAGAGGCTGAAAACTGTGCTCAGTGCCAACATGGACTTCATGGCTCAGGTGAGTGTGGGGATGTCCACGGCCCTCAGTCCGTCTGCTGGATGATTTAATTACAGAGAGCTCAGATGACTTAAACTAAACAGGCAGCATAAAGAGAGGCAGTACGGGTCGAGAACCATATTGATAGTTTCAGCTGAGTGTTTTGCTGTTTTCTCTGTAAAAATAACAAATGATTGGCACAATACCTGAATTAATACCTCCTGTATGTTTCTATTAGAATCAAAAATAATTATTAGTTTGATACCACAGCAAAAAAATAGAAGCTTCAGACAACAATATAGGGCATTTTTTAATTACCAATGCAGACTAACTCCAGCAGCATATCCATGCATTTTTTCTCTCTAAATCATTTATACTCTTTAAAACCAAGATTCAAAATTACTGTCTTAATCCTTTTAATGATAGTAGTTTCAAAGAGTGAAGAATCCTAATGAATTAATTGACTTAATTTGTCATAGTTTTGACCTATAGATTGGAAACACTATGAGTAGCAAAGATCTGGTAAGGAGCTCTTGGCCTCCACCTGCTCTAAACGCTGTATTCAAATGCTGCGGATATTATGTGTGGTTCGGACAGTGTGCAGGAGTTTACCTGCATTTTTATGCAGATTAAAGCAAAATATAACCCTGTGTTTGGTGCTCAAAAATGTTTGTTGCCATGTTATCAAAAAGGCATACATTTTGAATTTTTCTTCTGACACATTCTCCCCATCCATCTCCTCCACTTATCTGGGGCTGGGTTGCGGAGGCAAAAGGTCCCCTCCCATTGGGTGACGTGCCCAAAAACCCCTCGCAGTAAGGCAGCTAGGGGCATCCTAATAGGTTGTCCAAACCCCCTTCTCTGGTTTATCAAAGCAGCGGGTGCTTGTCAGAGCTCCTCGCCTGATCCTTAAAGCTGAGCCCAGCCCCTTGTGTGCAAAATCTCATCCTTTAGGTCGTCCAAAGCTCTTGGCCGTAGGTGAGTGTTGAGGATGCGCTGATAAACTTAAAGCTTCGCGTAACCCCCTCTTCACCATGACTATTGGGTACAGCCTGCAGCCCTTCAGGTATCCTGTCAATCTCTGCGGCCATTTTACCCTCTCTTCTAGACCCTGAGGTACTTAGACTCCTTCATTTAAGGCAAAGACTTAGTCCCTGCCCAGAGGCAGCAGTTTGCTGTTTTCCAGCACAGAACCGTGGCCCAAGGCCCCACTTCACACTCAGCCATAGAAGTCCCAGTGCAGCGGTGCCTCGAGATCCTGTCCATAGACTATTGAACTGTTTCTGCAAGTGAATATAAAATAATGATTCCTCATTAAACTTTTTAATTTTTTTAGATTATTTTGTGTTCAGTTTTCATTTTTTCATGCCATGGTCACGTAGACCTTAAAATCACACTTTTATGAGTTTGGGCTCCGAGCCTTTATGATGCAGGAAAAATGCCAAACTTGTCCAAGTGTGTTTTTGTACTGTGATCAGATGAGGGCATTTTTAGTATTTAAAGGAGGATACCTTTGAGTTTAAGTAATTTAATGACTTCATGACTGCACCTCTGAAGACCAGATGGGGCTCTTTTGTGTTTACTGAACATGCCTGTGTGTTTGTGTTTTCAGGTGGAGGGGCTGATAGACGAGATTGACTTCAAAGCAAAGGTGTCCCGTGCAGATTTTGAGAAGCTGTGTGCTGATCTCTTCGAAAGAGTCCCTGGCCCCGTGCAGGAAGCTCTTACTGCTGCAGAAATGCAACTGGTCAGTATTTATCTGAAAGGTGCAGTTCCAGTATCTCATCAGAAAAAAAAAACAAAACATTTTTTATATTGACAACAGTCTCAAATGTAAGTAATTATCTATTCTAGTAATATAGACAGGTTGAAATACATGAGTTTTTGAGAAATATTGATTAAATGTAGATTAAATAAGATTTGATGACAAAACTTGGCGTCACATTTGTCACCTGCCTGAAAACTAAACCATTACAGTGTTGACCAGTAGAGGGCAGTCTCTTTTCATGTTTATAACACAGTGACCCTCATTTATCAGTCTGGTGTAGAAACCTGCACAGATTTTTGGGCAGAAATGCACCCACACCAGCTCCCAGGTGTGATTCAAGAAATGTAGGGATGCATGATACTATATTTTTGCCAATACCTGATGTGCCGATATTTTCGAACTCATTTTGGCAGATACCTCCAGAACACTGGTAGTTTTGTCAGAGCCTCCATTTCACTCAAACTGTCTTGTTCCTTTCATGGTGACAGTCTGTCTGTGTTAGAAACAAGAAACAAGCCAAAACATCATCATGTTATCTTTGGTCAATTATACTTTTGATTTATAAAAGTGGGCATTCAGTGATGATGACGTTAACCAGTCTGAGTTTAGTATAAAATAAATTTTAGCCAGTCTGAAAATGCAGAGCAAGAGTGTTGTTAAAATTCTCCCTCATCTATCAGAGTTTGAGCTGCAGCACTAGTCCACTCTGAATGAGCCTGTGCACCCCGGCTTGGACCCGGTGTGGGACTTAAAGATATCCTATGTCCAAGTTTAGGTCAATCATTTCTGGTCTCTGTGTGGAAATGACCAAACGCTCAATATTATTTTGGTCCTATGCGTGTTTGATAAATAAGGGCCAATATGTGGAACTGAAATATTTCATAGATATTAACCTGAATGAGTTGGCTACACTAAACAGCAGTCAGGGGTTTTGTCACTCTGAAATGGATTTAGGTTTTCCTAATTTCAAAAACAACTTTTGTCCTGCAGGATGAAATTGAGCAGGTGATTTTGGTTGGTGGCTCCACTCGTGTCCCAAAGGTTCAGGAAGTTCTGCTCAAAGCTGTGGGAAAGTAAGTCTGAGATTTTGCCTCTCATGAAATACATCTGTCTTTTAACTAAGAGTCACAGCTGTAGTTAGTGAGCAGATAAGAGCCGATTAAGTGTGATTTTAAATGTTTTTTTTTTTTTCAGAGAGGAGCTGGGTAAGAACATCAATGCAGATGAAGCAGCAGCTATGGGTGCTGTGTACCAGGCTGCTGCGCTCAGTAAGGCCTTTAAGGTCAAACCTTTCCTGGTCAGAGACGCAGCCGTCTTCCCCATTCAGGTCAGTGCATGTCTAAAAATGTGGTTAGTCTATAACACTTTCTACCAGTGTTTAAATATGTGGATGGTGTAGAGTAAATTTGAAGGACCTGTTTTAGGTGTATCTAAGCCTCAGCTTCAAAGTGATCATGATTAATGTGAATATTTAATGTTTCTTTTGTGTGCCAGGTTTTACAGCTGGAGAATTTCCCAGCATGATAGAGGTTAAATTAGATCTCATGTACTGTTCAGTGTTTCACAGTTAGCTTTTGGAAATCTAAAATGAACCATGTCACAGAACTGATTTAAGGGTTTGATGATGGTTGCTTTTTACTTGATGAGTTCAAATCAAAAGAGGTTTGTGATGTTTTTGACATTTGGACTCACTTTTTCGATATGCTGCTAAAAGACTTACAAATGTCATCTTCATGGGAATGATTGATTGCAACCCCCAAAGTGGGCAACACGTCAGTCCTGGGTCATAGATCTGTGGGGAGTTTAGAATTTGAAGTTTCCCTTTTTCTTCTTTATTTATTTTTATTGATTTTTGTAAACCTGACTTATCTAGGTTTTTTTTGTTCTTTTTATATATGCTTGGATTTTATTTTGCCCTGAAGGTGATGTCCTTTTATCACAGTCTCATTGCTGGTCGTTACTGATGTGTTGAACTGAGTGATACCAGTACAGGCACGTCTTTATGATATATGATGTTATGGACATTCACTAGTATATTCTGGACAGTAAGATGTTTTCTGTGTTATGTATGAGGGATATAAGTGAGGCTGTATTTGGTTTGACAAGGCCAAAGTTTACTTGTTGTTTGGACTAGAGCTGGACTGCTCTTTAACCTTGTCAAACCATTTAGGCATCATCAGTCCTGTGGGAGGACAACATTTACAATACCTTTCATCCCAATGGCCGTTAAAATCTCAGTCAGTGAGAACACTTGGAAATGTAGCTGAAAGCTCATCCTCTCACTGTTATCGTGTAAAATCTCTACAGTGTTCAAGAGACTCATTTTGTGGCTTAATTTATTCTAACGTTTAACTTATTACTCATTTAAGTATTTGTTATTTCAGTGTATATGTTCAGGTGTGTGTCTTGTTTTAAAGTTTGTTACGACATGTTTTTGCAGCTGCACTGAACACTAAAGTATTTTCTGTTTCTTTACTCTAAACTCAATCCTAAATCTATACCCTGATAGGTGGAGTTTAGCCGTGAGACCGAAGAAGAAGGCGTTAAAACCCTGAAACACAACAAACGCATCCTCTTCCAGAGGATGGCTCCTTACCCCCAGCGCAAGGTCATCACTTTCAACCGCTACACCGACGACTTCGCCTTCGACATTAACTATGGTGACCTCAGCTTCCTGAGCCAGGACGAGATCAGGTGAAACAGCTCGGCTTTCATTATTTAACTGTAGAAACAGAAGATCAGCTGTGAGACAATAACAAGGGTTAAAGTTTCTGCCATGTCAGTGACATGTGAGTGCAACTTAGGAGTAGGTTATAGTACCTGTTCATGATTTAGTGTCTGTGATCGGGCTGATCCGTCTTTCTTCACGTTGGAACGCTCGGTCTGCAGAGAAACTGACCAATCAGCGTCCTTCAAGGAGAAGGAGATGAGGCTCGAGGCAACTGCAAGCCTGCAAGCAGAAGCAGAGGCAGTTTTATCAGACCTGGATGACTTTTCTTCATTAAATGAAGAACAAAGATCTCTGAGAACATTTCTCTGTAGAAATAGATTTCAGCATGAGCTTGACCAAGAAACTGGCTAAAGTCATGTATTTATACCTTTCAACAGCGACCAGGTACGACATCGTCTGATTTGCCTGTAATGAATGTAATCAACAAAACAATCATCCAACTAACTTCCAGATTTAAGGGTAATTGAAGCCAGCATCTTTAGAGCCCTGCCTGCTTTGCCTTGGACAGACCTTGCTGATGTATTATGGGGCCGTGTTGCTGTGCTCAGTTTTGTTATGGTGAATAACCTGTAACATGAAAATGTCTTCCACTAAACCTGACCTCTATCCTCAGCCAGCTTTAAGCCTCCTATGCTGCTGTTCTTGTTTCAGTTAATGACTGTAACAGTCTAATTCTTATCAGCTCCTGGCTGGTATCCTGGTTAATCAAACACCCACCTATGATCCCACAACAGTTCCCCTGGGAGACATGATGCTGTTTTAAAGGCAAAAAGTGGTCACACCAGATACTGATCTGCTTTAGATTTTCTCTTCTGTTTATTTACTTTGTATTTTGTAAATTAATTACAGTCACAATTGACTGTTTTTTAATTTAATTAAACTGTTATTTTCCAGGTTAGTACATCACAGGTCGTCCTGGTGTCAGTGATGTTTCTCGGGGTTAGTAATCGTCTCTTCTCTCTGCAGTGCGTTTGGCTCTCTGAACCTGACCACCGTCAAACTGTCTGGAGTCGGCAGCAGTTTTGAGAAACACTCCGATGCAGAGTCGAAGGGAATCAAAGCTCACTTCAACATGGATGAGAGTGGAGTGCTGCTGCTGGACCGGGTCAGTCACACATACAGAGTCAGCCTTCTTAAACATGATATGAAAGTCAGTGCCTGAGTGTGTGAGAGTGATACTGCTGCACTAAACTATCATACTATGAAGGTTTTCTTTTGTCCACAGGTGGAGTCTGTTTTTGAGACTATCGTGGAGGAGAAAGAAGAGGAATCAACATTAACTAGTACGTTTTATGTGTCTGTATCTCATTCGCCTGAAAACCAGAGGCTGTGGTCAGACTTTTGCCAGTCCTTCACATGAATGTGGTCCTACTCGTCCTCTTGTTTTGACTTTGGATATTAGATTCTCCTGAGTAGTCTCAGTCTTTAATACACCTGTGGATGCACCTGGATCATCTCACTGCACTGTCATTATCCTAAAATATGCCCCAGGGTCTGTCCACATGTGTAACTGATTGGTGTATTATTGACTCGCTGAATGAGCCGATGAGTTACATTTAAAGGGGGCTGATATTAACGCAGCGGCCTCCATCAGTGTTTGGATGTGACGTAGAAAGAGGTTTAAAAAGTGCTTCACAAGCTCAAGTCCATTCACCTGATCTAATCCAAAGTGTCTCTCTTTCAGAACTGGGAAACACAATTTCCACTCTGTTTGGAGGAGGATCACCAGAGCCAGCTCCAAACACAACTGAACCTGTTCAGGTATGACAGCTCCACACAACAAACTGATCAGAAGATCAAATATGAGCAGAGTAAAAGACAAGACTGTGATGATCTCTAGAATCATCATAAAATAAGAAATATTTATATTCATTGAAATATCAAATCTGGTGCATATGTCACACTTTTAATGATTTTTTTTAAGTCTAAAAAGTTAGCTGCAGCTTCTTTCCAGAGTAACTGAGCCTGAGAGGGATGGTGTGGCTGTATCACTGGATATTTTCCCTTACGCAGTCATTATCCTGCATTTAAATAAAACACTGATGCTCTGTGAGGAACCTTGTGCAGCATGAAGCTTTTCCACCCTAACCTAGTCGTTCAAAGTCCATCTACTACAGACGTACAATAACTTTCAACAGGGAGGATAGTGTGGATCTTATGACCATGCCGTTTCAGCATCATGAACTTTGACTTTGGCAGGGAGCCTCAAAAATAAGTACAGTTGAAACACCAAATAAAGCCTCACAGCTCGTGTCCATTTCATTAGATATAACAGTCGAGGCTCATGCAGTGGAAGAGAACGATGATGGACAGAGGAGCAGGATGGACGGATTCTTCCTGTTATTTTAACTTTAAATTGGAAGGACAAATATCCATTTTTAAAGACTGAAAGTTAGACTTTGTTGCTTTTTAAGGACAAGAGGAAGAGGGCAGCACAACTCGGCGCAGGCTGGATCAACGGCTGTAATACATGTAGCAGAAGCCGAAGCCAACATTGTAAAAATTGTTGGTACCAAATGAGCAGCAGGACTGCTCAAAAACTGCAGGTTGAGGACTTAAATGAAGTCATGATGATGACGCCTTTTACCTCTGAGAGGCTCCTATAAACCAGTTGTGGTTTATTAACTGGTGCTGCAGTGTTCACATGTCCAATGATTCTCCAGTCTGATTAAAAACAGTTCTGATTACAGATTCTGACTTTATCACTTTGAACTTAAACTGAGTGAAGATGAGCTGTACAGGCATGAAACATTCAACCACAGTAGACAGCTTTTTGTCATGTTGTAAAAAGTGTGTATGTTGATTTTTTTCTGCCTTTTTTAAACAGTAGAGAAATAAATGAAGGGATGAGATGAAAGTGGTCAGCGGCTTGGTGGAGTAAGGCCTCTGCACATGTTCATAAGAATTTCTGGGTGAGGGGTCAGGGGTCAGCAATTAGGTTTGACCTCGGCCCAGACTTTTTCCTAGTCTCTGTAAGGCTGACCAGGAAATAATTATAGGTTGATATAAAGAATAAAGACTTGTGTTGATTGGGGTACTGGTACTGTATACCAAGGCTCTTGTGCAGGCAGCTTGGGTTGGATTACTTTACTATCAATAAAGACAAAAAGGCCAAAAACACTGATAAAGAAGACTTGTCTTGATTATCACTTTATACTAGCATTTTTTTATTTATGTAATTATTTATTTATTTTTAATTTTTATTTGCAAACATTTAATAAGACATATGAAGGATTAAAGTACAATATGAACAGTACAAAGAAATAACAAGAAATTTGAAAATACAGGAGAAGATAATAAGACAATAACAAGAGACAAAAACAAAACAAACCATTAAAAAAAAACAAGACAGTGATAGTAATAAGAATAAAAAGGCAAACAGGACAAGTAATGAAACACAAATGAGATAGGAGTAGGGGGGATCAGTCTCAAGTGATGACAAAGAATACTGTTCAGTGTGTGGGTGAATAAAATTTGTGACTTATAACAAGCATTTAAAAAAGATACCCGAGAGAAAGAGACTCGTTATTTCCATGACATAGAGATTAAGAGACCAGAAACTTCATTTATTCCAAATGAATCATTGTTTCTGTCTCTTTGTGTGCTCATGATATAAACTTAACACTTCTCACAGCTGCTCATAAATAAGGGACAATCAAACAGACATGTCCCTCGGTCAATATTTGCTCTTACAGTAAACACTGAAGACCCATTTCGACATCCACCTTATCTCTGCTCAGTATTTGTCAGACGGCATCAGTCAGCTGTTCTCTGAGAGACTTCAGAACAGATGATGACGTGAACTTTTCATCTCCCCCATCTTGTGCTTGGTGCTGCTTCCTCTCTTTAGCTGGGGTTAGCCATAAAAATACAAGAACAGAACCAATATCCGTGATTATGAGGGCGCACTCGAGGCAAATGTAACTTATCACTGACCAGAGACAAATGATCATATGAAAGGAAAACTTTCACAGGATACTGATGAGTGTTTTTCGGAGAAAGGTGATTTGATCCTGTCCTCTCTGCCTAAAAACTCAATCACTTGTGGAAACTCAGATTTTAGAATGTTTTACTCTGCTGTCCCTGCACTCCTCTATGCATCGTTCCTTCTGCTCAGGCCCTCACTTAGATCAAATACTTTAGTTTCCCTCTTCACAGTTCGGACTTTGAATGTCTGTATTTTATGGTTTGGTGGATTAAAATGTAATATAACTTTTAATAGCTTGTTCAAACAACTTAAGCCTTAACAGCCAATGAGACATGATCAACCATGAACTGTTTGACAGACTCCTACAGTTTGGCTGTGTAAACTACAGGCCCAGTTTACTTTGCTCCTACCATGTTTATCCATGTCCCAAGTTACAAAAGCAGAAGCTGGTCATGTCACAGGGGGCAGATATGCCTTAAACAGAAAAATGTCAAATTCCATCCAGTAAGAAATGATTGCATCAGATTTTTTATTTAGTGATTTGAAGAACCAACAGCACACAGCAGCCCTCTCTTTTTCTCCTGTGGGCTGCAACAGACCTCTCTGTTCTGTTTGAGATGTTTTCATGAAGCACTTTATTTGTCCTTCATGTAAACATTAAATATCGTTCACTGACTCCTTGTAACCAGGATGAAGAAGAAGTGCCTCCAGAAGCAGGAAAGGAAGGAAAGGAGGAGGACAGTAAGGAGGACGCCCAGAAGGATGAAGCAGCGAATGAGAAGCAGGACGATACAGAGAAAAGTGCAGGTGATGAGAAGAGTCAGGCGGCTGAGGAAGGAGGCAGCAAGACTGAAACTAAGGTGAGATCTCTCTCATGATGCAGGACCATGCACCTGTTTGATAAAGTTAAGCTACAAACCTGGTGTTAAAGTGTCAAATCTCTGCTGCTGAAGGAGGAAAAGGATGGAGAGAAGTCTGGAAACACAGAGGGAGAGAAAAGCACAGATAAGACGGCAAAACCACAGAAGAAGAGTAAAATCTCTGAAGACATCACCGTGGACCTAGTCATCAAGGACATCCTCAACCCCACTGAAGAGGAGGTTACCTCCTCCAGGAAGAAGTAAAGAACACATTTTATTTTACATTCAGGTTGTTTTAATCTCAGTTAAGTAGACTAACATGATGTCTTTGTTTTCCCTTCAGGCTGCAGGATTTGACGAACAGAGACATTGCAAAACAGGAGAGAGAGAAGACGCTGAACAGTCTGGAGGCCTTCATCTTTGAGACTCAGGTAGATACCAAAAACTGGTCTCCATTATCTCTCTTTGTCTTCAGACTCATTTCTTTTAAATGAAAAATTAAAGTTTTTAAAGAGTGAAAGTTCAAAACAGATTTACTTAAAGAAAAGCTGATGGTGGTGAGTAAGAGATCTAGCAGCTCATCTGGATCCTTGGTGCTTTACTCCATTTTTAAGGATCAGTGTTTAGTTTCTACTTAGAGCTGCTGTGATCATGAGCAGTCTTAGAGTAAAGTGTTTCATCTTCTGAAGTTGCTGCTTAAGTGAGCCGAACTTCTGGACCTTCCAGCTGAGCTGCTGCTTTAGACTGTTGTAGTGTCCTGTGATAACCTCAGCTTCAGCAGAGCAGGTGAGAGGGTCTGCAGGTTTTCTCAGCCATGATAACCATGTTTACATTCAGTCAGAAGAAGCTGAACGACTGTGTTTGTATATCTGCAGCTGGATTTTTAAAGACATGTCAGTCTGACTTACTAACTCAGGGTTGAACCCTCCTTGATTGTGGTGGGACATTGATTTACGGCTGTGTGGTCAAATTTCCTGATTTAGCCTCTGCTGTCACTCGGCTTAACTGTGGGTGCAGACACTGTGAGGGCTTTCACACCGGCACGGCCCTGAGCCGCTTCCCCAACCTAATTTTGAACTGGCCGGCATGTTCAGACTGGAAAAAAGTTGTTTCACAGAGAACACACACACTTTTTACATCCCAGAGGCCTTCATACGTCTTCTGCCTCCTCATCATCAACAGTTGCTGCTTGATTGCTGGATTAAAACAAAAACTTCCAGTAAATCAACAAACGCTTTTAGAATATCAATGCGATTCGCCATTTAGCCAGCGTGTACTTCTGTCTGAGTAGCACAGATTAACACCCTCCCACTTTCGTTTCCCTTTAACTGGCATGAATGTAGGCTGGTTCGCTAGAAAGCACCAAGGTTCTGAGAATCCAGCCGGTTCCAGAACTAGAACTGTGCCAGTGTGAAAGCCCTCTGAGTGACTTGTCATCAGTTAATGATTAACCTTCAGACCTTTTTTGAAAACCATCATTCAAGCTAAAATCTGCACAAGGACTTCCTTTTCCTCCTTTAGTCCTGCTGTAGGATCTTCAGACCTGTGTTTACTAAAGACTTGTCAACAGTTCTTTGTCAGTGAACATTCATGCTCAAAATGTTGATATGCAAAATATCATCATGCACTCTTTGCCGATGTGTGTATCGATACTGATTCTACAGAGTCGATATGGCCTCAAATGCTCTGACAGCTGTTGTCGATACACTTTGAGTGATGCTATCAACAGCCCAGTTCAAAGTCGAGGCCAAACTTCATGAATGAAGCACATGTTCAAAATCTTAACTCAGGTCTAGCATCTTTGAGGACCTAAATTTAATTTTCTTGAGTTGTAGAATAATCTTTTTCTTTTTGCAATGAAAGAACAAATTTTAAAGTTGTCAGGAATTGTGATAAAGACATAATAAATGCCCATAAGTTACGCTAAACGGGATACGTATCGTATCGTAGCCTCAGTATCGGGATATGTATTGTATTGTAGCCTCAGTATCGGGATACGTATCTTGAGGTTGCATAAAATACCCTGCCCTAGTGGGCACGTCCAGGAGATGTTCTGGGATGAGCTCTGGTTTACAGAGAAGACGAGATGAAAAACTGTCCATGTAAAATACTTGGCACATGTATTCAGGAGGTTGGCCTATATATTTTTCTAAACTCCAGAGAAGCTCACACGCTTGCTGTTTCTCCTCAGGATAAGATGTACCAGGATGATTACCAGTTGGTTGTGTCTGAGGACGAGAAGGAGCAGATCTCTGGAAAGCTGAGCGAGGCATCGGAGTGGATGGATGAAGAAGGATACTCGGCCACCACCAAACAGCTGAGGGAGAAGCTGTCCCAGCTGAAGAGCCTGTGCAAGGACATGTTCTTCAGGGTGGAGGAGCGGCGGAAGTGGCCCGACCGTCTGGCTGCCTTGGAGAGCATGCTCAACACCTCCAGCTTCTTCTTGAAGTGAGTGTCCAGAGAGAGGTGGTCTTCAGAGGTCTGTGTCAGGGTTAGCTGCTCTGTATTCATTTACTTTTCTCTTGAAGGAGTGCCAAAATGATTCCAGAGGACGACCAGATCTTCACTGAAGTCGAGCTGAATACGCTGGAAAAAGTCCTCAATGAGACAACGGTGAGTCTTTAAGTTGACCTCTGACCTCAGTCTAAACATTTACCCTTTAGGACAGCCTGTCACTCAGAGTCCAAAGGAAAGAGTGCTTGGTGGACAGAAAGTTCTGCAAGGGACATTGAAATATCAGGAACTAATGTCACAGCCTGATGTGGCTCGAATACACCCCCCCACATCACTTGGTTTGGTTTTCTTATTCACTTACCCAAGGAGCAGTTTTGCTTTTAGTTTTAAATTGATTTAAATTTCATGTATTTTGTTATTTTACGGGAACAGAGGCTTTTGTTCAGAGCTGGACAGCAACCTGTGTGCCTTCATAGATCAGCAAAAGTGAACTTGAGTCATGTATATTTCACAGAAGAACATTAATAAGCTTGTGCTAAGTTTTTACTTTGTTTAAACTGTTTAGTCATTATTTTGAAAATATGAAAAAAAAAACACGTTTTCATCACATACCAGCAAAAACTACTTAAAGTCTGACTATTTTATATTCAATACCAGCGAGGATTAGAAAAATAAGCCGCTTATTATTTTAATAATCAGTTATAATTTCATACCTTACGATTTATAATATTTGTGTTTTTGTAAGTCTGGGTGGCTTGGAGAGAGTAAACCTCTCATTTGGGCCTTGAGTCTAAAAAGTCTGAACCCAAATGTAAAGCCTTGGTATTTAAGGGTTAATGTGAGCGAAGGATGTCCCGGGATCCTGAAAGGTCTCAAGAGTTGGTAGATCATGAATGCGTTTAAGAAGTATTAAAATGTTTAAAAGTGAATATTCTGAGTTTAAAAATCCTGTTTCAGTTTTAATAACTGAAAACATCACCTTGTTAGTTCGGATCATTCAAATCATGTCTGTGTGTATTGGTGGAGCGTAAACTCTGATTTTTCAGTTTGTGCTCTGATTCAGTTTTATTTCCACTGAATTTTCTCTGAATCAGTTATTCTGCTTTTCTTGTGCTCAGTCAGGAGGATAAAGACTAATCAGACACTTTCAGTTGTTACTTTATCTGCACATAAAATGTTTAAAATGTGAGGATACGATGGTGTTAAAATGTTTGGAGAGGATTTTGGGAGACATCCTAAAAAGTTTCAGATAAGATTGCAGATTTTCTGTGTCTACCAGAGCTGGTTAATGAGTTCTGTTGACGGGTCAGTACTGCAGGAGCATCTTTGAGGTCGACCTGGTGACTGGTGACTGACATGGACATCTCCTCGGGGGGTATGAGCCTGTGTGACATAAACTGACATGGCTGTATTTGAATGTTTTTGTCTCCTTCAGACGTGGAAGAATGAAACCGTAGCAGAGCAGGACAAACGCTCCCCAAAGGAGCGACCCATCCTCCTGTCTAAAGACATCGAGTCCAAACTGGCTCTACTGGACCGAGAGGTCAACTATTTACTTAACAAAGCCAAGTTTGCAAAGCCGAAGTCAAAACCTAAAGCCAAGAACAGCACCAGCTCTGAAAAAAGCAGCAAAACAAACGAGACGGCCGAGGAGAAGGTCATCCCTCCAACAGAGGAGAGCACGGACAAGAGTGGTGAGAGCGCCTTCACTCAGAGGTAATACCTTAACATTCTCAGAGTTTAGTGTAACTAAATGATTGATTTATTCACCCACAGAGAGTCCAGAGGAGGCTCAGCCAGGTGAAGCTCCACCCACAGAGGAGAACGCCAAACAGACAGACTCAGACAGCCAATCACAGTCCACAGAAGAGTCAAGTAAAGGTCGGTCTGCCATACCTGCTGCTGATGGTCGAGAACTTTAGGTGCTGACAGAGTAATTAACATACTCTCTGACTTTATCTCTACGTGACCTTCACCACTGTTAGAAAGGGTCGGTCTGGACAGGCCTGAACTTTAACCTTTTATCTTAGGGTCTTAGGGCAGTTTTCCCTGTCCCCCCTTCTCACTCTTTTAACAAACCGTTTAAAACAGTCCTGGATCAACCACCAAAATGCTGTCCCTCTTCCTTTGGCCATGGTCCTCTTGGTCACAGATGGACAGACGGACAGATGAAATGAAAAACAAACAACCAACCAACCAAATAAACCCATGAGCTTTTTGGTCGGGATGCACGATATTATCGGTTAGCTATCGGTATCGGCCAATATCAGCCTAAAAAGTTAAGTATTGTATCGGCTGATACTGACATTTTTGCAGATATTTACAGCAGATATATCGGCTGCAATATCTGCAAATTACACAAATGTACAACATTAATGCTCCCTCTCATCACTGCATGGGTACATTTAAAAATCAAGGGTTTCAGTTTTGCAAGAGTTAAATGCTGTTTTTCTTGTTTTACATCTGTTCCTCACAAAAATATGCAGTAACACTGAAAGAAACAAGTCAATTTTTGTTAAGTACAGAGCTTGAGCTCTTGGCCAGAAATGTCGGTATCAGCGCTAATTAATTATAAATTATCGGATATTGCCAAAAATCCAGTATCCTGCATCCCTTCGTTTTGTTGGTGGTGATAACATTAAAAACTATTACCTGCATCAAAAAGCAGCTGAATGTGGCCTGAATTCTGTTTAGCTCATGAACTAAAGTATCACCGCTGCAGTTAGAGTGAGAAGATGTAAATCCTGATGCCTTCTTGTGAGAGCTATAAGTAACTGTAATAAGAAATTAGAGCAGCTGCTGTAACTTTGCACTTTGGAAAGAAGAAGAGGGCTAATGTGGCCTTCGTGGTAACTGAAGCTGCTCACTGAACAATGTCTGTCTGTCTGTCTCTCTCCTCTTGTTTTCAGGACCAACAGACAACTCCAAACCCGAGAACCACATAGGGGATGAATTATAACAGCTGGAACTGGAGAAACAGAATCACTATATTTATTGACAGTGTCTAAATGTTCCTCTCACTTTAGTTTGTTTCTTTTTCATCCCTGCTAACTGAGCTGCTCAGACTTGATTGGATAAGAAACGGAGACCATCTTTTATTTCTGTGCTGTTCGTCTCTTCTGTCTGACACGGAGAACACAACAAGGAAGCAAACAAAATCGACTCCTTGCACTGCGTCTGTGTCTGTGATGGATTCACAATCAAACCACAAAGAGCCCAAAATAATGACCTCAGACAGGAGGAGGAGAGTTCGACCACTTCAGAGTATCTAATCTGCCTTCTGACAGGGACGAGTGCTGGTGTTTCTTCACACAGGAACTCTATTTTCTGTTTTCCTCTGCACTGTATTGTCTGTAGTCTGAAGGACTTCACTGACTTCCTATGGACTGCAAAAATGTCACTCTAAGCGTGTTTATTTGTCTAATTTCTGCTCAGAAATATCCACCTGGGGCCACTCCTAGCCATTCATCATATCCTGAATAGAGCTGCACGATATTACCACAGTCCAAAGGGCCATTCAAAAAGAAATAAAATTAAATTCATGCCAACTTATAAAACTGCCCCATCTCACAATCTTAACAAATATTTTAAAAGCCCTGGATCCACATCGGAATTTAGATCACCACCAAAGTCTAATCACCTCTTCTTTGTGCCATGACCAACATTTTCTTAAAATTTCATCAAAATCCACCTTTGAGTTATCCTGCTCACAAACGGACGAATGAAAGCACACATCAGAACCTCCTGAGGTGGTAAAAAGTCTTTTTCACATATCAAACCCTGAAATGCAACCTTCTCAGAAAACTCCCCAGCCTGCTCGTTCACACTTGTCCCTCATGTAAGGAGGGTTTCCTGCAGTTCGCTGGTGGAGTGGCAGAGGGGGTGGGTACACCAGGTACAGTTGAGAACAGAGTCTGGGTCTGTGTTGACACACCTTACTCTGGTGAACTGAGGGACTTTTCAGGGTGGTGGTGCATGTCTGATTGGGATGTCAGGGAGGAAAATTTTGCTGGATGTTGTGATTTGCCTTGATGCTTGTGGAAACCATCAGGATTTCCTGTTTCTCAGTCTTGAGTGCAAGGTGCAGCATTTTAATAATCAGGCTACTGTCTGCAGCCATGATGCAAAGAAGAAGAAAATCTGATTTGTTATACCTTTCTTTCAGGTACTTGCCTATTTTGACACTTTAATGTCAATACATCAGATTTTTTATTCTAGTAAATGTATGAATTTAGTAACAAATACATTTTTTTTCTCAAAAGTCAAGATATTTTTAATTTCATTATCAGATATTATCAACTGTATCAAGTTTCAAATTTAGATTTATTTTCCCCCAAAGCATTATTTTTTCTTCCTCTAGATTGACCCCCAATATGCAACAACAGGCCCCTCTAAATGTACGGCCTTTTTAATTTGAAAGAAATACAATGGTCAGTTTTTAGTCAAATCCACATTGAACTTAAATATCAGTGGAACAGTGTCAATGTGTAAATCAAAAATAATGTTGAATAAACTGCCTGTCTGTGAAATGAGAGTGATACAAGCAGCACTACGGTGCAGCAGGGTAGTGCACGGCTCTCTCAGCAAGAAGGTTGCTGGTCTGACTCTGTGTGGAGTTTCCTGGTTGCCTGCATGCATTTTCCCAGGCCCTCTGGTTTCTTCCCACAGACCAAAAACATGCTGGTGAGGTTAACTGCTGACCTTAAATTGCCCTTGGAGAGGGTGTGTGTATGAATGGTTGTGATCAACCTCTAGTTCTCACACAGTGTCAGCCGGGATAGTCTTAAACCCCCTGCACCCCCAAAGGGATCTGCAGAGAAGATGATGGATAGATAATAATAACATATGTTGATAGTAATAACAAAAATTTACCCAAACCATAATTTCCCATTCACCTGTGCAAACGTTTTAAATACATCATCTTATGTTCAATTTGTTTATAGTTGAGTTTCTTTTCTGGGCTTTTGCTGTTCATGATGAACACTAAAAGGACTGTTGATTATTTTCATGATTAATTCTCTCCACATTGTACTTATAAATGACTGAATAAAGTCAGAAGTAACGTATTAAAGTCAAGCTACATGTGAACTAGAAGTTCTCTGAGAGCACAAACCTCTGCAGAGACATTTCCAACATGGTTGGGTGAGTCATTGTCAGAAATGGGGAAAACTTAATGGATTCACATCCAGATATGAATGATCCAATCACGAACATTCCCTAAAAATGTCATCACAATCTATTGAAGGCTTATTGAGTTATTAGTGAAAATGTTGAAAACGGCCTTGTCTCCAAATTAAACCAATCCTTTATAAAAACTGGATCCACGTCTGGACTGGGATCCCAAATCTCTCTCTCTCCCTCTCTCTCCCTCTCATATCTTAATAGTTCTTCCTCCTGCCATTACAGACAAATGAAATGTCAGCCATCTTCATGGTGATGGAACTGAAACACTTGACATCAAACCCATTATGAAGTCACCTTCCCCTGAAAAGTCCTGTTTTAAATCTGCAGGAGAAAAAGTCTTAAACGCTTCTGTTAGAAGAAATCTGATGATGGAGGTGGAAAATTCTACCTGTTCAGTGATTTAAAATTAGATTTACTCTCCTTTAAAGTTAACTCGTATTTTCACTTCCTGCCACTCGAGCAGATTTTTTTCAGCTTATTCCGAGCAGTCCTTACCGTTTATTTTGTCAGTCATTTCTTGAAATCAGATCTCTTTTGGATGCTGGTTGATTTGGCTTTTGATAATTGTGAGATATTTTTGGCCAGAAGTTCTGAACATATGCAGCTGCTTAGATCGGAGTCTCTGCAGTAATCGCACTGTTGTGAATGAGATGGAGGTTGCCACAGTAAAGGGTGGGGGTGGGTGTAGAGCTTTGTTGCTTTGCTGTGAAAAACAGAAAGTGGAAACCAGCCCCATAGACTTTTACTCTAAATGATACAAGACGTGGAGTCAGAGGGTTTACCAGGGAGAAGCACTGAGCTGGTTCAAGGTTGGTCTTGATCTCTAAATGAATTATTTTCTTGTTTTCTGCTGTTTGAATGACTTTGGTGTCTCTGGGTTGTGAAACAGAGAGGTGATGGGTTTCTCAGGGGCAGAGATGGGTCAGGGTTTAAGCACTTCAGGTTCCTATTCCCAAAGTCTTTGGGGTTTACGAATGAGTTTTTGGCTTTGATGCCAAAATGAAGAGATTTTAACCTTTTCCTTCAACACAGAACACATCTTGAAGTGCCCCACTTGCAGATCAGTGAAGCTTTTTCTTTCCTCACTGGTGGATGGTTGCTAACAAATGTCTTTTTAGGACCCCAGAGTTTTTGAGGACATGAAGCGTCATCAAGTTGAACATGTGATCTTGGATTGTAGTGTTGTTCCTTTATTGACTTTCATTATCTTTTTACTTTATTTGATAACCTTTACACTTCAAGATATGGAGGTAGGAGACATTTGTGCAGAGTATCTAAATGAACAGAATGTGTAAGTGTCATTTTTTTAGCGATAATTTAAAAAAAAAAAACAATTGGAAAACCCCCGTCGGTAACTATAGATGTAGAAGATCTGCCCTGAAGGAAGGAAGCCCTGGTTCATTTTGAGAGAGTTGTTAAAAATCTCTTCCTTGTACTGAGGGGCCAACTGCAACTTTGAAACTGTAGATTCAGAATGATCAGAACTTTATTGGAATATTGGAAGAGGTCCGTCCCAGTATTATCATCATTAAAGCTTTCTTAAGGTAGTAACTCAAAGGTAGATGTAAAATTAAAAGTTAATTTAAAATAAGTTAATGAGGGGAAATAATAACTGACATACATTTGAGGAGAAATCTTGGCGTGTGTGAATTATTCCTAAAAATCCTTTGATATTCTGGGTTGTTGTTTCAGTTTTTGTCTTTGGTTAATATTTTAGTCTTTCCACCATCATGACTCACTGAAACTCTTTCTTATTTTCTGATTATTGATCTATTTGGATGATGTCGACCCCTCTGACGTGAAAACCCAGGATCATGTGTGCAGATTGAGTCCTGGTCACGATCTGAGCTGCGTGTTTAATACTTGTCTCTTTGCCTCTGGTCCCACCTCGCCGCTGATCCATCCGACCAAACTGAAAGTTTAGATTTTTCCTGTTGATGTGCTCTGATGCTCAGAGTTCATGTTTTAGTGTCATAAGCAGCCGTCTCTGCAGACGAGGTGTGCTCTCTCTCTTCGGCTCGGACGCGGTCTTGTTTGTCACATTCTGGATTATTTGAAGGGCTGACTGAGGAAACTTTTTCAGGAACGGGAGATGAAAACATGTTTGTGTGTTTGAACTGTTAATAAAGAAATCTTTTTGTTTTTAAGTCGAGATAAATGTGTTTTGTTTCTCGTCACGTCACATCATTAAAGGGATAATCCAAAAAGATTCAGACAGTATGTTCACATTGGGCACAAGTGTCTTGATCAGGGGTGGGCAACTGGCAGCCCGGGGGCCACATGCGGCCCTTTGCCTCACTCAATGCGACCCCAATCATTTCCAAAAAAAAAAGAAAAATGCCAAAAACAAATTGGAAATATGAAGAAAACACGACAACTGCTAAACATGATTCATCATGAGTAATCAGTACTACATAATGCACAAATTAGGATAGGTGATAGAATATTTCTACTAACCTTAGATTGCTGGTACAAGCTTTGTTTTTACAAGTCATTAAACAACTTACTTTGCCATGATTGTATCTATAAATATCTTTTGTGAGGCATTGTAATATAATATATAGTGTTAGTAAAAACTATATTTGGAAAAAATGGTAAATGTAATATATTTGTGCGTTAAAAACTGGTAAACATTCATTCTTTTATTGCTTTAACGAAAGCTTAAATTGGCTTAATTTAGGTGTCATGCTCCTTGAATTTTTAATTGTGTTTGAGTTACTGAGCTGACCAGCCGCATATAAATTTGTTAGCATAATCCTTTTTTGAAGCTTTATATTTGCTATTTTTTGTTTGTTTTTCTTCCTCATTGCGAGTGCCTGACAATGTGTAACAGTGCGGCCCTCAGGCATTGAAAAAAATGTATGCGGCTCTTTTTGTAATCAAAGTTGCCCCCCGGTCTAGATGGACTTAAAGGTCGAAGCTGTACATACTTTTTTATATACTGTATATATACACATACATATAAGGCCAGGAGATCCTTCATTTTCACAGCTGTAAAGTTTCAGACATGGGGACAGCTGCCATTTCACTGCTGAAACTCCCGCTGACAGTGACATTCAAGAGCTTGAAGAAGCAGAACCTGCTGTCCTGTGTCCTCTCTACATACCGACTCACAGCCTTAAGGAGCCTGAAGAGCCTCAGCGCTGTCCATCCTGAAATAATGAATCTGAGCCTCGTGTTCCTACTTTAATTGACATGATATCTCAGAAGTCTTTGAAGAAACTGTCAGATTTTATACAATGTCCGCTCTGACTTAAAGATAATCAGGTTAGAATACTATGGTCAAAGTTCAAAGGTCATCCCTTGCTTATACCTTTCTGCCAATCACCTTTTCCCTCCACCCACTGCTGACCTCAGGTACTCGAGGATCTTGTAGAGACGTGACTGTGGCATTAGTGTGAGAACTAAAAACACTCCAGTGATAACAATACCTTTAATAACATAGACATAGATGTCAACCCTCAGAGTATAAAAATCAGTATAAAAATCTAAATAAAGCTACGGTCAGCATGAAGCATGAATACAGACTGCTGTGATGGCAGCAGAGCAGGAGACCCTTTCAGACCTTCAGAGATCTCCTTTGGCTTTAAAACACTGGTATCTTCAGGTTTCTCCCCAGGTTTTGCGTGGTGTTGATCACCCCCTCAGGATGGTTTTGTTGAAGCCAAAGTTGGAGTTATAAATGTGGTAGGCAATGAAACCTACAAGAATGAGGCATATCACTCCAACGACGCCCGCTATCACAGAAACAGCCACCACAGTGCTGCTCAGGTGAGCCTGCTCAGCACCTGCATAGGAGGACACCAGAGATCAGACTTCAGAGGAGAGCTGGAGATCCCTCTGAGGACATTTATAGTATGTCTTTTAAAGGGCAACAAGGACAGACGTGGATAGAAGAAACGTCTGTGAGCCCACGTGAGCTGATGGGAAACTGATGGTTTTCTGAATAAAAAGCACGAATATGAACCTTTAACCATTTGTGAGCTTTATTTTCCTCACTTTGCATTACAGTAGGTGTTATGGGCAGCCTATGACAACAGTACAAAATGTAAATTCAGTCTCTGTACCAGCTTTACAAGTGCATGCAGAAGCCTACCATCATAACCCTCTGCATATTAACTAACATTAAAAGAAAGTTTTAATGTTAGTTAATATGCAGTTTACTCTGTATTTTAACAATACAGAGTAAAATCAAACAAGAAAGTTTGATTGTTGTTGTTGAATACCCATATTTATTTGATTGGAAAGATATAGCCTTCATGTTTATTGTTTTGTCTTATTGAGTATATTTATGATTCTACTGCTCACTAAAACTGAGACAGAGTCACTTTAATCACAGTGAACATGTGTCACCATCTCTTTGTTTTTGGTGTCTCAGTTAAAGTCACTTTTATCACTGACATGAACATAAATTAAAGCATTCGATAAGTAACCCATCACAATCAGTATGATGTTATTGTTGGTGCTTCTTATTTACAAAGCAGAGTTTCCGTGTTGGCTTACAGGGACGTTTTGTCAATATGGTGCTGACATTGACGATTAGCAGCCATGAACATACAATGAACTATGTGAAGAACAGTTAGAGTCTGGTCTGTGGTCATTCTCTCTCCTTTGTGTTCGTGTGTCCAGGACCTACAGTGAAGTTCTGTGTTTTATTTAAGATTAAGAAACTCACCTTCAGGGGCCTTCAAATACTCTGCAGAGAGACACAAGAGAGGATTAGCTGCGTGTAATCACAGGAGGATTATTCACATGAGGGTCTTTGAAGAGAGTTCTCGTTCTCACCGCGGTCCATCCGGGTCGTGATGGGCCCCGAGCTGATGGTGGCCATGTCGCTCACTGTGGTTCCCTGGTTGTTGCTGACACTGCGACGTCTCCTGAAGCCGTTGGATGTGCAGTTCTGCAGGAGGAATATTTGAGGAATCAAAAGTTTGGTTAAAATGATTCAAGGAGGAATAAAAACGTCTCACAGAGTGTATCAGAGACAGAACTTTAACCAGTCTTTAAATAAAACAGAAAATTAACTTGTACCAGGGAGCAAGTAAAGCACACTTAATTTCCAAGATAAAGACAAATAACAGGGACAAACCTGTCAGAGGAGTCTAAAAATTAAAAATAGGGGCCTAAGAGCAACGTACTTTATCAGACAGATGAGACATTTCAAACACATTTAAGGGCCGGAAATTGGAAAAGTATAATATGTGCTCTTTAAAGTGATGTTGTCACAAAATTAGAGTAAGACTTCAATAAAGTTATCTGTAAATGGTTATGTGAGATGAACAGGAGGTTGATATTTTTCCCCTCTTTTCATTTGAATTGACCTCATCCAGGAAAAACTCCAGTGTAGGAATAACAGAGTTGGTTTAACACGTTTGAGCTCTACACTTTAGGTCAACACTTTCAAACAAGTTAAAGAGATCTTTCTTGGACTACCTGAGTATTTATGTTTGGTATTAAAAGTTGTACAGCCATAAAGACAAAATAAAAATAGGAAATAAAAACTGAATGAAATTTGATCCTCAGAAGAAGAACTTTGGCAGAGAGAACAATCTTAACCTGGCCCCTATGAGTGGGTGAGTAAGAAAAGAAATACTGAACAGCTGCTCTGTATTGGTAAATCTCAAGAATGGAGGCCAGTGTCCCGAGTATTAGTTCATGTTTGCAAAGTTCAGGCATGTTTTGGAAAGAGAGGATATGAAGGTGACAATCATGTTAAGATAATGGCAGCAGAGGTTAAAAACATGGATGTATGGTTTAGGTTCATCCTGTGCGGGTGGAGGTTCACTGACCGGTTTGAGGGTGGGGCAGATGGAGCTCATGCACAGCCTGGTGGCACAGTGGAGGTAGTAGGTGGAAAGGATTTCTTCTGAGCTTTGGAGGAAGCGGAAAGCCTCGAAGGAGAACTGAGCTTCCTGCTCCTCCCCGTTTGTCCCCATCACCGTCTGACCGTCGTGGTTACAGCTGGAGGAAACAGATTCTGATCAGCTGATGGAGAAAACGCGGCATTTGACCCCCACAGACTGATTTTAATGGTGCTGCCTCTACAGCCCTCACGGACCTGGTGTGGCTGTTACCAAACCTCAGTGACACATCAGTTCAACCTAAACTGTAAGTTCTGTCTTTGTGTTTATACATCATCTTCTTCTCACCTGATCCTCAGATGACCTCACACCACACTGTGTGGACCACAGTGCACATGCACCACTGCTTTTATATACTGATACATATACTATGGAGCTCCTGAGCACATTGTTACGCACCCATGTTGAAAAATGTATTCCCCATGAGTCAAAGTGGTTTGGAAATCTCTTCTTCAGGTTACACACAGCATCACTGTTTTACACCAAAACACGAGGAGCTGGTGCCTTAATCTCAGTCATTCAACACCTCAGCTTTGTTCTTGTATGTGTCCACTAACAAGGATTCACTGTAAAAACAGAATTCTAGAGGTAAAGTCAGATCAAGAGAATAGAGAGGTGCAGGGTCGTAGATTTTTGCAGGCTGTCCCTGAAGTCAGCACTCCCTAAAGCCTGTGAGATTATTCTGTGTTCTTGGATCATTTCTGATCATAAGCTCCAAGAACATTTAATGAAGCTTAGATGTTTTGTTCATCATGATAATCTTCATGAATTAACTTACAGGTGGGCTGGCTGAACAAACTCTGAGTGTTTTTTACACTCTTGGTGTCAAAAAGAGGAGAAGTACAACAATCGACTGGGGTCACAACCCCTCTGGGGCTTCTGACAGGGTGGGATGTGATGTATAGAAGAGGACCAGAGAACCATGTAAGGTACATGAGGGAATCTGTCCCAGAGACACATTTAGATTAGACTCAAGAATGAGTTCTACAGAAGTCATAGGTCAAGGTTACTCACTCTTTTTATCTCAAAGGTGCTTAAAGGATATCTGTTAAACCTGCACGACTTATAATATCTCATGGGCCAACTGAAAGGAGTTAGAAGGTCAAAGGATGTTGGTCCTGATGGTCATCCCTTTGCTTTTAAATGTGATACCTTAAGGATGAGATGTTTTGGTAAAAGTGGCACCAGGGCCCTTTATGATTCAAAGATGGACTGGTTGAAACTGAAGGTCAAAGGTCAAGGTCAATGGGCCTAATGTTTCAGATTTCTACCAAGAAAATGACCAAGAAAATGACCCCAGTCTTGACCCCCCCCCCCCCCCCCCCCCCAGCTTCATCTGAAAGGTTCAATAACTCACCCTACGAAGAGGTCATAAAATGTGGTGTTGACTGGGAAAGGTGAGGCGGTGGCGTAACATCGGTCAAGCAGCACGTTAAACCTGTGAGAAGAGTTCAGGTTAAGCAGGGATCAGTAACAGAGCAGAGACAAAGATGATGATCCAGTAGATGTGTAAAGTACTTGTTGGTGAGGTTTGATGCCTTCACTTGCACAAAGATCCTGGTCTTCAGGTCCAGGCCTCCTGAAGGGATCACAAGCATGTCTGCGTAGTTTTCATCCTTTGGGCATGATAACAGGGGAGAGGATGGTCAGGGGAAATGTTCAGACAGAATAATCACGCATCCCTACCATCTGAGTCTACTTACCGAGTACAGTCCCATGCTCAGCGTGCTGATGAAACTCCCGTTATTGTCTTTGACTGCCAGGTTAACTGCAGACCTGCCAGACAGAAAAACCTCTTTAATAAACCATCAGGGAACCTCAGAGTTCAGACAGCCAAGAGGACATTGATCTGATCCATGAGGTCCACACCATGAAGAGAGATTTCAGACTCCTTATCTCAGGACAACCATCAGTGAGACACCACAGGCACTCGACTGAAAATGATGTTCATGGAACAGAATTATCAGGTATGAGACTGCAGGTGTGAATGATCCATCACTCTGTCAGTGCAGGGGTATGTCTGAGCATCTCTAAGGGCGAGGGTCACATTGTATGGAGGCTAACAACAAAGGCTGATACGGGCCAAGAGGTGGTGCTTCCAGCAGGTTAACAGAGAAAATGTTTACAGAGCTGACGAGGAACTTCAGTGATGGTTTGAAAATGTTAATCCACTCAGAAATAGGATGTGCAGCTTTATTTACCCAGAGTGCACACTGAACACTTTACATGCTCACACATTCAGTCGCTGCTTTATACAACAAGACTGTCACCATGTCGACTGGTGACCTATGGCTGCCTGAATCGGTCTTTGCTGTGGTTACATGAGATGATGAAACTGACAGGAGTCCTCTTGAAAGCCTCTTAATACCAGGACCTGATCAAGCTCATCAGATATGTCTCAGACTGAAATAAAATAAACACATGCTATCATCACTTAACATGGTCACAGCTTGAACCACTACACCAGTCAGACTTGTTGTTGGATAAAATTTGATAATGACACAGCTTTTGTGGAGAAACTGAAAAACTCTTCACGCATCATCACATGATAATAAACAGTTCATTTATGGGTCTGAAAACTTCATGAGTGTTTATGGATTTTTTTTTAAATGAAGAAGGAAAAAAACCTCCTGTTAACAAAACTATCTGCCGACATGTGGACCAAGCCTTACCCATACACCTGCTCACAGTAAAGGGTCTGACCAACAGGTCTTGGGTGGCCTGGTTTGTGGTCTGTCCTCTCTCTCTGACTTGAGGCTGCATTTCTGTTCCCTTATTTGCATTTCAGCCTCGTCCACTTGCATCTCTCACAGGACTCGAGGACGAGGACAGAGGGGACATGTATCTAAGAGCCATCCATCTGTTTGTGATTATTTTTCTGTAATTCCTCTGTTGACAACTTCAGATATTTTATCATTGAATTGATTAATGTATTTAGATTCACTGATGACATTAATAACATTTACTGATTGTAAACTCTGTAATCTAAAAACACAGATGTTCACATGTGTCTGTAACAATAGAGACTTATTTGTTTTAAATTTCATTAATGATGATAGACTTCTCCTCACTTAGAATTTAATTCAGTTTCTTATAATATGAACTAAAATGTGAGAAACAGAAAGGTGAAAATATTTCTGTTTTAATTTAGCTCCTTTTGATATAAAGACCTAAATTAAGGATGGTCATCAGTTATTCATTCAAAATGTTTCTCTTGGCAACATAGTGTATACATATCATTGACTGTACTACCTATTAACTTACTCGCTTGTTTATTAACTCCTGCCCTATTTTCTCTTTTTTGGGTGGGGAGGGAGTGAAGGGGCTCAGGGGATTGAGGGTTCTTCCTTCTGTTCGTTTATCATCTTTTATTTTCTTTTATTATTATTTTATTTAATTTATTTTTATTTGTAATCCTTTTTTCTTTCTCCCTTTTCTTTCTTTTGCTGACCCTTTTATTAATACAGGGGTTTGTGTATATATATAAATATATATGTATTTATATGTGTATGTTGGTATGCATATATATATATATATGCAGATCCTCCTTTTGAATTATGAGTAATTTTTTATATTATTTTCTTTTCATTTCTCGTTACTATTTTCCTCTCTCTACGTGGATATATCTGCACATGCATGGATGCATACAAGTACATGTGTTGATGTATGGCTGTACTTATCTGCACTTATGTATACAAAGAGGACTATTTTCTTTTTTATTTACTCTCTAGTGACAGGAATACCTGTACAAGGATGGATGTCTATCTTTACACATTTATTTGATTTTGCTTTATGTATATCCTTTTCTTAATCACTGTCTCTGGATATCAACTGCAATAAAATGTACTGATAAAAAAAAGGTAAGAAATCATGCAGACACCCGACTGACAGATTGAAATCAGGACTCTTCTAAGTTAATACAGCGTCACACAGACCACAGCTACAGCCTGATGAGTGAAAGCTGAAGTTTGGACTGAATGTTTCTTACACGCTCATCTGGGTGTTGTTGACCAGGTACTGCAGTGGGTAGCGGCAAGAGAACTGGTACATGACCTCCTGGTGGTAGGTGATGGCCCCAGTGCTGGGGTCCTTGGAGCACACCATACCGGAGATGTTGATGTACTGAACGCTGGAGAAGTCTGCAAACAGGCCCGTCCCGGCCTCCTGCGTCACCTGAGGAGAAAAAGGTTAAGAGTAAGAATCTGCAAACACCTCTGCACATCGTCCTCAGGCTTACAAAACATACTGTGAGTTTGCTGGAGCAGGCGGTGATCCCCTCCTCTGTGATGGAGAAGTTAAATTTGACCACAGGTGGGTCAGCGGTCCAGTCTGCTGTCCCTTTACACTGGTGTTTGGAGTGCTCCGAATTCAGGGACAGCAGAGACTCGTTGTAGCCATTAAAATAGATGGGACAGAGGAGGATCTGAAGGTCGATGGTCTGAGAGCCGCAGGAGACCTCGATGTCCGAGTTAGCTGAAATATCAAACCAACAGTTCACAGGTCAGACTGACATGATGATCAGACTCAAAAGGTGATGTGAGGTCTTACGGGGGGTTTGATCTCCTAGAGCAGCAGACAGGCTGTCACTGATCAGGACAAAGAGCTTAAGCTGAGGGTCCGAACTGCTTCACAGGTCGTGCTGATGTAAAACGGACATTAATGCAAAATCTGATATCTTTAAATCTTTATTTAAACAGGCCAAAGCCATCAGACTCCATGACCTTGACCTTTATCATATGACCTTCAAAATCTAGATTCTTAACATGAAATCCAAGTCAAAGTTTGATTAAAATCTCTACGTGTTCTTGAGAGGTTACTTTAATGACCTTTGACCTCTGAGCTTCAAACTCTAATCAGTTCATCGATAAGCCAGAGGTCGCATTCAAAAGCAACAAATGACCTTGAGTTATTTAACCTTTGACCTCCAGACTCTAATCGGGCCATCCCTTTGTCATAAGTCTTTGAGTGATGTTGCATTTACTTTAGTCATGAATCATGACCTCGACCTTCACCCAATGACCTTCAAAGTCTAGTCAGTTGACTTAATATACAAATGGATGAAAATCCCTGAAGGCATTCTTGAGATGGGCGACCAAGATGCTCCATAAGCCTGACCTCTGACCTGTTACTAAACTGATTTATGTCAGCAGTTACCACTCTTTAAGACTCAGAGCTGATCTGAAATGTACAAATATATAAATCAAAGTTTGTCCTCTTATTTGAAGTGCCTCAGTACTTCTTTGTCCTCACATGCCTCCATAGTTCTCGGCTGCAGCGAGTTGCATGCTGAAGTTTTAGCTCTCTGCTTCAATGAGGCTTATTTCACTGACTGATTATTTTACCGACTGATTATTTTACCGACTGATTATTTTACTTTAAAAACATTTTCTGAGCTGAAAGTCAATGTCAAGCACATCACAGATTATAATAAAACCTTTATTTAAGCACCTTTTGGAGGAGGAGCTGTAACTGAGAATCATTCATTGGTCTGAATCCTAAATCATTTCTGAATCAAACTGTCAGAATTAAAGTTGAACTGAATGGTGAGAAAAGGAAAGAGTCACATCTTTACCTTTGACCTTTAAAGCCTTATCAGTTCACATCTATGTCATGGTGAATATTAGTGCAAAACATTCATATGATACTGTGTTCAAATTGTCGCCATGATTGCGTTGGGTAAACCTAAGGATCTGGGATTTTGACCCTTGACCTATGACCTCAAAAATCTACTGATTATATTCTAAAGTTAGACCAGACTTTTGGGCACATGAGGGAGATCCCTCTAAGTGTGACTGATGATGTCAAAAATGACCACAAGAGTCAATGGCCTTGACCTTTGACCCATTGCCTCCAAAGTGTAATCACTTTACACAGTTTGAAGGATGTTTCTTGAGGATTATTTCAGACATCTTATTGACATGCTCATGCTTGCAGATGGAGGGGAGATATGTCCTCCTCGGATTCATAGTGACACAGATCCGTCCCCCCACCCTCCCAGCGTAAGGGGACAAACATCACCGGTAAAACAGAGGATTAATGTCATGACTCGGCTTTACCGTGCTCTCGGAGAAACTGGCATTCGTGTGTTTTGACTAATGGTGCGTTCCAGTTGTACACAAATGTCGGAACTTCCAAGCTCCAAGTCAGAATTGTAATCAGAAACCCCTGTGAAGTCGGATCTTCAACTCGGGAAAGTTGGATTAATCTCACAACATAGAATTCATACTATCTGCTACATGTTTTGTTTTATGTCTGTCAGGCTGGGAAGCGCTGGGAGTACTCAGCTTCAGGCTTACGTTGTTTAGAACTCACAGTTATGACTTGAACACACCATGAGGCAAACTCTCACTCCCCAGGGTCCGAAAGAGGAACATGTATGGCTAGTGTTGAGGTAGGCCTTTGTTTAACTCATTGTTGTTTTCCATGATTTTAAATAAGAGTTCTCCAGGGGCTTTTTAGTACAAACCATTGGCCCATAGGCTATTACAAAAGTAACTGAGTACTAGTTTAAAATTACACAAAATGAACTTATTGAGTTGAAATCAGGTGCTGACAACTTGGTCCCCCCCCCAGTTCAAAAATCCCATCTGTGCCTCTGGACATGCTGGTTTCTTGTATCAGTAGTCTTGTTTGCTCAGGAGCTCCTGTAGAGACCTCAGTGTGGTCTTCAGCCTTTTTCATAACTGTCTGGATGTCCTCACAGATGCTCTGAGCAGAATAAGAAGAAAATCTTAATCTGAGAAAGTTCTCATGTCTTACATGTTGTTGTTGTGGACATTCAGCCTGAGGAGAGTACTCCTGTCTTTGCCTTATATATATAACTTTAACAGCTCAGTTTTCAAGAAGTGTCCCCTCCACTCGTATCCCATCATCCCACACAGGCCCCCACCCCCCAGCCATACTGGGTTGCACAGAAAGAAAAAGTAGGGTGTAGAGTGTGGGGATGTAAAGGATGAGGGGCGAACAATAAAGAGCTCCCTGACCTGGACTCCTGAATGTGGAGTGTCCGATGCAGGCATTTTGACCCCGAGCCAGAAGAAGAGTGGATAGATGATACGTCAGGAGGAGCAGCCACATTGTCCTCAAACTGCAGGAACAAAAGACGCAGACTTCAGAGGATACTGCAGGAGATCAGGTTCAACACGTCACAAACACACAACTGAGTGTAAAAAAGAGGTCCAAATAGATTATTAACTGACCACAGTAACAGCTGATTTGTCTTTGATTAATCAGCTTTGAATATACTCATAGAAATATAGGAATAGATATACAGGCCTGTCCTGTCTGATGGTGGTTATCTATAGTTTCACATTCATTTCTACATTTTGTTCTTGAGTTTGTCAGAGTGAGTTCACAGTTTTCTTTCCTCTAATGAAGTTGCCCCCAGACTTCTTGAGCAATAATCAGACATAGATATTTTTAGCAGCTGTTTTTTCATCAAATTTACGATGTAAAGGAACAATGGCTTTGTCTTAAGCTCCCTCTGGATGTCTGTGCTTCTTAATCCATAAGGCTGAGCCCAGACACCCTCCTGAGAATTCCCATTTCAACCGTCTTGGCCCAGAGCTTATGACCAAGGGAGAGGGTTTGGGCGTTTTGTCCTCTGGCTCAGCTCCCTCTTCACCACGACAGTCTGGTTCAGTGCCTACAGCAATACAGATGCTGAATTTAAGAGTCATCTTTACTGTCACTGGGGAACAAAACCATGAGATACTTGAACTCCTTCACTTGATCCAAAGATGATCCACCCTTTACAGGCAGAGCACCATGCCATCAGACATGGAGGTGCTGACCCTCATCCCAGTGCCTGCTTCAGGTCCTCGGCTGAAAAGGCCAACAGAGCCACACCATCTGCAAACAGCTGAGAGACCTCCACTCCAAACACCTCCCCTCAGCTGTGTATGGAGATCCTGTCCACGATGATCAAAAACAGAGTCATTGAGACGGGGCAACTCAACTGGAGTTTAACATGCACAGGAAACACGTTTGACTTTGTACCGAGGATGAGAACACAACCCTCCCTTTGGAGACACATCCATGAGGTCTACTGTATCTCACTGGTCTGTCCATAGATGGAGTTTTGAGAGGACATGAAAAACACAACAAGCACTCACTGTCGTCAGGTCGCAGTCACTTCTCTCACAGCTACAGTCCCTTCCTCCCCAGAGGATGCTGGTTGTTGAAGATGGATCTGCCTGATGACAGGAAAAATCAGGCAGATCCAGCTCCTTTGGAAAGTCCTTCAGTCTACTTAATAGACCTTAACTTAAATAAAACAGGATTAAATAAAAAGACTAGAGAGGCTCAGAGAGCACACTCCTCCACCAAGGCTTTTTTTTTTCAAAAAAACCTGGATCCTCCTTCAGAACATCTGAGTATTGTTGCTGAGCATGTCCATCCCGTTATGACCACAGTGGACCATCTTCTGATGGAGGCTTCCAGCAGCTCCATGTCTCAAAGCTCAGATCACCTCAGACTGGTTTCTTCAACATGATGATGAGTTCACTGTACTCCAGTGGCCTCCACAGTCACCAGATCTCACTCTAAGAGAGCTCCTTTGGGATGTGGTGGAGCAGGAGATTCTCATCATGGATGTTCAGCAGCTGTGTGATGCTGCTACGGAGATATGGACCAACATCTCTGCACCTTGTTGAATCATCTTCACCAAGAGGTGAAGGGGCACAACATGGTACTACCAAAGTGTACCTAATAAAGTGGCCAGTGAGTGTTTGTTGGCAATGTTTGGAAATGTTAGGGTAGAACTGATAAGGAGCAAGGGTTCAAGGCTTCTCCCACTTTTTAAGTGTTAGTATTTCAAAAAATATATCAAATGACTGATAATAAAACAAATTTCTCTATATACTGGATATTTTTTATTTTTTTGCAGTGGTTTCAATTTATTTTGATTTTTGCTAATAGCTGAATGGTCTTTAAAATATAATTGATAATTCATTATTTCCTATTTTGGCCGCTTGTTCCAAATAGATTAATTTTAGCCCAATTCTGTCAGTGATTCTTACTGTGAACAATCATTTTTTAATCTGTTCATCAGACCTGGAATCTTAATTTTTATTAATCAACAACACTATAAACTTCATCAGTGTGAATGTCTTACCGAATATCTTATCTGAAAATACAGAATACTGCCTGGCCAAAACATGGACTATTTTACTGCTTTCTGTTGGTACTTTAAGAAGATATTAGTGACCTTAATTTTTTTTTATTTTATTGTTGTTTAAGGACTTAACTGTTCATGAAAGACTGATGAATGGAGGCAATGAGCAAAATAAAAACAAGAATAGAGAAACAACAATGCTCTTGAAAATCTGAGTAATATTTAAACAATCCAGTGACAGATGTTAAAATAAATGATAATGAATAAGCATTAAAGCAGAACCTAAGATAAGTGGTAAGACTTGTTTCTTACCTGTGTGGATGCTCCCACACCTGTCCTCCTCCTCAGTGAGTGCTCTCACCTTCATCACTCTGCATTTATACTGACCTCCTTCACAGCCAACAGGAAGGAGAGAAGAAGAGCGAGGAGCCTGCTGAGATCATCTAACACTCACACTGAGGAACAATGCAGACCTATATGTGTGTGTGTGTGTGTGTGTGTGTGTGTGTGTGTGTGTGTGTGAGTCCTCAGGAACATTATGTCAACGTTCTTAAAAGTCTACGTCGTCACAGCAGTGCTGACCTCAGCTGCCTCACACATCTGCAGTGATATCACAACAGAGCTGGACACACCAGATGTCCGTCTGAGAAAGAGCCCATAGAGAGAGTTTGGGGAGGGCAGAACCTTTCAGAGCATATCCAGCAGGTGATTGGATGATTGTTCCATCAATCACAGCCCAATCAGATTATGTAGTAGGCGGAAGCTGCTGCACTACAGAAGGTGAGCCACTTCAAAAACTATTGAAAGAGGAGTGAAGATATCTTTACTATAGAAAAGTTTGTGCTGTTATTCATTTTTCATGAAATAATTAAATGTGGTCCATCTCTGACAAAACCGCTACTGTAACTGTAAGCATCTATGCTAATCTCTGTACAAACAGTCACTTCCTGTTGTCGTCTCTCATAGCTCCTCCTCTTCCTGCTACAAAGGGCTCTAATTGGGCCGTGCTGCTCTCGGTCGTTCACAGTCGTTTGATTGGAGCTTTGCAAGATGGATCTGTTTAATTACAGACACTGAATCAGGAGGATCCAGCTGCTGCGCAATTTTAATCACAACACATAAATTAATAATTATGCAGAAGTAAAATTTTATGTTTGTGAAACCTTTGGGCTAAAAACATTTGCCAAAAATCACATTTTGACATTTTTACCTGAATGACAAAACATACAGTAATAAACAAAACAATACATGATAAACAGATCAATGAGTAATAAACAGATTAATACATAGTAAACAGGTATTATTATGTATGACTCTTTACACTTAGAGAAAGCAGAGATGTGTAGATGTGTATTATTTTTCTCTCTCAGCAGAGCAGTGACACAGAAAACTTCTGCACTAAGAGAAAAGAACAGACTCCTGATTTTGTTATTTTATTGATTCATATTACAAGGATACAAAGATGTTTGTTCGTAATTTTACAACAGGTTGAACAATGAAATTAAATCTGTGGTTCCCTCTTGATTGGTTAATTGATTGTAGAAAAAATAAACATAAAAGCATTAAACATGGAGGAGTGTAGATGGCACCTTCAGCACTCTGGTGGTACTTCAGCAGATTCTTCTGTGCCGTTTATTGTCTAACCAACTGTTTGGCTACAAGACAGTAAGCTGAAGATTTTTTTGGGGATAGTTATAAAATAAGAATATGTTTTACACAGACATGTTTACAGCACAAAAACAGGTGTTTTCATCCTATCGTCCTCCTGAATAATCTGCAGGAGCCGGAGGTAACCTCCGTTCACAGACTGTTACATAATGTAAATAATGACCTGCTGAACTAATTATTCATTTTTATACAAGAGAGCGTAAAACAGGCTCAGTCAGGACCTCTGAGGAGACGGGCTTATGGTCCACATCCCCCTCTGTGCCGGGGGCATCAGTCTTTGTGAAGAAATTAGGTCTCTGACACATCATGTCACATATGTGGAGAAAGGCACACCCTGCCAAACAAAACCTTAAAACTGTCACCAGAACCCCCCACATCCCCCGAAGACACCCTGAGACCAGGACTCAACAATGGAGCAGGGATGAGCTTACACGAAGCTTAGCACTGAGGAGGTGTCCCATACGCCACTCTCCCATTTAGGACACGTAAGTGTCCCTGAGTGGATAACATCTGAGATCCTCTTTTTCTTAATCCTGGACAGTAGAGCTGCAGGGACAAATGGTGAGGGGGGTCCACACAGACATGAAGATGGTCTGAGCCACAGGAAACACTCACATGAGGACCAGGTCCAGGATTACACCAGCAGCTGCTGCAGTGGTCTGAAAAATACCCAGAAGCCCTCTGCTCACAACTTCAATAAAATAAATGTGAAGGATGAGGTCATAATGCTAATCCCATCCACATCCATATAAATCTATATATATCTATATATATCCATTATCTATACTGCATCCCCCTTTTGGGGTTGTGGGTCATTTCTTTTCTAGTAATTTAAATCTGGACAGCGGTGCAGCTACCTATTTTTTGAGGGGTATGCAGACCCAAAACATTATTTACAACACTGGCAAAAGTAGAAACAATCCAGTTGTCTTTGTAACAGCTGTGCCAACAATAACATTATCTGTTGTCAAACATGTCAATAGTTGTAAATATAAGTAATCAGCCAACTATAATTACTATAATTAAAAACAATCTTGTTCTACTGTATGATGTTCCTTGTCACTGTTTTATAACGATATCTGATTACAGACACACACTATGGATTGTTTTCAGCCAGTACTGACAAATTTTAACAACCTGCCTCTCATGATAATTGTACATTTCTGTATTTCACAAATTCTTGTACTGTACTTTATTCAACCCTGTGGCTCAGGAATTCTCAGATGTACTAAGGAAACACCTATGATTTTATATTGTTCGGTTCTCCATTCCAGAATGTCTTGCTCTGTCCTGTGTTACAGTTTGAGATCATGACCACAACAGCATGCAGCGATTCTTCAGTGTTTAATGATATTAGGTTTTAACTGAGGTGTTTTTTTCATGCCTGATACAGATAGTTAGAAATCAAGGACACCAGTAGCCAATATACATTTTTCAGCAAAAATTACAATTGGAATCACAGAAATATTCTGCCAGACGCCATCCTCTGAGCCTGCAAAGCTCTGTATCCCCAAACGGGTCCACAACTGCAGCACTTCCAGCTGGTGCTGGAGCTCCCTGATTGTCTGATGCAGGGCTTCCTTCTCGTCTGCCATCTCATCTGCCATCATCGTGGTCGCTGGAATCACACAGTAGTCGTGGTCATTAGCTGTTTCCATGCAGGACTCCGCGTCTGACTCTGCAGTGACATCTGGGATAGAGCTCTCTGCCCTCAGTCGGTGCTCCCACACTCTTGGTCTCAGAGTGGGTACAACATACTAATTCCAGGAGAAGAGAACCAATATAGCTCCCTTTTTTCAAACTTTCTTAGTCCTCCAGTTGTCACCACAAAGTCCTCTGATGGAAAATGACGGCTACACACACGAGAGTTTTTCATGGGGGTGAAGCTAGCCCTAAGGGTCTTGATTTGCCACTGAGCTCGTACCACAACATATACAGGAAATGCATGAAAACTTCTTGTCAAGTTATCACGTGACAAATTACTAGAAATCGGCACGCAATAATGTAAAGGTGACTTTTTCACTCTCTGATAGGTCAGTCTCCTTTCCTTAATTCTGGCTCCACTGACTTTTAAATCCTAGCTTGCTCGTTCTCCGTGTAAATGTTTTGGTTTTTCCCTGTGCGGAAGTTGTCTCAAACCGGAAGTTGTCAGCCCCACACAGTCTACCCGGAAGTAGATCGACGCCAGCTTGTGCACAGAGCCAAGATGTCATCAAAAAAACTGCGGTAAGCAAGCCGTAGCTCCGATCTACGTGGTGAAATTAGCTGCACTTAAATTTCGAGTGTACAAGTATTCTCAGCATTAAGGTAAATGTGGAAACACAGCGTATTTACTTCCGGTTTTCAAAATAAAGGTATTAAAAACAGTGAATACATACCGAACCTACATTTTAAATAAAATATGATACATCAAAGTGTTGCATGCGTCCATGATGAATAAAAAACACTTAATATCATTTTAATATATTTTTACAGCACCAATGTTGTGCAGTAGAGCACGGAATGACGTAGACCGATAATCCCTCTGAAGCAGTTTATCAGTTTATCATTTGGCACCCTCGACCACAGGGTGGCGGACTAAATCGGAAACATAAACCCTATCTGTTTGCAACCCTACTTACGTCACTTCCTCCTACTGCCTCGTCTTTGGCGGCAGCGACAATTTCAAATTTCAATCCACATTTGTCTGGATAAAACATGGCTAAACTGAGCAAAGAGACCAAGCAGAGCCTCCAGCAGCGGTTCTAGTGTGGACAGTTTGTCATCCGATGTGGCTTCATCCCCACCGTGCTGTATCTCGGTCAGTATCTGAAAACAAAGAGTTAAAGACAGAAAGCGTGCTCAGCTAGCGTTAGCCTGCTAGCTTGGCACCAGCGTTGGCATAAACATGTTGGGTCGTTGTAGCTTTAGATGAGTAAATTGAAACTGTGAAGGTGACATCGTAAATCTGAGTTGAGATCTATTTGGTGAATGAACGTTACGCCTGTTTCCTTAGCTTTTACGTCACGTTTGTGTTAGTCTGTGTTGGATTCAGTGACTGTCCCACGCTGCTAAAGTGAAGAGTGCTGCCGTCTACTTGTTGGCATGCATCACGCTGTTTTTTTGGCGAATTTAAATGGAACAAATGATGTGTCTATCTAAGCCAAACCGAGACACTTCCTGATACAGCAATAGTTTTTTGATACCGTGGTTTCCCACTTATCTACAATAAAGCATTTAATGTACGATTGCTGACAGTAAAACACATACTGTTCAAAGGAGAGGGATGAACTACACAGCTTGACAAATCACTTCATTTAACTTAAGTTCTTCTATTTAGACCAGTTAAACCCAATTTAGTGCCAGTCCAGTCCAATTACTCACCTTCAGTCGTCTACAGTTTATAATCATTATTACCTCTGCCAAGGAGGTTATGTGTTTGCCGGCGTCTGTCTGTTTGTTTGTTATTTGTTTGTTTGTTTCTGTTTGCTTAGGGAAGTATCAGATCAATGGTGGGTTACAGGCATGTCAGTATAGATGCAGAAAACAGGAAAAATTCGCTAAAGATTTAACGAGGCAGTGTCCATGTAGCTGATCTACACTATATTGCCAAAAGTATTCGCTCACCTGCCTTGACTCACATATGAACTTAAGTGACATCCCATTCCTAATCCATAGGGTTCAATATGACGGCAGTCCACCTTTTGCAGCTATAACAGCTTCAACTCTTCTGGGAAGGCTGTCCACAAGGTTTAGGAGTGTGTTTATGGGAATTTTTGACCATTCTTCCAGAAGCGCATTTGTGAGGTCACACACTGATGTTGGACGAGAAGGCCTGGCTCTCAGTCTCTGCTCTAATTCATCCCAAAGATGTTCTATTGGTTGAGGTCAGGACTCTGTGCAGGCCAGTCAAGTTCATCCACACCAGACTCTGTCATTCATGTCTTTATGGACCTTGCTTTGTGCACTGGTGCACAGTCATGTTGGAAGAGGAAGGGGCCAGCTCCAAACTGCTCCCACAAGTTGGGAGCATGGAATTGTCCAAAATGTCTTGGTATGCTGAAGCATTCAGAGTTCCTTTGACTGGAACTAAGGGGCCAAGCCCAGCTCCTGAAATACAACCCCACACCATAATCCCCCCTCCACCAAACATTACACTTGGCACATTGCAGTCCGACAAGTATTGTTCTCCTGGCAACTGCCAAACCCAGACTCGTCCATCAGATTGCCAGATGGAGAAGCTCTCTGGGCACTGTTCTTGAGCTAATCTGAAGGCCACATGAAATTTGGAGGTATGTAGCGATTGACTCTGCAGACAGTTGGCGACCTCTTCGCACTATGCGCCTCAGCATCCGCTGACCCCGCTCCGTCAGTTTACATGGCCTACCTCTTAGTGGCTGAGTTGCTGTCGTTCCCAAACACTTCCACGTTCTTATAATACAGCTGACAGTTGACTGTGGAATATTTAGGAGCGAGGAAATTTCACGACTGGATTTGTTGCACAGGTGGCATCCTATCACAGTTCCACGCTGGAATTCACTGAGCTCCTGAGAGTGACCCATTCTTTCACAAATGTTTGTAAAAGCAGTCTGCATGCCTAGGTGCTTGACTTTATACACCTGTGGCCATAGAAGTGATTGGAACACCTGATTCTGATTATTTGGATGGGTGAGCGAATACTTTTGGCAATATAGTGTATGTTGGTGTGACTGCTGGTATTGGTAGAAGACCAGGTTAAGAGCCCGCCAACATCCAAACATCTTCTGGTTGAGACCATGATGTTGTTGGTAGAATTGTGCTCATGAGTACATGTTTAGAGACTACACTGAGGCCTGGCTAGGGACACACTCAGGGCCAAGCCAAAGTCTCGCCTGGCGCCATAAAGCAGTTTGATTAGTGTGGTCATTTTTGGTGAATTTTTCCTCTGATTTTGTGGCGCCCCTGGAGGCCTAATATGTAATTGCCTGTATTGCCTCATGGGCCAGATGGCTCTGCATGCATGTGTATGCTGATAGGTCATAAAATAACCACTTAAGCCGTGTGTGTGTGTGTGTGTGTGTGTGTGTGTGTGTGTGTGTGTGTGTGTGTGGGTGTGTGTGTGTGTGTGTGTGTGTAGATTAAACATGACTGGGCCAAAGCTGACATGGCAGCAGGTGCCATTGAGGGTGATTTTGTGAATAGGAAATCCTTTCACGGCATTAATGTTGAGGTGAACATGACTTTTTGATATTGTCAGTTAATCAACACTGTGTATTGCTTGTGATGTGCATTGATTGGTTCAATAGTCTACATCTTATAGTTTCAGGTGATCTGCAGTGCTGACTGCCTCATCAGCAATGTTGTGGCAAACTGACCTCTGCAGTCTACCAGCACCTGTCACAAGGTGAGCCACACAGCCTCTATTGATAACCACTTTAACATCATGGCTGTGTGAAGAATGTCTCTGTTTCTGAGGTTATGATGATGATATTTTGTTTTCACAGGTGAATTCTCAGGTGTATTGCTGGGGGACAGAGCGTATGCCTGCCAGCCTTTTCTCCTCACACCGTTTACACACCGTTTACAGACCCTCGGGGAACACAGCAGCCATACCACCATGCCCATGACAGGGCAAGGGCCCGAATAGAAATGACCTTTGGCCTCCTAAAGGCACACTTTCATTGTCTCCAAAACCTGAGGGTCAGTCCAGACAGGGCATGTACATCCCTGTGGCCTGTGCTGTCCTCCACAATGTGACCTGCCCGAGGACGCAGAGACCCCCAGAGTGCCTTCACACATAAACTGGGACAGGACTGCCATCTTCCATGACGACAGTGGCCAGCTGGTCAGAGACCAATACGTCTTAAATTGTTTTAGTTATGCATGCTGTAAATGTAAGTTAAATATGTCCTGCAATAGGCAGACAAATGTGTTTAACTTTTAATTAGTTTGTCCTATTATGATGTCTGTTCTGTATACAGGCCTGCAGAGAGGCTACTACATCATTCATCTGTCTGTTCATTTGTTGTGTTTGGATTTGTCCTGCATTTATTTTAGTGTGCAGACATGTAGGGGTGGATTATATACAGACCTTTGAATGTTCATTTATTCTTTTGTTTTATAATTTGCTTTGATTCTGTGCTTTCTGTCTTGTTGAGCACTGTGTGACTTCAGTTTTAAAGGAGCTGATGGTTTACCTGCTCTGATTTATCCTTATTCAATAAAGAAACATCATGTGACTCTCTGACTTTGATTTGAACTAATATGGGATGTACATTTTATATATATTCTGTGGATAACTATTACCTTATGATTGCAAAATCATATAAAATCATAATTTTATCTAAAAGGATTGCAATAAATGATCACAAATGTTTAAATAATGAAGGTGGGTCTTGTTGAATGTGATAACGATGAGTGGTGGGCAGTGGAATAAATATTGGTTTCTGTTTGTGGGGACTGCTGACTGAGAAAAGGGATGAGATTAAATAAATCCTGGAACTTAGCCTGGTCTGGAACAGGCTAGCTCCACAGAATAAATCTCGATGTTAACATATATCAAAGCATGTTCCACTTCCCCCATCCCACTTTTGTGCAGCCACATCATGGATTAGTTGATCCAGGATAACCAAGATATCCCGGCTTAATGCCTTATCTTGGTTTGTGCAACAGGCCCCAGAGGGGTATTTCCCCAAAGTGGAAAACAAAGTGGAAGACATCCAGGATAACCAACTTAAACCAGGCTTGACCAAGTCCCTTCTGAGCACGCTGGCTTAATGTGTTTCACGAAAGCCAATCCAGGATGAGAAGGAGCAGCTTGGTCAAGCCAGATGAAACTATTTCGGATAACTGCTCGTTCACGGCTTTCTTCAAAAGACCATGAGGTAGATCGAAACAGGGAAGACGCATGTGCATACTTCGCTCCAATTAAAAAAAAACAGCTTCAGATGGAAATTTATCAGGAAGTCAAACACATCAAATTTCCATAAAAAATAAATATAGCCGCTGCAATAAGGAGCGAGAGTGTGGCAGATAAAATCAGATCTCCTGAATGTGTGAGCAGCCTAAAACATGCATTCACGAACCAAAGAGTATTTACAGCGCAAATCCACATTAAACTTTGAAAAGAACCAATGAGAGATGAAAGAACATACAATAGTATAACAATTAAATACAGCCTATAGTGAGAGGAAGAAAGGAAGCGTCCTAATTATTACGCATGAGGAGTTTCAATGCCCAATTTCTCAGCACAAGCATCTTCGGAGCAAATTTTTAATTACATCTGACGGTACATACTTTTTTGAATACACAACTTATAATTATTATAGTCCATTTATGTTGTTTGAAGACATATATAAGTTCCAAACAGTAGAGAAAACACTCTTAAATTAAAATTATTGGATAAATGGTGAATGAAACTACATCTTAAAAGAACTTTCTGGCATTTGGACCATTTCAAGCATTTGAAATATATTTGTGTGTAATATAATCAGTCTTTAAAAGGTTTAAAACTTTTGAAGATCATACATTTGTCTTACTGTATAACCCATTTTCTTCTAAATTGCAGAATATTTTAACATGCAGTTTGGTAAAACTAAAACATGGATTAAACTAATATCCTCTAATAAATCTTCAGGAGGACTTTTTTTTTTTTTTTTTTTTTAAAGATAATTGTTATTTTAGGAGTGTTAACAGAAGCAAAAGATGCCTGAATTTTACCTTTTTCTGCAATTTTAAACAATGATGCCTGCTTTTTTGATTATTGTATGTGAGAGAAGAGCCCTTGTGCATCCCGCCAACATCCAAACATCTTCTGGTTGAGACCATGATGTTGTTGGTAGAATTGTGCTCACGAGTGCATGTTTAGTCAGGGCCAAAGAGACTACACTGAGGCCTGGCTAGGGACATGCTCAGGGCCAAGCCAAAGTCTCGCCTGACGCCACAAAGCAGTTTGATCACTTCCTCACCTGTCAGTGTCTGCCCTCAGCTTGGTTTCCGTAAGTGTGGTCATTTTTGTTGTTAATTGATATGAATGTTGAAACATTGAAAAATGTTTGATATCAAGTACAGGTGTAGTGTTGGATGAGTAGAAGCCAAATATACCACACATAGCCAGGAACTATTGATCAAAGTGTTTTTACAGTATGTCAAAAACATTAAATTATGCAATCTCCAGGTATAAATATGAGACTTTGTTGTTGAATTTCTCCACATTGGTACAATGCGTTCACAGTGTGTGAACGCATTGTACCAATGTGGAGAAATTCGTTTGTTAGCATGATGTGTTGAGTCTCTCCTCTCTCCCTCTCTACAGAAAAAAATGCCTATGAATTCTATGAACCAGACTGATGAGACAGACTAATGCATGCTTTTGTGACCTCTGGGTGGTGTTACTGTAATTCTGTGATCAGAAGAGATGATATTGCTCCTGTTCCACCTCCTCTGCATTAGGAGTCAAAGTTCTTCTCAACTACAAAGCTCTTAAAGCTGCAGGGTGAAATTTATTTTTGTGTCACTGGTCCAAAAATGTATGATTACCCATCAACATCTTATAACTGAAGCCACATGAGAGATCTTTCGACATCTGCGCCCCTCCTTGTTCTGAATTAAGCTTTTAGAAAAATCTAGCAAGGGACGCCCACTTTGGGCCAATCAGGGCCCAGTTCAAGGACTGTGCTCTCATCGGGTCCTCTACTAAAGTGTATGTGCTTGTTAATCTAAATGAGCTTTAGTTGTTGTTTTGATTGTAGGTGGTGTGTAGGTAATGTTAATTTTATGAGGGGACGTGTGGTTTATGGCTCTTTCAGGGCCTCACCTACATCACAATGGCATCATGGTAATGGCAGCTGAAGACACACTGTGGACTGGTTGTGCATAAGAGAAATGGACGTGGCTATGAGTGTGTGTGTCGGGGGGGTCTGCGTCCACCTTTAAAGGTCAGGCAGCAGCATTTCTTAAAGAGCTCACAGGGCTGATCCACCCTCTAGATCATCAACTGCATCTGAACAAGGGCCAGTTTTTATTGGCATATGTGGGCGCCAGATTTACAAAAACATTAATAATAATAAAATAATAATAATAATAATAATAATGAAATATATTGGATAAATATTATTAGTTATCAGTTGCCATCACCAGTCCTGAAGCAGCCACGTGGGGTTTCATTAATAGTTGTAGGTATTTAACATCAATAAGCTGCCTTCATAACAACACATTCTGACCCCAAACATTTTCTCAATTTACTACCACAGTCAATTTGCACTTGTAAAGAACCAATTCATTACAAGTGCTATGTCAAGACACTTTACAAAAGAGCAGGCCCAAGACAAACTCTTCAATTTTGGATCCCTCCCCCAAACACACACGCACACACACACCCACACACACACACTATTGGAGCTGTAGAGATAAAGACTGATTGATTCTCTGTTCCTGCTTTACTACAAACGTTTCCATGAGAGACTTTTCATGCTTCTGTTATGTTCAGGGCACAGTTATGATTTCAGTCAAATGTTGGTGCTCTTCTCAGCTGTAGTAAGTGACCCATTTTTAAAATATTCAAGATGGCGACAGAAAGTCGTCAATGACATGGAGCTCAGGAGAATCTGATCCTGTGACTGTGAGGCTGTGTTCACCTGTAGGCAGGTCATTCAGGAGCTGAGGAGGTTTCCTCTGCTCCTGTCCACATGTGACAAAAAACGTTTTTATCAACATGAAAATCCTCAGACACACAAGTGCACTCATGAGTGCCGTTTATTAGCATGCAGTCATGTCCATGACGTACATGCTTTTTTTCACATTTCTATGAAAAAGCTGTTTTATGTTCAAACTTAACCCAACCACACGGTTTAACCTGATACATTCACTGATGTTTGAAAATGTTTCTGTCTGGATTTCAGTTTAAAACACATTTGATGAGATTGATCACAGAGGAGGAGTCCACACAGGAACATTCTGGATGGAGTTTCTAAAAAAAATCTTCGTCTTTGGAGGAGGTTTCCAGAATGGCTCCTGATGCTGTTTGTGTGTGGACGAAAGGCTGAAACACATTAGAGGCACTGTTCCCAAAAACACCTGCCTGAGTGTGGACCTGGGCCTGGGACCTTGTTCATCTTGCACATCAGTTATATTTTGTGTTTACTGACACTGAGAATGAGTGTTGAAGAAACCTGAGCTACCAAAGACTGAGCAGGAACTGAACACGGCGATCAAACAAACCCCCGCAGACAGCAGCCTTTCACTCCTCATGTTGAATGTATCTTTTGGAAAGAGCTCTCTGTTGAAGTTGGCCTTTTTGTTCTTGTTCTGACTTTACTTTAATGTCCATAAAAACACTCTCATCCTATGGTTTGTGTGTCCATGACTTCAGGGCATTACCTGAATATCCCTCTAATTCCTGATGGCAGCTGTACTTCTCATTGTCAAGAAGGAAACAGGATCCATATGATATTACTTTAAGATGCTAAATCCAACAAAGAGGGGACAGATTATGTTCTCACTCCTCCTCCTATAGACTGAACAGATGACAGATGAATACATCTCGTCTTGACCCACAAACACATCGCTGAGGGTCGTGGGTACAGCTTCATGAAGGAGAACATGTCTGATTTATTTTAATGTTTGAGTTCCTGTCTAAAGTCAGACAGCTGTCTCAGGCTGTGATACGTGTGATTTCTTCCATGAGCGTGAACAGACTTCACCTTCATTACAGTCTCCTCTGGTCTGAGATCTGGGATTCATCTGGATTAAATCATGTGATGTGGGGGAGCAAGCCCATTCAGCACTTTAATCTGAGGCACACATTCTGCAAATGTTTGAGAGCTGCCAAAGTCAAGTGCTTTACACTTACTGACACTAAAATATGAAAACAAAATGTTTGCGAGTCTTCTTGAAGAAGGCCTGATGGTTTTCCTGTCCTGCAGTTTAATGGGATATGAGGTGAGAAATTGTCTCACAAGACAACAGTTTTTTCTAATTGCATTTCATGATATTTGAGGTTTTTCTAATTGTGCTGTTAAAATATAAGATTTGAGTCATAGGTGACGTATTGATATCGTTCAACTGAATCAAGTGTCTCTCCAGTGACGAGTACTGATGCTGGCTGAGGTGGAAAAATATGAAAATATTTGTTTTCTGTTTTGAGATGTAACTAGAATTTTGAAGCCAATGAGACATGGCTGCAGTACATTCATAGCACTGTCATCGGCATTTAACGTAAAGCTCAGCAAGATGGACCTACTGGTGGCAGACATGACGTGGTAAATCCTGCTGCTCTGCGAGGGGGATCAGTTTAGGTCTGAATTATGTAATAATGTTCTGAAGAGTTAATATAATGCTCTAAAGAGTCTACTTAATATTCTAAAGACTCTATATAATGTTCTTAAGAGTTTATATAAAGTTCTAAAGAGTCCACTTAATATTCTAAAGAGTCTATATAATGTTCCCAAGAGTCTATATAATGTTCTAAAGAGTCTACTATATATACTAAAGAGTCTATATAATGTTCTTAAGAGTCTACTTAATATTCTAAAGAGTCTACTTAATATTCTAAAGAGTCTATATAATATTCTAAATAGTCTACTTAATATTCTAAAGAGTCTACTTAATATTCTAAAGAGTCTATATAATATTCTAAAGAGTCTACTTAATATTCTAAAGAGTCTACTTAATATTCTAAAGAGTCTATATAATATTCTAAAGAGTCTACTTAATATTCTAAAGAGTCTATATAATGTTCCCAAGAGTCTATATAATGTTCTAAAGAGTCTACTATATATACTAAAGAGTCTATATAATGTTCTTAAGAGTCTACTTAATATTCTAAAGAGTCTACTTAATATTCTAAAGAGTCTATATAATATTCTAAAGAGTCTACTTAATATTCTAAAGAGTCTACTTAATATTCTAAAGAGTCTATATAATATTCTAAAGAGTCTATGTAATGTTCTTAAGAGTTAATAAAATGTTTAAAGAGTCTACTTGATATTCTAAAGAGTATATATATATTTCTAAAGAGTCTGTATAATGTTCTCAAGAGTTTATGTAATGTTGTAAAAAGTATGCATGGAGCTTTCTTGAGTTTTTATCCTCTTTATTGTGTTCTACAGTTCTCCTCTGCATGATTTACTTTATGTATGAGACGATAAGTGTCCTCAGTATGTGAGTGACTAAAATACAAAGGCCACAGGGATTTAATAAACTCATGATACTTCACATGTGCTCCAGAGAATGAGCTGGAGTTCACACTGGTAAAATCATGGACAATTCAACAGAATTTCAAAGTTAGCTTTAAAAGAAAAATGAGGATATAAAAAACTGTATTACCTTTAACTGTAATGCTTGTTTACAGTGAACCCACAGGATAAGTCAGAGCTCATCAGTGCCTCTTGTCAACATCAGTTAACTTTGATTTTCACGCTTCATTAATCTGATTCTAAGGTGGCCGCAGTCAGATTGGCCCTCTTCGGGAGCTTTGCTCACATTTTGAGCTGCTGCTGAGGTTTAAAGTTGGTCTGCTCTATTGCGCCCCCTCCTGGTCTGGGGTCTTACCTGCTGGCTGCCTTGGCTGGTGACAGGAGCACCTCTGAGGAAGAGCGAGGGGTCAAATAGTCAGACATCCTCAGACAGACATAAATTAGAACAACTCACAGCCTGGTCTCTGGATCTGAATCACGTGGAGTTTCCAGAACATTTGTGGTCTGAGTTGTTCTGACAGACCAGGATCAGGCAGGTTAAACAGTTCATGGACCTCCAGACTCTTCGTGTTGTCATCCTGCTCCACAGTGAGGCAACTGCATTAAAGCGTTTCACATCTACTGCTGTGGCTTTAAGCTCAAACAGCATTAAAAAGCATCATCACAGGAGAAAAGGCTCTTTAAGGTGCATCTGTGAGCTGACTATGACTGTTAGCTGTCATATTTCCTCACCTGGTCAATCTGCTAGTGAGGGTGTCATTTTAAACAATGTGACTGAACACTGGGACAGATGCAGCAAATATGAGCCGTTTTTTTTAATCTAATTCAGGAGAAAAGTCTCATATGGACATACAGAGGTCAATACTATGTTTTCCTGTGAGGTAATTTTAAATGGTGATGGTCCAGGTGATCCAGGGGCCCCACGAACACATGGGCACATGAATCACAGGCAGTGATAGCCAGAAGTTTCTGAGACTTTCTTTGGACGAATGAAACATTCAGAGGAAGTAATGAGTCAACATCACTAGCCCTAAATTTACTGATCAGAGCAGCTTTTGTGTGCTTTTCTTTTAATATCATTGTTTTGATCATTACCATGTATCTGTACCAGTGATGGACAACTGTGGCAAACAAAGGGTCTCATTGGAGTTACCCTCAGAAGGCCACGTCTTTACAATATAGCAATAATGTAATAATAATATATATGTATATTTTTTTCCTGGGGGGAGGAGGAGTAACAGGAAGACAGAGGACAGGTAGGAGCAGTAGCCAGCCAGTGACCATATTTCTATTTTTATTTATATTAATTTATATTTCTACTTGTATCTGTCTTTTTTATATATCTTTTTAGTTGCTATAAATGGTGCTACTGGAATCTTAATTTCCCTGAAAGAGTCCTCCAAAGGGATAAATAAAGTCCTGTTTGATTTAATCTTGTCAATTGGATGGTGTGCTTGGTCAGTAAGCGGGAGGTTGCAGGTTTGAGCCCAGGTGTGACACATGACGATGTGTCCTTGGGCAAGACACTCAAGTTGCTGCGTTAGTGGTGTGTAAATGGGCATGAAAGTGTGTGAATGTGTCAGATGATACTGATGATTACAAACATGGAAACTCTGAGCCATCAGCGAGTGAATGGGTGTGAATGTGTAGGTGTGACCTGCGGTGTAAAGCTGCTTCGACTCAAAGACTAGAAAACACTATAGAAGCTCAAGTCCATTTAACATTTAATCTAATCTAATATAAAGTTCACAAATCCAAATACTCAGAATTAAACACAGGAACAGATATTAAGCCGTCATATTTCTATGAACACTTTCATTTATTGAAGCTTAACTGTAAGTCTGTAATCCAATGAACTGAATACAAAATGATCACCAGTCTGAGCACTTCTGAATGAAGCTTAATACTAACTTTTACACCCAGTTAAAGAAACATTTTCTTGGAAATATTATTTTTAACCTTGTCATGGCAGAAGTTGTCAGGTTTTCTTAATGAACTCTTTTTCATTTACATTTCAAGCTGACTGGCAGGATGCTTGCGGGGCTGCTTGCGGCCCTAACTCCGACCTACGATCATCTCTTTGGGCAGATTCAGGGTGGCTGGAGCCAATTCCAGCTGACAAAAGGTGAGAGGCTGAACTGTTCACCATCTAATCACAGGGCTGACACACAGAGGCAGACAACCATTCACACACAGAGACCAAAAGACAGTTCAGAGTCACCAGTTAGCCTAAGCAGCATGTTTGTGGTCAGTGGGAGAACATCAAACTCCTCACAGTGAGGACATGCCTGACTGGGAGTTGAACCATCAACCTCCTGCGTAGCACGAACACTACCTGCTGCAACCCCATTTATGATTATAATCATTTTGTCATGGTTTGGTTAGTTCTGTTATTTTTAGTATGTTTTCCCTGGTATTTAGACCTCTTGTTCCTGTTGTCTCTTGTGTTTCCTGTTTTATTTTGAAATCCCTCTGCTCCATGTGGTGTTTCCTGCCCTCCCTTCTGTGTGCCTCTGATTATGATTCCCTCCACCTGTGTGATTGTCTCACCTGTGCTTGATTATTCCTCAGGGTATTTAGTCTCTGTTCCCCTTTGTCCTCATCAGGTCACTGGTCTTCCATGTCTCACAGCTTGCGTAAGTCTCGTGTTTCTCCATTGTTGCAGTTTGTCTGTTTTTGTAGTGACCTTGTTTTGTCTTTTTCAGTTTTTGCTTCTAGGGTTTTCTTTCTTCGTCCACCAGATTTAATTTGTTACTTTGAAAGAGATTTTTCTTTTATACTTTTACACTTTGGAAAAGAGTTTTGTTTTATATTTTGGACTTTTTGTAAAGGATTACTTTTTTGGATTTTGATCCCTTTTAGTTTATATTAAAGCCTTTTGTTGTTCATCTGCATTTTGGGTCCGTCTTGTTTTTTTTCAGTTTATTTTGAACGTATCCTGACACATTTTGTAGACTTGATTTAGCTGAGGCTCTTCTTTGTGTATGTATGAAGTCATTTATTCACTTTGCTGGACCTCTTTTTGTTATACCTTTATAGTGAGACACTCGCATATGAACAGAAGAATCTTTGCACATCACCTTAAGATTAGTGTTTATATACTGTACCTGAAAAATATTTGACTGATTACTAGCAGTCTTGGTGTAAAGACTGAAGTAACTGATCATTTACAGACTGTACAGGTCATTTTATTTAAATCGTCTATCGCACAATAAACTGTATCCTGATGTGCTTTTGAAAATCCTGTTTATTTTTATATTTAATTCAAACTATTGCAGAGCAAACAGTGGACACACTGTTACTGACAGACATGACAGACTTTATGGCCCATTTTTATCAAATTCTTAAGAGGTTAACTTTTTGTAAATATGGCATTCAAACTATTTTGTGTATTAACCAGAGCACTATCACTGGGTGACTCTTTTTTTTTTTTTTTTTTTTTTCCACATGGTTGTTATCATATGATTTTCTCTGAGTTACCTGGGTCCTTGGGTCGCTTCAGACTGATCACTGACGTAACCAAAGGTGTGTTTCCCTCCTCCCATCTGTTTTTTTTTTTTTTTCAGCAGGCACGTGTTTGGGTGATTTTCACCTAGTGTTAGTGATTGATAGTAACGTTTTTTCCAGGTGGATTTTACCCAGTGTTAGTGTTGGTGTATTAAATCAGGCGATCGTACTCCTGTAAGTGAGGCAGGACCAGTGGCAGCAGAAAGAGATCCTCAGTGAGGTGTGTAGTGTAATGATTATGAATAAATATCATTTTGTGGTAATGTCTTAGACAATTTGTTTGTTCAAAAAAGTTTTATAGCTGACTAGTGATTTCTTCCCTCAAAAAAAAAAAAAAGAAGCAACTTTTGTTTTTCTTGTCCACGGTTGTCAGTGATGCAGGGTGGCTGTACCTTCACCAGACAAGCCTAACGTCTTCCAGGACTGAGTGGAACGAAGGGCAAGTTCTCAGTTCTGTGTGTTTTTTTTTTTTTTTTTGGATGGATTATTTTGTTAACGATTGCCTAACTTGTCACTCCTTCTGAGCCTTCTTATAGGGTCCCCCAACACCTTTTTTTTTTTTTTTTTTTTTTCAATTTATGAGATGTTGTATGAGGGGAAATAAAGGATTGTTGGTTCAATTTTCCAGATATTTTTGTACTTTGACAAGTTTTTGTTGGGGGGTACAGTATATCAGGTTAATGATGGTGTTGCTAACTTTAAGGTTAGTGTTCGAGGGTTAAGGCAAGAAGCTTAATTTTCTTGGTTTAGTTTTTTTTATACTAAAATCTCAGTGCAAACCATTGGAAAAGGCTTTTGCATGATTTGAGTTCTTTTATTTTTACCCAAGGTATAAATGTTTATCTGTAAATATCAATGATATTTAAAAAGAGATAACAGATCAATAATCAATTGATGATTGGTCAAACATGAAATAAAAAGGTAGAATGTGTGGAAGCAGTTCTTGGTCTCTTTCACGCCCTCTGTGGTTTTAGATTTCCCCTCTGTGTTGCTTGGTAATGAAACAGTTCTTAAGATGCAAATGAAATTTTTTTTTAAATCAGTCATTGGGTAAGAAAATGTTATTTATGTCCTATGATTTAAATTATGCTGTTAGAATAATGTCACGTTTCCTCTGTTTTCATCAGTGAGTGTAATATTGAACACAGTGATTAAGACTGAGTGATAATTGTCTGCTGATTGATCACGAGATGATATGTTTGTAATGTTCAGACTAAATAAGGAATGACCATTATCTCCACCAAGGATAATGTTTTGATGACACTTTCAGGAAATGTTGGTCATGGCACAGAGGATAAGTGAGTGGATTTTGGTGGTGATCTGAAAACTGATGTGGATCCAGAAGTGTCTCCAAGGATTTGATGACAGTGTGAGAAGCTCTCCATGTGTTTGACGGTGACTCCTACAATGTTGGAGATGACTTGGTGGAGGTTTGTGCTTTTCTTTGATTATTTTTACTTAATTTTTAAGGGGAAATTAAGATTATTCCTGAAAATCAAATTATTGACACCCATCACTAAGTCCTGGTCCCCAAGCAGTTCTGGGCAGTTTATCATTTTTAATGAGTAAGAATTGCTGTCGGACTCCTGCACCCACTGAGGTATGATCGTGTTGGAGTCCGTTGGTGGGAATGGGAAGGACTTTTAGTGATGGAGATCTGAACAGTTTGCACCACATATCCCAACTAAAATGAATTAACTATAATATTACTAATAATAAGCTTAGATAACCTCAGTAAACAGAAGGGTTGCTGTTGTTCTGGTAAAACTAATAAAGTGGAAATGAGTATTTCTGCAGATTTTGACAAAAAACAAACAAAAAAACTAAACTTGAATTCAGGTTTGAGTTCTGCTGGATTTTTACCATAATCAGTTCATGACACTGGTGTGGTGGTGGTTATTTTCTCAGGAAAAAAAAGAAATACTGTGCTTAAGCTAAAAACACATTTTAATATTAACATTGTATAATATTGCTCTGCCATAGTTTATTTTAAATGCCTAACAAAGTATGTGTTTTAGTAGACAGTTATATAATATTATAATAACATAATGATTATAATTTTAAAAATGTTTCCCCACACCTAAACGAGAAACCACATTTTTAAGTGACTCAATGCTTCGTGAACATCCATGAGGCTGACTGACTGAAACACTCCTTCATGCATGTGGACTCCGGCTGCTCCACACTTCAGCTCCACAGACACGATCATCAGATTAAAAACAAAATCCTCAAACATTTAGAAATCGAATTTAATCACATTTTAACCTCACAATGCGCCGTCACATACATGAATCTGTTGGTCATTTTTAAGGTGCATACAAATCTTGCGGACAAATGGTGCAAAGTAAAGGATCCTTCCGCAGTCTGGGAGCGCAGATTTGACATTCGCTCAGTTTCTTCAGTGTTGTTTAAAAACGGATCAGAGCCCAGAAACAGCGAGACGACGGGCTCAAACAAAATGGCAGGCTACAGTCCTGATGGAAGTCCGCACATTGAGCATAAGGCCTGGTGGGATTCATCCTCTCTGACAGCAGCGATGGTGCAAAAATCACAAATGAACACCCTGCACACGCACACGCACACACACACACACGGATCGTCCTCCCCGTGATCCGGTGCAGACCCCGGTGTCAGCCCCTGTCAGGTCTACTTGGAGCTGGTGTACTTGGTGACGGCCTTGGTGCCCTCGGACACTGCGTGCTTGGCCAGCTCCCCGGGCAGCAGCAGGCGCACGGCGGTCTGGATCTCCCTGGAGGTGATGGTGGAGCGCTTGTTGTAGTGAGCCAGACGGGAGGCTTCTCCGGCGATGCGCTCGAAGATGTCATTCACGAAAGAATTCATGATGCCCATGGCCTTAGAGGAGATGCCCGTGTCTGGGTGCACCTGCTTCAGCACCTTGTACACGTAGATGGCGTAGCTCTCCTTCCGGCTTTTGCGCCTCTTCTTGTCTCCTTTCTTCTGCGTCTTGGTCACGGCCTTTTTGGAGCCCTTCTTGGGCGCAGGGGCGGATTTTGCAGGATCAGGCATTTTTCTCCCCTCGCTGAGGCTTCGGTGTATAAACAGGCAGACACACAGCTGTCGACAACGCCCCCTGCAGGGTCCTTTATTTATAACATTGGTGTGTAAATGTGACTGTGCCGCTGCCTCTCTGTGATTGGAGCACTGCGCACCGGGGCGCAGGCATTAAAGGAGAGCGCGCTGCACCATTGGCTTGTATGTTTCCAGAATCAGTCCACCAATCAGAGCAGCCTCTGTGGTTCATAAACGTCCACACAAAAAAATTACGTAAAGGTCCAAGCTCATTCCCGTTATTTTCTCCATCCTGCGTTTGGATCCGCTCCACACTAAACATCATGTCTGGCAGAGGAAAAACCGGAGGGAAAGCCCGCGCGAAGGCCAAGTCCCGTTCATCTCGAGCCGGGCTCCAGTTCCCGGTGGGTCGTGTCCACAGACTGCTGCGTAAAGGGAACTATGCGGAGCGCGTAGGGGCCGGGGCCCCGGTCTATCTGGCCGCTGTGCTGGAGTACCTGACCGCTGAGATCCTGGAGCTGGCCGGAAACGCAGCCAGGGACAATAAGAAGACCAGAATCATCCCCCGTCACCTTCAGCTGGCCGTGCGTAACGACGAGGAGCTCAACAAGCTACTGGGAGGAGTGACCATCGCTCAGGGAGGCGTGCTGCCCAACATCCAGGCTGTCCTCCTCCCCAAGAAGACCGAGAAGCCCACCAAGAGCAAGTAAAGACTGCCCGCAGGCCCGGAGGCCCCCGGGGCCCCTGTTCATGTCAGTGTTTGTTTTTTGGATAAACGATCCTTCACTGAGGCCATGTTTGCTTCTACAATGAAAACAGACTCTGGCTCCTCATTCATAGACTGCACTGTGCTGTGGTTGGCTCTGAAAATGGAGGCTGGAGGACGAAGGCCTGGAAAATCCCGTCAATATGGACCAACTTTTGAGGCGAAGCTTGTTTTAGATTTACAGTGCTGCTACATAAACGTGTTACATTGTTGTGTTGTTTCTCTCATGATGTTCAATAAATGTTCTGTAGTCCTTTGACACAGTTTCATACCCACTCTTTATTTCTATTGTTGACATCCGGGGACTCTGGGCTCGGCCTTTGTGCGTGAAATAACGGCACAGAGGCGCATGAAGGAGGTGCTGCTTTAGTATGTATCCACGCAGTGCGTGCGCTGGAGAGGGATCCCTGCAGGTTTGATTCACGATTATTTATAGATCACTAAGGTGATCAGCGTCTGTGCTCTGGTGGGTGATTCTAATGTTTACAGTGATGTGAGGTGGTTACCGCAGGATAAACGACAGGACAGTTACACTGGAAGGTGGAGCTTCAAATGAAAGAGTGATTATTGAAAGTGCAGCATGCTCATCATATGAACATGTTTGATATTCAGCATCATATTTACAGGAGAGCATGTGAACTGCTGCAGTCAAAACAATCAGCCTGCTGAGTTAGTCATAATCTTAGACTCATTCATTCACTTCTCCCACTGATCACTGTTAAATATGAGGAGGATTATTATGCCATAATAACAAAATCAGTCATCAGCATTTATTACAGAATGTTATTAGGGACTGATACCTAGAATTTAAGTTGTACTAGAGAGTGATCTACATTTCTTAGACTTATTGTCATGTTTTTGATGATCAGCCTGTCTGCCATGCAAACAGAAATCTTTGTAAATATTAGGAATTATGATCTCAAGGCACAGCAAATATATAGCCTACATATACATACATAATCAACAAAGGTTTAATGAAATATGAATACTGTATTACCAAACATTTGTGAACAGGGATTTCTAATATTTACACTCAAAGAAAGGCTTGGACTTAATCATTCATCATTCATAATAACTGTCAGGTTAAACTGTTTAATCATTGTTTTGTAAACTTGGCCCAGCTGTGCGTCCTGCCACGCCATTTGAGGACCACTGGAGTGTGTGTAAAGATCATTTCATGTATCATATTGTACTATTTTGTTACAGAATTATTATAGTTTATGGAGCCACAGTCCTGCTACTGAAGGCTGTTTGTATGAACTCCACTGTCGGAGTGTGTTTCTGCTCACATCCTGAATCAACAACAAAGGTCAGACAGTTTCAAGTCATGTTATTCCCAATTATAGACACAGGAGCTGAGCCGTCTAAGCAGACTGTCTTGGCCAGGACACTCTTGCAAATGAGATTTTTAATCTCAATGAGGCTCTTTTGGATAAATAAAGTTTTCATAGAAGTGACAAACATCATGTTTAGTTAAAGCATATTTTATTTACTTTTCACTTGTTTACACGAATGCAGCGAGTAAAGAATGAAAATGAGTTTACTGAAAAAAACACATGAGAACTTCTTTTTTATGGAGCCTTGTCTTTTCAGTGTTTTCATTGCAGTTTGCATTTTCTTCTTTTATACCCTTAAAAATCTTTCGACATTTTCAGAGCAGTCAGATGTGTCCACAGAGACCATCAGTGGGTGAAAGTGACAGTGCATGGATGTAAATGGGTAGATGTGTGAGGAAGCACCTTAAGGGGCCAACAAGGGGAGAAAAGAGCTCGAGTCCATTTACCATCTAACCAGGTTTGACCGTGAGCTGCTCCTGTGACTGTAATGTTACTCCAGCAGGTGGCGATAACGCTCCATGATAAGGGAACAAGTTATCCCAGCTGACACTGAGGCGGGATACACCCTGAACCAGACACCAGTCAATCACAGGGCCACATAGAGAGACAGACAACCATTCATGCTCACACTCATACCTAACGGGGATTTAGAGTCACCAGTCAACCAAATGAGCATGTCTTTGTTCTGTGGGAGGAAGCCAGAGTGCCCAGAGAGAACCCAGAGAATTAGGAGTGATTTAATCCATATTTATGTCACTTTCAACTGACATGACACAGATCATGTTATATGAGGGTTTCAAGAACACCTGAAACTCACCAAACTGAGTGCCTGAGTACTGAGTCTTTATTTGTCAATAATAAATCATAAATATAATCCAGAGGAACTTTTAAAAAAGTGTCAAAGCCATCCTCATCTTTGTTTAATTCTATTTGCTTTTCATTTATTTTTATTTTTAATCCATCTATTTTTTTAAGTGTAATTTAATTAAATTGTATTGTATTCCAGACCCAACATGAATGGAGCATGAGTACAGCACTCTGCCTCGTTTGTTAGGAGAAACCTTCTCATGCTGGACTGCGGTGGTCACTTCAGGCTCTCAGCTCTTCAGAGAAACAGGAGCGGTGACACTCCTGAAGGTTTTTCTTTTTTAACTAAATATCAGACCTGACCCAGACTCACCTCCAAAAAACAAAAGGATCAGACGTTTGTTAAGTGAGCTCTGGAGGTCTCTGTAAATATGCACAACTGTTTGGAGACAAAGAAATGAAATCATCTGAACGCTTCTGGACACAATAAGGGTTACCAAACATTTATTTAGATTCTTTCAAATTAGAAGCTCTATACAAGATATAAATCCACTGATGAGATGTATTCACAAGATTTGTAACTGAAAACTTGACACAGAAATCCTCCATAAAATGTTAAAACAGTAAAATCAAACTATCAAGACGAAACAATCAGTGTCAAAATAAGAAAACACAACTGCATCTTCTGATGGGAACAAACCTGCAAAAACTGCACGAAGAATATACGTGAACGATTTTAATTTAAGTTTATTGATTATTAATGTATTAAGATTTATTAAGACCTGTAAAATAAAAGGAAAGTATAAAGAAAATTCTACATGAATATGTTGTAGAAAATGCTGTGGGCAAACTGAAAATTACTTTTCAAACTTTGGTCTTTTTGAGTTAGAAGTGGATTTTGGGAAACTCTAAAGGACCCCTTTAAGAGTTTTGGCATTTCTTTAAAAAATCCTGCAAGTGCTACTGTCAGGGAAATAAACACATGACGAAGAAATATTATCACTTGTTTTTAGTCATCACCATATATATACATACAAGAAGGTTTAACTCACTTTTGGCCTTCAGCTTCAAATTTCCAAAGACTGTAGAAATAAAGATTATGAAATCTGCCACCAAGTAGCCCTGCTTAAGTGTTCTTGCCTTTAAAATAAAATATCAGTGGTAAAAATGAATTACAACACAAAAAATGTAAATATTGATTAGTTTCAATAACTATTAGGCTTATATGTCCCCGATAACATGAACATGAATCATGTTACATGTTTGTCTGTGTCATGTTTAGCACATTAGGTTTAGCTTCACTTGGAAATGCTAAATATGAACTCTTATGATATAAATGTACAAGTTACTTGACTTTTCTTATCAAGACAGCATCTTCAAGTTTTACGGGTTTGCCCTTTAGAGGGTGAGAATATTATAATGGGACCTTCATAGTTACCAAAGCTGCTCTCATGTTTCAGATCAGTCAGATAATTGACCACCTAAAAAGTCTTGTCTGCAATGATCCTTATAAGGATTGAGGTCGTGCATAAATAATTAGGAGTACAGTTGGTGTGACCTGTGTGGTGTCACCATTTGTCAGATGGTAGAACGAGCCTCTGTGACTGTTTGTAGGTTGATCTAAAGTTAATCTGAGGCAGTGTTTTCAACATGGCAATCAAGCATAGCCTCGTAGAGCAGACGGTCCTGCCTGATTCTGAAATCCTGTATATCCTATTTCCGTGGCGGATATATGGAACTGTCCATCTGGCGTGTCAGGTTAAATCAAGCAAGTCCTGCCAAAATCTAATAAACATAAAAGATATCAGGATTTACCTGATGGTCAGTGTCTTTGCCATTTTGGAATTTGATAGAATTTTATCAATTTAGTTTTGAATGCTGGCATGAAGTCAAATGACCTGGTACTTGACCCCCCACCCCCCCTTAAGTTTTCCTCCATAGTATGAAGTGCAGATACTTTATGCCCCACCCCAACATCCTGCCAGATATCTGTGGATACAGAAACCATTTAAGGGTTGTGAACAAAATGAGGGGGATCTGCTGTTCTCACCGGGGTCCTGGGCAGTGGTTGGTTGAATTGTCAGACCTACAGCTGCTTCAGACTCTAGAGCAGAAAAAGGTTTTCCTGTCATCACTGGGGCATTGGGGGAGGTGTGAGAGCCCACGGTGACACATTCATTTGTTCCACAGTGCAACATCTCTGGTTTTAGACCGGAGGAACATCATGCCTCAGGCTAACAAAGAGTTGTTCAGAGGAAAATGGTGCACGTGTCTGCACACTGGACAGATGAAGAGAGTGAGGAGCCTTTGTGTTTGAGTTGATGATGATATTATCTGCAGATGCAGGAAGTGGTGGTGGGTTTGTTTTTTATGACTAAAATAGCGAAACAGAAACAGTCCTGAGGACAGAAACCCTGAGGTCACATTTTCTCCTCAACAGCATAACTCTGGTCCCAGACATTGCCACAACATTTATTTTTAAAATATATTTCCAAAAAAAGCCACTTTTGGATTGTGGCATACCTATTAAGCCCCCCACCCCCCCAACACACACACACACCTCCCAGGAAGTGGGTGACTTCAGATATTCTCATGAACAGAGACACTCCTGCTCCCTTCTAAATCTGTATACCTCTGCAAATGTCTATTTTTGTAAGATAATAATAATAATAATAATAATAATTGCACTGGGCCACATTAACTGAACAAGTCTTGCCAAACATCATATTCCAAGAAACCCCCAGCAGAAATGAGGACTGAACAACATTGAATAAGGTCAAAAATCTGCCATTGGGATTGAACTTTTTTCTTGGTCCCAAATTGAGATATGTTAAATATAAATTACTTCTCATCTTAAGTCATTTATTTAATACCATTGTATATTTTTAACCATTATAAGTGATTCAGGTCCTTTGTTATCAAGTAATGTGGTCTTATAAACATTTTTCTCAAAACTGGATGTTATTTCAGTTGTTAAGAGATTTTTTTGACCAGAAATGATGAAAAAGACGACACATCCAGACCAAAGTGGGCAGGTGCACCGTCAAAAAAGACAAAGACATGTATCTAAAAAATAAAAATAAAATGTCTCACACACTGAAGGACACCAAGCCTGGAGTCGAAGCATGGAGCCCTGCAGCCTGTGAGCGTTTTTTCAGTTCTTTGACCAGAAGTGAGAAAAAAAGCACCTGCTTGAGAGTTTGATATTTTTGACTTCAAATTAAGTTAACTACTCTTTATGTCAGGAATGCAGAGTGAAGAGGCAGATGAAGCAGGAACTCCAGTCTCACTTTTCCTCCTTCAAGCTTTTGCTTCATTTGGCTAATCAGCTGTCGGGACAACAGGGAGCTTCCTGAACTTTCTAAATCAGACTTAATTCCCCTGAGTCCATGTCCTTACATCGGGTCAACCTGCAGAGGGGTTTAAAAAGAGAGGCCCTCTGTGATGGTAAAAGTGGAGTTTGATCACAGGGAGTGGTGAGAAGTTACTGAGAGCAGATTATTCACAGGCTGACCTGGAAACCTCACAGTTAGATATTCCAGTGCAGTCTTTCTCAGAAACTTTGAGACAAAGAGTCTGAATTTTGACATCACTCCCTGAATTCTGACTGTTTCACAGACTTCATCTCTGGAAGTGTTTTTGTTAGTGTCCCTGATCTCCCTCCATAATAGAACTACAATTCTTTTAGAAGTTAACAGTGCTGCTGTCTTTTTACAGTTATCAATCAATCTTTATTTGTATAAGTAAAGCCAACTAATATCAGCCAATCAGAAAACAGCACTGCTGTATCCGGGTAAGATACGGTTGATCTGACCACAGAGGATGCATACTGCACACTGCACAGGAGTGCCTTATCACATGAGTACAGTAAGTTATCTCATCATTTGATTTTGTAGCCTACTGATTAATGAAATGACTTATTGTACAAAAGGAAAACAAGAGCTTACTCCTATTCTTCATCCATTAAACAATAAAGTAAAGTCTAATCACATACAAACTGTGGTTACCAGGCATTACATTAAAATAAAATCATCATTGCTAAGTTAGTTAAGGTTATAGTTATACTTAGAACATGAGAAATGTTTGGCTATAATTGAAATAAAAACTGCAGATTTTAAGTTTGAAAGAGCATGGTCAAATGTTGGAGGTAAATAATAATAATAAGAACAATAATAATTTGTATTGTTATGTTGCAACATTACTTGATATAATATACTAACAACAGAAAGTAACAATAAGACAATATTCTTACCCGCTTAAGGACTTTAAGGCCTGCACACACACACACACACACACCCCATGACTGTGTTACTTGATGTGATTTTATAAATAGGAACTACATCTTTCTGTCTCTTCCTCTGTCCGCTCTCACAGCTGACACAGTGTCAGCAGATGACTGTGTCACAGGAGGTCCTGCTCGAGATATCTGCCTGTTAAAGGGCCCAGGCCTTTAAATTAACTGGCACAACACAGAAAAAATAGGTTCATGGAAATGAAATGCAAGTGTTTGCTTTATAAGCAGCCAGAAAAAACATCTCATTTTGTCCTGCTGCATAAAAATGAATTTAAGTGAAATGTACACCACAAAAACTCAAATCTAGGTGAGAGTATTTGACCAATTTCAAGTCAAAAATACCTCACAAGGCTTATTCTAAGACACAATTTCCTGATATGTCTGGATTAAGATCCTATTTGAAGACATAAAAAACTAAAAGCCTGAGTTGCTTGTTATAAGTAGAATAATCTGACAATTAGACAAGACAAATTTAACTTAAAGGGTCTTCAAATATATATGTTTTTTTATCCAGAGCAGATTTTAAACTTGAATTTAAGACCTTTGCTCAGTCAGACTTGCTTGTTTCATTGGCGTGTATTTCCTTATAATTGTAAGCCGTTCAATGCCTGATTTTTGCCCTTTATTCCTTGTAGTAAGATATTTATGTGAGCTTGCTTGGTGAATGTGGATTAGAATAAGTGCTTCAGATATTTCTGTCTAATAATACTTCTGATAACTTTGATCAACAATGTTTAAGCAGCCACAGGTCATCCATGCAAGAACCACCCCTGAGAGAAAACCCTGATTATAATATATCTTGAATTGCCTTTATGTAAAAGCTGAAGTGGTCGTCTTTGAGCTCTGCTTTCACTTATTACTTCACCAAAAAGATTGATGGGTCATCTACTTGAAACTGACCCCCTGTCCTTTAGTTTTTCTCCTGCAGAGATCACATGAGGCCACGTCAAGTGAAACAGTTTGTGGAAACCACGGCTGTGATGTAACGGAAGGTCCCAGAGCGCAGTATAAAGAGGCAGAGATGAGGAAATGAGGCAGAGAAGAGAGTGACAGTCGTGTCAGAGATGGAACTGAAGCTGCAGCTCGGCGTCTTCATGCTGCTCGTACACGGTGAGAGATTCTTTTTTAATACCTCTAACCAGGCTCAGGTTTACCACACAGTTAGAGATGTGCCTAGAGTTTATGATTGTAGGAATAAATTAATTGACTGGATTCACAAGTCATGCTTCCAGAGAAAGGTTTGTCTAATGGTTTGTTATTGTTAAGTGCTCTGCTTTAGTTCAGGTTAAGTTTGGTACTGAAGATCTAAATGTTGTTTCCTCCTGTTCCCTTGTCCATGGCAGACTACACTGTTCCTTACGGTGTATCTGAAGCTTCCTTTTTTTTTTTGCACTTTTCAAACAAAACATTGTCAAACAATTAAACGAAAAGATCAAGTAACTAGTATATGAGAATAAATAAACACATTCTAACCCAAAATCCATCCATGGAAGTAATGGACATGGAAAAAACAGGCACTGACATCTGCTGGAACGCGGTCTTAAATTCATAATAAAGAAACACTGGAAATAAATGTTAGAATTCAATAAAGCAGGCACTAGAACTAATGAAATAAAAGGACAATGCAAAACACTAAATATAATTAAAAAGTAATATCAGTAAAATATCCTAAGATAAGATGATAAATCATTAAAGATGATCTAATAAAATAGTCTCAAATATGATAACAAAACACTACAGATAATTTGGAAAGATGCAACAAAAATATAATTAAACCCCAATACAACAATCTTGTTTCTAAAACTAAGTCAAAAATCCAAACATGTTAAAAGTGTAAAAGAAGACTCAGTTTATAGTCGGACTACAAATGTAAGTCCTGATTTTTGCTTTTAAAACTATGCCCTCAGGTATGGAGAATTCTGAAACCTCGATTTATCCATACCCCTTTTTCATAATCATCTATAAAAAAAAAAAAAAAATCATTTTTCTCGAAAGTACATCCACAAATTACCCATAATCTGTCACTTGAATTGCTAAAACAAACTAAGAGACAATTAGACAGGTTTTTCCCTCCTCACATTTTCTAACTTTCAAATATTCCAGATGGAAAGATGGAGAGCAGTGTGGGGCCTGATGTGGCCCCAGGGCTGTCAGTTGATGATGAAAAGTCCCTAAGCTCCCGCGTTCTTATGTCAACATATATTATTTTACTGAAGTGTAAGTGACAACAAGATCACATCTTCATTAATGTTTTTAGCTAAAAGACGATACACAAAAATGTTCCACTAATTTTTACCCCTGCCAAGGAGGTCAAGTTTTTGACAGCGTTTGTTTATTTGTTTGTTTATTTGTTTGTTTATTTGTTTGTTTATTTTTTTGTTTTATTTGATAAGTCAGAAAGCGATCTTCATGGCACAAGGAAGAAGTGATTGGGTTTGGTGGTGATCTGAATACAGATGAGGATCCAATAAAAGATTAAAGAATTTAGATCATGAGGTCAGGGCAGTTTTCTACATTTTTCAGAAGAACTCAGCAAATAATGTCAGAAATACCTTGGCAGTTTTTTGTGTTCCCTGAGCATCCCTAAGAAAAATTTAAAAATGATTGAAAATCAAAATACCTATTTTTAAACAAAGAGAACAATATGAAATAACAGGCTCGTTAAATAAAAATAAAACTGATGGATGGGAGCTTTTTTACTGAGTCCTGCTGTTTCAGATAGATGTTCTGTCTTGGTTCAAAGTGTAGACAGTTAAAATAGTTTGACACCTGACATCAGTTCTCATCATCATTATCATAAACCAGTTTAAACAAACCTGCCTCACTCTGGATCCTGTTTAGAAATACAAATCTATTTACTAAACATGCAATCCAGCCCTGATATGAATTTTTTATTCTGCAAATATTCAAAAGTTGATACTGCGTCAATGGTTAAGTTTTCCAAACAGCTTTTCACTCTGACCCCCGCTGGAAAGAAAAAGTACCCATAGCCCCCGTCAGCAGCCCACAGAGTATTAGTATCTATGCTACAGCCGCTGTTTCTTTCTTTTTTGGCCTGATTTGGCTGACCACATCACTTCCTGTCACACTGAAATGTCACTGTTGTATGTGAAAGAAGGGGGGCTTCTTAAATTTCCTGTTCACACCTCCTCTGTACTCACACACTTACACTGAGAATCAAATCATGGAGGCGAGTGTCACAGCCAGGGGAAACAATGAGAAACCTCAGGGCAGGGTCGGGCAACATGTCCGGTTTGTAAGGCATAGTGATGTGTTCTTGAAGCAGACAGAGACTGTTTGGCCTTTGACCTTTAATCGGAAACACAGATGATGAATCACCCATTTGTCAGAAAGACGATATCTGTTCAGTGAAACATCAGCTGTTGATTGATGGTATGGATGAAAATTTTGATCTTTGTCTTCATTTGTCCACAGTTTCTTCTGCCTTGTTGCAGCGTGTAACGGTGAAAAATGGACACACAGTCCGTTTGAGCTGTCCGGTGTCTAACACTCACCTGGCACAGGTGGAGTGGAGAAACCCTGACCATAATATCATGTTCTTCGGTCAAATCAAAGGTGAAGAATGTACGTTTTCCTTTATTTACTCGCAAATATACAAGAGAAATGTGAATGATTGGATGTTTTAACCTCTCAGAGTTATGATTTTAGAATATTTTTCTGTTTTTCTCTCACTCACAGCATCAAGGGACAAACGCTACACCATCATAAAATTGTCAGAGTCAGACTTTACGGTCAGTATCTCGAACGTCACCTTCAAAGATGGAGGCAGCTACACCTGCTCTCAGTACAGCAGACACACAGGCCAGCACACCACAGTGAAGGTGGTCGAGGTCACAGTCATAGGTGAGTATAACAAGGGTTGGAGCCAAATTCTTCTACTATGTGAGGACTTAAGGCATATTTTGTTTAAAAAAAAAATTGATAAAAACAAATAAATCACTAAATTAAAGAAAATCTCAAATTGTTCACATCAAACTTATCAAGTTTAAAAAACACATTTTTATTTTGCAAACCATGTGATGTTGACAATGAAATCATTTTACCATTGCAATGATTTGACACTTTTCCTTGAACATGAACATTAATAAGATTTGCTCTCTGTTCTCAAAGGTCATCCTAAAATGAGTGTAGCAGGTCACAATGGGAAGTCTGTGGTACAGTGCAGGGCTGAGGCGACACACCACGCTCCCCAGATCTCCTGGAGATTAAACAATGGACCTGAAATTCAAGGTAGGTCTTGTTTTTGGTAACACAATAAAAAATAAAAAAGGTACAGTGTGATGCTGAAGTGAAGACAAGTAACCTGATGTGACGATGGTGCATAAATTTATTCACACACTCACACTCATCTCTATCAGGGTCGGGGGGGCTGGAGCCTCTCCCAGCTGACATAAGACAGTATGTTTTTGTTCTGTGGGCAGAAGCTCGGGTGCCCAAAGAGAACCCATGCATGCACGGGGAGAACATGCAAACCCCACACGTGCCTGACCAACATGGGAATTGAACCAGCAACCTTCTTGCTGTGAGGCATTTGCACTGCCTGCTGGGCCACCGTGCAGCCCATAGTGAATTATAGTCATTAATAGCTTGGACACAGATCTCTGTTGTTTGATTCATGTTTGATGGCATAAACTATTAAGACTTACAGATTACCTTTCACTGAAGTTAAAGAGTAAATATTGTATTTTTATTTGAAAATCTTATTTAATAAAATATTCTGTTTTATCTTGAAGAGCCTCCATACCTACACACAGACGCTGATGACATGTTCTGTTTCACAGCCTTCAATGATGTCCACCAGGAAGAGAAAATATTCGTTTCCATGGATCAGATGACAATTAACCCGCTAAAGAAGACGGTGACCGTGAAATGTCTCGTTCGACACCCAGCTCTGCATTCACAGACTCTGATGATCTTTGAAAAAATCGGACAAAAAGGTGAGTACAGTCCATGTTCTTTTGCTCTCTCTCAGTGCAGATGATTAGGCAGATTCGATCCAATAAAGATCCAATAAAGATCCAGTAACAGTCCGATCAAGATCCAATAATGATCCAATAAAGACTGAGCTTGGTCTGTAGAGGCAGTGCCCCATCAGCACCCTCTGAGGAGAGAGACAGGGGCCACCGTGATGGCACACTGGCCTATGTCTCTCTCACTCTTTAAACACAAATTTTGTGCCTTTAGCTCAAGCAGCAGCCTCCAGTGCTGAACAGTTAGGCCAGTGTGAAAGTGGAGGAAACTGCAGTTCCCTGAGTGTCCAGTAGAGGCTGTCTGCAGCAGCAGCAGAAGTCACATTCACTCTCCATGTTAAAATGTCTGTTTTAAAAGCAAAAAGAAACATATTTACAGTTCATTTTAAACAAATGAAGAAGAAATGCTTTTGCTGAAATAGCCCCTGCCGTTATGGGTAAATTCTTTTCAGGGTTGAGAGTTTCCTCTGTTTCTTGGTAAATCATTTCAAATCAGACTAAATTCACTTTAAACTGTATTTAACTGACTCATCTCCAGTCAAGAAAAACAGAAATCAATAAAAACTCGAGGTGCTCAAACCTCCACCAAGGCATTTCATTCTTAGCAAAGTTATTATTGAACATGTAGAAAATGGCTCCATCTCACAATGTTAACAAATCTTTTAAAAAATCCTGGATCTCCATCCATATTTAGACGATCACCACCAAAATTTGATCAGTCTTCTGTGTGCCATGACCAACATTCCCTGAAAATGTCATCAAAATCTGTGGAGAGGTTTTTGAGGCATCTTTCTCACTGACAGACAGACAAATAAAAACAAAACCTCCTTGGCGGAGATACGTAAGTGCTATTTTTCTAAACAGGATCAAGCTCTCTGAGAAGTTGCTTTGCAGAGTTGAGTGTGGTTAATAAAAGCAGAACAAGCACTCTCAGAACTGTTTTCAGGTTAACTCGTGTTCTCATGTTAACTCTCACAGGGTGTTTTTATTAAGACTGTCCATTTGGTTTGATTAAGGATTTATATTACGCATAATTAAAACATGGCTGATGTGACTACAAGCCAGTGATTTGTCGCTGTTTGTCAGGATGTCTCAGCCTGGCCTCAGCTTGTCTTAGTCCGTTGTCAGGATATTCAGATCCAGACTGAGAGGCTGTTTTCAATACGTCACCCAACAGAGACTGACCCAAACCCCCTGTAAGCAAACAGCTGACTTTGCCCATTTTTTCTCTGTCATTTTACATCATAAAATCCCCTTTGTATGCCCTCACCGACTTCCGTGTATTTTTGGAAAAGTGAAACTAAACGTCTTAAAAACTGGGGAAGCACTGGGGTTTTTCTGACTTTTTCCATGGCGCCATAAAACAGGGAACTTGACAATAAGAGAAAAAACTGATTTCATTTCCTCCTTATTTCCTGTTAATAGATGTGTTGGTGGAATATGAAAAACAGATGTGTGATTTTTAAATGGCAGCATGAGTTTCTGCTTTGGTTCTTATGTAACTGAGTGAATGTTTGGTGGACTTTAGACCAATTAAAGGAGCAAGCCCTGGCTGAAGACAAAACAATCCCCTTCACACACTCTCTTCAACAAAGGTGGAAGGTCACACAGGTCTCTGAGTATGTGAGATCAATTCCTCCCTGGACTGAGTCAACTGAAACAGTTGAGAAAGTAGACTGGCTGAATTTCAGCTTTTGGCCATATCCCTTACAATCTGACTCCCTGCAACACAATAAGACTGAATTTAAGTCTGACTTTAATTACCCAGTATGACACACCAATATACCCAGATAACACAGTTTAGGATTGATATAGCATGTAAATGAGAGCATCAGACTGGACTGACAGGTCTTCTTGTGCTCCTCAGGGTCTGTGACCAACTGGGACAGCATTTTCCCCGACATTAAATGGCATGCCTACACTTAAACTGCTAAGCCCGTTGAGCATTACATTTAGCATACATACTTTGTGTTGGCAGAGGTCTTATTGTTGTCAGCATTTATTTATTTAAGAGATAACTGTCCCTGTAATGCAAGTAAGATGACCAACATTACCACTGAGCCAAAGCTGTACAGCAGTGCATACTGTATGTGGGTATAAATAATTGAAGTCCCTTTTTCTCTCACAGCAGCCAGACCCCCTTACTTCGCCCCGACCAGCGCCCCCTCAGCTCGGCCTGCAGAGCCGACAGAGGGGCCGAGAACGACCAGCAGGTCCACACCAGCAAAGATGACAAGGACATCATCTTATCCAGTGACTGGAAACACCGTTACACCAACAGGCTCCCCCCAGAGCACTACAGGTGAGTCACTGCTTGAATCAGAGCCCCAAAGAAACAGCACATAAAGAATTACGAAAGTCCTCGTGTCTATTTCAAGTCTTAACTGATAGAAAATAAGAAAACACGACAACAACAAGTCCAACACATGCTTTTAAACCTGGGTGGCCGCCAACATCCCTCACAAAGATAAAATGCATCAAATCAATAAAATAAAAAAAATGAACCATGGCCAAGTTTGAATCCTGAAAACATCCTGGAGCAACCGAAGCCCTCATACAGCCATAACCTTTGACCTTGAATATTTACTTCTTTTTATTTCATAGATTGAAAGTGAAACTGTGACTGCCTAGTTATGCCAGTTTGATGCAAAAGAGTATTTTAGTGCAAATAAGGCATAATAAAGCAATATCCTCTCTGCATAACAAGAGAGCATAGTGTGCAGTGGTGTAGACGCTCTGCTGTCAGAGTGAATGTGGTATAAAGATGCAGTTAAAGGCACATCGTGTGGTCAAATGACTAAAAAAGCACTTTGTAAGGTTTTATATTTCTTTTTTTAAGAATAAGAGTCCTGTGTGTGAATGTGAGCTCAGTCAGAATGAGCTACACAGGCTCAGGTGCACTCACCACATCAGGCAGTGTGGAAACTCCACTCATGCTAACATCATACAGTAAGACTGTCAAACCTCGAACCCGAAGCTCTGAGCCCCCACCAGAGCTGTTTCCTGTGACGGAAGTTTCACTGTAGTGAGAAACTCATTAATTCAGAGGATCAAAATGTGAACTTACTGCAGGTGAGGGGCCTTTTTGAGAAAAATAAAACATCTGCAGAGCTTTGATGTCAGAGGAAGCTGATTGTTTAACATCTGAGTTATTTCATTTAGCTATAGTAGTTGTGGGGATTGCTATTAATTCATCAGACAAAACATGATATCACAATAACTGTAATGACAGTTTAAAAGTCAATGGCACATAATGGGTGAACGCACAGACTTTCCTTCATTCTCATTTAATCAGGTCAACAGTTTACAGGAGTGTCAAGAAAACGGTAAAAGACCAAATACTCACACCAACAAGCCTAAAAACTTGGCTTTTCTTCAAAACCATATTATTCATGAATTTATATCAGCATCAGCTCACATTTACAGCACATCTCCTTTCAAAGAGATCACACTCTGCTTTTAGAGTTTAGTGTTTACATCTCTCTTCTAACCCCACAGTGCTCCCACTGTTGCGTCAGTGGCGAGCAGATGAGTATGAAGGGGCGAGAATGTGTTTCTGATGGAAAACATAAACCATCAGTGAGTGAATGTGAGAGTGAATGTGTAGGTGTGACCTGTGGTGGGAAAGTGTTTAGAAACTTCAAAGAGAGAAAAACTATACAAGCTCAATTTAACATTTACTCGGATGGGTGCTTTTGTAAGTCTCTATTTTTGTTTTGGTGCTCTTCCTCCTCTCATTTTGTAGTTTATATCACTAATTACTGGCCAATTACCACAGAGCACATGGGTCAACCAATCAGAGGAGAGTGTGTCCAGGTAGAAAAGAGACCTTAATGTGAGAGGAGCTTCAACAGAGCCTCTCGGGGTTAGAGATCATGTGATGAAGGTCATTCTGCTAATGCAAACTAGAAGGTTTTTTGAACTTCAGTGACTGTGAACATACAACCATCAGAAATGAATATATGAACCAGAATTAAGGCAAAATATGAGCTCTATAGTATCTATTTTATCTTTATTACAATTCAATGTGAGGAAAAAATCAGAGTTAAACCTTTGAGACCACAGGTTTAATCTACCATCTATTTCCAAATAACATCCTGCTACTCTCCAGCTGATCTTCATGCCTTATTCCCTGAGCACCAGACATTTTTCAGGCCTCAGGCTGTGGCTCATTTTTGGTTTTGTGCAGATGGGTTGATCTCTGCTCAGGGTGTTGTTGGTTCAGGTTTAAAAGCATGTGGCAGACTTTGTCACGGTTTCTTCTTTCAGTTAGTTACAGTTTGAAATTGGTACTATGGACTGCATGTGGCTCCCAGCTCACAAGAGAATGAATTAGATAAATCATTAAAATCAAATTAAATCACACACCTGAGCCTGTTGTTTTTATAAATCTTGTATGTGCTCAGAAATCATCTGGCGGCCTTAAATTCTTCTTTTTGTTTTTGTTCTGAAGTTCATTTGAAAATCTCACCGTTCTCTGCAGACAACTCAAGAACATCAGATTCATCTCTGTCAACAAGAGGGAATAATGACACAGACAGAAATGCAACAGGCACCACAGGTATGATGTTCATTGCTTTATTCACAAAAATAAAGAAATCAACAGTAAACAATCATGAATACATGCATGTGTTCATTATGAAATTTCAGTCACTGTTCATGTTAATTTTAGATCATGTTAATCTGAAGTTAAATGAATAAGACACAATCTGCTGAGATAATTATGTTTTAATTATGAATTATTCAGCATTGTTCATGCATAATGTAATCAGGCATAAAGGTTAATACATAAACATTACTACTGTTTTATTATAAATGTATGCATGGTCTTAGCGGTGAGTTGTGGGTCCTTAACTAAAGTGGTACGTTGAATAGGACTGAAGTTTATCTGTCTGTCTGTCTGTCTGTCTGAGGCCATCTAGTGGATTAAAGAGCTGCAGCAGTGAGGGTGTGCAGGACTGTCTGAGGCTGCAGAACAGGCCTGTGTGAATAAATGAGTCTTTTTCCTTTGTTGCACCTACAGGTTGGACATCTGTTTCCATGACAACAGAGACGATCCCATCCTATAACCAAACAGGGGGAAACAAAACAGGTACATTTACACAGTTAATGTCACTGTTATTTAAACTAAAGACCACAAACTCTGATGATATAACAACCCTTATCTGTACACTGTATGTTTTTATTAAGAGACTGAGGATTGTTTAAACTGTTATGTTATGAATTGGCGCTATACAAATAAAGATTGATTGATTGATTGATTGATTTAAACTAACACCAGCATGGCCTCTCTTCTCAGTGGGCTCCAAAAACCATAAGATGGAGAAAGAAAGTGGAGGAAGTTCATCTCTGCTGGTGTTCCTGGTGACGTGTCTGATCGTCTGTCTGCTGGTGGTGGTGATTTTCTTCACCATCAAACTGAGGAGGGCCCACCTCGCCTGGAAGAGAGGTGAGTACAGCAGATTAACACAACGTCTGCGGGCACTCTTCATCCAACCAGAGAAAGAAGGAGGATTAGAACTCTGGTCTCAGAGTATAATGAATGAAAGTAAACCTCTGTGCTGGTGACAACAGAGAATCTTCTTCTGAAGGAAAGTGTTTTACGGTGTTGTTGAAGCCCCTCAGCTGAAATGAACCTCAGTTCACCCCCACAGACGGCTTAAAACTGACAGAAACATTTAAAACATCTTAATGTTGTGTTTTAAACAACCGCGCTGAATAACAAATACATAGCAGTTCATCAGACTTTAAATAAATCCATGCCAGGACAAAAAGGGAGCCCCCTGATCCTGATCCTGAGGTCACCCCTGCAAAAATTCAATAAAAAAATAGTTAACTCCATTCTGTTGCTGGACTTCAGTCTACGAGTGCCTTTATTTTCAACTGTGTTAAAATATATATCTGACAGTTTTTATTGTTACAGAGAATGAGGACTCAGATCCATCAGAGGAAAGCAACAGATCTAGATCGAGCCAGGAAGAGAGGAACGCCCAAGGACAGAGGCGCCGAGGTACGCACATGACTCAGCACTCTGTTTATGGCCTCTGCAGGCAGACGGAAATGTTCTGGAAAATAAAGTCATTTACAGCAGCTCTAATGATATGATCTGTGCTTATTTATGGTCATGGGGTTATTAATGAAGCCTAAAGCTTTTGTACTGACCCTCAGCTGTGTGCACGTGTGCTGTCACTATTAGCACCTTAGGGCCAATGCTCTCCTGCTGCCATGCATGGGTATAAGGAGGCTGAATAAAGCTACTAAACATGATTTTGGAGTTAAATCCAGACATTTCAGAGTGACAGTGGCACTTCAATGTGTCTTTTTAGAGCTTAAGATGATCTACATTTTCATACGGGCATCAAGAGGGTCGCAGATATGATATGACACCGCCAGAGGGCCACACTGATATCAACTGTTGGATAAATATCAAAAGATTATAAGACTATTAAGCTATAACTTGATGTAAAATGCAGATATGCAGCTGTAATCAAAATCACACATGTAAGCACAAATGCTTACATTGATGAGCTTAATACAGACTTAGATTTAAGATTCAGTCAAAGGTTGGGACAACTCTAGAAATCTAAGTTCACAAATTTATTAGAACTGAAAAAACAAATATTCATAAACACATAGATATAATGTATGTGTTTATGTTTACCTGTTGTGTCTCACCACTTTACTGCTGAAATGTCATGAACCTTAAATGAAAGAAAATATTGGTTTTAGAAGATATCTATCTATCTATCTATCTATCTATCTATCTATCTATCTATCTATCTATCTATCTATCTATCTATCTCTTTACTTTTTAAATGTAATTCAGTGTTGGTGTCACTTCACCAAAAACAGCGTCATAGCTCTGTTTTCTGGTCTTTATTTCCCGTTGCCCGCCCTTACAGGTTGTAAACACAATGGTGTTTCTGCAGAGTTTTCCTGTTTCTCTTGTTTCTGACTGAAATTCTCTTCCTGTCTCACAGGGATCTTTAACACGGCCTTCACTCAGTACGTCACTGAGAAACCCTCAACCATCACTTCAGTGGTGAACACAGCTGCCATCGAAACAGTGAGGACAGTACCTAACATGGCGCAAACGGCATCCCCTGTGACCCCGGGACAAACAACAGCCCCAGGGGGAATAAAGGAGACCGAGCTTTGATTCATGCATCAGATTCATGTCAGCATCATCTAAAGTGCTGAAGGATGCTGCTGGTCATTCCTGTGTACTGTAACAGAGTTTATGTTTACACAGAAAATAGCACAGTACTTTTATCATGTATGTTTTATAAACATGCCCTGTACACTGAGCCCTCTGTAAATACTGTATATAATCTGTTTGAAATGAAGAAATAAATTATATTTTTCTACCACTATAGAGCCTCCTTTTAATATTAAGAAGTAGGCTATTTAAGGGACGTAATTGTTGATGCATATCAGGCACCTCGTTTTATTCCCCCAGTACATTCATACAGCTTCATCATTTAACATGACACTTTATTAGGTACACCTTGTGAGTACCTGATTAGACCCTTTCTCCCCTCAGAGCTGCCTCAACACTTCATGGCACAGATTCAACAAGGTGCTGAAACATTTTTCAGGGACTTTGTGCCATATCAACATGACATCATCTCAGCTGCACATGATGCCAATCTCCTGTTCTACCACATCCCAAATATGCTCTATTGGATTGAGATCTGGTGACTGTGGAGACTTGGTGTACAATGAATCATTGTCATTATCTTAGTGTTGCTCTTCCTTTGAAAGTGATTTTAATAAAGATGCTCTTCCTCCTTAGGGAACATCTATCAGGGACAGATGGAAATTAGCCAGTGGCTATCATCCGGCTTGTTTACATTGCTGTATGGTTATGTACGTGAACTTGCTCTGTCCCCTCTGAAATAAATTAAATAAATAAACAATACTCAGATAGGCTGTGGGGGCTAAAGGACACTCAACTGGTGAGGGGCCCAAAGTGTGATAAGAAAATATACCCCACATCCCTTTGTCTCTGTCTCTAGATATATATATATATATATATATATATATATATATATATATATATATATATATATATATATATATATATACATATATATATATATACATATATATTTAAATATGTGTATATACAAATATATTTATTATATGTATTTGTATCGATGCATATATGTGTATCTATAAAATAAAGAGTTTGTCTTCAGCCTACTCTATTGCAAAGTGCCTTAAGACAGCACTTTTTATGAGCTGGAGCTATACAAATAAAGATTGATTGATTAATTGATATTTTAAATTTTGTGGGAAGCCAATGTAGAGAAGTGGTCTCTTCTCCTAGTTCTAGTCAGTACACGTGCTGCAGCATTTTGAACCAGCTGAAGAGTCTTAAGCGACTTGCTGGGACAGCCTGATAGAAGAGAATTACAAAAATCCAGTCTAGAGGTAACAAAAGCATGGACTAGCTTTTCAGCATTGCTCTAAGACATGATAAGCCTAATTTTAATAATCCAGTTGTGCCTTGTGAATTTATTCAGCCATGGGTTAACATAACATATATACAACTAATGACTGGGTATGCAATTTACTTACATATTCATATCCATAAACAAATAAAAAATTTTGTAACTTAAAAGTAAATTTTGATGAATTTTTAAAATTCAGGTATCACCATCTTTAATTGTTCACAGGGTCAGGGTCAGTAGGTAACAATTATATTACTACATATTTTAATTGTGAGAGTATTTCTTTAAGTTTGATGTTGAATGTATGATTTTTAGCAAAGTTTTAAATGAGTTCTTGGAGTTTTGATAATGAACAAAAACACGAGTAACACAGTTGCTTATCAAAAGTCATAGATATTGTCTTGACTTTAGGTGTACCTAAGTCAAAGATAACCACTCAATAAAGTTTTTGAAAAGTCCTCTGGAAACTCAGCATAAAAATATTTTGTTAGAAAACATTGCTCAGGTGCAGAAAAATCACTATATGTCCCCTCAACTCAAGGTTTTCTCCACTCAACTTTATAGTTAGAAACGACCATGGCTTCAGGACAACGAAAATGTGAATGAATTGAAACTGAACCTCAACGTTTGGCTACGCTGAGCCGTGAAAACCACCTCTGCTAGGATAGGCAACGGGACATGATGAAACTATGTTGAGGGAGCTGACGTTCTCACGCACCTTGGTTCATCGTCTACATGTATACAACATAGCCATTTAAAACAAAGAAACGCATAATACTGTCATGGGACACCGTTAAGTCCTGATCTGGTGTCGAGGCTCTGCCTGCAGTTTGGATCAATGACCTGCAGCAGCGCTCGTGCCTCTGCCTCCGTGCTCAGACTCACTCTGCGCATCTTTATCAGACATACAGCCCCTCCATGTTCGAAGAAGACGACTGTTATGTGATTAGTGTGGACGTTTTTTTCCTAACAAGTGTTTCAGTTTCCTGGTTTGACCATCAGTAACCAGACAAAGATGTCAACCAGCCATGCGGTCTTTTCACAGATTAGGAGGTCAGCTGCAAACGTCATCAAATCTTCAGAGCGCCATTGGTGGATTTCTGAAGATGGCCGCGCAGCTCGACGTCTGATTGGCTGCTTTGCCGGTAATATATAAAGTCCTGTTAACAGGCCATCTTCCTTTCCCTTCTCATCCGGCAGGACAAGAGCATCTCGCCGCAGTCCATTCCAACAACATCCAAAGTCACCTCAAACCGGTGAGTCTGCTTTTAATACTCTGTTTCTCTGAAGAATGATTACTCTGTCTTTGCTTTAATTCGTTTAACTGTGTGTTTGTGGAGTGAGTCTCTATAGTGACGGTATTCTGTCGAATCATTGGATTATTAATTAAAATGTATCCTCCTCCGGGTGAAGAACATGGACGTTAAAATGTTAAATGTAATAAATAATCTTCTTCTTGGAGGGTATCTGATGGAGGTAGCGGTGCCTGGTCCCCTCTGGTGCGGCTGTTGGGGGAAGGGTGCAGTCTGTTCTGAGCCCTTCCAGAATGTTCTCGAACATTCAGTCAAGCCGATCGTTACTCATGGACTTCCGGTTAATCCTTTCAGAATAAAGGCCAGTAGGCGCCGAATTTCGACCCCTGTCTCGTTTTCTTTTACGTTTCACTCTCTCATGAAAACCCCACGCTGGGATTCGGCGCACATTTATCCACGATGCGGTCTTTTTGTTGTGTCTTCCGGCGGTAACACTGCGGAGATGTGTTAACAGCCGTGTCAGGGTCACGTGGTGGTGGCCGGACGCCATGTTCTCTCCTCATCGATCCAGTGCCGCATTGTTGGGCTCCAGCCTCACTGTGGCATCAGCAGCTCTCACCGTGGTCATGAGGAGTAAGTCTCTTCAGGGAACTCCAAGTGTCTGCAGGGATGAGCCAAAATTATGAGGGTTGACTAAAGGAATTATCTCTCTATTTATGTCGAAATGGCCAGATGATTTAATGTCGTAAAGACTTTATATTGAACCTTGTTTTTTTTGAATGCATTCAAAAGAGACAAATCAGAATTAGAATAAAGAATATAGTGTAGTTGTTGCATACAATATATTAGAAAAGTCCTCCCAATATATTGGGAGGACGTAAAACTTAGTCCCACCCCATCAATTGTACATAAAAGCTTCCATATTTTCCTAAAGGAAACATTTTCTCTGCAATAATTTAGTGATCTAACAAACAAAGGTAAAACAATAACAAAAAATGAACAAAACAAAGTCGTCCTTCAGTTTAGTGCCTTTATCATAAATAATTTGGCAAAGCAAAGACATGAACAGTTGCCCTGCTCAACACAGAGCAGTAATTTTGTTGGTCTGTACATTTTTTTGTACAGTTTGTTGTTACTTTAAATCTGCCTGATAAAGCTCATGTCACACCTTTACTGACCTGAAACTAAAGGGTTATTAAGATGATTACTTGGTAAATAACCAATATTTCTTGGTCTTCAACACCCCCCCCCCCCCCCCCCCTTTTACTCTTTTTCAGACCTTGTTGTTCAATTTTATTTTGTACTGTCAGAGGACACAGTAGTTGTATACACACTCTTTCGTTCATGTGCTGAACTGAAGCCTACTTTTTAGTTGATCCTTGTTTCAGTCTTTATTTTTATAGTGCCAATTCATAACCAGCGTTTCCTTTTGTTCCTGTAGGAAATATGTCTAAGGGACCAGCAGTCGGTATTGATCTTGGGACCACCTACTCCTGCGTCGGTGTGTTCCAGCATGGCAAAGTTGAAATCATTGCCAATGACCAGGGCAACAGGACCACGCCCAGCTATGTGGCCTTCACAGATACAGAAAGGCTGATTGGAGATGCAGCCAAGAACCAGGTTGCCATGAACCCCACCAACACAGTCTTCGGTAAGAATTTAGACCCCTCTCTGTTTCCTTATAGAAAAGTGGTGAATTAAAACCTGTCAAACCCTTTAAAATCACCTGTTATACAGATCATACATCATGCTGCCTGAGACAGGTGGCTCAGTCCTTCCTTTGAAGTCTTTAGGCCCTAGACAAAGCAAAAGAATTCTTTTACAAACACTAAAGATTTTTTTTTCTTTTTAATAAAAAAAAGTGGTGTGAGATACTGTACGAATGTATGTTTTAACTTCTGTTGCAAATCAAATTGCCCTTGGGGGACATTAAAGTTTTTCATATCCGATCAAATCAAATTGTGCTTTACAGATGCCAAACGACTAATTGGCCGCAGGTTTGATGACTCCGTTGTACAGTCCGACATGAAGCACTGGCCGTTTAATGTCATTAATGACAACACCCGCCCCAAGGTCCAGGTGGAGTACAAAGGTGAATCAAAGAGTTTCTACCCAGAGGAGATCTCATCAATGGTGCTGACCAAGATGAAGGAGATTGCTGAAGCATACCTCGGAAAAGTAAGGCCTTTGGAACATCTGTTAAACTTCAGCTTTGTTATTACAAGACGCTGATGTTTCTCCCTGTTTCATTTCAGACTGTCAACAATGCTGTAATCACAGTGCCCGCCTACTTCAACGACTCTCAGCGTCAGGCAACCAAGGATGCTGGCACCATCTCTGGACTCAATGTTCTGCGAATCATCAATGAACCAACTGCAGCTGCTATCGCCTACGGTCTGGACAAGAAGGTAAAAGGCTGGACCAGTTTTATTTACTTTGCGGTCATTCACACCTAAAGTTAGCTGATTAGGTTTGGGCATTAAGTTTCAACATTTTATTTTTCACCATTTGTTCTTTCACACTGCCCTTAATTAGGCCGACCCAGGCCCGTCATAGGATGTGTAGTATAGTCATCCAACGCTAGTTGGGGCTGGGGCAGTGTCTGGGCATTGAGTCAAAATAGAGTTTATCTTGGAGCAGCTCAGCAGTGTTTTTAGTGGTAGAATAGTTATATAGGCTGCCTTGAATTTTTGTAACCAAAGGCTGGTAGTGCCTTCAATGCTAACTTTAGCCACTCTTTGCCTGCTATCTGTTAATGCTACAATAGCTTTCTTGGCAGTAACTGTAGCTGTCCAAATTCAAGCCACAATTCACTGCCTTAAGTTCTCTTGCCCTGTTTGGTTTTGGATTTCTTTCTCACTCCGTGTGAACCAAACTGGAAATGACTAATAACCCTTGTAAATAAACAGTAAATAAACAAACTCTTCTGGGTGGACCAGAGTCCAGTTCTTTGGTCACACCAGTCCAAATTAAACAAACTTCACAAAAATGTGAACCAGAGTATTTTTGGTCTAGACCAAAAAAGTGTGAAAGCGACCTCATTTTCTGTGCATAAGATGGGTTTCACACGCACCCTGGAAAACCTGGAAAATGATTGGCCAATTTTCCAGTCTTGGAAAACATGGAAAAAGAGGATGGGTAAAATGTCCTGGAAAAACTTGAATTGTACAGGAAAATTACTTATGTTGTTAGAGAACAAAAATCAAACATAGGAAATTAAGTAAAAATGTACTTGGTAACTAATGCACACTTGGCCATGAAATGAGTAGAGAAAATAATGCAAGTTAAGAAATAAGATGTAAAAACTCAAAACAATGATGACAAAAAGAGATTAAAAAAAAAAACAAAATAAAATTTATGCTGCTTAAACAGTAAATCAACAAAATGTATTTATGGTCAACATCGTGGAGAAGTCCTGGAAAATGATTTCTTGAAAAGAGTGGAACCCTGATAAGAATTTTAATAGAGAAACTTTAATTTCAGGTTGGGTCTGAAAGGAATGTCCTCATCTTTGATCTTGGCGGTGGCACCTTCGATGTGTCCATCCTGACCATCGAGGATGGAATCTTTGAGGTCAAGTCCACCGCTGGAGACACTCATCTTGGTGGGGAGGATTTCGACAACCGCATGGTCAACCACTTCATTGCAGAGTTCAAGCGCAAGTACAAGAAGGACATCAGCGACAACAAGAGAGCCGTGCGTCGTCTGCGCACTGCCTGTGAGAGGGCGAAGCGCACACTGTCTTCCAGCACCCAGGCCAGCATCGAGATCGACTCTCTGTACGAGGGAGTCGACTTCTACACCTCCATCACCAGAGCTCGCTTTGAGGAGCTTAACGCTGACCTCTTCCGTGGCACCTTGGACCCGGTGGAGAAATCTCTCCGTGATGCCAAGATGGACAAAGGGCAGATTCATGACATTGTGTTGGTCGGTGGTTCCACTCGTATCCCCAAAATCCAGAAGCTGCTCCAAGATTTCTTCAATGGGAAGGAGCTGAACAAGAGCATCAACCCTGACGAGGCTGTGGCTTACGGAGCCGGTATGTTCTCACAGCACTCTGTAGTTTAGTACAGTTCATCTTTTTGCCTGATTCTCTAACAAAGTCTTATGTTTACAGCTGTCCAGGCTGCTATCCTGTGTGGAGACAAGTCTGAGAATGTGCAGGATTTGCTGCTCCTTGACGTCACTCCTCTGTCTCTGGGTATTGAGACCGCTGGCGGTGTCATGACTGTCCTGATCAAGCGCAACACCACCATTCCCACAAAGCAGACCCAGACCTTCACCACCTACTCTGACAACCAGCCCGGTGTGCTCATCCAGGTGAGGTCTTCATTGTTGTATGCGTTTAACTCTTCTCTCGCAGTGATGATGTTTATTCCAGCCATTCGTAGTTTCCACCAGAGGTCACAAGACCAAAGATGGCCCTACCTTCCTTGGATGTCTGAGCGAAGTTTCAGAGGCTGAAGTCTAATCACCTCCTTAGGCTCTTGCTAACAGTATTTCTCCATCAGGTTTACGAGGGTGAGCGTGCCATGACCAAGGACAACAATCTGCTGGGCAAGTTTGAGCTTACGGGCATTCCTCCTGCTCCTCGTGGTGTTCCTCAGATCGAGGTCACGTTCGACATTGATGCCAATGGTATCATGAATGTGTCTGCTGTTGACAAGAGCACCGGCAAGGAGAACAAGATCACCATCACCAATGACAAGGGTTAGTATGGTGTCAGATTTCTAAAGCTCTAAAGCTCTGAATCTCTGCACGTCTCAGTGTCTTCATTTTAATTGTTTGCATTTTGTTACCAGGCCGTCTCAGCAAGGAGGACATCGAGCGCATGGTGCAAGAGGCTGAGAAGTACAAGGCCGAGGATGATGTGCAGCGTGACAAGGTGTCTGCTAAGAACGGCCTGGAGTCATATGCTTTCAACATGAAGTCCACTGTGGAGGATGAAAAGCTTGCTGGCAAGATCAGTGACGATGACAAGCAGAAGATCCTGGACAAGTGCAATGAGGTCATCAGCTGGTTGGACAAGAACCAGGTAAATTAAAGGGATGGTTCAGGGTGTTAAAGTGGGGAGAAACATTCAGAGGTCAGTCTAGCTCCTGTGAGAAAGCTGTGATGCACGTTGGTTATTTAGGTTCCAGTTGATGATTTATTTTCAGTAAGTACTTTTAAGAGTCATCAGGGTGTTTGTTCACTGCCTTTAAACTCATTCTAAAGACTACACAGTCCTGACGGGAGAAAATTATAAAGCATGGAGGCTTGTCAAAGTGAAGCGTTGTCTCAATGTCCAGCATAGCATATGTTAGAACCCACCCCCTAAAGACTGCACACAGCATGGTGTCAAAGGGGACATGTCCAAAAAAGCCAACAGAATGTGTATTAGTATCCATTTAATATAAATAACTTGTTAACCAACTCTAGTTTTTCTGAATTTTACACCATTAACTCTTTCAGGACCACTTTGAATTAGTCAAACGATATTGGGAAAAAATAGTATTGAGATAATTTATCTTGTGTGATGAATACACGTTATATTGTAGTCTCAGAATGATTGGGACAGTGTAAGAGCCATTAGATGTATATAAGTTGAATATAAATAATTATTTTTGTAAACTATTTTTAGCCACTTTAACATTTCTAGTCTATATTTAGAATAGGAGGAAATGATGCTTGTTGCTTCCTAAAATAAATCTAGATAAAACTGGGGAGCTTCAATCAGGACTCTGCCCCTGCATCACACTGATGTCTCGGCACACAGAGGAGGAGGCATGAGTCTTTATGTATTAGTCTTATCTAATCTTGTTTTAAGTATCGACTAAAAAAAATTAACCATCTGTAACAGTGATTAAGGTTTGGTGGGCGTGTTGATAACTGGACCGATGCAGACCTCACACAGAGAGCTGATTGATTACCGATCATAGCGGTATGATGGTGCAATTAACACACTCTATACTCGGTCAGAGCATTGATCAGCAGCTGGACAAACTGCTACAACCAGGAAACTTCCTGAAACGCACGTGACAGGATGTGTCCGCCTGGAGCTGCGTTGTCAGTTATGCATACAGAGACTCTAAGGTTCTCTGCAGATCAGTTCTAACTGCTGAGGCTAATCAGACAGAATTTTGTTTACTGTCAGAGGAAGAAAAACCTGGAGGTGGAGTGGCTGACTTCTTAGAGGATGTGTGACAACCATGGTATGCCCCTGCCATGTGCATGTTGTGCATGCACATGTTGCATCTGTGATGTGAAAAATATCATCCAGCCCTACGTTGAATTCACAGTGTCCACTAAAGCTGCATCGAACTACACTTTAGTTATGGACTAGTTGTTGCAGCTGTAATGCCAACCAATATTGAAAGATGCGCATGTCTGTGTTATATCTCTTTTAACATCTATAAAGATAAAAACATACATTTAAAAAGTTTGTCTTTGCATAATTTCAGTCCTTGTAACTCAAGGACATGTCCTCAAAGAGTGCTTCAGTAGACCTGTGGACCTCCACTCACTACAAACTACAAGTCTATTAACTCTGTCCTTTATAGTTGAAGGTCGATTCTCTAACCCAGTAGAGTAGAGCAAAGTAAAATAACGGTGGCCACAATGCAGCAGGTCAGCCTGTCACTGTAAGACAACATGACCTCAGACTGAGATCACAAGAGAGTCCAGCTGGTCCACATGTCCACGATGTGCATCTAATGTAAGCTGCTGCGAGTGAAGTTTATGCCACCAGTTTTCACCCTGGAATTACCCTGATATCCCCTTAGTATCCTGGGTAGGATACTCTGGTATTTACCAGGAAAACCAGGGTTTAATGTGTGAAAAAACCTTAAGTCATGTCTACGCATATCATTTCAATGACTCAATATTTTGGGCAGTAGAAGCCTGGACAGGGTCACCAGTGTGAATGTATTCACCATGACAGGCTTAAAATGGTGCACTGTGGTTAAACGGTTAGAAAGGACAGATTTTGAAGCTTGGTGGACTGATTTAATACTTTCAAACATTGCATGTTTGGTAATACAGTGGCCACAGGTTAAATTGTGCTAACTTTGGGTCTGTAGTTCAGACCTATTGAAATATGTGAATGTATGTGTATTAAGTACACACCAGTTTAAAAGTGAATAACCAACTTTACAAATTCAGATTTGTAATGTCCATGAAGTTTTTACCTGAAATGTCTAAAAGTCGGGGCTCCAGCAGATCATGTTAGTCTTAAACTTTTGAACTTTAAGGTATTAAATGCCTTCAGTTTTTGTTAGAAGGTATTTAGAATAATTTCATGGTCATCAAATCCACACGGCTTCATAAACAGATGGCAAGTTCTTAACTTGTTTTCATTCTGGGATGTGTTAAACCTCTGCTTTGGTATGAACCCTGTAACTGACTCTGCAGTGATGGTTAAACTGGTCTTTTCCTGTGTGTAACTGCCATGAACATCATCAGACACTGAACATCACCTCAGTCAACTTAAACTTGTCAAACGTCTTGGGCGTATCTGACTCTTGATGATTTTGTTTTGTAGACTGCCGAGAAGGACGAGTACGAGCATCAACAGAAGGAGCTGGAGAAGGTCTGCAACCCCATCATCACCAAGCTGTACCAGAGCGCAGGGGGCATGCCTGGAGGTATGCCAGAGGGTATGCCTGGAGGTTTCCCTGGAGCCGGCGGTGCAGCTCCTGGTGGTGGATCCTCTGGACCAACCATCGAGGAGGTCGACTAAAGCATTCCCCACGTCATCCACTCCTGAGATGTTTCTAAGGAAGTTACCCTCTTAGCACAGGAAACAACAAGCTACAGAGTGAAATATAAAATAAAAAATACGGGGTTAATGAAACATTGAATGCATCGTCTGTGACTCAACTGAGAACAGCTTGTGTTGAATATTTAAACTGCGATCACTTAAGTTTTGTAAGCTTGATGGCACTGAAGAATAAAACTTGCAACCCTCGGCCTGACTTTGTCTCTTATTAAAAGAATGAAAGTGTTCATGTAAATGAGATACTGTAAAACTCCAGGTGAAAATCTAGTCTTTGACTCTGGCTTATTTAACAGCTCATTCTTTTAACTGACTCTCTCCTTCTTGTAGCAGACAGGCCTTTACAGCTGTGCTTGTCTCTAAGTTTACATGGTTGTGAGTGTTTTTTGGGAAAGTCAGGATGTAAACGGTGATATCATCCAGACTTTTTCCACAAGGGTATTGTAGCTTTCAATGAAAGCTTGCAAAAAAATAAAACCCTAAAGCAACAAGGTGCAGATGAGTTTGTGGATTGTTTTTGTAAGAACTGCTGCCACTGGTGGCCACTATTTGTAATCTAGCAGTGCAAATAAACTTAAAAAATCGATCTGGGACTGTGTGTCTACAAACATGTAAAAGATGAAGTAAATTAGTTCTCAAGAAACCAAGGCAGAAAGGCTGATAGTCTCCTGAAAACAGTGAGATGAAGTAGAAAGCTGTCTCAGATTTGTTCTCTATAGACCCCCATGGAATTTTTTTTTTTTTCAATTTAAATTGAGTTTTAAGTTTGTTCAGCTGATGAATTTATTTGCCTTACTCTATCAGAGTCTTGAAGTCTTTTCTTGATCAGGGCGGCCTATTCTAAAAGGCTTTACTTTTTTTGTGTATGAAATGTATTCAGAAGACTAACATGCATTAGATTAAACACAGAGCACAGATTAATAATTCTAGATTTGTAGAACAATTACATACACATACGAGCCTAATGGGTCAAAATAGAAGTACTCGCATACCAAACAACATACTGTTACGTGTCCTCTCAGGCACGATCAGTCAATGGATCAATAATGTCCACGCCTGTTTATATCAAAACGTGAGGTTGTACCCCAGCCTCCCCTGTGTGTGAGAACAGCGACATCTAGTGATCGAACCCTGTCCTGACTGTAAGGGGACGTCAGGTGTGTGTGAGATCTGAAAGAATTGTTTTCCCCATAATTATAACTCAAAACCAAACATTACGACAAAGTTTTTCTTATATGTGGCATTTGATGCCAAACTTGAACTATCTCATTACTGAGAATGAGTTATGACATATATTTGACTTTTTTTTTTGTTACAGTGGTGACTCATTTTATATTTGTGACTAAATATCTCATCATTTCCCTCTCACAATTATGATAAAATATCCAACAATAATAATAACCTGATTTTTTTGTTGTTTTAACCTAATAACTAGTCATGACTTGCTTTGCCATTAATATGAATCTCTCTCATAATTATATCCTAGTATCTCCAAATTGTGACTGTCAGCTTGAATCATCAGATTCACATCATAAACTATCTCTAGACTCTCAGGTGAGTCTGGCTCTGCTCAAGTGCTGTAGGCTACTCGTCCTGGTCTGGAACTAAATAAAATAAAATAACATAAAGTAAATGTAAAAGAAGAATATGGCTTTAATCAGTGTCTTGGGATGACATCTTTCATGATTTAAGGATATACAGAAAAGATTGTTTTATTGACTGATTGAGATTTATTATCAGTTCGTCACAATGCCCTCCGTGTCTCTTATAATTAAGAGATTTTATTTCAAAATGATTAATTAGTTCTTCACACTTTTTATTGAAGGATCCAGAAATCTTTTCAGCCTTTAGTTTGGTCATTTTAGCTATGGGGAGAGATTCTCTCAAAATTATGCACAAATATATATATCCACAAATTGCACTTTATTTTTTACATTTTTTTTACTTTTGTGTGTGCATCTATCATGACTTATTTGTGAAACTTCAATTTTGCTTGAGAATTGTTGAAAGTGCGTTTGTGGATCAACCGGCACGCGCATTTATGTTTGAGACATAACTTGCCAGGGGGAATAAGAGTTTCCCACTTTGTAACTTTTTTTTTTTTTTTTTTTTTTTATTTCATTCAACAGATAGGGTGTTCATTTGCATGTAATGAAAACAATGACGTCTATCAATCAATTGTAGACAAAGTTAAATAGGTACAACATACAGTACATGCAAGACACAAGACAAAATATAAAGTATATAAGGTAAATGCACTCTCAACTAAAAACATACAAAGAATCAAAACAAAAACCAAAAGCAGATGCAAAACCCTCAAAGTAAATAAACACATAAAAAAACAAAAACAAAAAACAAAAACAAAAACAAAGCCACAAGCACATGCATAATATGTAAATCATTACCTTAAGTTTCAGGGAAAATTGTGTTATAATAGTTCATGAATTTAATACATTTCTTGTTGTTGATTAAAAGAAGGGATTTGATAAGGGATTTAAATTCTAGGTAGAAAATTGAGGACTTTGGAAGAGATTTTGAAAATTTCTGTTTGTGTATGAAAAAATTTGGCATATAATGTAACGAAGTTTATGACATTTTCCAGAGCAATATTTTCCTTATTCTCATAGTAACATACAATGTCTTTGAGATTGAGAGAGTGAACACAGTTAGCAGCAGAGAAAAAGTGAGATTCAATGTCTTTCCAGAATCTTCTGGACAGTTCACATTCAAAAAAGATATGGGAAATTGTTTCTGTACTGTTTTTGCAAATGTTAGGCTACATTCCAATTCGATATCTATAAACTTAGCAATTAAGGAATTAACAGGATAAATTTTATGTAGCATTTTGAAGTGTATCTCTTTTGTTCGTCATATAGTATCTATAAGGTAAGAGCCAGGCCTTCCTCCAATTTATATTCTCAAGCTTAGATCTCCAGAAAAATTTTCCTCTTGGGACCAACTTTTTTTTTCTTTGAAGTACCTGTCGGATATGCTTATTGTTACATTTTTTATCCGTCAGATTGAGTCCATCTAACATTAATTTAGGTTGTGACATATCCATAGCACCAGTAGGTTTCTTACCAGTTGAATCAGACCTTTATTCATAGCCCGGGTTACTGAGTTGAATGATTGAAGGGGATCGGAAAATTGTGTATTGACATGAACATTTTGTACAATAGTATGTTGCCAGAGTCATCAAAGAGATTGAAAATATGATTTATGCCTCTCTGGAACTAATTTGGAAGAAATATAGATTTGTTCCTTAAGGTGATGTCACAATTGTTCCAGAGGAAGGTCTTGTTGGGGGAGAAATTGTGGACAAAAGCGAGCTTCCAAGATAAAAGGGCCTGTTGATGAAATTTTGATAACTTAACTGGCAACCTATAGGGCAAAAATTGCTAGGCAACACTGAAATTTCTCAAATAGAATTCAAAAGACTAAATCTAGGCCTATATTCAATAATTGGCTTCAGAGTGATCTTTCCATCATCGGTAGAGTTCTCGTCTCTAAAGCAGAAGGTCTTTCCCGGTTTGTGTATCCATCCATCTCTCTTTTTGTAAATAAGTCTACATCTTCAATTATAAACAGTTGCTTTCTAGATTTTACAGATAGAACAAATCTCATAAACTTTAAAGAAGCAATATTGTCTAACAGTAAAGCAGAAGGTGGCCTAGAAGTCCAACTTTGCAGATACTGTCAATACCTTCAGAATCAGTTGGTTAAAACGATGTCTTGGAAATCCTGACTCAATCTGGTACTTCATCCTAAATAACATCTTTAACAAAATAGGAGGTCTCCCCTTCCTTCCGACTTTGTAACTGGATACGCTGATAACTCAGAGATGACGTCATTCCCACTTCCCTCTTCCCAGTTCCGATGTAACTGGAACGCAGCATAACAGATGAACATAGACGCCACGTGTTTCCTTCTTATTGACCTGCATCGAGCCGACACAGTGGATGGAGGGCTCTCCACACGTGAATATTTTCAACCTGTTTGTGTGTGTGTGTGAATCTCTTCAAAACAGCGTTACGTTTGTCTCAAAAATAAACGCCGGTTGATCCACAAACGCACTTTTAACAGTTCACAAGCAGAATTGAAGATTTACACATGACAAGTCATGATAGGTCACTGCGTGTACTTCACGGACCTCTTGTGAAGGTCTGGATAAAGATCTCAATGAAACGTCAGACTGAGCAGTGATATTATAAAGAGCTACAGTAAGTCACTCATCTCATTTATTTATTTGTTTTTGATCTGAACTTGTTTTTTTTCTGTTTTCTGGCATGACTACAGCGTTGGGGTTTTTACGAGCAGCACTCAAAGGCATCACGCGTCCGTTAGTGTTACTATGGTAACAGTGTTGTAAAGACCGATGACCGAGGAAAACAGGTGAGTCCCTGAACTCCTTCTGTCGTCGGTTTTATTGCAGATTCTTGGTCTTGGTGGATATAAAACAGGACAGGTGACGTTACGGCAGCCTTTAAGCTCACCGGAGGTGTTAGCCGACAGGTGTACAAATGCTAACGGAAACAAACAGCACAGGTCTCTACGGAGACACCTGAGAACTCTAGCACAAAAATCTATTTAAACTTCATTGCTTTATTTCACTGACATTTAAGCAAATTTACATGGATGTGAATGAATTAACACACGTGGGAGAGCCAGGGTCTGGCGGGAGAAGGGAATGACAGAGGATATGTATTTTTAATATGCACCTGGAGAATAGGCCTAAATAGCCTAAATTTATAAACGAATGAAAATGTTGGTGACGATGCTGATTTGTGTCTAGAGCGCTCCTAAGATCAGGCCAAAGTCACAGCAGGTCATAATAACCATGTGGAAGCTTCCTCCAGTTAAAAAGAGTCTGGTGTTTTATTTTACTTTATTTTATTTTGATGCTTATATGAGACATGCTTGAAGCTTGATAATTAGGCCTATTAGGCATCGATCACCCCAAACACTTTTTATTTTAGGGATTTGAAAACATACCCTAGAGGATCTGTCTCAAATCTTAAATTTATTGGGTTTATTCTGTCAATTACAAAACTCTTTAAGCTCTGACAAGGATTTTTGAAATGACTTAATTCACTTTCATCCTGTAATGATTGAATCTTTAGCATAAAGTAGTGATGTAGTAAATATAAGTGAATCAGCAGCTACTGTGTAGTTGTAGTAATAAGACATGGTTGTAAATATTCCCAAAGCTCACCTTCACTTGTCTCCAGGTGCACCATTGTTCCCTGCCACACCATTTGAGAACAAAGTCCCAGTGTTGGCTGTTTCACATTCAAAATGTTTCCCTACATCTCAGAATTGGGATGTTTTCACAGTACCAGCCATCACACACGGCGTCTGATGCCATATATCTGCTTTGTGTCAAACTCCAGTTAGATTACACGTTAACTCTGCTTCTCCCTGTAATAAACCTGTTTTCATGATCTCAGGTGATCTTCAAGACACAGATGACCAACCTGCTGCCTGTACATGGATAACGGACTCAGCCATGAAAAGGTGCACCAGAGGAAGAGAGAGCAGGAGAAGCATCCATCTTTAAAACCAGCAGTCCTGGTCAACCAGGTGGAGTTTGTGGAGTCAGACGAGGAAAGTTTAGCACAGGAGAGAGGACACCAGCAGCAGCAGCTCCAGATGAGAGTGACCCACGATCAAAGTAGACACGAGCTGACTGGACAGTCTACAGGTCTAGATGATGAAGATACTTGTGGCGGTGATGCTGAATATCTTCATGTGTTTGATAGTCTGGACGAATCATCAGGTCTCCATGACACCAGGAGCCCCAGTCAGAGATCAGGGATGGATAAAGGAGGGGGAAACAGGTAAGCTCTCTGTTTGATGAGGATTAATAGAGACAGCCTAACTGAAGACCAGACTCATAACCTGGAGAGTGTTATGGTATGCCCTGAGATATGGCCCCTGAAATGCCTTATGAGCTGTTAATATCAACACTTGCTGAGGGATGTGTGCCAGAATCCAGAAATAATGTGGAACTGGTGCTAACATCCTACCAAACTGGATCACAACCCAGACTCAGGTGCTTGGTTTTGGGATTAAATGTCAGAGCCGAAGATGCTAAACCGTCTTAGCCTTCTCTCCTCAGTAAGCTGTCCAATAAATAAACTGACATTACAGGAGACAAAAGCATTTTCACATGGACAAAAGAGAAAGTATTATAACTGCTCTTTCCCCTTTTTAAATTCAGGAATGCTTGGGGCCTCAGTGTCATTTGAAAATAATCCATTTGTCAGAAAAAAACAAAATACACCCAACGTGCATGAGCTCAGCAGTGATGATGCAGCTTACATAAACCTTTGTTTGAGGTAAAATTTATAATCTGCTTTATAAACATGGCAAAAGGTTACCTTATCTAAGTTTCCCCGACACCCTGCAGTGACTTTTGACAAATAAACAAATTATTACAGTCGAGTTACTTTGCTTAAAGACAACTGACGACTTTAAAGATGTGGAGGAGTTATAAAATATATTTTAGGTAAAAGTTATCAATAAATATTGGATTCTCTTCACATGAGCAATGCTTATTTTATGTGTATTTTTAGAAAGGTCCTCTATAACTTTATCTAAAGTTTACAAATATAAACACCATAATGACTGAAAATGTAGTTAACTTTTCCTCATGACAGTCTTTGACTCTGTTATACTCTTACATACAGACTGTCAGGCATACTGTGGAATATAAAATCTTAATCCTGTTTAAGAAATGTCATCTTACTCAGTCTAAATGTTTTCGTGGTTAAAAGCTTGTTTGTCATGAATGAAAAAACTCGGTAAATTTACCATTTTTCACACTTACAGGTTGAAACAGTTGCTGACATGAGCTTGATTAGCACATTTTTAAATGAGACTGATTAAATTAAGACGTCAAGATTATGAACACACAAAAGTGGTGGGTAAAAATCAGTCTTCAGTGAGGGCCTGAGGCACTGTGAGATTAAAAATCCTTTATTTAACAGGATGTGACACATTCATGTACACTGCAAAAAGGTTGTTGTAAATTTTACAGTAACTTACTGGCAACAAGATGCCAGTAAGTTGCTGTAAATGTCTTTTCAGTTATGTTACTTTATTTTAATTTACAGCAGAATTACTGTATATAAAACAGTACCATATTTTATCCTACAACTTTTTAAATGAATTTTAAATCACAATTTATATTACTATATTATTTAATATATCATTTTGTAAAAAAGAAATTCATACATGATTTTTTATCCAATAAAATACATTTAATCAAACATTTGTTAAATCCAAAAGCGTGAAACATTTACTAAAAGAAATCTTGCCTATTGGTCGGATTTCGTGTGTAAAATGGATTTTTCTTTTGATCCATTGCCATTTACAGTAATTTTTTGTGTCGACATTTTACAGTAGGTAACTGTGGAATTTATGGTAAAATACTGTTAAGTTTACAAAAATCAGTTACAGTATACCAAGGCAAGTATTTAAGATTAACATGCAACATCTCAATATGTTTGTCATTTTCTGTGTGAAAAGAGATCATGGTTTTGGGCTGCAGGTGGTGCAGCAGGTAGTGCTGATGCCTCACTGCAATAAGGTTGGTCTCCCTGAGTCGGTCTTGGTCTTTCTATCTGGTTTTGCCTTTTATGGGCATGTGTTAACTTTCTCCTGAGACTGGTCAGAACAATATTCTCCTGCCATAAAAGGCTTTGTAAGTTCAGCCCTGACTATCTTTAACAGTGATTAAAAGTAAATTTGAAATAAAACTGTGAGGTTGGTGCAAAAAGAGCACATTGACTTAATACACAGTGACTGTCCTCTTACTCATTCTATTATGTAGCATTCTGGTTTGGCCTCTAGATGGCAGCCATGCCTTTTGCAGCAGAATAACTGAGCTCTGGCAGAGACATACACACTCATTTATCCATTACTTTATTTATTGGTTTGAAGATGTGAAACGATCTGACTGATCACATGACTGTCTGTGAGTTTAGTGAATTACAGTTTTTAAGTGTACAGAACATGTATAAAGCTCTGTCATGATGGGATGGATGTCAACCTTGTTCAGATTGCTCCTTGAACTGTGAGATCGTGCTCTCTGTTTGTGTTAAATTTATTCAAATGAAGCAGACAGTAGTTGTGCTCAGACAGAAAATAACATGATCAGAGCTATCAGACCTCTCACTGTGAAACAGCAGACACACAATAACAGATAAAACGCTCTCATTCATCTGTCCACAGTGACTCAGGGTCACTTATTTAATGAGCTGCAGCAGTAATTATTCATTGTGATCGGACAAGACTAATTCAGGGGGAGCTGAACTGAGGAATTAGATCGGGTTTTGTTCGGGCCATTCACTCGTGGTCCATTAACAGACATTATTGTTGTTATTGTAAACAACGTCTGTCTTTATTGTTATTGATGGAGCAAATAGGGATGGGCACAATGGGCCAAAATGAAAGTGGAGTAAGTAGAGTCTGTTTTTTAAACTAACAAGTTTAATATTTAATCTATTTTCATCTGTCATTCTACAAATTCTAAATGTATTTGGAATAAAAGCATTTTGTGATTTCATGCAGATTGCAAGATTCAAAGTTAGAAGCACAATTTATTGGTTTGGGGAAGAATATTTCACATCCCTCTCTCTCTACATATATCTATCTATCTATCTATATCTATATCTATGTATCTATATATCTATATATCTATATCTATCTATCTATCTATCTATATATATATGTATATATATATATATATATATATATCAATATATATATATATATATATATATATATATATATATATATATATATATATATATATATATATATATATATATATATATATATATATAAATATATATATATATATATATATGAACCCATTATATTGCATTTGTGAGAATGTGAATACAGAATGTGTGTGAATTTGTACACATATGTGCACTTGTGAAGATTTGAATGGAGGTGTCATATCTGTTGAAGGAATGTGCCTGATAGATGATAGACAGGAAAAAATAATTAATAAAAAATAAATGAATAAACAATAAATAAATAAGGCGAGCTGAGTGTATTATAATTATTAAAATAATTATAATGATTACAAGTATGATTGTTATATTAAATGAGTAAAACAAGGAATGGGTATATTAATTTAAATTGTGACATTGAAAGTGGTAATAAGAAGCTTAAATTTATGTTTGTAAGAAGCTGATGAATGGTAACCAGGCAGGATTGTCTTCCAGTTTATTGGTGGAGGAGTATGTGTGATCGGAAAGTGTAGTCCCTGAGCTGTTTCAGAACGTGATGTTCCAGTTCATCGGTATAGTTTGATTTGCGACGGTTTGGGCTGTTAGGAGTGAATGACTGTTTTATCCAGTTTTATTGTAGATAAGTCTCCCAGCAGATGATGGGAGGTGATGATGGGATGTGGCAGCCTGTGAACAGGGGCAGCAGGTCTGTGATGTTAAAGTGGCTGACAGACGTGCAGTGCCAGTATGGTTGGCTGTGCAGTGTAGACAGAACTCTGATGAGAGCCCCATTTTGAACATTTTATGGGCAGTGAGGTCTGTGAAGTGTTTTGTATTGTATAAGTTATGCACTGGCACTGGAGGTCATAAGATTATATTTTGAAACCTGGGGTCCAGAGGTTAGTGTTGGGAGCCATGGAAAAATCTGATTCCTATTTCTTTAATGGCATGGATAAAGTTTTATCAACCTGATTTATCAATAGACATTATTGATAAGAGTTTTTTGGGGTGGGATGTTTATTAAAGCTAAAGTGGATGGAGGGAGCAGGGTTCCCACGCGTCCTGGAAAACCTGGAAAATCTGGAAAATGATTGACCAGTTTTCCAGTCATGGAAAACATATGGAAAATGAGGAAAAAAGTAAAATGTCCTGGAAAAGCCTGAATTGTCCTGGAAAATTATTTACCTTCCTTCTACCTTGGTAGTGAACAAAAACCAAACATATTAAATAAGATAAGAATGTACTTGGTAACCAATTCACACTTAGCCATAAAATATGAGTCGATAAAATAGTGCAAAATATAAAAACTCAAAACAATGGTGATAAAAAGCAATAATAAAAAATGGCAAAATGAAATTTAGGCTACTTCAACAGTAAATCAACAAAATGTATTTATTAAAAAGCAGACTAAATAAAGATAAAAAATTAGCATAAACCATAAAGTTATAATAGTGAGACACTACATAAAAGCCACACTAAAGAGATAGCTAGCAAATGTTCATGCCCGAGAGTTAGAAATAAATAGGTTTTAAGTTCAATATGATACGGTGGAGCTAGCTAGAGATATTGGTCATCAAACTTTAATCTTGTTTTTTTTGAAGGCTAGATTAATCTGAAAATTGCCCATGCTAATACTGTAACTTCATCTGGTTTTGTGACACTGGAAAAGTCCTGGAAAAGTGCTGGAAAAGTCCTGGAAATTGATTTATTGAATAGAGTGGGAACCCTGAGGGAGGTCTTTACAGTTTACAAGTTTACAGCTGTGCTCCTGAATGATGTTTAAAGGGAAGATTTTTATTGGAGGGACTTTAGGAATTGTTGACTCCCCATGCTGGACTGACAGAAGTTTATTATTCTGGTAGCTGTGGTTGAGATGGGTAAAGCCTTTTTGTCTCCATAACTGGGGGTTGAGTGATTTCTTACTGAGAAAACCAGGGCTGTGCCCAATGGGGGTGAAAGAGGAGGGGGCCAAAGTGGAGTCAATAAGCTTGTGTAATTTCCACCAGGCGGTCAGAGTTGTAGGCAGTTTTACATTTTTGATTGTCTGATGATGTTTAATTGTTTGAAATGATAAGTCTGTCTTTGCTTAAGGGCAGTTCTATCTAACCATGTGTTATCAGATTGGTTTGGAGCGATCCATTTGTGAATGTATTCAGGCTGGATTGCCTGCCTTTATTTAAAAAAGACTAAATCTGACACGAGTCAAAAAGTCATTCTTGCACCCTGCCTGTATGGCATTACAGGACACATTTGGATTTTTATACCAGAGTTTAAAACTTTCATGTGAATGTAATAATAAAGTGTCGCTGAATCATCATTGATATCACAGTGACAAACCCTATAAGGCTTCAAGAACCAACACTGGGGAATTTATCATTGCAATAATCAAAAAGTGAAGACAAACCCTGACACACTTTTTAAATTGTTTAAAAAAAGCATGCTAAACATTTCCTTCTCAATTGTAAGGGTGTGGGAACTTGGTTGTCAAAGTGCAAGGTGGGCCTCCTTTGATGGGCACCAGAGGACCCTCAGAGACAAAACCATAAAGGTGATCTGACCACAGAGCAGACTGGGCCCACACAAGGAGGGAGCCTTAAAATGACTGGAGATCCAACAGAGCATTTATTTTTGTATTAACAAACTTACATACTGCAGGCGGTCTTGCCTGTAGTGTCTTTAGCAGATTCTTTGGATCATTCCCAACTTAAACAATTGAGGCATTGGATTAAACTCCCTCTGAGCTGCTGTTCTAGCTGTGTGAACAGAGACTTTACAGCTGCAGCCCTGGATAAAGCCAGTCCACAACCACATAGTCTGTGTTGGAATTTTAAATGGACAACGATGCTCTGCACAGGTAACACACTTGTTGCAAGTTACTCTAATAAACAGACTACAAACACGTCTTAAACACAGAGCGCTGTACATTCAGGTGTGTGAGTTTATGAATGATGCTTTTGCTGTCTCAATCAATCAATTGATCTTTATTTGTATAGCACCAATTTATAACAAGTGTTATCTCAAGACACTTTACAATAGAGCAGGCTAAAGACAAACTCTTCATTTTATGGATACATATGCATGCATAGATACATATATGCATATATACATATATAAATACACACATAATTATATATATACAGATACAAACGTCCAAAACCCAACATGTATCCATTATGGCGTCATGAAAAAACCTCTGTTTAGCAGCAGGAAATCTTAAATGTGGATCCCAGTCTCATGATGAACAGCCATCCACACTATGCTGTGTTGGACATGTGGGTGAAGGAAGGGAGGTGGGCGGAGACAAGTGGACTAAAGTAAGAACTAAAGCTGGTAACAGATCCATGGACCAATCATAGACCTGACTTTGTCATATTTGTCTCTGCTGAATATAAATTTATTAGAGGTTAACCCCTTGAGATGCAGCATCTGGTTTTCAGGAGGGTCCTCATAACTGTATGATTGTAGTGATAATTTTATAGAAGTATAATCAATAATAATCATGAAAAGAGTAATTAATCTAATATCTAATGAGAATTTATAAGTGATGTATTTTTTGCTTATAATTGCATAATTGTTGTGGGGGTGGGGGGTGTTGCAGAGATAAAAGACTGAAACAAGGGATTTATGGTAGTGACAGACTCATGGATGCCCCTCTGTTGTTCTCCTTCTCTCTGCTCCTTACTGTGGCTGAAGGGTTAAACACACAGTTATGAACCCACTGCTAACACGGTATGATATGCCTTTTTTTTGTTCCAATATGATCATTTTTATTGTGACGGCCTTAGGATAAATATTTTTTAATCTCTACTATAATGTTAATGCTCCTCAATGAAATTAATGAAATTAACTCCTAATTCTTATTTAGCCAATAAACATTTTAATGGACCATATTTTGGCTAATAGTCATATTAGTGGTAGTAGCTAACACTAGACCTCATTTCTGTTTCTTTTTCATATTATAGCATAGTGAAATGAATGATAGTATCCTTTCCCTTTCCCCTCAGCGTGTTTCCCAGCCCTAAGCAGAGTCCTCTGTGTTGAGGACATCATCTGTTTGTCTCTATCATGTTGTTTTTCTCCTCCTGACAGTCGTCTCCCTCCAAAATAAAACAGCTCCATTCTGCTTCCTCCCATCATTAACCCCCGCTCATTGATGCCCGCTGAGTGTCCGTCTGTTTCCAAAATACATTGTTTCAGAGGAAAATGACCGTGACATATTCTCACAAAAGGCTCCATTTCAAAGAGCCGAGGGAGCAGATCCAGTCCCATTCACGCCATCATATTCTCATCATCCTCTCTGCTCAGACCACATCAGCCTTTTCACACACCTCCATTGCATAGTTTACAAACCCGATGGGCATCCCTCATTCAGGCAGAAGACTCCTATTTAAGCAGCTCCATTCACTCCTTTCTGCTGCAGCCATCTCTCAGCAGATATAGTAAAAAGATCTGTGTGACCAGTTTGTTTCATTTCCCCTCTCTGTTTGTCAGTGTTTGATTCTTTTGTGTTCAGCTGCGTGGATCTGGGTAAAGAAACACGCTTTGGTGCTTCTGCTGCTGGAGGCATCACGCCCAGCTCCATCATGTCCATATTATACATTTTCTGACTAGTTTGAATCATTACAGAGACATCCCTTACCCTTTTGGCCTCATTGAAGTGAAGAGCCCTACACCTAGGCAACCCTCCCCTCCAGCACACAACACAGCGGCGGCAGAATTAGGCTCCCCTCGTCCTCCATGTAACCAAACAAAGAGGCTCTCTGCTCTTTATTTTAATGAGGTCTTTTCATCACCATCAGAAAGAGCGTTTTAGCCTGCAATTTTACAGCCATTTCATAAGCTGAAAATTGCCGTTTGTGAGCCATTCCCCTGCTAGTAGCTCTCAAACACACCCTCATTAGTGAGCCTGGAGGTGAAAATACGAAAATGATCCTTAAATACAGGCTCATAATCCCCCTCATCTGTTTCAATTTGAGGATTCTCTGATCGGGCGCAGCTCTCTGTGTTTGAGTACATCATCATTTTAATAATCGAGTAATGCCTCTTGTTCCTCTGACCTCTAATGGGCGTGCGAGGTCTTCAGGTGTCTGTCAAACTCCCTTTGGATATTTAAACTTCTTTAATACATCTGTTCATCAACACCTAAATAAGTCACTTTAGAGTCCTGCCAATTCTAAGAAACAAACACAGTCAAAGTAAGCAAAAAGAAAATTAAACTACATGTATTTTCTTCACAAAACAAGACTTTTGTACATTTTTGAAAAGTCCCCTTTTCCACAGAACCTTCTCATCTTGTTGTTGTGATACACTCCATATTTAACTTAAAATGGAAAAAGAACTATTTCCCAAGTTTGGATTATTTTGATTTTATCTCCGTTGTTCTGTCCAGTACTTCATTTTTTTACTACGTTATCTTTTAAGGATGATTAGTAGGATGCATATGCATATGTGGGGACTATGATACCAAAGTCTGTGCTGATTGGCTGTCCAAACATTTCGGGGGGGGGTTACAAGATACAAGAAAATTTGTCATTGTGCAACAGCTTGTTCAATTCAATTGTGGCTCCAAGACAGAAACAAAAAACAAAACAACAACAAAACCATTAACATGGAAGAGAGCAGATGGTGCATTCAGTAATCTCACAGCCTGAGGGAAGAAGCTGCTCTGCAGTCTGGTGGTTTAAAGATTAATTCTTCTACGTCCCTTATCAAACAGTTAACACCAGTACTTTAGTGATATCAAGCTAATAATGATGTGAGATCACAACTGCATCCACAAATAATAATCAAGGTTCACAGTAAACAGAACAGGATACTAAAGGAAAGAGAGCATTTACAGGAGGAACAATAAAGTTTACCTGCATGATGAATGTGTGTGTGTGTGTGTGTGTGTGCACGTGCATACCAATCTAACAGAAGCCATGATGGCACAGGGGAGGCAGAGCGAGCAGGCAGAGGTGTAGCGATCATGCATTTCCCCACTTCTCTAAAAATGTATAGATATACTGACTGTTGTTATGCAGTGACTTGAGTTGACATATCTGGATGTTTAATTTAGTTTTTATCTAACAGATTTTATCACCGCTGAGCCAAAAGGAAAACACTTGGGCAACATGAGGCCTCTGACAGCTGACCAGGCCTACCAGTATATGATATATGGAACAAAGACAAAACAATTCAATCACTGTGTGAAAATATTTCCATCTGGATTATTTCTTTTTCATGACCATGGGAGACAAAGTCTGTGTTTGAATTAAACTGGCTTAAGCTCTGTTGACTTTTGTCTCAGCTTCGCCACTCTGTATTTGTCAACGACTGTCAATGCTGTTTGTCAGTAAAACATGGTTCTTTTCTCTTGCTCCTAGCAGCCTGCTGCTCTCTGATGACGTCTACTCTGACCTTCGCTACAACCCCAACTGGAGGAGGAACCTGAAGGCAGCAGCTGACTTCAAGGAGAGTCCACGGACATCTTTGGTGGACTTCTACAAACTTCCTGTGCAGAAACCTGTGCAGACACATGCTGATGGACAGGAGGCTGTGATTAAAGGAGGATACAGATACATCACTGACTCACATCCAGCTATGTTAGTGACTCCTGTGGCCGTGGAAGAGTGTGACCAGCCCTACAGGCTGCACCTACAACACCCTCAGACTGATTCAGAGACCTCCCCTCACCACTACAACCATGCTTCTCAGCCCAGATCAGAAGAGGGTTACTTTTCTAGTCCAAACTGGACTCACTCTAAAAGTGAAGAAAACACTGCACAAACAGGATCCAGAGAGACGCATGATGATAAGAGCCAATCTTTAGCAGCAGCAGAGAAAAACCATGACAGATACATCCATGAAGGAGAGAGAGGCGCCGACTCTGAGACACAGAGGACCCCTCACTCAAATTGTATGAAGGCTTCATCCCAGAGAAATCAGAAGAGGCTCACAGAGGACATCGTGGAGCGAAACAAAGTGACACTGGGACGAAACAAACCAGGATACAGCTCCTATGTGAGGATGCATGCGCTGAAGCAGGACGGCCCTCGTCATGTCAGTAAGGTGTGTATGGGGATGATGGGCTGGGCAGTGTAGACCAGAAACCATATCTCAGGTCACAGTCAGGGGACTAAAAATCTACATGTACGATGCATGCCATTTACCTTTGACCTCAGATGTCGGAGCTGTGAATAAAGAGTTAGCTGCCTCCCTGTTAGGGGCCCATAAACTCTGTTTCTGAATATCCTCTGACTTTCTCTCTAAATATTTGTAACCTGACACTCCAGATAGACAGTTAAATATGTATACTGTTCAAGATACATGTCACCAGTCCATCTGGGCAACAGTTGTATGGTTGTAAAGTACAAAACGTGAGCCAGTTGGTATTGCAAACTGTCACCAAAACAGTTGGAAGTGGAGCAGATAATGCCTTTTCTATCATCAAATGCTCCCAGTGTTGTTCTTTGTTCTTTATTTAATGAAGAAATGTGGTCCAGATCTGACTAAACTGCTGCTGAAGCTGGTAGCATCTGTGCTAATCACTGAAGTAGTTTCTTCTTGCTGTCGTCACTCACATGTAGCTCCTGCCTCTTCCTGCTTAAAAGGACTCTGATTGGTCAGAGCCTCTGCAGACTGTGCTGAGTCGTTCTGGCTCGGAGCTTTGTAAGATGGATCTGACTGATTACAGATAATGAATCAAGGAGATCCAGCTGCAATGCAAGGTTAGGTTAAGTGTTCAACCTACAAACCTGATTTTCTGACTTCTAAATAAAAGCCGATGCTTAGCTCTAAATCCTGACTGAAGTCCTCAAACAGGCTGTTGTCTTGAAGGAAGTCACAGAGCTAATTAGCCACTACTTTCTCCAGGATCTTAGCAGCAAATTGAATGTTAGATATAGACCAATGTTCTTGAATCAAGGGTAGGTTTTTCAAGAAGAGTTTTGATTACAGCTACTGTAAAGGACTGTGGCACGTAGCCTGTTGATAGAGATATATTTATTGTCTACAACAAGAATGGACAAACTAGGGGAAAGACCTCCCTGAACAGCTTAGTTGGGATCAGGTCTAAAAGGCAGGTTGATGGTTGGAGGAGGACACAACAGGATTTAGCTCCTGAAGGTCAATTGTAGAAAAACAGTCTAAGTCAAGTCTGACTACATTTAATGGTACGGCAGGTCCTGGTGAAGGCAGGGATTTGCTAATTTTATCTCTAATTTTAAGAACGTTATTGTTTAAAAAAAAGCTCATAAAGTCCTCACAGCTGAGGGCTAGAGGAATCACAGGCTCAACAGAGCTCTGACTTTGTGTCAGCCTGTCTACAGAGCTGAAAAGGTACCAAGGGTTGTTTTATTTTCTTCAATTAGTGAGGAGTAGTAGGCAACTTGGGCATGTCGTAAGGCTGTCATGTAGTTATCATGACTTTCCCGCCAAAGTGTACGTGACTCCTCCCTTTTGTTGGAGTGCCACATTCACTCTAATTTATAGGATGCTTGTTTAAGTTCACGAGTTTCATAACTAAACCAAGGAGCTGTCCTCTGACTTTTAATAGTTTTTTTGTCTCAGTGTTCTGTTGGAATCAGACCACATGGACCAGCCTTCATTCCCCACATGCATCAGTGAGCCTTGGCTGACCATGACCCTGTCACCACTGTTCCTTCATTGGGCCACTTTAGATCAGTACTGACCCCTGCAGACCGGGAACACCCCACAAGAGCTGCAGTTTTGGAGATGCTCTGACCCAGGCTTCTAGCCCTCACGCTTTGGTCCTTGTCATACTCGCTCAAATTCTCACGCTTGCCCATTTTTCCTGCTTCTAATATCAACTTTGAGGACAAAATGTTCACCTGCTACCTAATATATTCCACCACTATCAGGTGCCATGATGAAGTGATGGCCAGTGCTATTCACTTCACCTTCACATTTAATCTGTGTTAATTTATGATTTTTTTGTGTGGCCCTCCAGCTGCATGGTGAACAATGTGGCTGTCTGGATGACTGAAGTTACTGGTCTAAATTGTACAAATACTGTGGGTGGAACTAGTGAGGAGTAATAAAATGGTTGAACACTGTCTTTGTACAATTTACAGTGAATTTGCCTGAAATTCTGATAATTAAAAACAATTAATGACCTTCTATCTTGTATGTAAGAAATTGATAATAGTGTTATTATTATTATTATTTATTTATTTATTTATTTTTACTTTTCCTTATGATAAAATAAATAAAAATGTATCCATATACAGACATGGAGCAAATATTTCAAACTGATTATTTTGTGGTCAGTCAGGCATCTATCTTTAATAAATTCATCCAACATTCCATCCTCTGGCTGGATGAAGTCAGCATAAAGGCTAATTTGTTTTATACTTCGTTGTCTTAAAGAGTTCTTTTTAAAACAGCTGCAGTTAGACAGACTGACACCAGGGGTCGCTGTAATATTGATTATGATCCTCGTGCTGTCACGCTGCAGAGACAACTGTATCATGAAATCAATGAAACTCACTTGCAAACACTGAAATATCATTTGAAAATGTATTTTATGTAAATTGTTGTCCAAACTTTGACAACCCCCTTGTTTGTATTAGTTTGACTTCATTATAAATATTCAGTGATTAAAGTCCTGATTTAGAGATTAATTTGAATTATGTGTTCAGTCTAAAACAATCAGGGATAATGTTTTCCCTTCAGGGTGTATTTCTAAGATAAGATTATCGTTATTGTACGGCCCAAGCAAGAACAGAAAGCAGTCTGATTCTAGATCTGTTTTTTAAACTCCAATATTTCTGATATTATCAAATGGAAAATTATCGTTTTAAAATTATGGTATTAAAAAGTATCACAGTGTTTGTTTGGACAGCCTTGATTTATAGTTTATCGTCATCAGTTACAAATGCCGTGATGCCCATCCCTTAGTTATAGTTATTAGGGATGCTCTATGGTTTTTACAAGTATCTCATATGCAGATATTTCTAAAGTCATCATTGTGATAATGATACAGATACAGATATTTTTTGGCAAGAGTATGAGATATTTCCTTTAGTTAAACTGACCTGAACCTCTCATTGTGTGACAGCATATTTTTGTTAGAAATTGAAGTGAACCAAGGAAAACAACTTTTCATTCTCTGACAGAAGACAGTTTTGTTTTTAAAATGTGAATATTCAGCACTAATAGGTTGAAGCATTGTCCTACATTCATACAGTCTGTGGATATTACAGCCTATATATGTGATATATATGGCTAATATGTAAGGCCAAAATATCAGTTGCATACATTGGCAGGAATTTTGATTCCTGCTGATACTGATATTCCACTTTTTAAGCTAACTGTTGATACTGATATTCCACATTTTAAGCTAATACCTGTTGATACTGATATTGTACTGATAATATTCCTAATAATTATGCTACAGTTCCCACTGATTCCATGAATGTGTTTTAAACACAAAGGCCATATCTCAGGCTTGACCAGGTCTGATACACACTTTTTTTATTTTTTTTTATTGAATTCTCTTTTTCTCTTTTTATTGCATACAAAGACCATTTTTTGGGCAAATATTTATCACTTTATTCATTTTCTTTTCTCCAACATTTATATACAACTGGAATTTCATCCGATTTTTGGTATCAACTTGCATACAGACACAAGCTCAGAGCGTGTAGTGATGCTTGCTGTCTGTAACATTGATTTGTGAGGATCAGAGGGGTTTCCACCCCTCCACTCACACACTACCACCACATGAAGAGGCCATGTCTGGCTATGCAGGCCTTATTATGAGTTGATGTGCACAACAAGAACATCAGAGACGCATGCTTACCAAAAGGCTCTTAGACAGCCCTGCACCTGGCACAGTGGCATAATTGGTGGGGACGGCCCACGCTCCCCATTTGTGGGGCCACAGCACTGTTAGCTGGCCATAATACCCCCAACCTTGTTCACCCATCTGAGCCCCGGCCCTCCACAATGTCTCATATCATCACCATTTACATAGTCAAGAGCCGTTAGCTTTGTGCGATGGTAAACAGAGCCAGAGCCTCTCCCTCTCCCCAGCCCTCGTGTTTTTGTCATTTTACCTCTGAATCAGCTTATTAGTTTTCCATTGCCCCGTCTCCCCAAAGACATGTCTCACTTACGGGAGACTCTCAAAAGACGAAAGAAGCTATTTGAATGTTGTCTATTCTTTGTGTGGCTGTTGGATTAATGTATAAATAATGTTTGTTATGACAACGTCAGAATATCCAAGAAAGATCCTGAGAATTATCCCTGAAGCATTTTTATTATTTCTGTGATTAGTCTGACTCAAAAACACAACAAAAGAAAATGTCAGTGAGGTAAAAGAGACATTAATATGAACAAATGTTCAAATTAGGTTTAAGAGACATTATCTTATTTTAATCATTCATGATCCATCAAAGTATGAACAGCTAAATCAACAATGAAAGACAAAAACACTCTTTTAAAGGAAATGATCATTGTACTGTAAATAGGAGGCAGTGTTAGGGGTGGGTAAACGGACCAACAGTTGTTCTGTGTGTTATTTAACGTAAAAGTAATGCACTTTGAAGAATTAACAAATGTTAGAAAAGCACTACAACAGAGGGCATGCACTAACGTCACCATTTGGGAGCTTGCTGAGTGGCAGAGAGCAGAGTCTGGTAACAGAAAAAGGTTAACAGTTGAATTCACCTGAAGAGTGCAGCTTTTTAATATTTCAGATGGCCTGGTTAATTTTAATGACGTTCATTACAGAAAATTTAGATTCAAATCTGATTTATGTTTAAAAATGACAAAAAAAAACAACTTTTGGAGCCATAAAGTTATGTTTTTATCAGCCTAAGCCATGAGATGAAGCTCTGCATTGACTCCAGCTCTGCCTCTGTATCTGTGACACCTCAACTGGACGATACCTTCATTTCATGAAATTCAAAAATGGTCAATAATTGGCAAAAATTTAAGTTATATTCATTTAATTTTTTTTAAATTTGTGGTCAAATCTGAGGACTCAACAATTTTTTAATCAGTTAATGTCAAACCAGCTGTTGTAATCAGACTTTTATGTCAACAACAAGCCTGAAAAACAACCTAATGAGTGCCTCCTCATTTTAGAGACTGATATTTATGACTGATCTGCTGTAATTTTTAACTTCATTTTTCATGTAGGTAAAAACTAGAGGACAGACAGAAGTGGGGTTAATGTCCATACCTGGATGCTGGTGTGCTCGGTGACTTCATACCAGTGAACGACTGAACATAATGATATCACAAAAACAAGACACTTGAAACTTTCCAGCTAAATTTAGTTATGTAACTGCTAACTTCCCACCGACCGCTGCTGACGTCACATAAACTCTGATATAACTGTAGGAGAGATCCGATCATACCGTTAGCTGCTTAATCCCATAGCAATAAGAGGAAGTCCTATAGGGATGGGAGTTGATAAGATTTTATTGATACCAGCAGTATCAATTCTACCCGTTGATATAAGTCTTAGTTGATTCCTGTCATTCCTCCGCACAGGCCTGAACAGGTTTTCAGTGTCCGCAACATTAAACACATGGCCCTCCTCATATTTAACGCTGTCTGACAGAACAATGCTTCAACAAGTCATTGGAGTTTCATTTCTTGCTTTAAACTGCAGACACTGTGCAATTAGCGTCATACCAAGATTAAGCCACAAAAGTTCTGCCATGATCACCCCTTCGTGATCACCCCTTCGTCCTCTGGGTTTTCGTGTTTGGATGACTGCTGCTGTGGAACAAAGATTTGATGAGGGGATTTTTGAGCAAAAAGACTTCTGATGTTGATTTCTTTAGCTATTTGTTATTGATTCTCAACTGGACGTGTTTCTGATTCCCATCTCTTGTCCTAAACACCCAAAATCCAGCAACTTGAAAATTGTAATGATCAGAAATTGAAGACATCATATAGAATGATTGGCAGCATTTCCATAACTGAGGTTTATGATGTGAATCAAGAACTATTTCATGGTGAGAGTCAGCTCTGTCTACTTTAAAGCACTGAAATGATTTGTCTTAACGGCTCTGGGAACATAACTTACTAATTTTTATAATTTTTAATATAATATTAAGAGTAAATGTGTCAGGAAGCAGAGTTGAAATTTTGAGAAAATCATCTCTTAGTATAAAATCTTGTTCAAGTCTATCTAACAGTCTAACAGATGATTTCTCTGGACTGTGTGGTTGCTGTTGGTTTGATTGACAGATGTCAGTCAAAGCAAATCACAGGAAGAGTCTGAATCCAACATGCCGCCACGCAGAGCAAGACTCACTGTGCTCCCCTACATGTTGCAGACATTGTGGGGGTCAGATGTGCTGTGGGTCCTCTGGGGCCTCTGGGTCCTGGCCTTGATGGTGACATGATGCGATATGATCTCCTTGATTTTTCCGTGATGAAATCAGATAACGTGATTGGCTGTAGTTCTGGGCTTAAATCATTTTTTTAATGCCCAGACAGCAGGTGTGTTTGGTTAGCTAGCTAAGTTCAATATAACAGAGAGATGTGTTCAGTCAGACATGAATAGGTCGACTGGGCGGGAGTTAAGGAGTTTTGTTGCCTTTGAGTAGGAGGGCTGGTGTTTTTTTGTTTGTTTTTTTCTTTGGTTGATTTATTACATTATCAATGATTGTTTAAAGCCAGTCCACTTCATATCCAGTTTCTGAACACCATCAAAAATGAACTGTTACTAATTTAAAAACCGTGAAAATATCAGTCGTAGGATTTTCAGATAGTCAATGGTCTGAAAATGTGAGCATAAATATCATCTGTAAAAGTTTTTTGTTGATTCGTGTTCCCAGGGTCTGTCATGTTTGAATATAGATCCATTTGGACTTGACTGTACAGCATGAATCTCTGTGTCAGTCTGACTCAGTTGAGGGTAGAAAATCCACAAAAATCAGCTAAGGCATCAAATAAAGTGGATCAGAGTTGATCATGGTGTGTGAATCAATTAGATCTGGACTGTTTCTGTTCAGGTACAGAGCTGATCTCTATCACTGTGGCTACTGTTCAGTCTAGTGCTATGAACCTCAAACAACCTGTCTTCAGAAATCCCAGACTATCCCTTTAATATTAGCATTGATGGGCTGAAATTTTAATGGTTTGATTCTTATTTTATATTTACAGTAAATGTGCCTTCCCCTCTCTGAGCCAGCTCCCTTTTACCATTCAGAATAAAATATATTTCAGAGTTATTTAGGATCCGTATTGATCAGCCCTACTTCACTGAATTATTCTGAAACATAGTCTTTAGAGAGAAACAGAGATCTTTAAACCCCAAAACATTGTCATAACAAGGTGACCTCAACATTTGAATGCTTGCCCTGCTTCCTCCCTCCGTCTTTGTCTGTGTGTTTTGTGAGCAATGGAAACACTCCAGGTCTAAATCACATCAGCTTCATAATTGAGCGAGAGCTCAGACAGGCCAGTCGTTACTCTGCCCTTTAAAACAGTCCGTTTGGTCTTTTGAAGAGAGCGGCCGGCTGAAGGAAACTTGTGATAATTAGACATGTTATTAAATGTACACAATTTCCTGATGCAGCAAATGTTTAGCCCAGACAAGTGGCAGAGTGGCAGCATGGATGATTGGCTCCATCGTGCCCGGGCCTCCTTTGATAAAGACAGAAGTAGCAGATCAATCTTCTGCTGTTGCACTCACCCCTTAGAGTCCCTGTTCGTCTCGGAGGCCCTCACTTCAAAGCCTAGGGAACATAATGTACAATCTTTTAATAGCTTTAGACCAAAGCTCTGGGAGCTCTCTGCCACTGTATACCCTGCCTCAGTCTAAACACCTAATCAAGATTACCTGGGCCGGCCACAATAGCAGCTAAATGCAATTCAAGATCCACAGCCCCTTTGAAGTCTTCATTGGGAAAAGCAGATGTTTCCCGGGTACAGGAGGTAATACGCCGAGCTGCAATTGCCAGACTTTGTTGTGGCATCGGCTCGTGGAGAAGCAATTACAGGCCTCCCAATTTATCAGAAAAGATATTACACAGCTTACCATGCTCAAAACGCAATCCAGGCTGGATCATTTGCTCCATCTGATTGGGATGTTTAAATGGGTGACAAAAGGCGATGGCAGGGGGAGTGGGTAAAGGTGAGCTCAAAGACTGTGTGTGTGAGAGCTGTGGACCTGAAGGGGTGGGTGACACCTGGTCTTCAAACAAGTCATTTGTCCTCAGGAGTAACTTAATGTCTGACAGTCAAACAGATTCTTCTGCTTGGTTCAGATATCCAGAAAATGTTTTCAAATTTCCCTTAAGCTAAAGACAAATGACCAAAGAAACCAAAACCTCTGCCCACAGGCACTGCTCTGGTGTTATGGATGAATCTCAGATAATGGGTAAGAGAAGCTGTCAAAAGTGGACCTCCTGGTTTGGGCCCAGAGCTGCTTACTGAGTAGGGTTGGTCGATATGGCCTAAAAATAAAATCCCCAAATTTTTTCCACAACATTCAATTTACAATTTTAATAGATTTTTTTACCCTCTCAAAAAAATGACATAAATCAGGTTTTTCCTTTATGATGTCAAAATGTTTTCGCAAACCAAACAGAATTTCCCTCTTAAAGTTAAAGTGTGTGTCATAAAATGTTGGTTAAGTAGCTCAAACATAGGCAGGTTTGTCTACATAAACACTAAAGGCTGAGCTATTTTCACAGACCATTAACATGAAACGTGTTCAAATTATATCTCATTTAAAAAACAAATACAAGCCTATGAAAGTGCGTGTGTAAAACCTGACAGGACCTACCATTATGAAAACTGTAAATTTTGTCAAACATTGCAACAACTCACAATTGAACTAAGGCAAGAAAAAAAATCTTGATTTTTAATTTTTTTAATCTTCAGAAAATAATTTGAATTAATCGATTTCATCGATATATTGCCCAGGCTTATTACACAGCAGAGGGGTAATGGGATCCCTCACAGCACAAACCAGGAAGCAGTTCCTCTTTCTCATCTTTCTGTTGGAAAACCAGACCAGGCCTCTGTCTTAGCTGCTGTGATATCAAACGGGAATATCTACCATTTATTTTTACTTTTAATAAATGTGTTCATGAATAGAACAAAAAGTGTGCATTTAGTCCACCTGGACCAAACATTTGAAAAGGATTTTCATGTGGTCTTTACTTTAGTTTTGTGCTTTTATTGTGAACTATCTAACCGAGCATTAGACCTGGAAGCCATCTCTGTTTGGTTCACATAATCACCAAAAGATTTCAGATCTTCATGAGACAAATAATCACAGAAACATGAGTAATGACAGCACATCACTCTTCTGTTTGTTTCTGCCGTCACATGTCAGCCCGTTAGATCCAATCACAAACATTTATTGATAGATGTGTTACAGCCAGATCCACCCTTTATGGTGACCTTCACCTTTTTAGCTCTTCACAGAGCATTAATGGCATTCAGTGAAAAGTCTTCAGCCCATCGATACCATTGATTTGCTCAGATGGTCCCCGCCGCGGAGGGGAGTCCTGAAGTTAACTAAGTGATTTTCATTAGGACATTAACAGAATGTAGCGCTGAGACACACATTGTACATTAGCTACAACTCAAAAAGTGAACGGATGGAAGACCACGTGGACAAATATAACGGGGAATGATGAAAACAGATGTAGTATCATCTGGAGCTGTAGGTGTGCAGAAGAACAAGGGAACAGTCAGAAATATGAATACATTTTCAGCCATAAAATAGAGTCAGACAATACAGTTTATGGCAATATGGTTTAGTTTCATCTAAGTAAGAAGTTAGAATTGTATGTTTTGTTGATATTTAGGGAGCATTAAAGCAGGAAATATAGGTCTTTGTTACCAAGGCCATAAAATACAAGTCCTAAACACAAAATATTTGACAAAATGCGTTTTTTAATCTATAGGCACTCTCCTGCACCCAATCATTTGTTGGAAAAAAATCAGAAAACTTCTTGGGATTGTTGAGACTCTTTTCAGTTTCACCCTCTTTTCTAGAGTTCAAGTTCAGTTTTGGGCTGAACAGTTTGGGAGGATTATTGAATTGCCATTATTTTGACCTATATTTCAATTTTGATACAGTTTGGAGTAACAAAGAAAACAACAATTAAAAGATGTACAAATATTGAAATATTTAAAAGGTTGATGTGTGTGATTTCTTTTCTAATTTCTACAAAACAGAATGTTTTTTTTTTTTTATCTGTGTGAAGGCCTTGAACGCCTCTGCTGCAAAGTATTTTAATTAAAACAGTTTTTTGGTACACAATGTACCTTTAAGAGCTCTTATGATGAATTTGGAGCTGAATTTCCCCCTGGGGATCAATAAATCTAAATCTAATATTTTGTCTTGACTCAGGTACATGAATTTGATTTTGATGACTGCAAGAGTATGTTCACAGTCTGTAATTTTGGAAACACCCTCTAGTTTTCACATACCAAATACCCCTGATCCACCTCTGATCTCTCTCAGTCTCAGACACTGTGTCAGAGCTCCTGTCACTTAAGGCCCTCTTCCCAATAGGGGCCCATTCTGCTCTGGCAGGTTTGCTCTGTGGTAATTCATCGCTGCTCAGCGACACGTTATCAACAACTCTACATTCATTTCATGAGCTCTGCTCTGCACTGGGCAGTAGACTTTTTGTCTTGTGCATCACATGAAGGAGACATTTACACACTAAAGGACAACAAAGCATAATGTGGGCTCTTTAGAGGACTTGACCAACCTGAGTTTTTCTACTTTATTCTAAAAATGAAAACTATCCAGTATTTAGTGTGTATGACTTCTGTTTTTGTTGCTTATAACCAAGCAGTATCATCTGATTTTTCAGCTGCAGTCATATTCTGGTACTAAACACGTGATAGCTGTTACGTTTTCAGTTAAACATTAAAAAACTTTTAAATATAATAAACTTTGTTTGTTAATAGAGACGAGCAGCCAGCTATGTATATGTATACACCATCATTGTTATGTCTTCTTCCATAATAATAACACAACAATAACAACAATAACAATTATAACGGTAATAACAATAACAATGACGACGATAACAATAATAACAATAACAATGAAAACAATAACAATAATAATAACAATAATAACAATAATAAGAATAATGCCCATCGTCCAATGAGAAATCTGTTTTTAGTCCATATCACCAAAGTGACATGTAGGCAAGAGCTGTTTTGAATTTTATTAATAGAGAAAATCAAGTAAAGGACATAATGACATTCTTCTTTGTTTTTTTGTCTGAAGGTGAAAGAAACTCGACTAGAGAAGGTCTCTGAGACAGAAAGTCATGAGGAAAGTTCAGACCCGGAGCAGAGGTGGATCCAGAAAACCCAACAGCTGAGGGTAAGATCTCTGATGTTCTGATCAACACAAACAATCTACAATCCACACTCACCAGCCACTCCATTAAGTACATAGATTGAACTTCTATATATGTAAATGGATAATCGGACAATCAAATGGCAGCAACTCAATGCATTTAGGCATAATGGCATGGTCAAGACAACCTGCTGAAGTTCAAACTGAATGCCAGACTGGAAAAGAAAGGTGCTTTGAGCAACTTTGAACGTGGCATGGTTGTTGGTGCCAGATGGGCTAGTCTGTCAGAAACTCCTGATCCTCTGAGATACACAACCATCCCCAGGGTTTATAGAGAATGGCCTGAAAAAGAGTAAATATGCAGTGAGTGGCATTTCTCAGCTAAACGTGCCTTGTTGATGCCAGAGCAGCAGAAGCCAACTCTGTCCCCGTCCTGTCAGCCAAGAACAGGAAACTGAGGCCACAATTTGCACAAACTCACCAAATATGAAAAATAGAAAGTTGTAAAAATGTTTTCTGGTCTGATGGGTCTGGATTTCTGCTGAGACTGTCAGAGGGTAAGGTCAGGATTCTGCGTAAACAGATGTTGCTGACCATGTCCATCCATTTATGACCACAGTGGACCATCTTAGCTCAACCAGGTCTCAACCCAATAAAGCACTTCTGAGATGTGGTGGAGTGGGAGATTCTCATCGTGGATGTTCATCCAACAAATCTGCTGCAGCTGTGTGACGCTATCATGGAGATATGGACCTACATCTCCAGCAAAGTGCTAAATTTATGCCACCAAGAATTAAAGAGCTCTGAAGGCAAAAGGGGGTCCAATCTGGTACTTGCAAGGTGTACCTAATAGAGTGGCCAGTGAGTGTACAGTGATACATCTAACTAGGATCCAGCTCTCAAGCCAACCTGAAATGCAAAAACATAGTGTATCTTTTTTATTTGGTTTTATTTTGGTATAAATAGCAAAAACAAATCTGGGTTTTTTTTGCCTGAGAAATATGTTGCTTTCAGATAGGTCTCATTTACTTTCAGTATCATTTTGGAAAAGACAGTCTTCCTATGATCCAAGTGGATTATTTTGCTCATTTTTCCATGATATAATGATTATTTTACTCAGTTTAGACCATAGTTTTAATTTTAGCCGGTTCTCTGCAGCACAGAAACAACATCACATCCTAAAATTTTCTTCAGTGAACGTGCAGAGAAACCCTGCAGGAAGGTTTACCAGAGACGATGTGAAAAAATAATAAAGATTGGAGTCACAGAGAAAAGGAGAGTGTTGGAGAACACATTATTATTTTGAGCACTTGAGCAGCCACCTTAACGCTGCCAAGCAGAGGAGTGAGAATCTTCCCCACTGGAATGGGCAAAGCTGCTGTTAAATCAGGGGGATTAGATGCTGAGACACACGCTCAGAGACCTCCCGCTAAATAATTTGTTGAGATCATGCAAAGAAGAGCGCCAGCCCCTCTTCCATTCAGGGAATAATAGAGCTTATATTTGTCTGTTGTTGTTTCTCTGCTGGAAAAGGTGGATTTAGGGATGAGAGGTTCTCGACAAGGAAACAATCCTTTAAAAGTAAGAAAAGGAAAAGTGTTAGAAAATACCAGTGATCAGTCTGAGCGTGATGAAACCCAGATCTAGAACTATAACTCAGCACAGAAGATGGTCCAGCTGATCAGGACCTGCAGCCTGTTTCATCATCGTCATGGTTTAAAGACAAAACCCTCTGTGGAAACTAGTTAGGCTTTAATTTAACTTGGTTCATTCGTCACACCACAGAGATGTAAAGTTCACTATTAGTAAAGCCGAATGTTCAGATTCTGCTCATTTTTTAATGCAGTGTCTTTTAGACCTGACCACGGCTGTCACCTGGATGTCAGAGATGCTCAGGCTGATGTGTGTGGGTCCGGGTGCAGATGAATTACTTTCCAAAATACAGCTAATGGTACGCCTGGGGCTGCATGTCATTGTAACACAGCAGCATGTCCCCCCCTGGATGAGTCCCTGTGCACTGTCTGTCCAGATCAGCCTGTCTCTTCCTCAGGCTGTTCCCTGCTGCTCTGTATTTTCTTCTCCAGCAATTTTCTAATGATGTATACACAGCGCTTGTTATAATCTGTTCCACACTTTTTACACAGCAGAGCAGTTTTGTCTGAGTCTGCAGAGTCTGCACAGTCAGAAAAAGCACCACAGGCAGCTTGTCATTAGGCTTTAGGATGCAGAGGGCGCTGATTATCAAACAAACAACGATAATAGTCAGGGCAAATGGATATGTGAGGTGCAGCCTGTCAATCATCGGCAGCTGTCACATGACAATGTGTCCTTGGGCAAGACACTTAACCCCAAGTGGCTCCCACTGCTGTGTCTGTGGCGTGAGACCTGTGACCTGCAGTGTGAAATATAAGCTCAAGTTCATTTAACACTTAATAAAGAGAGATACAGACAAAGGAGGCAGATTCTTTATTTATGGGTTTACTCTTTTGGGACAGATACAGTTTACATAGACAGACTGGAAACATAACTCAGTGCATCACAGTGTTTGTAGTGACTACTGATTTGCATCAGCAAACAGATGTACACATAAACAAAACTTAAGTCATAAAGCTTTATGTTACTCTTTAAAAGGCTGATTACAGAGACAAACTATCCACTGTCTCATGTGATGAAGTGATCAATCGCTCTGCATGGAACAAAAGAAAGCACAACACTGACCAAAGATCGCAGAGTGACACACTCAGTCAATCACGCTGCTGATCATACAGAGCAGCAATATCTTGGTATTGAACAAGTTATTTTTTGGCAAGTAGATCAAAAATATGACTGAGGTCAAGAGTTTGGTGTCCTCAGTGTTAGTTACAACCATGGTGCTGAGTAGATGGATTTACCAGATCTCCAGGCAGATCCTCTTTGCAGCTTCCAGCTGGAACATTTGTTCCTGGTCAGAGGATGACAGAGAGAGGAGTGCTTTGGTCTTCTGGCTTATATCGGTGGAAAATTGTTAACCTCAAACTGTTAATCTTTCTTTATCTCCAGGTCACTCAGCTCAGAAAAGGGAGGAAATCCCAGAGGCAAGAAAACCCTGATCCTTTTCAGCAGAGGCTGGCCCCTGCCCCGGGGGTTAGAGGAAAACAGGGGCACAGTCTGAGCTCCGTGTTAGCTAAACCAGCTGATGTATCTCAGCCAAAACATCTGAAGACACCGACGTCACTGCCTCTACCACCAACTATCCAACTCAACATCAACCTCAACACTTCGTCACATCTACACCCGATCCAGCAGAGGGGCGGGGACGCAGTGATAAACCTCGCACCTCTTCAGGGCTGCCCCCTCTGGATCCCTGTGTCTGAGGAGGAACTACCTCTGTCTCCTCAGTATCTACAAACTGACCGAGCTGAGATCTTACAGACGGTCCAGAGGGGCGCACATCCACAACTTTACAACCCAAAGCTGCAGGGTAGCCCTGATGCATGGCAAAGGTAAACCATTAATTAAGATCTTAAAGGCCCAGAGGTGAGAGGGATGTAACTCTTAAATTATTATGGAGAGTGTTATCACCTGTAGCCTGTAGCATCATGTTCTGTCTCAGGTCCTTCAGTCATTAATGTGTAGGGCCAAACAAACACTTTAAAAAGAGTATGTCCATGCCACACTCTTTGTTTATAATTACCTTTTAAAGGACTTTGTTTTAAGTTAATTCATTTTTTATTTTTATTTCAAGTTCAACATGAATCCATTATGAGTACAGTGCTTTACCATGATCAACTAAAGTTTACGTAGGCTAAAGATTTAGCATGCAGTTACCCTGCACTGTTTAAGTGGCTTGCTTTTAACTTAAACTCTTTAAATTACACAGAGAAGGTAGTCCCATGTCCAGCTACATGTAGCTCCAACTTCCGTGCCGACTATTTCTGTACAGACGCAGAGCTGTACAGGAATAGTTTTTGACAGTGATCAATGTTCAGGCTAAAGTCATGTACCTCATAAAACCTTGCTTAAAAAATCCTGATTACCCCTTTAACAATCATCACCTAGTAAATAATGCAAAAAGAAACTCTACAGGCTTTAACTTCTGTTTCTGTAAGTGAAGTTCATGTCAAGTGAAGTCTCTTTTTGCAGCTTACAGTTTTTATAAAAGTCAAATCGAGGTCAAAATGCAGGACTTTATCACCAAACATTGACTGGATGCAGTTCTGAGGTCTGAGAGCCTCATTTGGGGGTAATACAGGCCTGACTTATACATGAGAATATGATGTAACGTTATGACGGACTTCATCTCTCCAGCCTGGCCAAGCCCTCACACTAAATCCTGGACTCACTCTGCGTTTCAGAGCTGCCGTGGTCAAGTATCCATCATCCCGTGAAAGTGATGAGGTTCAGAGTGAGAGATTTATACAAGACGTCTTTGGGAACCCCACCACCACGTCATCGACAGCCTCAAGTGTCTATACTGTCCTGCCCCCAATAGGACAGCCCCACCGAGGGTCTGAGCCGAGCTCCGGGCAGAGCGTGAACCAGGTCGACCTTGTCCACAGGAGAAACTCTGACGGCTACCTGCTTCAGATGGAGAAGCAAAAGCAGAGAGTCAAAGCCACCTACAAGGTTTGTGTGTCTGTGAGTTAAGTTCAACATTAGCAAACGACTGTCCAGATTAAAAACGTTCTTCGCAAAATCCAAGGTACTCCGATGTGGATAAAAATCCTTTATTTAACAGGGACATGTCAGCATGGGTTTGCTTGGCCGAGTCTTCACCTGGACATGTGGACCTCATTGGAGTTCCCCATATTTACACTTTTTTTTCAATTTTTACTCAGACCTTTTGTCAGTTTATTATCTTGATTGTCATTAACGAGTTTAAAAAACGTGACTTGATATAAAATAAATCCCTTAAGCCACGCAGGACTCTTAAGTCAAACTGTACTTTGTAGAATACCTGACAAAACGCTCATAAAAATACTCATTTTCAATTGTATATAGAAGATTATTATCATAATGAAAGGATAACAAATAATTACTTTTTACTGAGGGACTTGAAATAAAGGCACTAAGTACTATTCTGTAATTTTCCTGTGGTTGTTCATAAGATTTAAACATGCATCACTGTGAAGAGACGATAAGTTAAAAAGCCTGTACTACAGCTCCAAACTGTGGTCAATGCCAACTGACACTCTTCTTGCCCCTTTGCACTCATCATGAAACTGAGAGCTTGCTAACAACTTAAAGTATTTTGTTTATGGTGAATATTATTCCAGTTTTCATCCAAATATTTAACAATATGTAACTAAAATTTTATCCAGTTGTATGCATGTTTCCATCTACCGGTTTTTATGAGAATAAGAATTCAAAAAGTCAAGTCATAGGCGACGTTAACCATTGAGAAAGAATTCAAAATTACTACAGAGCAAGAGGATTTACTGTCAGTGCTCTTTGAAGCCAGAGATTAGAAAATGAAGGAGGATTTTATTTTGGGAAATGTGGAGTTTTTGAGCTCCTTCTCTAAATCTATGAGCTCATAGAAATTTCTATTAACTTTATTTATGCTAAGAAAACCAAGACAGTTTGTCATCATGTCCCATTGTTAAGATTTGTTTCCACTGCAAAAAGTCTTTTTTTATAGAACTTACCCTGAACTCCATCTAAACTTAAAAAATGTTTGTAATCATTTGAGTTTTTCATTTTTTAATTTGATTTATGCACATAAAAATCAGTGAGTAAAACCTCTCCTCTGATGATTTTCCTAAGGACAGAATTAACATAGAATCCTTTCAATTACTATTACATTACATTTCTGATATTTTTCTTTCTCACTTAAAATTCATCGTCCTATCAGTGATTTCTGCAGGATAAAACCAACATTTCTGACCAAGTTCCTGTCTGATGTCCTTGAATTTCTAAACTGTGCTCTAAAAACATCTAAAGGCAGCGAAAACTCACGAAAAAGGCACAGAGCAGTTATTCTGGAGTGATTATGCAGTTTCACCAAACAAAAGTGACACATGCATTCTTAGATTGAGTGTTGTTGTGCATGTAATCCCCCGTGCACAAGAGGTTACACAAATAAACGTCTCTTTGAAGTCGCAGTAATCTGCTCAGCTGTCTCCATGCTGGGACGCCTTAATCCAGGCCGAGTGTTCTGGTGACTAAGGGCACAAAACATCAGGCTAATTGTCTCGCTCCACTAAGATACACTTAATTGCTATAAGATGATGACTATATAAACCAGAGAGCTGCAGGCCCTGAAAAGCCATTTGAAGATGTGTTAGAGGATAAGGTGATTAGAAAAGAGAGAGCTGCTGAGGCGCTGGGCCACTAAAGACACCATTTGCATTTAATGATTTGGTTTTGCTCTGGTTTGTCAGGCTGATGGGTGCAGGTGCTGAGACACAAGTAGAAAGGCATTCAGACATTTATGATCCAAGGTTGTTTCAGGAAAAGAGGAACATATGAGTTTTCATTTCACAATATATGATCAGCAGGAAAACAATGCAAGTCCGGAAAAAACTGACTTAGTTGTCATTTGTCCTGCTGGTGCGTGTTGATGTGCACTGGGACAAATCGGTCCAGTCCTCCTGGGGATTGGCAGCAGTCTTGGACATGAAACTGTGCCCTCCAAAAGACACGTCACAGTAACTTTGTCTCCCTCATTATTGGTGACAAAGCTGCATCATAGATCCCAATCTTTCTTTGGCAGGTTCAGTGTCTGTAATCAGGTAGGTCCATCTTGCTCCAATCTATGACAAGTGTGAGTGGCCCAAAGTGGGAAGGCCCAATCAGAGTCCTTTAGAGCAGGAAGAGGTGGAGCTATGAGCGAGACGACAGCAGGAAGTGATTGCTCATACAGAGATTGGCATATATGCTAACAGCCTCAGTGGCAGTTCTTACAGATCTGGAACACATTTCTTTATTAAATGAAAAACAAACTACAATGAAAGCGTTTCTCCATAGAAAAAAAGTATTTTTGCTCGACTCCTGACATGTTTTGACGATAGTTTGTTCTACATAGTTGGTCACAATTGGTATTTTAGGCTGCAGCAGTAGCATCCGCCTACTTCAGTATCTTATTGGCCCGTAATAATTTTGATTGTCCAATCACCTGCTGGATTTCCTCCTAAAGGTTCCGCTCTCCCCAGATAGAGTCGTGAAATATATTGTGTGGTCCATCTGGTGTCTCAGGTTAGGCAGCCATGGGTCACAGGTCAACACGGTCACTTGTGAAGCTGTAACAGCTGACATCACCTTTACCCCTTTCCCACTGGCCAAAAAACCTGTTTAACCCGACACAGGTTTTTATTGGCTTGCCTCCGATCAGCTCTCAGTGGGAACATCACACCTGGGTAAACCCGCTAATTTACGGGATGACATTGGCGTAATGTGCCCACGGCATAATGTCTCCTCTGTCTGTAACTTACGTGACTCTTTGCCATCTCAGCAACAAACTCCATCGGCCTTCGTATCATCAGTGCTCGAATGTCATTCAGTCTGTGTGAAGTTTGTTCATTTTTAAAGAGGGACAAAAGTACAAAGTACAGAAAACAGTTGACCACTGTGTCCATGGCTTCCATGCTCCTTTCCATTGTTTACCTGGCTGTGTTTCGGCGCACTGATGATGTCATCAACATGATGACATCAGCTTGACGCAACAGAGGAAAAAAAAACAGCCACACAGCTCATCTGCTGGCGATTAGACCCGGGTCGGCTGGTAATGGGAAAGGAGTCACTTGCCGATTGTTAACAGGTGAACCCACATTGAAAAAAACTTCATTGACCCGCTAATGTTAAAGGGAGATTGATGGATGTGCCAGTTTCCTTTGTTCTGGAAGACATAGGCTGTGTGCTGAAAGTCTTCCCTTCACCTGATGGTAACAATCCCAGCCACAGTGAGTTGTTACCTTTACAAAGACTGAGTGAAGTCTAAAATAGCAGATGTCAAATGTGCTGTAGTATTGACTTAACGACAGAACAAACTGATCTGAAACAAATGAGTTTTGGTGACTGAAGACTGAGGAGAGAGCGGATAAAGTGCTCCAGAGTCCACACATCATTCCCCTGTGGTGCCCCCCCCCCCCCCCCCCCCCCCCCCCCCCCATCTTTCCCACCATGTTAGCCATCATGCCTGACAAGATTACAGGCTCAATTTGTGAAGCATTCTGCCTGCACTGACCGGGCACAACAGCAGAGGAGCGTGACTGAGGGGTCGCAGGGACCAAAAAAAGGGACAGGGACAGAGAGACAGACAGAAACAGAGAGAAGAAATGGACAGAGAAGGAGACAGACAGAAACAGTGAGACAGAGACTTGGGGGGGGGGGGTTGTAAAGAAAGGTACCCTGTTGTGTCCAATGGATAAAGCAAAATGAAATCCTCGTTCTGAAAAGCAGCCAGGACAATCTGGAGTGATTAGCTCCCTTTTGTCCGGGGCAGCTTGTGGATTGCATGGACCCATGATCTCTCTTACACACACACACATACACACACACGCCCACACACACACTGAATAAGTGCCAGCAGCTCCAGGAAAATAAAAACAGCCTGTCTCTTTGTGTTGTTATACCATATACTTTTAGCACGTCAATGTTTGCCAAGCGCCACAGTCCCTGAAAACTTCAATATCATATCAAAAAAATAAAAACAGGAAAAGCACATGTACAGTACATTTAAAACACAAGTATAGCAATATTTGAGAGATTATAAGTTAGAGATGACAAAACTAGGGCTGCTCTCTAAATCCAGCTTCACATCGAATGAGTTTATTTCTATCATTAATCAGACAGCTGTTTGTGTTGGGTTCATCAACAAAAATAAAGATGAGCACATAAAAGGAGAGTTTGACATGTTATGAAGATATTTAAAACTGCTGTTAATAACCCAACTATGTCTGCTCTGCCTCTCTGACATATAGTTAATGCAGAACAGTCGTTTTAATTTGGATTTGAAGATCTCTTGGGAAAGAGATCTTGATCTCAGTGGGTTTTATCTGGGTAAATAAAGGTCAAATTAATAAAATAAAATGATTAAATAAATAATATTGCACTGAGAAATGGCAGTTGTGTAACGAAATCTGCAAGTTATTTTGAATTGTCAAAGAAATATGGTAATCTTCTGATATTTTGAATATGACCGGACTGATTCATAAATACATTAATGAAATAAATGTTTTAACACTTCTCATATTACAGGCGTTAAACTAATAACAAACAGTGATTGCCAAATATGCATGGAGGTGGTTTGTGGGTGCCTGTATGGCAGGGTGGGTTGCAACTGGGTAGCAACAAGTGGGTGCACTTACCACATGTGAGGCTCTCGTTTCATGGAGGCAGCCCGGGTTCAGGTCCAGCCTGGGGCCCATTTTCCACGTGTCTTCATCTACTCCAGGTCTTCCTGTTATCTCCCCATTATCAGAAAGGCCAAAAAGCCCCCAAAAATAGCATTAAAATGAGGTGTAAAAGTTGTTTTCAAGGTTTCAGGAATTCTTCCTCTAAGAAGAAACTTATCTACATTAAAAACGAGGACAGCCGGTGGAGGCACTTCCTCTGTCTGGACTCATCCATCCATCCATCCATCCACACATTTGATTTTATAGATATGCATATATACAAATACATATAAATATACACATTTGTAAATACGAATACATACATCCAGAGACTAAAAACAAAAAATAAGAATTCACGATAGTGACAAACCCATGGACACCCAGATCATAAATCTGTCCTTGTCACATTTGTCTCTGCTGAATATAGATTTAATTAATCTTTATTTGTATAGCTCCATTTGTCTTTGTTGAATATAAATTTATTAAAGGTAAGCCCCTTGAGATGTGGCATCTCATTTTCAAGAGGGTCCTCGTGCCTATATGGTTGTAAAGATAGTTTCTATGGTTGTATCATCAATACAACCATGGACAGGGAGATCAGTGTAATGTTATCATTTATATCAAACATTTTTTTTTATTAATTTTGATTTTGCAGTCTCTGTATGACCATAAATGCTGCAACAGCAGCTGTAAAATACATATTTGTTAATATTACACAAGGTTCAGTTCGGAAGGTGGAAGTATAAGCCAAAATTCATGATACAGCACATGATTCAAATTTGAAGTTGCCTCTAAGATCTCTGAAGTCGTAGAATTTGTTTAACCATGTCCTTGCAGTTTTTGCTTTCACAAAGAGCAACTGAAGTTGGACGGAATTCTGGAAAAGTGGTAGTCAATGCCCACAATTTATGTATAAGACAATACATATTATATCATGGCCTCTGTATGGAGGTAAGTTTTAAATTGTGAGGTTGTTGGAGTCACCCAGCCCTATCTCCCGCTGTGTCTGTGTGCTCCCCTCTCACCCATTTTTCACATCTGATACTTCCTTTGGGGATAGAGCTAATGGGTAGTAAACTTATTCTCCCCATTCTGTCTCTAGTGGTTGACAGTGTCAGCGTAACAGCACAGGGACGTGCTTATTATTCAGTTTAACAGTGGATGGGGTTCTCCTGAACACAAACCCTTTTCACACTTTAGCTCTGTTCACAGTCTGTAATGTTCATGCCCAGTGCTGTTTTTCCCTCACTGTGAACATTGGGGTTATGAGTTGACCCTCTCGTTATTTGGTCACTAAAGGTTTTTTAGAGGTGTTTTAAAGTTCAGAGGGGAGCACAGTGCTCTGTGTGTCTGTGTATTTGTTTGTTTTGTGTATGTGAAACTTGTGCTCATACTTTCTCACTCTCCCCCAAAGCTGTGAATTGATACTGATATCACGTCTTTGTTGATGTTTCTTTCTTACTTGGACTGTGTTCTCATTGCATCTCTTTGAACCTTATGAGAGATGGCAATGGACTCAAATTCTGTCAGGATTGTATAATTTGTTTTATGGTGCCATTTTGATGATTATCAAAACAACTGAAGCTCAGTTTGACAAAAATCTACTGTAGATAAAGTTTTATAAGGAGTCTTTTGTCTTACATCACAAAGAAACTAATACTGTAGATTAAAATGGGGCCTGGTAAACGGTAACTAGCAAAACTTTGATCTCTGTTTCTCTCTCTTTCTCTCTTGTAGGCATACAGTCTTAAAGACTACAAGCAGCTGAAGTCAGATATAGTTCTGCAAGGGCTGGGTCCTGACCATAAAGCCATTGAGAAGACAGTAAGTACTGACCGTAGACTGTACAAAGTCTGAGTTATGTTTGCTATTTGGACAGTGATGTCTTTTAAAACCAATATGTGGATGTTCCCATATTGTAAACACTGTCTGAACTTTAGATGAAAATTATAACAGGCAAAAAGATGGAGATGAGGCTGGTCTTATTCCACAGTCTTCCATCACATGATAAACTGTGTTGAATACAATGGTCAAGTTTATGATAATATGACAATATAACAATAGTCTACTGTGAATGAGTCCTAAATTATCCTAATTATTATGTCTGCAGTCCTAAATAGGACGGCAGACATTCAACCTCAATCCACCAAAGATGACAGTTAGGCTTTGTCTACGTGTAGACAGGTACATATCTGTTAAAACATTGCAAAACTGTTTTTATTTAAAATCCAAAGACTTAGGGTTCATCCCAATACTACCCTTTACCCCTTGCCTTACCCCTTACCCCTCGGTTTTGCGCATTCACGTCTAGTGAAGTGGTGTCGCATTTCTCCGTAGGGGTAAGGGGAAGGGCTAAGAACAAGGGCTACACAGCCCTCGAAACGAAGACGGACCGGGGCCTCACTTGAGATGAAGGGCTATGAGAATTTCCCATAATACACCGCGCCCGCCGACACTAGGCAGAGCGGAGACCGAAGGAAGTGCTTAATTATAAGTAATTATTAATTCATCAAGTAAATATTAATCGTGTTTTGAACTGTTGGTCGTGTTTTAAAATTTCTAGTTACAACGAGCTAGCCTTCGCAGCCGTGGCTACGGCTATTGTCGCATCTGTCTACGTCACAGCCAGTGAGCGGCTCTGGGTGATGACGTAGCGGGAATTGAGTGGCGTCTCGTTTCTCATCATTGGATTTTCACTCCTTCCCCTTGGCCCTCGAAACAGAGGGCTAAGGGGAAGGGGTAGGGGAAGGGGTAAGACGAAGGGGAAGGGCTAAGGGGTAGAATTGGGATTCACCCTCACTTTGGGGTGTTGGTGGTGCAGTCTGGTAGGGTGCTTTGTCGGTAATTGGAGGGTTGCAGGTTCGAGCTCTGCTCCAGCTGTGTCAGTGGCATGTAGATAGATATGAAAGGGCAAAGATTTGATCCTGATGGACACCTGATATAGAAACTCCAACCATCAGTGAGTGAATGTGAAAGTGGATGTGAGTGAGTGAGTAGATGTGACCTGCGGTGTCAAGCTGCTTTGACTCGTCAAAGTAAGAGGATCAAGTCAGTTTACCAAGTCCAAAAAATTAGCTCTTATATGAGCTCTAACACAAGCTCACACACAGCCATGATAAAAAATCCAGCCTAAGATTGGAGTATGCAGTTTCCACAGATCTCCACTTGCTGTTCAGGAGAACCTCTCTGGTATTTAATCACGTTTTCTCCGAGGAGAAGACGGTGCAGACAGAAGAGGACACAACAACATGTGACCACTCATCTGCTGTCAGGCAGAAGACGCTCCGAGGACTGACTCACTCCCAATGAAAAGATTTTTCAAAGGTTTGGACGAACATGATTATGTGTCTTCAAGTCTGTCTACTGATGTCCACATTGCGGACCCTCTGACCCCCTCCTGTTGTTAGAGCTCATTATGTAAAGGCTCCCATGCTGCTCCACAGATAACATTTCATTTACAAAGCAAATGAGAGTGGCCCTGAGAAGTTAAGTGCTCTTTGTGCTTTCATATATCTGCTGTTAATCCCCGGTAGTAAACAGTGAGCATGTTTGGCCAATTTAGTCTGGATTGAGCCCTGTGCATCTCCAGGGCCATGCCTATTAGTGAATGATATGTGTAAATGTTGATAGGGCTGCTGAATGGCCGACTGTGTTTGGGGTTTTTATGGGCTGTGTGGAGAGGCTGGGCACAAAGAGAAGAGCCTTAAGGGAGAAATGGTTCAGTTAATTAAACCCCTTTTATAATCTGCTTCTGTTTCTCTCTCTCTCTTCTCTCACAATCATCAGGCGGAGAAACTAAAACGACAGAGGCTGTATTCTAATGTGATTCGCGAGCAGAACAAAAAGATAAGTAGGATTCCCTTTCTGCTCGCCAAGGACCCAGAAGACAAGGACAAGAAAGTTCCCAGGATGAAGGTGAGTGTGTCGATGTGTGTGGATCTCATGTGTCTCTGAGAGCAGGTGTGTTACCCTGACTGTTTCACTGAACCATGGTTTGTCCTAAGCTGATGTAAAGAGAGGCAATGTGGGATTAGATGTGTGTAGAAGTGGTTCCTATAGGGAGCTCTATGAAAAAACAATATTGTTAAATCAGAATAAGTTTTCTCAACCAGGAAAATGTGGCAGCATAATACTGTAAACTAAATGATTAAAAAAGATGTGTTAATTAATATTTATGATGACAGTCAGAGCTAAAGGCAGTTTGTTTTCAGGTTGTCCATCTCTCTGTCCATTTGTTTGTCTGTGCCATTTATCTTGATGTGATATCTGAAGAATGAAAGAAAGGATTTATTTCATTAAGTCAAACAGTGTAGTTTTGTTGATGACTTAAGAAGCTCCCTGAGGCCATGTATTAATACATGTAATAAACATACGTTGACTTGTCCTTCACTTTAGGCCTCAATAGTGCGGAGACGTCAAACAGGACTGAATCTTTTGTGACCCTGAAAATCCCCGTTGAGTATACTTAGGCTAGCATGCCAACAAGCGAGCCATTCACCGTCCTGAATGGGACTGTTTTGACTTTCTAACCATAAATTTCAGCTAAAGATTGCTACCAAATACTGCTGTGCAACATAAGTCCCCATCTACACACACATACAGTTATACTTATGAGACTAAGAGGCCGGATACAAGGAGATGAATTCAGGAATATCTGCCTAAGTTCTTAATCGTAAAGACATTTTGTCCATGCAGATCTAGCCCACATTTTTGAAAATAGGTCCCAGAGAGGATAAATCTATATTTCCATGTGGCCAGCGAACACAGGTAGCTTCAGAAGTGGTCACATCATTTCCCCACCTCGACAACAACAACAGGAGCTCCTGAGCTTGTTTTGGCTTCAACAGTAAAATCTTCTGCTCTACAACCACCAAGAGCAACAAGAGGACATGGAGAACAGCAGAGGACAGAGTTTGTTCACATTTCTCATGATGTATGAGCATTCTCCATGTCTTCTTCTCTGGTTCTGGTGTCTACCTGCAGCAGCGTTACAGCACCACCTATAGGCCTGGCATATATACTACAGTATTTTCATGTGGACAAACACATTTCTGGAAACAATGTTGGCTTTTCGGAGGATGTTTTCAATATGATTAAAAAAACAATCTCAACCTGAAGCCTATGGTTAAATCAAGCCTGTGGTTAACTGCAGAGACACGTGTGTGAGCACCCAAACTTATTTTTACAGTCACTGACATTTATGTTTTGTTGACTATCTTATTCATATTACTTTCTGTCACTTTTATTGCTCCAAAATAAAGATGGGCTATAGATATTGAGTATCAAATATCAATACTTTTACAAGTACTCTTTGGGTATTTTGATCTCTCCCCTAAAATATTCACCAGACTTTAGACCGGACAGTCTTTTTATCTTTCTTCATGCCAAGGCAGTGCCATTCTTTGAGTCATGTGACTGAAGAGAACAATCAGACATACCAAACAGCCCTCAGCTGCACCCACAAGCTTAAACATATAACACAGCTAATTTAATGATAACTAAGAATTGATAATTAATTTGTAATTAATTTTATTAATTTGTTTTTAAAAAAGTCCCTTTAGTCTTTAATGGTCCAGTATCTGCTAAATGTATATATTCTTTGGACGAAGACTTAAAACACTTCAGATCTAATGGTCTAGGGTCTAGACGCTTCCTTTATGTTCTTTTGGTCAATGAAAAACATCAAATTAATAAATATTATGTATGCATTGTAGAACATGGTTGGTATCAGTGTCAGTATTGGTATGACAAAGTTTCAGCTAAAGGTATCTGTAGTTTATCAATTTGAAACAGTCTGGTGTGACCCTATACTACTCCAAAATACACTTTAAACATAAACCATGTACAGCTAAAATAAACTGTAGACTATTGACAGCAGAGGTACTTTGGCTATCTCCTGAAGTGAGTGACGCTGTTGTAGTCTTGAGTCTGCAAAAGGTCCAGTGCGTACTCACAGATACCCCAGTACCCACAGTCCTGAGTGAATTTTACCAGATGCTTTTCCTGCAGTGGTTGTTTAAAGAGAAGGACATGGAAAGAGTGGATGTGGTCTGAGAGGATTTTCCTATTTGGTAGTCACAAGTCGACTTGTTTATTAACGAAAGACAAGACAAATATACCTATGGTAACATTAGACAAATTTGATTTTATTAAATGACAAGAGCAAATAAAGACTTCCTTGAAAGCTGAAAAATTAGGCCTTAAGACCATCCTACACTTAATGACAGAGCTCATGCGAGCACAATCCAACTCATGTAAAACTCTGAGCATTTTCTTCTGACCATGGAAATTAGTCTGTTGCTTTGGAATTGCTCTAAAGTTGTCAGGTTGGGGATGCTGGTTTGGTGGCTTGGGTTGTAACCTTGTGCATACCACAGGCCTTTGTCTTTTGTGGTAGGCCCGGGCTCGATCCCCGTCTGAGGCCCATTTACTTCCCTGTTGTAAGGTTTTGAAGCATAAAAGAAATGAGTAACATGGAAGACTTTTTGATTGACTTAAAGTGGAAGCAACTGTGCTCAGATGTGGTACTGACGCTGAAGACTCAAACTGAGACAGAAGCCCTTGGGGCTGCCAAAATCACACAGATTTGCACAAATGTTCAATTTAAGGTATGGGGTGAAGGTCACTTTGACCTCAGATCTTGTTACCAAAGGTGCACTGACAGTCACACAAACCTCCCCAGCTATTCTTCTTGACCCAACATTGTACTTTCATTACATACAGTGACTTTTCTTTATTGCCTATGAATTCACAGAGAAATTATGGAATTATTCAGGATGAATATTTAAGCAAACTGCTCCGTCTGTCTCCTGTTGTATTTCAGGCTCTGGAGTACGCCAAAACAATAGCCAAACCTGCTGTCCAGCCCCAACCAAAGCAGAGACAGAAACACCAGTCTGAGGGCCTCACTGAGCATGCGCAGTACTTGGAGGGTTTGAACATGGCTCTACTGGACGTCCTGCGAAAACGGCATGATGAAGAAAAGCAGGTGGTGGCTCTCCTCAGGAAAGGTCATGCCCCTTAAGTGAGCTGGTGTTCAAATGAACTCAGAACATAATATGCTGACTTTACAACATGTAAACTATTTAAATAGCTTACTTAAAATGCTGCCTCAGCTCTTTTTGTCTCACATTATTATTGTGTCTGTGCAGGCCTGGTTCATGCAATCATTCATTTGTATAATGCTTCACTGCATAGATAAAAAAAACACTTCGGCCTGCTGCACCACTGACGTATGAAGTCCAACTAAAGCTCTTGTTTTAAAGTCTTTACTAAACTTAACACTGAAGCTAGTTTGTTAATATAAGTTTAAATTAACCAGCAGAGTCTAAAATCCAGTGGTCACAGATATTATTTTTTACCTCCATGTTACCAATCATGAAGAAGCATTTTGTTTAATTCAGTGTTTGCAAATGTGCTGGATCTCATTATCTTTAAAGACGCTTACAGCTAACCTGATCACTGATATAACTGCTCAAACAGCTAAAGATGAAGGTAAATTATGACAAATCATTATGATTAGCTGATAACTAAAGCCTGCAGCCTCAGTCAACAGCCAGTGTAAAACAATACTGGATGTTTCGTCTATAAAAACATGAAGTAATTAAACAGCAGATGTAATAATCTGTGCTCATAGAAAAGGATGGTGAATGTTTCTTCACACATAGAAGGATGTGAAGTGTCACTACTGACTCCAAACAGATGCTGAAATTCTCAGCTCCAACTCATCCTCCAAGATATCTCCACTTGCAAACATCATGATTCACAAACATGACACCTACTGGGAGCCATGGTGGGATTCAGGGTTGAACTCCTGTCTTGACTGGCGTTTGCTGGTGTACTCCCTGAAATGCGAGTTTTTTGCTGTTGCCTCAGAACAGCTGAACAAATACACAAGATGATATGATCATGTTTAAAGAGTAAATCCTTAGAAAAGCTCTGAGAAAACATGCGGGCATACATTTCATTTGACTGTTTTTAATGATAACATTTACAGAGATTTCAAGAATTTAACTTAATATTGAAGAAAACAGACGTCTTTCTAGAGAAAATGAGAAAGGGAAGAATCTTAATGTACTTTAGATTCCAACAGAATGGAGCAAAGTAGATCACGATTGTATGTCCACGTGGGGCTCCTGCACACTGTAGACTTTTGCTGCTTTTTAGACACAATCACAGCACAGTAAAACAGGCCCTTAACCCACCTGTGGAGAAACAAATTAGTGTATGAGGTCTGGCTGAACATGTGTACTGCTGGTATTCAATATGAATTAATGTGTTGTTATCTAAGGACCCTATGCCAAAGAGTTACTGCATAGATCCTCAGACAATTTGGCCTGACCCCCAAAAAAGCCACACTCGAGACCAGGGCCCCCTACGGGTGCAATTTTGGCTGCCGTGACATGTCAGACAATGTTTGCTGTATCACAGGGTGAATATGCAGAAACATCCTGATGGCTGCATGCTGTTCCATCACACCTTCAACACAGAAAAGAGTCCTCAAAACCACATTTTGACATAAAGAAATACACAATTTGTGTTTCTGTATAACATTTTTGTCTTTCACTCTGGGGGCCTTGCTGTGGTCACGCTGCTGCCTGTTGATGCTCCCAGCCCAGTAGTGAATAACTGGCTTCAGTGTTGTACCTTTAAATGGACCCGTATTGATGGATGTGAGTCTGACTCACCTCGGGTCTTTGTCATGTTTGTCTCTGTGTTTTACTCGTTACTCGGTCCACACAATAACCTGTGGAGCAGCTCATTTTACTAATTGAACCCTCAGATCATTATCAAAGCACTGTTTAGCTCAGTGCAATATTTTAATTAGATTATAGTCTCTATTTAACCCATCATGGACTCTTTGAAGCGGTGTGTTTTTAGTGTTAAGTCCTCAGATGCACCGTTGGAAACAAATGACTGAGGCCTTTTTTAATTTAATGAGGACTACTGCCTATCCAGCCTGAGTCCTTTGCATCTTTTTTAGGTCCCACCTACTTGTTTATCTGCCATTGAAATCCAGTTAATTGAAGGAGTCTTTCACTGCCGTACATGAAGGAGGACAAATTAGCATCCCTTTCTGCTCATTGGGAAGCCAAGGCAGACGCTGCCTCTTTGATGTGAGAAGGACGCTTTCAGCAGGCGGCAGGCCTCCTGAAAATGAGCTGATGGCCCTGCTATTAGGTCCAAATGCAGATGCGTCCATGTGTTGAAAAACACTTAATCTTTTAATTGATCACCTTCTGCTTGGCCTGTTCTCCAGGCGTGTTGTTGTGCTCTGCCTGTTAATCAGAATCACATTTCGATGACATGAATAGACTTTCAAAAGAGAAGGTGGCTCAGCCCTGAGGAAACAGCACCATGTTGTTGGGCTAAAACACGATGAAGGATCAGCTTCTGGTTAAAACATTTCAGAATCAGAAATGCTTTCTTAATTGCCAGGGGAAATTTATGTGTTTCAGCTGCTCTTATAAACAGTAAAGCTGTTGAAATATACCGTTATAAGGTCACTGACATACTAATGAAATACAAACGAATAAGCAAAATTTCCAAAAACCAAATCATCTTTGTAATTGTACAGAAATGATTTAAATTAAGGCAAGAGCGCGAACAAAGCAAAAAGAGTTAGCACTCCGCAGACTTGTGAAACCTCTTCAGCATGATCCTGCAGACCTTCAAGGACCTCATCCTCCTCAGGGACTAGAGGAGGATGAGGTCCTTGGACAGCCTCAGTGGTTTTGCACCAGTCCAGCAAGTACATCTCCAATTACTTGTAATCTTCCACAGTGTCCACACAGATACCCTGGATGAAAACAGGGACCACTGGAGCCTTAGCCCTCCTCTAATCCACGATCAGCTCCTCGGTCTTTGCCTCATGGAGCCGTGGATGAGGAGGATGGCGTTGGCTGGAGTTGCTCCATCAAAATTTTCTGAGGTCTTCATGATGTGGGACATCAGTGCAACCGAACTGACTGTAGACTTTGGTCTCACTTGTGAATGGCGTCTTCAACAGGACTCCTCTACGACATGTGTAAGACTCCAAAGCTTGAAGCATATAGTGACAGGGATGTTTAAGTGACCATGATGTTATTCCCCGTGATCAAACTGCAGCTTCCTTCTTGGTGATGGACTTCTTGGTGAGTTTAAATCCAACTTTTCTGGTCTCTTTGACTCAAACAGCTTTACACTGCAGGTCTGATCCACACATTCACTCACTCTCATGCCTTTTCAGACTTGTTAACACGCCTATGGTGCAACAGTGGGACCAACTTGAGGTTTAGCGTCTTGCCTAAGGACACATCGTAATGTGCAACTGGAGCTGGGATCGAACCTGCAACCCTCCGATTGCTGTCAGAGTGCACCTTCATTCTGCACCACAGACAGCCTGTGTGCAGATGGCATTCACATTCAAATAGTGAGCTGGTTTCCTGCTGTATTTTTAGCCAAATCGAACAGAAAAAAATGTTTTTGTAAATAAAAACTTTGTGACGTTAACATCAGGGTTGGCCTACAAATTATGTAATCAATGCACACCTCTTAAGAACTTGTTAGTCTGTTAACATGTTACTTGCCAAGCCTGTTGTTCCAACATCAAACAGTCAAAGATTCACTGAAACCCTCTCATGAATACAGCTCTTAGATAAATCGGCCTCACCTGCGCCCTGACATTATGTTTGTCTGTGCACCATGAAACACACTCATGTGGTAAAGTGGATTAAATGGCCATCATTGTGCTGGACATCTGTTATTGATTACAGGGCTGAGGGACATGGATCAAAACCACCAAATATACTGTTTAACTCAATGTCCTTTAATAAATGGATGTCACCATAAATTCAACTCTATTGTGACTGTGAGAAAAACAAACAACAACAGCGCCTGTTTGTTACAGCAGCTCCACAAACAGACATTGACTTGCAGTGTTGAAGAACTTATGATTTGTAATTATCAAGAAATGCTGACAACCTGTCTAAATCAGGGATGGGCAGTTTTGGTTACCATGAGGGTTTATGCTTTTAAACTCAAATGCAATCTGCTGTACATAATCTAATGAGCTGAATGCAGACTTGAAGCCAATGTCATCTTTTTACTGTTGATCAAAATATGTTTTGCGGTCATTGTTATTTCTGTTTTGAGAAAAGCATGAAAAGAAATTCACAGAAACAATTACAGCACAATTTCTATTTTCAGTGCTGACATAGCTGCATTGTCATGTTTCATATAAATATATATATATATATATATATATATATATATATATATATATATACATATTTATGTGCATTTTTAAACTGCATATGTATATATGCATATATGTGTATCTTTTGTGGACAAAGCAGTAAAAGCATGAGACACAGGATTAATTCAAAGTGTCATGGGGTTCTTCCTGGAAAAAAACATGGCGTAGTCATGAGGATACGTTTTCGGGGTTTTTAATTCACCAATCTCCCAACAGAGGAAAAAGTATATACAAGTGACAAAAATATATTTACAAAAACTAAGTACAAAAATTAGCAATGGTTGAAATGGGTTCTTCAACAACCCCAAACTCCAGTTGAAAAAAAAGCAGCAACAACACAGATAATATCCAAAAACATTCACAATCAAGTGTGTCCCAAATCGCATACTTCCATACTCAGTACTTAAAATTTTGAGTATACTGCGTCAAAATGAAAAAAAGTATGGAAAGTATGGGAAAAAATGAGTATGCAAAAGTACCCAGATGACGTACTCAAGTCAGTCAGATTTTGAGTATGTAACTCTGGACACTCACCATACTCATTTCTTCAGCAACAGTGAGCTGAGACCTGTGGCACTGCTGTCTCAACAGTGGATGTGGCTGCGCTATACAAATGTAAGTTATAAATGTTGTGTTTTACACATGTTGTTACCACCAAGCACCACCAGCCGTTGTCGTTTTGAGTATATTTGTGGTGTAACTTTTTTTTTTGGTTGGTTTTTACCGCAAACTGTATTGCGAATGCTAATGCTAGTTGGCTAACAACTGCTGGGGTCCAAATGGTGGAGGTAATTAGCAGTAATGCACTGCAAGCTGGACTGAATTCGGCGTAGAAGAAGAAGAGGTTGACATCGCGTCATCATTTCAAGTGAGTACATCGCGCGGCAGTATGCGATTTGGGACAGCACTACACTCTCAAAGTTTGTGCACTGAGCCAATGAGTACATAGTATGCTTAGTATACTCAATTTGAAAATTTTAAGTATTGAATATGGAAGTATGCGATTTGGGATACAGTACTTTGATTCTCCCACTTCTCCAAATACCTGCCACCAACTCTCCACACAGACATGGTCAAAATGGCTGCCTTTTAAATAATAAGCCCCTCATTAGGCACATCAGCATTTCCTTCCTATATAAAAAAACAAAATTGCATTAAAACCCATTCTTAACTTGAGAAATATCTCAGTTTCATTATTCCCAATGTATATGTTTTTATTCAGTCTCTAATACTGAAGATTATCCAATAATTGGGGCAAACAAAGGAGGGGACCATTTTCCCGCTAAGTGCCCTTTAAAGACCCGGAAGTAGATGCACCCCTGTTTGGCTGTCACTGCGCCTGACAGAGGACAACGGGGAGGACAACTTGGCGTCTACGGTGAGTGTTGATGTACGATGTATGAACGCGTTTGTAGGACGACAAGTAGGCACCCTTGTGCGAACTACGGGACCTGTGGGAAGGTGAATTGAGTTTTTCTTCGTACGTGTGTTGTAACACCGCTGTTTCTCTGCAAATCTACATCGCCATCTACTCGACTGGCATGCACGCTACAGCGTCCTTCCGTCTCCGTGTGAACGCGGATCGCTTTTGAAAACTCAAAGGACAAAACTTCCGTTTCTGGGGAAAATGGCCTAGTGTAAACGGGGCCTAAGGTGACAGTTGTGACCGCTGCGGTAGACCAAAGAGGGATAGGGAAAGTTTGGCGTGTGGTGTGTGGCATGTAGCGTGTTTGTGCGGGTAGCTTATAGTGTGTGTCTGTGCGCGCTCTGTCTGCATTCAGTGACGAGGCCGCTCCTTCACACAAAGAAAGAGGGTTTTTCTTTTTGCCCTAGAATAAAAGCTCAACTTTACAAACCAAGGCCAAAACAAAACAAAACAAAATATGACATCAACAAATCCATGGACGCCCAGATCATAAATCTGTCCTCATCATATTTGACTCTGTTGAAAATTGATTTATTAAAGGTAAGCTCCTTGAGATGTACCATCTGGTTTTCAAGAAGGGTCCTTGTGTCTACATGGTATTAAAGTTTTTTTTTGTTTTTTTTTGTCATGGAGGTATCAAAAACAGCCATGGATACAGAGAACAATCTAATTAATATCTGTAGCCTTATGAATATAATCTGGAGAGGACTGATGTTGATCTATATAACAGCATCTAGCTGAACTGCCATTAAAATGGGTTTAACTGGTCTAAAAGTATGAATTTATGTTAAATGTTATTCGTACATTTAACTCAGAGGTGGGGGCAGAGAGATGAGGAGAGAACTATAGCAGCAAAAGCCATTTAAACTACGGCAGTGAAGGAGGGACATGTTTAACTGAAGTGGTAATTATTATCCTCATTATGACATCAAACCGTTGTTACAGGATCACGTGCTGCTTTGATAAGAACACTGTCTACTTATTGCACTCATATTTATGAATGTGTTTAAGAAAAAACACCAAAGAGGAATAATAATAATTAAAAAAAAAAGAACCAACAGAGACACTGATCACTTCCTTATTTATATTCTTTACATCATGAATATTTACACGCACATTTAGAAATGTCATTCAGGAACAGTGCTTTGACTCAATTACAATCATATGGGCAAAAAACTGCAGATGAAATATAAAAATCAGACAATAATCAATAAAAACAGTGAAGTGCAACAGGATGGGGCAGAGTGAGACAAACCAGAGAGAAATGGGAAATATTGGAAATATTTTACACATAAAGGCTTCAATCAGTAATGGCTATTTAATTTATTTCACCATTTTTCAAGTAAAATTTATTTCACCAAATTCAATTTTAAAACATGATAGTAGTTTCTGTTGACAAATTAAAGCCACTTTTAAATATATGGATCAACAATTGTCATTTTTCAGTGTCCAAAATAAAGAGAAACAGGGATTTGTTCTATATTATACATATTCTCCGTCAGTGTTAGTGATTCTAGCGATTTTATCAAGGTAATAATAATAATAATAATAATAATAATAATAATAATAACAATAATAATAATAACAATAATAATAATAAAAGACATTGTGGAACAGAGGCCAAATAAAAATGAACGTGTCCATTATTAGTGTTTGAATAAATATGTGATTCAAATAAAGATCATTTACAGAATAATTACAGGATTATTAAAATCTCTGACTGCTGCAGACTATAGCAGCTGATCCGGGGAGCAGACGTCGTCCTCGATGTCCACGTCGTCCTCGTCCTCGTCCTCGTCGTCCTCGTGTTCGTCCATGATGAACCTGTCGGGGTGTAACCGGAGCTCCTCCGCGCTCTTCCCGTCGGTCAGCTCCCCGCTCTCGCTCGTGTTGTCCGCTGAACGGTCCACCTCCCCGGCGGACGGTTTCCGCTCGTCCTGGGCCTTCCGCAGCTGCTTCTTATGCTTCATCCTCCGGTTCTGGAACCACGTCTTCACCTGCACGGTGGAGGGACAGACGCGGGGTTACTGAGATGATTTTTATTTATCAGATTCCTACAACCAGGAATAGATTTACTGGACCTATACTGTTCACTGCCAAACGGAGTTTTATTAACTTTTCATGGTAAAGTTAATAAAATAGTCCAACTGGTCAGTTATGATTGTTGGAATTCAATTAAAAAAAATCTAATATTTCATTTTCAATGGTCATGTCATTTATAATAAAATATACACTTCAATACAACATGTTTTAAAAAAGGCAGAAAGAAGAATCATAAAAGATCTGCACCCTTTTTACAAAAAAACTCACTGTAGATAAAAAAACACAAAACTTTAAATCAAACTGCTGCAGAGCCAAAGAAGCACTCACCTCCATCTATAAGATATATTAATTAAATTTACATTTTATCAGAGATAACAAAGCTTCTGTCAATATTGATCATGCCTACATTAATACTTAAACAGATGAATGTGACTGTTGTTATCTGCAAAACAAAGACATAATTAAAGTCCATTTTTCATCTCAGTGAAAAATGGACAGAACTTCTTATCAGGGCTTTTAGTGGAATAATTTTTTATTTTCCATGCACTAATGTATCTGTCTTTTTTCTTTGTTCTTTAACACATATTAAATTCCTTCTTGGCCATTTTCAGCACATCTCCAAAGCCACAATTTAAATATTTTAACTAACTGACTAATTGTATGAATAAACAGAAATCATACTTGCTGTCATGAAAACCAACATTAGATATCGAAATAAATGATGCAAACATTTACTACTATAACTTTAATTAACTATAGTGATATGTTTTGGGTTAAAAAAGAATTAAAGGTAATTAAGCAACTTATTAATGCAAGTAATGTTTTCTTTTATATTTTCATCAAAAACTTAAAATGTAACAACACATTATAAAATTACAATACATATTTACATATAATTACATTTGTTTGTTATGCACTAAGTGTCTGTAACATACATTAATTTTCTTCACGGCACTATATATATATATATATATATATATATATATATATATATATATATATATATATATATATATATATATATATATATATATATATATATATATACATATATATATATATATATAGATAGATAGATAGATATAGATATATCTTATTTAAAGGAAAATTACTATAGCATAGTTTATATCGAGATATCATGCACCATCAGTGCTCATGTCTGTATTTCAGTATTATTTATATTTTCATGCACTTATGCATCTGTTGCATCTTTTATCAAATGGTGTATCACAGATTAAATTCCTTCGTTGTATTGTTTAGAATTTTTTCATGTGTTGCAGTTTATGAGTTTAAAATAAATCAATGAATTAATAAATGAAAAAAATACATAAATAAATGAATAGCGACAATTGGAAGCATTTAATGGCCCTGGTAAGAAAGGAAGGGACCACTTTCGGCCCCCGGGCCGCCAGTTGCCCACAGCCCTCCTCTGCTTTACAGGAAGACCTAAAGTTGATCTCAGCCTCCCGGAGCTGATGCAGGAGGACAGTTTTCCTCTGGACAGAAGACCGTCCGCAGCTGTTCGGCTGACATGACCTGTTGATTCTCGGACTGTGGGCTGAGCTCCGCTGACCTGAGGGCAAACCGATGACCCCTCCTCACTTTAATAAATGACAGACAGGGAGCGGACAGCCACGGGCCATGTCAACATAAACCAGGCTGCACACAACCTGCACGCGGATGGTCGCAATGATGGTTAATAAAAAGACGTACTTACAAAAGAGTTCAAAAAAATTATTTTCTTAGTAAAACGGTTCTTTTCAAGTCATAACGGGATCATGTGATTGATCATCATGGAGTCTTTGGCTGCTTTAACCTCAAACATTTAAATGGAGGTGGACGAGATCTGTCACTCTGTTAGTTGATATTGATATTGTCCCGGTTTATTATTATTTATTATTAATTTTTTAAATAAATATTATTACTGCAATAATATTCATTAATAATGTACAGAACTGACTTTTATAACAAACAGATAGGTACTCTTTAAAAAGATAAAACATAAAGAAATCAGTCGAATATTCTGTAACAACAGCATTTTCCGTCTTTTATTCCGGATAAAATAATCTGAGGTGAAAGTTTTCACTGTTGTTCTGGATTATTCGGATTATCCACCGTGACAACAAGAGCTGCTGAGAGACCTGTTAGTGCGCCTACTTGATTCATTCAATAAAAACAAAAGAAAGAGAAAAAGGATCCGAGGCAGATCCTGGATGAAGCCGAAATTAAACTGTGTCTCTAAAACAGAGTAACATGCGACAGGTCCCATCCTAAAATGGGACCTTCGGCATTTTAGGATGGGAAGATATGCTTCCGTGCGTCGCTCCTCACATTTATGATCACAGAGCTTTTGTTTGGATATCAATTAATAAGTTATATTCAATTCATAAATTCAAAACTGTGCACACGCATGTTGATTAATGCTCTGAATGCGCGAGCGCGTCCAAACAGCATCTCAGTGAGTATTATATGTACATCAGTGTGTCTGATTGAGTCCGGTCTGCGGATACAGGTGTGTGTACACGTGTGTGTCTCACCTGTGTGCGTGTACTGCATACAGGTGTGTGTACAGGTGTGTGTCTCACCTGTGTGCATGTATACTGTACAGGTGTGTGTCTCACCTGTGTGCATGTATACTGTACAGGTGTGTGTCTCACCTGTGTGCATGTATACAGGTGTGTGTCTCACCTGTGTGCGTGTATTCTGTATAGGTGTGTGTCTCACCTGTGTCTCAGAGAGGCTGAGCGCCGTGGCCAGCTCCACTCTCTCCGGGGTGGATAAATATCTCTGGATCTCGAATCTTTTCTCCAAACCGGAGAGCTGAGAGTCAGAGAAGACGGTCCTGGCTTTCCTCCTCCTGCAGTGTTTACCCGGTAAATCTGAGGCGTGATGGTGCTGGAACAACGCCGGCATCTGCATACCTACAAAAAAATACGAATAAAATGTAAAAAATATATTATATCATTAAAATCATAAAAAAAGAATAATAGCGCGTCTACATATGACCCAAATGTAACGTGGAAATTATAAATTACAACAGCAACGGCATCTGCCAACAAAACACAAAATATAAAAAGATTCATAAATATGTAGAATTTTAAGATTTTATGATTTAAAAAAAGACATCGACGTCAACATTTGCCCAAAAATAAAACACAGATGACCATCTTAGGATAAAAACAAGCTGACGTGTGCAAACCCAAAACACATCAGAAATACATTATAAATATAGAAACTGCAGCAGAGAAACAAACCAAATATTTTTTTAAAGAGAAAATAAAACAGTATGCTCATAGACAACCTAAAAATATTATGACTGTAAATAATAATAATAAAAAAAGTACCCGTTCATAAACATCTCATTACTAACATCAGCCCAAAAATGTCAGTGATCGCGGGGAAACAAACCCGTCGTCTGTATCTGCGTTTAAAATATATCTAATAATAAAATTGTTATAAAACTGAAATACGACTGGCGCGTGCCTTTAAGTGTAATTTCAAAATATTTTTTACGAATATAAGATAAACTGAGAAAAAAAAACCCGCCGGCATCTGTAAACGTTAAATAAATAATGAATGCATTAAAACCTCAGAGTCTGACCGCAACGCTGCGTCTGCATGACCGCAGACAAACAACATGAGGAAATCTAAAAATGATGAGAGAAAAAATGCGTCCTGAAAACGAACTTTATTGAATTAAATGAATAACAGCTCTTCCTCAGGCCTGCCCAAAACACAGACATTAAAGAATTATAATTAATATACAATTTAGAAAAACAAAAACACATTTGTTGACAAACGTCTGAATGAACGACTCTCTGGGTGAAGCTGTGATCACTGAATGATGACATTAAAACTTTTAGTTTACTGATATTATAATAAAAGAGGATCACTGAGTCACAGGTGTGATCTTAAAATGAAAAAAAAAAAAAACATTAATACGAACCCATTGTCACAAATGAATTTATAAAAATGAAATGATTCAGGTCTGAGTGAATCCCGTTTGCTTTGGAGTTTTTTTTTTTATCCAGCTGAATATTTGACAGACGGTCATCACTCATCCATGTGTGGCCTAATCCATGTTTTATTGATGTTGCCCTTTACTTTAGTCCAGAGTGATTTACAGATGAAGAAACAAAATAAATGATAAAAACATAATTATTGATTTTTTTTTTTCACCAGACACCAGTAAATTACTCTGAACTGTTTGTCATCGCTGTTGCTTATTATTATTATTATTATTATTATTATTATTATTATTATTATTATATTTTTTTATTTATTTTTAATTCTGTCTTGGTTTCAAATTATTCCCTGATTGTTCTGGATTACTTTAATCTTTTTGTTGGTGTTTTGTTTCATTATCCACTCATATCTTATTTTCATGTCCTGTGGTTTAATTTGCATCGTCTTGCAGCCGAGATGTGTTTTAGTTTTCAACAATGAAATCTTTAAATACACTTGCTTTTTATTTGATATTTCAACTGTATTTTTGAAACTTAATTCTATGAAATAACCCGCTACAATTAGCACAGAATTCGTGGTAAATGTTTGCACTCAGAATCACAGCCAAGCCTTCACTCTCTAAGTGAAGTCACACTTGATTTTAAACATTTCAATCGATCTGAGCTGACCGAAGTGCTAGACCTGTTTGTCTTTTTCTCTTTAAGGTGTTCGGCGCTCTTTTATGGCGTACAATATGAAATATATTAAAACCATTAATAATGTTATCATTACAGGCTCAATACATAAAATAAAAAAGCAGATATTATTAAAATGATCAATAAAAGCAAAGTCAGTTAGATAAAATAAACATTCTCTGTATATTATTCTTTAGCCTGCGCCATAACTCATCCGTGCGTAAAGCCACTTTTGCGCACATTTTTAACTATCCAAACCCAAACAAAACTCAGCCTGTGTGTCTGAAGGCCTCCGGCATGAGCAGTGATCCTCCATCAGACACAGCTGACTTACCTGACGTGAAGAAGTACTGGTGGTGGTGGTGGTGCTCGGGCTTGTGCAGCGGGTGGTGCGGGTGTGGAGCCAGGATCGGGGTCGGCATCAGCGGGTATCCGTACTCCAGGAGGGGGACCCTGGAGGTGAGGGAGCCGCAGAAGGGCCCGGGCAGCACCTCTCTCAGAGGTTTGGGTTTGTGCAACAAAATGTCCTCAATAAAGAACGACGTGGACCTCTGCGGGGGCGCCGCCGAGGAGTAGTTCATACTCATGCTGCTGGTGTGGAGTTTGGGGTCAGTTCACACGTGCATCAGTGACAGCCTCCTGTCCTCGCGCGGCTCTGGGTCAGTCAGTGTGTGTGTGTGTCTGTGTCTGTGTGTCTTTATGCCAAGCTTCAGGAGAAGCAGGAGAAACATCAACAACAAGGTTTTATTCACACACAGAGCACCATCGGAGACATCGATTTACGTCCCAGCCAATTAGAGCGGAGTGTGTGCTGGGCTTCGCTCTGATAGGCCGAGACGTGTTCAATCACCTGTGGACTTTCAGCGACGGCAAACTGGGACGCGCGCGATGTGGTTACTTAGCAACCAAGCTGGGGTTTGACTGGTTAAACGAGCGCCATCTGAAATAATGAGCATATTCTGCTTCATTAATGACGACTAATGATTAAATATCTTCACCGAGCGACACAGTCAGACTTTATACATGTTAGATTTGAGAATTAGAGACTTTAAACTCATTCTAAAGATGGCTTTAGTGCATAAAGTAAAGTTTCAGAAACAACTTAAACACATACAAATCGATAAATGCTGTCTGAAAGGGGTGGGAAATAAAACAAGTTTAAAAATACATCAAGGTTATACCCACACACTCGCACATACTTAACACAAACCCTAAGTCTTTGCTCTAATCCCTAATGACATGTTTCAAAAAACACTAAATTTAACTCCATTCATGTTAAAACAAGTTTATGTCATTGTTTAACTTTTAATTATGGTAAAGCATTCTGAAAAGATCAATTCATCAGTATTAAATGCTGTCATTTCTAAAAGGGGCTTAGAGATCATGTCTCCATGGTGCCAGGTTTTCCATAAAAAGCGTTAAATTATTTTAGGATAGAAATACATACAAAACGAAATTTAGATGGTGCTTTTTTGAATTAAATATCTTTTTTCAAAAGAAAAAAAAATTGAGAGGGCTAGTGTGACTGTAATATGTCCTCTGATTACAGTGAAGGTGGGGTCTGCTTTAATCATCTTACAGATTTTACTTCTAATTTTGTGAAATCCATGTGTTATTTCTTCAGATATAAAAAGAATATCAGTTTATTATGTATCTCTGTGAAAATTTGGAGATATGATTTCTGGTCCAAATGTCCCAGCCCTATAAGCCTAAGAAAAGATAAAAGGTTTGGACATTAATAACAAATATTTCAACATCAGAAAGGGAAAAGCATCGCAGGTGAACAGCGGAGCCGCAGTGTGTTGTTGAGAAGGAAGAAGCTGAAGATTTTGAACGGAAGTTTTCAGGTCTTCAGCTCATCAGAGAAAAAGCAGCTCAGAAACATTTCGGCTGCAGTCTGTGCGGCGTTTTGAATGTTGGACACCAACCTATGCGTGTCTTCTGTCCTCTCAAATCTACTATATGTCCTTATTCTTCGGGCCTGATTATTGAACTTTTTCATTATCTTTTTATTATTTTACTGCCTTTTGGCGCACGCAGAGCTTTGACTCTGAAACAAAACTTTAAATGACTTTGTGTTCAAACTTAATCATGACAGAGTGTTGAATGTCCCCGATAATTCATTCTTATAACTTCTGAACTCTTCCTCCATGATCCTATCTCTGAATCAAGTGCTGCAGTCCGTGTCACGGGAGGATTGTTCCGCCGCAGGCCTGTCCGCTAATTCCGCCCAAATTGGCTGTAATTGTCGGTATTCAAATCTGGAAGAGTACAAGTGGCGCTCCTGTGCCCGTTTGCTGTAGAAAGCAGTGCGCTGTAATTTGTTGATATGGTGTTGTCATCACATTTCCAATCAGGCCGCTTAATGTGAAAGTGTCCTAATGTAGGCAGAATTCACGCTGCAATGCTATTAGGCAATTAAGAGGGATGTTAGAGCGGAAGCTCTAATCCTGGGGCTGCGGGAGGATTTACATCTGATCAGATGGAGGGACGACAAATTAATTACAGGGAATCAGTTACGCAGGGACAGCGCTGTTCTGCTGCGATTGTGCGCCAAGATGTGCGCGTAATGTATGAATCCGGGCACTTGGATGGTAACCAGTCAAAGGTGTGGTGGTCTGTGGGACTCTGAGACCGCTCAGTGAGGATTGGTAATGAAAGCAGCATGTAAATACGCACAGCCTTAAGAGAGCCTTCAAATCTTTCACCTGTAGGTTTTGTTATTTGGAGGCTGCGCCGCTGGTCTCCTGGGGTCTGTGTATTTTGGTTTCTTATGGCAAATATCTGGTGAATATGCTTCATTCAAAAATAGAGTTTAACAGTTTAAGTTAATACAAAGAATGACAGAACTCAGGATTTGATTGGCTGTCAGAGCAGGTGGATGTCTGTCCGCTCCATCTGTCTGTGCGTCATCGCCCTCACGGAGCTCACCGGGATAACAAGTTGCTTTTAGGGGAAAATTAGAAAGTAAATGGAACAAATGGCACTGAAACCGTCTTAGGCAGCAGCTCCTGAGGCGCAGTTAAGCTGCTTTCTGCGACCATTTCATTAAGTAAAAATTTGAGCGGGTCAGGCTGTGCGTCATGCGTAAAGAGGCTCGTTTGGATGGAGAGGACTGCGGCGTTAACACCTCCATACTGGCAGGTTTGGAGCTGCCTGCAGCAGATGGAAGAGCCATGAGAAGAGAAAATAATCATATTTATCTTATCCAAATTTTCGAGCTTTAAGTGAATAAAAACAAATGTTTGTTAGTGCCAGTTTGTAAATCAAAGGTTCAACACTAAGAGGTCGGTTCTTTAATTTTGTAGAGCAAATATTCAAGCTTGTTTTCTCTTCACTTTCATTTCTTTGGATCCTGTGCACTTTGCTCCTCCATCTTTAGTCTATTTCATAAAATATCTTTTATATAAACTCCCACCTTCAGGGTTGGTTTTAGTCAGAGGCCCGGGACAAAGTGATAATACAACATATATGAAGTCTCTTAGGCCCCAAAACTAAATGATCTTCCTAAATTAAATAATTTAAATAACTGATAAGTTTTACAAAAGAGGGAGAAAAAAGCAGAGCACTGTCTAAATTACACAAATGTTTTGTCACGGTGTCTCTCCTGCCAGTTTATTAACCTTGTCCAAGATTTGCAAACTAACTTGTGGACCTTGGACAGGGTCAGTGTTGGCTCAAAACTTTTAACCACTTATATAATGAGATGGTTTGAATGAATTTGTGATGAAAACTTAATAGGTGAGCAACATTTGGAAAATGGGATGAAACCGGATAGCAGCCAAAAAAATCACTTTTTTTTTTCCAAATTCTTCCAACATATTTGTGCAATTTTAACAACTTGGGCCTGACAACAATATTTCAAATCAAAAGAGGGAGAGGGAACCGAGTACATTCTTTAAATTGACTTGGTGACATTAAATGAAAAACAAAACATTTTTGAAAATCCTTAAAATGTAATCAATACAAAATGTGAGCAAATCCTGCTGTGACGCTTTCTAAGCTTGTATGGATAAGTCTGGACAGGTGGGTGGAAGCTCAGGTGTTCTGCAGCACAATAAATGTCTTGATTTATCTAGAGCAAGGATGGGCAACCGGCAGCCCGAGGGCCACATGCGGCCTGCAAGTTAATTTTAGATGTCTATGTAAACATGGAGATGTCAGTCTGACGTGCCATAATGGTTAATATGATCAAAATAAAACTCTAACATGAAAAATGACATTTTGATCATCTTTCTGAATCACTGGAAATGTTTTGATATTTACAGGAAATTAATAGATGTGATTGTTGTACTGGTTTCTGTGAAGGTCTTTCATGAAGCATGGCTTAATGCATTTGGCAAAATGGACAGTCATTTGTAACAGTAGTTAATTTACTTAAAAAATACACTTAATTAGCTTGAAGTACATGCTTTTTGCTCAATGTTGGCATCATAAATTCTATTGAAAGATGTCAATCTTGCTTGCAGGTAGAAACCTCGCTTTTTTAACATGGATCATTTTCAAGAAATATAAAAAGAGGGAGAAAATAAAGCCATGTATTATAACAAGTGTAAATCATTTTCTATCCTTTAATTGGTTTGGGTTTATAAACCCATATTCACACCTGAGTAACCAAAAGGACTGATCTATGAAAATGACATGAGAATCATAAACAGTGTTGGTATTGCCCATCAGCAGGAATAACTATTTTTTTTTTTTTTTTTTTTTTTTTTTAGTTTTTCTTTATTTTCAATTTGAGCCATTTGCCCCCCTGAAGATAAATCAACATTTATGAAAGAAAAAGAATTCCTTCATGTTGAAGGTTTACTAGCGTGTTTTTCCTTTACAGTGGCTTCACCATTATTACCATGAGAAAAAACCACAAACAGACAAATAAAACAAATATAAAATAAAGCATCAAAAACATAAAATAGCAAATTCAAAGAAGACAAGGAGTATGTTATGAGGATGAAATAAGGAGCATCATAATTTCACAGTCTTTTATTATATTCAACAGGACAGTTGGTTTATGTTCAGAGGTATGATGAGGTTTCACATGTATGCTGATGTTGGAGCTCTCAGGATTTTAACTCTCAAGGCTGTCCACCTGTCTTCTACTGAGAGCTGGAGCTCCTGGGACATTCATGCATCCGATAGGCACAAAAATAAAAAATACCTGCAGAAGTGAAAATATTGATGAGCTCTCATAAGCATGTTTGATACACATACAATGCTAAAAATTAATGAGTATACATCATAATATAATAATATCTGTTAATTGTATTTACAGCCCAGCTCTCTAATCACTTCATTTTCACTACAGTTTAACTTCATATTTGATCAAGGTTCACCATTATGCCTGGAAGAGTATTTTACTTTAGTGTTCAGATGAAACTCCTCAGTTTTTGTCATGCCTCACATACAGGGGATTTTCTACAGACTTAAAGAGAATCCCCTTCACTCTTTATCACACATGTACCAACGCTGTGGTATAATAATGAATCAGAGATATGTGAGAGCTTTATTTATATGTTATGGTGATGTCTTAAACTGTCTTGATACTGGTTTTAACCACGTATAATCTTATAATCGTTAAACTTTTAAGAAAAATTCAGGATTAAAAACATTTTGGGACATTATTTTATGTAAACCTGTGAGAGATTATGTATTTTCACACTTGAGTCAGTTACGTTCTGAAACATGACATTACAGGAACAAAATGACCAAATGTTTAAGGCTGTGTGTAATTAAAAATAACACTGCAGCACATCAGGATCTAAAAACAGTCCGATCAGGATGCGGCCCTTCATCTGATGATGTGCGAGGCCACCCCAGCTCAGGTGAAGTGCTGCAGTCTTTGGTAGTTCTGGACATTACCTGTCAGCTCTACATGTGAGGCATGTTTGAATGCTGCTTCTTTGGAGCTTGATTTTACATAAACAAGAAAAAATGAGTCTTCTTATTTCAGCTTCTTCTTTTCTCACTTACATCACAGTTTCCACTTTACTAACATTTAAGGTGTTGCACCAGCTGAGAAGCTTCCAATGGGCATAAGATCTGACTTAAATCTCACACCTACCACCTAGTAGGTTGTTCAAGGTGGAATAACTTGGATGATGAGAAGGAGCAGAGGGTTTCAGCAGCTGTTTGGTTGAGCATTGTGTTCTCCATGATGGAAAACATCACTAACCTGACACAACAAATGGACTGTTCAATATAATTCACTAATCCATTTGGGAAAGAGCCCATGGAAAGGGTCTGGGGAAGGCAGAACCTTTCAGAAGCATATCCGGAAGGTGATTGGACATCGTTCCACCAATTACATTCATTACCGCTCAATCAGATAGATTAGATTAGATTAGAAAGAATTGTATTAATCCCTTTGGGAAACTCCCTCAGGGAAATGAGGATTCCACTAGCAGTCTGAAAAATGGATTAAAAGATATAAAATATTATGGTAGATATAAACGAAAATATAAATAAACATAAAAAATATAAATAAATAAAATTTGAATAAATAAAAAATACAAAAGAATAAATATAAATAAGATAATGTAGTAGGTGGCCACGACTGCTGCCACTGTGTAAGGGACAGAACATGGGCCACTTCATAGAACAACTCTCAGCAAAATATGTCAGTGGTCAAGCAAAAATATCCTCTTTCTATAAGTCTGTCATGTTTTTTTTACAACATCCCTCAGACATCCCACTAAAGGCAGGCTGCACCAGTCGAGATTATTTCAGCTGTACAGAAAAAAGGCACTGATAAATGATTTCATGTTTGGTGAATTTACTGCTTATCATCATCGACTAAACCTCGTGTCCGAGGATATAAAGACTACAAGCCAAAACTAAAATCTTATATTTTGTGAATGTGTATTTCATGGCTGAAAAGCACTAATCTTGAATGGAAAAGTCTTCCACACAGCATGCACGGAATGGATGGTGGTGCTCTGTCAGCTTGACGGGTCCTTTTTCTCTCTCTGCCCCACGACGTTCCTCCTCAAAGTGAGCAGCAGCTGCTGTGATGGTCTGGTGCCAAAGATTGCTGTCACTGGCCCTTTCTTCCCACGAGTTTGGGTCTACGTTGCCTTTCTTCACTGTTTGCTTCAGATGATCTTGGTAGCGTTGCATGGGGCAGCCGCGAGGTCTTTTGCTGCTGCTGAGTTCACCAAAGAAGGTCTGACAAGGGAGCCTCGAGTCTTTCATACGATAAACATGGCCAGTCTATCGGAGTTGGTGTTTGATGATGGTGGCTTTGATGCTGGTTGACCAAGATAGCTCAAGGACTCTGATGTTGGAGACATAGTCCTTCCATGAGATGTGCATGATGGATCTGAGTTTTTGCTGGTGGAATTTTTCCAGCATTTTTATGTCTCTGCTCTACAAGGTCTATGTCTCACATCCGTACAGCAGTGTTGACAGAACAACGGCTCTGTAAACCATGAGTTTAGTCTGCAGAGTCAGCTTATTTTTACTTTTACTTATTTTTGTGAAAGTTTTCCAAAAGAAACAAGAGCAGCCCGAATCCTATTCTTGACTTCTTTTTCAGAACTGCACTGAGTCAATAAAATACTTTCCAGGTAAGCGAGCTGATGGACCAGGGGAGAGCCAGAGATGGAGATATCAAACTATGGAGTCCCAGGAGCAGGTTATGCAATCACTTTGGTCATCTTGATGTTAACAGTCAAACCAAAATGATCATATGCATTTTTGAAGTTATTAACAGACTGTTGGATATCCGCAGGTGAATGTGGTGATGCATTGTCATCCGCATACTGAAGTTCAGTGGTACGGTTTGTGTTGGTCAGTCTTTTTGAGTGAAATCTGGCTAAGTTGAAGAGTCCACCATCAAGGTGGTATTTAATTTCCACACCAGGATGGTCCCTCATTGGTAATTCATGGAGCATGGCAGCCAGGTACAAGGAGAAAAGTGTTGGAGCAAGAAAACATCCCTGTTTCAGCCTGTTGGAGAAGTATTACCCTGTTGAGATACTTGTCCAACCATGCCATCATGAAGTACTTGGACTAGGTTGACAAAATGGTCTGGGCAACCAAAGCATTTCAAGATCATCCACATGGCAGGCCTCGGTACTGTATCAAAGGCTGTTTCCAAATCATAGAACAGAAGGAAAAGTGTTTTTTGTTGCTTGCTACATTTCTCCTGCAGCTGTCTTGCAAAGAATATCATATCAATCGTCCCTCTAGCTGAACGAAACCCACATTGTGATTTGGGTAAGACATTCTCTGGGATGAGCAGAAGCCGATTGAGTAATATTCTGGCGAAGATTTTTCCTGCAGTGGATAGTAGCGGAATGCCACAGTAATTACCACAGATGCTGCAGTCTCCTTTTTTTTTACTGCTTGTACACTGTCGTTAACTAACTTTAGCTGTAGACTGAGACTGCAAACTATAGTTATAACCTAATCAGCATGTTATTTTCACACATTTTTGTGGCCGTATATTGATCAACAGCAGTTCCATGAAGGCTACTGTTGCATCAGTTCTGCAAAAGTTCTTTCTCGAGTTGTGGTGTAAAGTCTACACTTAAACCATAGTGAAACTAGTGAAGTTGTGACTGAAGTAGTGTTCTTGTTTGGTTGGACCACAGAGCCTTAAATTAATCTTAAGTAGAGTGTAACACTCAAACTGAGTATAATATTGTTGCAGATGTCATGTTTTAACTTCAGTGTCCAATCAGTCAAAGCAATTTTTGAAAAACATTTCACAGTGCTACCCCTGGTGAAATACACTACATCCCAGCATGGACTAACAGCTGGAAACTGCAGGTCACTCTCAGTAATTGGTGAAAACTAAAGTGTAAAGTCTCAATGTGCAGCCAGAGTAAAATAACAATGGTGATAACAGGTAGTGAGATCTTCAATAACATGAGATCATTTCAAAAGGCAAGTTAGCACACATAACGTATCTCGGAGAAGACAATGCTGCACCAAACAGCTGCAAAAATCCCCTGCCTCTCCTCATCCCCCAAATCATCCCACCTCTGACAACGATACACCATGGCAACCATATTTTACAGAGGGTCTTACACCCTCTAGGAGGTAGGGGGTGGTTTTATGTTATAATTCAAGCCTGTGTTAAAAGTATCTCCTGACGACGGAGGAAGATTCATCATCTCATGGTGACAAATTTAATGCAAAAACATCAATTAGACCTGCTGATCAAACAACGGCCCACAGATGTCTGTTTTTAAAGAGATATCTAAGAGAAAAATGTAAAAATTAACGTTTGACATGCAGAGAATTCCGGTCCCGTTGTTGAAAAAGACTTCATCAGATATTTACAGAGCGTTTTATCCTCACCCCTCTGAGTGCATTATTGCTTATTGAGGGAAGAAACTCAAGGTTTCAGAGGTTTTAGACTAAAATCAAGTTTAGAGGAGACAAGATAACAGGCGAATGTCAGCAAACACACCCCACTGACACCATCACACAGAAAACACTGACACTGACACCAAAATAGACCTGTATGTGTCATAGCCGTGTGTAATCAGTGTCTTTCATTTTCATCGATCCCATTTTTGATACAGGACCACATCAGAACGTGGAGTCATATTTGTCCACAATTTGCCATGTCTCTGTGATTTGTCTGCATTGATTAAAATCCATCCTCAAAACTTTACAGTGTCATAAATCACTTTATCCATTTAATAACTTCAGCCATGTCTCCCTTGGAGAACAACAGGTGACTGATGTTATTTCCATCACTGTCAACAGCCACCATGTTGTTTTTTTCCTTTTCTGATAATTGGAACATTAAAGAGCTTCAATAAATTTAGATGAACAAAAACCTTAAATACTAAGAATACATATGTGACAGATCAATTTTAATCCATTTAATTATTTATTTCTTTACATTTGATCACTCTCCTCCAATTAAAAATGTTCACAATACTCTTAAAAGTCAAAAATTGACTGCTTTCATTCAGTTCTTTCTACAGTCAATGCTTAACATAGAGGATGTTTATTAAACCCGTCAAAGGTCCAAACCAATTTCAGTCCTTTAATATCAAATAAAAATCTCTACCCCAAGATGGAAATGTTAATGATAATATTTTGTTGTCAACCAAGAAGCAAAATGTGTAAATAAGCTGTTCATCCTCTTGAGGTCATCGACAGCGATGTGTCCATTTTTACAGCAGAAATAAACATGTTTACAGCCGGGCTCAGTGATTTTGATCGAAACAATGTCTTTATATAGGAGGGGGCCTTTCTACAATGTGCCTGTTTGATTTGACTGATGATACAATTTGTGCATAATTAGGAGCATCGCTTATGAATACAAACCAGCTGTTTGTCAGGGACCTCAGCTTAACCCCCTTGAGGGCCACTCCAGTAATCCTGAGTTTGTCTAAGACTGTTTTTAACAAGGTGACTGCCATGGATTGGATCTTAAAGACAGCTTCAGTAACCAAACAACAGACTGAACTCTTACGTCTTTGGTCTTTCTGTTATTTAAAGATTCAAACTCTCTGCAGCTCAGTTTGTTATTTTTACCTGAAAAGAAGGTGAGGACCACAGACACCCAGCCGATGATATAAGACCAGGAGAACCTCCAGTTTTTATAGCGTTTCCCAAAGTAGTTAATTGTCACACCCGTGTACACCGCCATCGCTATAAACACTAAAAAGCCTGGGAAGATGGAAAAAAGATTGAAAAATTATGTCAACATTTCAGGAGGGTCATGCAACACTGGTGAATAGTAAATTTGTACCGTTCATGGGTAATTAATTCTTTTCTGGAAGTGGACACTTACTTGAGCAGTTATTAAACCTTTCATTTACAGTTAATTGATCTTCATTTACATCATGTCTGCTACCTAAATTCACTTATACTATTATTTACAATTCTGGCCTAAAGAGAAAGAAAGCCTGTGAAAAATGTTCAAACTTCGCTCCTCTTTGTGAGGCCATGTGAGTTGATGACTGCAGGTTCAGAATGAGCTTTTGTTTAAGGAATCTGTCATGTCAGTACTCACTGAGCAGTGTTAGTGCCTCTTTTATGTCTGTTTCTATATTTGAGAAAATTCATACAGTAAATCCACCAGTAGCTGCTGTTTCCTGCAATGCACTGGGTGATGATGTCAAATTGTTGCATTTCTTTTCTTTCCACATTTTTGAGTTGTATGCACCTCGATCAACATTACAGTAACTTCTCTAATAAAACTGCATTACGTTGAAGTAAAATGTGTTTCATTGCAGAATCATGTGTGGAGAAAAACTATGCAAACACATGACATCACTACCCCAAGTGCATGGGACAACAAAGGTAGCTTACTGTGGATTAATTTTTAACTTATTCCCCAAATGCAGGAATAGGTGGAGGCCACTGGAGTACAGTGAACTCATCGTCATGTTGGAGAAACTGAGATGATCTGAGCTTTGAGACATCAGAAGATGGTCCACTGTGGTCATAAAGGGATGGACATGGTCAGCAACAATCCTCAGGTAGGCTGTGGGGTTTAAACCACGCTCAGGTGGGACTAAGGCGCCACTAGCAGCCTGAACCGCTGATCCAAGGCAGGATGGATCCATGCTTTATGATGTTCATGCCAAACTCTGAGCCTACCATCTGAATGTGGAGCAGAGATCCAGACTCATCAGACCAGGAGACACTTTTACAGTCTTCTGTTGTCCAGCTCTGGTGAGCCTGTGAGCCTTGTAGCCTCAGTTTCTGTTCTTAGGTGTGGCTGACAGGTGTGGCACCTTGTGTAGCCCACCTGCTTTGATTTGATATTGTGTGCATTAAGAGGTGGTTGTGTGTGAAAATCTCTGTAGATCAGCATTTTCTAAAATACTCAGACCAGCCCAACTGGCACCACAGCGTTCAAAGTCCCTAAAATCTCCTTCTTCTTCACTCTGAAGCTCAGTCTGACCTTCAGCAGGTCGCCCTGACCATGTCCACATGCCTGAATGAATTGAGTTGCTGCCATGTGATTGGCTGATTTGCTATTTTTGCTGACAAGCAGTTGAACAAGTGTAACTAATAAAGTGGCCACTGAGTGTAGATGGAGAAAAACCTCTGTGTCCATTGGGGTGCCAAAATGAAAACAAAAAGTTCCTCAGAGGAGCTTTAAGGCCTCAGCAAAACATGAGTAGAGCATTAAAACAGTGGCTTTAAGAGACCATCATGGGGGATTTAGATCTATAAGAGGCAGAGACAATCTTTGACTCAAACAAAAACAGAGGAAAGAATTTTTGTGAACTCACATGAGATGAAAAACAAAATGCCTGCAGCAAATGTTTTGTCAAAGCGGTCGAACGAGGAGTAATGGATGAAGGCCATGATGCCGATGATGATGCCAATGAAGCAGGCCAGGAGAGAGAGGATCATGAGGGCACGTGTAGCGTCTAGGTGGGCTGTGGAGAAGGTCAGAGGTCAACAGGAGTCAGTGCTGGGGTCAGTGTGAGTTACGTGAGATATGACCCGGTCAGACTGAGTTAACAAACCAACGTGATGAAGAACACAGCTAAAACATCTTAAAAAAGGAAAGTAATCAGTGTAATCAAAGAGTTGTCACACAGTGAAATCATCAAGCTCTTGAGCAAGCCCTGTGTATGGGGGTGTGGGGGTGTGTGTGAGGGTATGTGTGTGTTTGTGTGTGGGCTCTGTAAGATGACTTTTGAAGACTTATGCTAGTATCTCGAATAAATACTGACGAATAGCGTTAAATGGGAGTGATTTTTTTTTTTCATCAAGTGTTGCTTGCTTGGTGAAAAGTGGTGTTTGAGAATATTGACACAAATCTTATTCCATGTGGAACCTCCAGGAGGTGATAAGAAAAACTGTGCCAGCACGATCTGTAATGGAAAACCAGAACATCTGAATAAAGTCGAGCCGAGACCACATATGGAAAAGCCCCCTAAGTGCACTGAGCACGGTGGTTGCAGCCCTCACATGTACGAGAAGGTGGGCTCCGACCACAACGGCGGACCCTTAGCAACTCTTTGGGCTGCTCACTCCCAGGCAATAATTCTTCACTGCAGTCATCCAAAACTCTTGTTTTAGACATTTTTATCTCTTAGGAGTAATTATGGCAAGAATCTCTGGATACAGTACACACATAGATATATCAGGATATATTGTAGTACTTCATGATGTTTCCATTATAAAGGCTGTTTTTTAAACTCTTTTATAGCATTTGGAACCCACAATATTGTATGCATAAAAACTTTGCTGTGTTCTCCAGGGACAGAAGAATGAACAATAAATGTAGCCTGGTGAAGGAGAACTAAATGACTTAACGCCTACTGGCAACCAGCAGCTTGAGGCTAAACTAAAAAACAAAGCAAATGTCCCCATTTTTTTTAAATCATCAAAAAGTAAAATATTACAACATTGTGGTAAAAATATCCATAAAGTATTGTGCCACAAAGTATTGCAATATATTGATCATTTCTACACCCCTAATCTTTCCACACCTCACTGCTGTACGGGATCAATGTGTGCATTTGCTTGTTGGCTCATAAAGTCACAGCCCCATCTATGGGCCTGGCATGTGTACTACAGTGATCTGTTTGCACTGCACTCAATTTAATTGAAGAGATGTCCAACCACAGACATCTTCTCCAAAGAAAATAATAATTCACTATTTACTGGCTTGTTTTCATGTAAACATGAACGCAGTTTCACTAAATTCAGCCTTGGTCTTCATAATCTCATGTTTTTTGGGTTTATCATTTGTGAGATTAAAGCTTAAGCCTCATGATTTTGGACTCAATCAAGCTTCTGCCTCTGTCCTCCAGAGACATCCACACCATGGGGAAGTTTGCAGTTTCCCTTCGCCACACTTACCAATGCTGTCGTTGTGAGGGAAGCATTTTCCCGGCATGCAGTAGCGCCACAGGCCCTGGTGCATGTAGTTACTGGACTGACGATACTGCATCCAGTAATCTGTTGCTGTGGAAACAATCAGGAGGATGTTCCCCACGCCTGCACAGAACAGCCCTCCACCCATGAAGCTGTACATCCTGCACCTGCACACACACAGGGACATAAGGTCACTTAGCATCAGTGGTCAGTAGACCCCCCCCTCTCCACCTCAAACACACACACTTCAGGGAGAGAGCCTCTAAGTGTCAGTAATTGCATTGTAATGAACACATTATTTCTGCTGGATTGAGCTTCAGGGTCGCCGGTGTGTGTGCGCTCCACTTTGTTCTCGGGGAGATCAGTCCTTGAAGATGGGCTTTACATACACCCACACCTCCTGTACACACACACACACCATGAATCCAGTGATGCTTTGATACTTGATCCATCTATTGCTCATTGTTCCACCTGGATGCAATATCCTGCCTCCATCCTCTCTGTCTGCTGGAGGGCTGTCGTGAATGTTTTCAGGGGGAGACGATGATAGAGTGATATATCTTGTTATGTCTGAAATCTGAACGGGATGCTCGTTGAAGGGCTCTGTGTATTCATTGAAGAGCTCTGGATCACATTTCCCTCCGAGCGTCCTCTCTTTGGGCTCCAGCAAATGTTTCAATCTAAGTCGAGACTGTGGGATCTGTTTGATCCACAGAACATGAAAGTTGTAGGAAAACATGCACAGAAATTACAATTATTTATTTGAGCCAACTGGATTAAATATTTCCAGAGTGTTTTCTGCAGAAAGACAGCTGGATCAAATCACCTTATCTGGGGAGGGGCCTTTAAAGCACAGTGGCTCTTTTAACAACCTGAAGGCTGCAGGATCGAGTCCAGCTCCAGGACACTTAACCCCAAGCGTCTCTCCCTCCTGGATAAGTGGCATGTAAACAGGGTATGAGGGGTGAGGACTGATGGAAAACATACACAGAAACCCTGAACCATCAGTGAGTGTGAATGTGTAGATGTGACCTGAGGTGTAAAAACACTTTCAGACTAGAAAACTCTACAACCTCAAGTCCATTTACCATTTACAGCGCACAAGATTAATTCAGTTTAAAGAGCATTATTGGCATGAATATTGTGGGAGGTTGTTGCCAAAGCATTTGATTAAAAATAGAAATGAAATAAAATACATTTAAGCCCCAGCCTCTTTTAAAGCCTTCTGCTCGAAAATTACATGCCCAAGAAAAGAGTACATCTCTGCAACTGCAACTACAAGGTCTTTTTGAATAATTTTGGTGTCATAATAAAGGGACCACTTGTGAAATTTGTTCGGATGTGTAAGTATCAGTATATATGTTACTGGGTCGGAGTAAAAGAAGATGGAACACAGCATAAATGAAAGATTTCATTTTCACCTAAAAAAAAATACACCTTTATAGTGAATATCCCTTTGGATTGATGCAGTTGCAGCTTTAAACCTCTAAAAATGAATAATGAAATATGTGAACATTACGTCTGCCAAGGTTAATTCTAATAAAGTGAAGCAGAGCAAAATTAGAGAGGTTTTAATACAGATTGGTCAGGCAAAACCAATAAATAAAAGCAAAATTTGAAAATGTAATCTGTAAAAATGCATATGCAGCACTTCCTCCACAGAATACCCTCTTTTGGATCGTTGTCCTGACATTTTTTACTCAAAAATGCAACCAAAGAAGTCAAAAACTGTGATAATTGAGGTCTGAAATCTCTATCGAGGTCTCCCGCTCACACAGACTGTGAGACACACAGGGCAATATTTCATCAGCTGATTGGTCGATTTGGGTGATTGACACCTTTATCAAACCGTTAGTGCCAATAGAATTGAGGGACAGCACCAAAATCTGCACCAAAAACACCGTTGACTAACTACAAAGTCACTGTGATCCAATCAAATGCTGCTGCACTCGTCTCTTATAAACCCTCCTCGGACCCAGATGATTCACGTGGCAGCTGTTTTTATCCCACAGATTAACATAAGTATCAAGAAAAGAACAACAGAACATCTTTCAGTCTACACTGTAGAGCAGTTAGCCATAAAATTGGGATTGCAGTGGATTATGAAACTCAATCAGAATTAATCAGTAATAGCATGGGACAGCCTATCAGCTCTAAACAGTATGGAATCAGGGAAATCATGCAGACAAGACATCATTCGTGAAATATATTCCATAATGCATAAATTACAGATCAATAGGTTGTCTGTCAGCTTTGTTTGGGTTCCTGCCCACGTAAGCATTGAAGGAAATGACGGGGCAGACAATCAGTCAAGGTGCAGACAGTAGAGTTACAGATTGGATTAAGCAAAGCAAAACAACAGCTAAAACAATCATTAAGGAAATAACATACAAAATTTGTCAGGAATTCTGGGATATAAGTTATACTGGGTGGCGTTTTTACAATATCCTAAAACAAGCTGATACAAAAAGGAAGGTGTGCAGGAACCCAAAAGAGGAGGCAACTATAACCCCACTCCGGATAGGACACACTGAACTCAACAATACACTTCACATGATTGGGAAACGTGCAACAGGATTATGTCAGTACTGTACCCATCCAGAATCAGTGAAGCATTTATTAATGGAGTGCAAGATGTATAAGAGAGAAAGGAGAAACATCAGAGGAAAAATTAAACAAGCAAAGGCTGAATTTAAAATTCAAAATATTCTTGGATTTGGGGTACCTTTTTACACCACAGACCTTAAAACTGGCAATAATTAAATAACACAGCTGAAAAATTCCACAGGCCGAACCAGTGCAATGGTCTCTAAAACTCCCTGCACCAGTCTTTATGATATATAAACTATATATAGTTTGAAGACAGCTCTAAAATGATGCAACGGAAACAGTGTTGTATGAACTCTTGAAACACTGAACATCTCTGTCACCGTGTTGAAAATTCATGAACAAACTAAAAGTCTTGTGCTCCAGAAAATTTACACAACCATCGGTTTGTTCTACATATACTCCAAAAATACTAAAGTAACCTATATAACTTCATAGTACCATATTTGTCTTCTCTTTTTTCATGAAATAAAGGTGCAGTATTGACTGCAGGGTAATGTGAGTATGTTGTTGTCTGACCTCAGGTTCAGATAATCCTGGATTATGTTAGCTAGAGTATGTGCACGATCACTGACATTCAGTAAAACTGTTTCTTCATATACTGACTTCCCTTCATCCATATTTTCTCCCTGTCTGACATGCTCTGTCGGAGCTCCTGTTACTTTAAAGACCAGTCCCCCATGTTGGTCTAGTCTCTCTAGACTCACTGACGGCTCAACTTTGTGGTAATTGGTACAGTTCTGCCTTCTTTCTACGGTCTCTGCTCTACACTGGCCTTGAGCCAGTGGGTTTGAATAACTGATGTAATAGTGGTAGGATGTCACACTCGGGGGGGATCAGGCAAACACACTATCAGGCTAATAACATTTTATAAATCATTGCAAAAACTTTTTTTTATTAAGTGTCATATAATTTTATTGCATTATTTTGAGCATGCAGCGACAGCCATGGATTGGCTTTCAAAGTCCCCTCCACCAACCAAATCGCTGACATCATTCAGGCTTTGTCCTATATATTTATCAGGAATGGTTTTTCTTTTCACTGTTACTGTGAAATGTTGTGCTTATTATGAATTCATGTTTGGGATGAACAATACTGGAAATATAAGCTCCTTGGGACTTAAACATAAAGGACTGTCCAATTCTTTAGATAAGTGAATCTTAGTCTGCCTTTAGCACACAGCAAATATTTCAACATCTAGAGCTCATATGGCCTTACAGTGTGTCCCCTGGAGAATAAATAACCATAAAAACAATGAAACCATCTCCCAAAAAGTCTGAATCCACACCAGAATTTATTGTACAAACTCAGTTTGACCTTACCTTAATCAACCCTCTTACTGAAGATGTTAAAGCAGAAATAAAAGATCCTTTGTGACGGGACGGGCAGCAGGCTAACAGCACTAACATATGAGGGGCTGAACAGAGACAAACTTAGGCTACAACAATCACACCGCTGAGACAAAGGGCCGGGCAGAGCAGCGACCAATCAGCAGGCAACGCCGTGGAGGCTTGGGAATCTGCTGAAAAAACAGAAATGTCCAAAGCTGAAGTAATACTGATGACTGCATGGTTTTGATTGAAAGTAGAGGGCTGAACAGCTTTAGGGGAGGCCGAGTCCAACACATGACAGAGAGTGTGGCCCCTCTGTGTCAGGTTTACAGTCTTTAATAATGAATTACATTTCTCATTAATGTTCAGGAGATCAAGAAAGTATATCTTTGTAGTTCATTTTTCTGCTTGATTTATGTTTTAATGACAAACAACAACTTTTTGCACAACTTCATAGATTTACTTTTGTCATTTATTCCATGAAAAAATGTAAAAAAAAAAAAGTAAATGAATCATTTTGCAGTTTGTTCTTTGATCTTTTTGTTGTCTGAGGAAATGTTGCCGTCCTGCACAAATGCATGGGGATTATTTTTTTTTAAGTTGGTCTTGTTTCCTTCACTCAAGGAGTAAGCTTTGTTGGATAGCTTTTTGTCACATTGTGCTTAAAGACACATCTTTATCATTTACTCCGTTAAACGCTGTGTTTGTCCATAGAAGTTTAACCAGATGATCGTTTGCGTTTGCGTGCGAGCGGCAGGGTTTTAAGACAACAACCCCTCACAAGGCTCGATGATTTAAAAGCATTTGAATGGACTGGATCCTTTAAAATACTACTGTGAATAGTCTTTAAACAGTAGATGATAAAGTCTTAACACTGACCTGTTCCACCATTATTGGGAGGGATGATTGGTGATGAAGCTGTGCAGCTACATGAACGCTGTTATTATGATTATGTTTTACTGTTGTTAGAATAGGGAAGTTAAAAATACTGATAAAGAAGGGCATGATGGAAAAACAGAGACCTTGACCATCAAAAATTACAGACAGCGAGAAAGTCTGGCGTCTGGCCTGAGTAAAGCGGAGGCTTCGTACTCTCCAATGAGAAGCTTCGTATTGATATCAGCGGTAATGAGTTTCTCCTGCAGAGACTCACTTTATCAGCCCCACAACTCAACTTCTTGTATAAACCGTGATCATGAGGAAAACACTACACCCTGCCATGGAAACATAAACAGAAATATTTCTACAGTATTATGTTTACTCAAGTCTGAATATTTATGTAAAACTCTGTATACATTCAATTTATTAAAGAAAATCATAAATGTAAGTTTATACTGGATTACCAGTAAACACGTAAGTGTGTTGAAAAAGCTGCCTCAAATGGCTTTATTTTTGTCTTTAGCTCTTTTTAAATCAGGCAAATATATCTTGACACGTTAACATTTTCAATGGAGGAAAATAAATCTGAAGACATCTGTAAATGTTTCTTTTTGTCAGATCATAATGGGACATTTTTAACCATTTTGGCCCTTTTACTTACCCTTCTGGTCTGGCCATAAGGCAAGAGTGTTTTTAGAGAACCAGAACCATTACTACTGAATCATTTGTATCGATGCTAAATAACAACAGCTTCAGTCAAAACACCACAAATGTGACAGAACTTTTCTCCAAAGACTGTCAGCAGTGAAGATAAATGAAGGTTTCAGATGCTTTCATGAACCTGCTCACATCAGGACAGATCTCTCCTCTCTGTGCTCGACTTTGTTTCCTCTTTTCTGACCATCATCTCAGTGTTTGCTCCTGCTTCTCCACATCCAGCCAGCCTTCTGTCACACACACACTCACACACACATCCACACACACACACACACACACAGTGAAGATGAAAGGAGAAGAGTAGCTCCATTACCTGCATTACAGCAAGTTGCTCAGACCAATTGACAACAACAAAATGCCCCAGAAAAAGCTTTTTTTTCTGCCTGAGATTTGAGTGCTGTACTTACATCTAACTTCATTTTTATAGACCACAGCCTATTTTCTTCCATCGGGAGTGTGGCAGCCTGGAGGGCATTTGATATCCTCCATGGTGCACCATCAAAGTGGACAATCTGCCTGTGTGACAGCAGAGCAAATCCATGTTCTCTTCGATCCATCCAGCTTTTCAGGGATTAATTTTGTTTTGGAAAGTCTACATTTATGTGGTATCAAGGCTGCGTAAGGAGCTCATACAGCACTCAGGAGGTAATGTGACCGGGATAATTACACTGAGTGTGTGTCTGTCAGACCGGCATTATGGCGCTGAAGTCGTTCTGAGCTCAGAGACATCAGAGATTCTGCAGCATGTTTGTCTGCACCTGCTGTACGAGCAGCAAGACCTCCTAAACCTGTTTGTCTGCATGATGTTTAATATTTACAGCTTTATTTCATACTGGTACAGCAGTTATCTGCCAGGACATTATTATAATTAGAGGGACTGATATTTTTTAAGAGGGTTTGTTTGAGGCCATCTCTTGAGGACAGTAGGTGTATCAATCCACTATCTTTCAGTCAGTTCAGCCCCTCTGTCGGGTTTCAGGCTAAAAGCAGTAATCAGAGTAAAACCCTATGGCCATATCTGAGTTGTCGTCTTGGTTATTTTTAATATTTGTTGCTTAAGATTATCTGAAACTGGGTAATACCAAGTCAGGAACACATGCAGTGTGAATAAAAATAGCTGAAATAAAAGGGCTTGACTGCTGGTAATACAGCACTGAGAAATGTTTTATTTACAATTCTCACAACATTTTTTGGTTGTAAATTAAGCTCATTATGTAGAGGAAATAAATCCATCTGTTTCAATGTATGACAAAGCTTTTGTGGCTACCATGCCCCTCTTACAGGGGAAGAGCTGACTGACACGGCCTTTACCAAAGAACAAGCTTCAGACTGGTGCATACTTATTGCAACTGTGAATTTAACATGAACATAAAAGAAGAATAATCCTCATCCACAGACTAATGACAGGTTGTTTGTACTTCATACAACTTCACTTAAACACTGCTGTCCTTTAAAGAGGAGGACTTTGAAATCAAGCTCCGGTTTGAAGCGTAGAGTTTGTTGAAGTCAGAATTACAGCCCCTCAGAGTTCAGCTGTGTGTTGTCGTCACTCCAACTGCAAGGAAAACAGCAGCCAATTTATTATTGAGCGGTTTTAATGTTGCTTACAGTTAGCATTGTGAAGATGGCACAGATCTGTTTCCCAAGACTTCAGCTGGCTGAGGATGTCTTTCAAAGGGGGAATTCAGCTCACGTAGAAGGGTAATGTGGTAAAGTGTCAGCTCTACAGGTGCTCCAGTGAGCAGCATAACAGGTGGACAGCAGGTACCTGCTGAGTGGATTCAACCATGAATTATCCTAAACTGAAGATATCTATTTGCTCAGGGGAAGGAGCAGTCCTGCTTCTTTGCTTTTGTCGTGACCGCCTGCTTCAGTAAGTAAAGGAATACTTAATTTTCTGGCCTTGTTGAACTCATCTGACTTATTTTTTCAGCTGGATTGATGAAAATGCAGCACATAGTGACCAGTTTGTGTATCAGTGTAAAACATGCTACAGGAAGACTGTTGGCACAGAAACAGAATTCCATGAGGATGACGTCTTGCATTTCTAATTTAGGCTTACAAAAGTACAAACAGAAGACATACTATGTTCCCCTCTCTTTCTACGTATATGTTTGCAGTTTGTTCTTCTGCTCACACTTTGTGGAGTGTTTTGTGTGTGTTTTTACATATAGTGACGTGACGTCCCCGAGCTTCTTTGTTGATAAAGACGACCATAAGAAAAAGAGCTTGCGGCTCTAAAAGCCCGGAACTAAAAAAGCCAAGAGTCTTGTGATCAAGTTGATCAAGATGATCAAGTGTTTACCGTTGTAGCAGAGTTTGTTGCTCTGCTTGATAAGCTGACTTACTGTGGAAATAACCTGTCATTATGGAAACCTTTGTTCTATTTTTTATGATTCAGCTGTGGAGTAGCAGACTTTTACTTCAGACTGTGTTAGTTTTGTTGTTGGTAACAAATTAGATTCGATTCAGAAGTCAGAATTCTGACTCTCTTTCTCAGTCGAGCTCCAGTGAAAAAAATCCAACTTGGACCATCTGATAGGGCTATAATCATGCAACAATTGTGTAGACTGACATTAGCATTAGATTCATTTGTGGGTCAAAAACCAAGGACCAGTTAGTGCATCCATTTTCTGATGAAGCCACCCTTACACAGTTAGATAGAGCGATTCTACCTTAAAATCCAGTGCTGGCCTTGGCCAGAGGATCTCGGAGAATGACACATCAACTAAAAGCACTCAGAGAGTGCAGACCTCTGCCAAGCGCCACAGTCCCCACTATTTGTCATTTGCACCATAAATATTAGTCCCACATTTATTTTGACTACATTTTTAGATTCCTTGACCATGAAAACAAACCATTGGCAACTGAATTCATAATGATATCAACATTAGTTCAGCAGTTATTCATGAAAATCAAATTTTCCTTAATGGCGGTTTTCTTCTGGATCTAGCTCCCTAGTTTTTGGAGATACAGCAAATCCATTGGCATATTCCAAATTCCACAATGCCTTGGCTATAAAACGGTGTTTGTTGCGTGTTTATAGCTTCATTTATTCTCTTCCTATGATGAAAATTCAAAAGGTCCATTATTTTTTCATATTCTGGATCATCGTATCCGGAATTATTCCATTATCCGGATCAGTCTTTGATATACTGTAGAGCATGTTAGAAACTTGTCCTGTATTTTTTTTCCCAAGTGCCCTGACCATTATTTGTGGAGTTATATGCACAAATGTCGAAAATGGCCCTATCTCCCATTGTTAAAGAATCCTTTAAAAAGTTCCTGGATCCAGACGGAGATCTGGATCGCTTCCAAAATCTAATCATTTGTTCCTTATCCCAATCCGGACATTCCCTGAAAATTTCATCAATATCCGTCCATAACTTTTTGAGTAATGTTGCTAACTAACTAACAGACTGACAAACAAACCCTCCCAAAAGCATAACCTCCTTGGCGGAGGTAAAAATATGATCCACACTTAAGAAGCAGATCCTCGATTTGCTCTAACAAAAACTTCTGATAGATAAGAGGAGTACTTTTCCTGGAAAAGTGGGTTAAATCTGTAATTTTGACATGATGGCAGAAACTGAATTAAGATCTTTTGATGAAAAAAAAATACTTGGACATTTCTTCAAATCAGACATTGTGTCCTCTCAAACAAAACCTCTCTCATGGAATTCAGGGGCTCTTACTAAAAGAAGACCTCAAAACCAAAGGTGCATCCATATCTGATCATCATATTAGAGGTATACAAGAACCAAAACTGACTGTGTAGAAGGCATGCTGGGGAAGGGACCTAGTAGATAATATCTTAAATAAATGGAAAACCCTCTGAGCCATGTTTCATCCACATGAAACATATCTTTTCTCTAAGACTCCGAATAAATCCTGCTGGTCCCTCCAAATGAACAGACTCAGGATAAGAAACAGGGCTGTCACAACACTGAATATGCACCTCACACGTACTGCAAACAGCAATATCAAGATAATGATTTTACTATTTAGTATTTTCCAATGATTTCAAAACTTATATGATATAATATAACATAATATTTTGTCTGTCTTGATTTTTACACATTCATTTCTGAGCTTCTTGGGATGAACCTTAGTTATTTAACTGAATTAATTTCCATTAATGCCTGCTTTTTTAACCCTGATATTTGAATTAAGTTAAAATAATGATTTAAGTAAGAGTGAAACTTACATAAAAGTATATTGAATTTACTCTCCATTAACTAAAAATTAAACTTGAATGGAGTTATGCAAACTCAAAATAAGTTTCATCACATTTCCTTAAATGAAATTAAATTTTTGTACTAGCCCTAAGTTTCAAAAAGTTGCATTAATCATTGTGATTTTTCTAGACTATAAAGTAGTATAAGTATTCTTTAAAAATTGTAAATTTAAGTTTAATAAATATAAATTTAACAATTCCCAGTTGTTACACAAGTGTGGGGTCCTTTTCTTACTTATGGATGGATAAAAAAGACTAAAGCTCCTAAGATCACTTAACTCTGAATGTATGGGTTTCATTTAAAAAAAAAAAAAAAATTCCTTTCTTTTTCTGTGAATATTCAGTTTTATTGTTTCCGGTCAGGCAAACAGTACATTATTATGTGTGTGTTTTTTAATTTTACTGTTTTAAAAGGAAAAAAAAAAAAAAAAGAAAAGCAAGATTTCTTTTTAGCAGGGTGTAAAGAAGAACTTTCTACTCCTGTTATGAAGCAAATAAACTATAAATATGGTATCAAAAACATATTCAAAAATAAATTATATTAAAAAACATTATATGTGTGTGTGTGTGTGTGTGCATTTACATATAAAAGCTACAACAGCATTTAAACAATAGCTTGTATTCGAATAACGGTGAGTTTGTTCTTATGTGAACCTACACAAAGCTTTTTTCCAGGTGTGTAGTGCACGGGCACAAGGCCACACAAACCTACAGCAGCCTTTAAAAGTTATTGACATTAGCGCTCAAAATGCCTCTGAATCTTTACGTTCTGGATCCGCTTTGCCTAAATGCTTAAATCAACTCCTCAGAATTGAATTTTCAAGCCTTCAAATGGCTAATTTGTGCAGCAAGTGCTTTCAGCGTTTTTCTCAGCAAATGAACGGCAGCCTTAATCATAAGAGCGGGCGGCTGTCGCGCCTCTCCACCGCAGCCCAGGAGACAGACAGCCGCTCGGATGGGGAGAGAAACATTTCCACTTAACCACTTAAATGAATATATCAAGAAACTAATTTGCCATTTTAATTGCATGATTTAGAAAGACGCTACTTCACTTGCCCCTCTTCCATCTTGGTTGATTTCCGATGTGAGCACACATTAGATTGATCTATGAAAGACTTCAGGAATCACAACACTTAAGTCTTTTCATTTTCCCTCCCTAATGAAATAATTGAAATTCCTGTCAGCATCTGCACTTAGCTGCACACAAACACAGCGGCGGTGCTGTGTGTCTGAATGAACGCTGAAAGGCTTGTTTTTATCTCCTCTTGTTTGCAGCCTGTCCTTTTCTTTGCTTTTCAACCTTTTTTCTTTTTTGTCCTGCAGGAGCCGCTGATTCATCCTGTCTGTCAGGCCCAGGAATAGATCACTACATCCATTTTGTTGAGATTTGCCCGTCCCATTAAGTGATTGCTTGCAGAAATGGCAGGGGACATTTCTTCTGATACATTCCCTGAAACAGCGCTGGCAGACATTAAGGACACATTATTGAGTCCCATTTTCTCCCAGCCACAAGGATATCCATTAGAGTGGCACACAGCCCTAAATTTTTCCATTTTCTCCCTCACCAAACTTGACTTTACACATTATTTCTGCCTCTGTTTTGTAATTTGCAGCCACAAATTATATCAGGGAAAAGCCATCTCGTAGCATGTGGCTCCTCTTCCCAGGGCTATTTGCCAAGACTTGATTTTGAAGTGTCAAAATGGGCCCGTCGTTATGGCTAATCATGACTGACAGCTGAGTGCTTTAAAGTCCATACAAGTTGGCCCGAGCTGGACAACTTTTCACCGTGTGTGTGTGTCCCGACGTGTGTTTACGTGCGTTTTTGTTTTCACTCTGAGTACAAACCAAATGCTGCCTTATGCACACGGATGCTTTTACGGACACAGTAAATTTCCTTGGATTTGTTTTTTTAAAGCTCACTTCTCACTCTCGTTTCAAAACGTCAATCCAAATATGACCTCGGGAGATTTGTGAGCTGAGCATAAGGATTAAAATGTAAGAAAAGATAACGAGGGGAAAATAGTCACAGTTTTTGATAAGGTGCTCAAAAATGGCTTAGGCTTAGTTCACACGTAGGTGGGTTGGGTTAAAAACAGAGTTTTTCCTCTGTTTTCTAAAACAGCCCGCCCACACAAAAATCAATCAATCTTTAGCTGTATAGCTCCAGTTCATAACAGGTGTTATCTCAAAGCACTGTACCAGGCACGTGCAGAGGGAGGGGCGGAGGGTGCTGGAGCACCTGCCCCTTTGCCCCTTGATGCCCAAAGTGCCCTTTTTTCAAATTGATATTTTCAATTTTTTTTTGTAAGTGTGTGTGAGAAAGTCAGTCTGTGTGGCCCAAAAATAATATAAAATAGAAATAAAAATAATTTAGATTTAGCTTGGTCGGTCACATGATCCATGACCTGCCTGGACCTGACGTGCCCTGACCATTTAGCTAAGCGCCGCGCTAGCTGTAATTGCTGCTGCCGAGTGCCGACAGACGGAGGAATCAACTGATCCGGTTCAGAGGTGAAAATAAGCTGGAACGCACCGTAACGCCGTGCCGGTAAGAAATATACAGACCTCTTCCACCAGAACGCACTGGAACACCTCAGAAAAGCAACTTTCACCCATGCATACAATTCGAGCCCTTTCTATTTTCAAGCAAATTTTACCAAAATAAATGTAAAATTGATGAATACATAGATATCATCTCCAGAATATGCCTTCTGTGACGTGTTGAACTAGGTTTTAGTGCACTGGATGAACACTATGTTTTGTAGGCTACAGTACTCGCTTACCGTGATAGGTTGCAACTTTTAGTAGGCAGTCACGTGTGTAGCGTAACGTGAATCCAATGTCCACTGGTGCTGTGTTTTTTTTTGTTTTGTTTTTTTTTTTGCAGACAACAGGGTAGTCATTTTTGCAAAATAAACAAAACAAAAAGTAATAAATTCTGAGGTTTTACGCGTCGCCAAATACTCTCTGTCTCTCTGTCATGCAAGCAGCACCACTCCTTTCTCAAACAAACACACGTGGAAGTGAGAAAACTCAATGCGGTCTTTTCATTGGATGGCTGGTTGCCTAGGTGATGGAAGGACCCCAGACAGTCAAGACAGGTCAAAAAATGCAAGGAAAAATTGACTCTATGTTCAAGAGAAAGAGGGATGACAGGCAGGTTGAGGAAAAGAGAGCGGAAAGTGCAGAGGAAGCACATGGAGCAGTAGACCAGAGATGGGCCATGGAGTCTATCCTTCTGTCAAAAATGGCTGACAATGTTACTAGACCAGAACACAACAGTAGGCTGTATGATTTTTTGTGTAGTCTACATTTACTGTGGGCCTAGGCTGTAAGCCAGCTTCTGTGCAATACTACTACTGTTATTATTGTTCTGATGTTATCTCCCCCTACTTTACCTGAAAATAAATGTTTTGCCATATATTACATTATGTGTCTGACATCTTACATTATGCACTCAAGGATGTGCACAGTAGTCAGAAAAGAGCAGGCTTTATCAACATCTTTCTTGTATGATGCTCGCGCGCGTTGCACTCGAGCTAAAGTTTTTTTGAGTTGCACAGTTCCTGCAAGAATCTTATCTTACTTTCACGCCTGGTCCGGTGAGTAGGTTTTGCAGCGGTATCGTTTGTGCACGGTATATTCTTGCTAGAAGACTGAAGTGAAGAGCAATAAGCATCCTCTAGTCTGTCTCATGTCGTGTGTGTGTGCAGAGTCAGACGAGTGAGTGAGTTGAGTAAAGTAAGTTATTGAGAGCAGCGCCGCCCCTCCCTATACGCAAAACAGCTGTGCCCCACGATCCATGGGGGCCCAATTTTGCGCAAGAGAACGCATTCTCCGCTGTCCGATGCAGCCACGATCTGCTCTGTGGACTACAGGCCTGATATTTTCCATTTAAAGTGTGGCTGTTCCCGTTGTCTGTCAGTAATGCCATTTTGCAGCGCAGCTGATGTACATGTGAACATTTGATCTAAATGCCTCCCGAATCACTCGGCGTCTTTCAGCGCGCGCTCTTGCGTGTGCCGGAGAGTGTGAAGACGCAGACAGACGCGCATCGCAGGGACAGTGAGGGATCATCAGTCACTTTGTGTGATTTTATAATTCATACAGTGTCTTTGATAGCTCATGTGCACAGTTAAAGTGAACACAGACTTAAAAATGACGAGTCAGCCTTGATGAATCTAAGCTCAACATTCTTCATCAGTCCAGCTCTGACCGTCTGTTTCACTCACTGTTTTCTAAATGATAAATTCATCCTGAGGTATCCTGCATCACTTATTGTCCATGATACAAAAACAATCTTTGAAGGATCAAGCTTCAAATACAGTCTACTAGTGCAGTGGTTCTCAACCTGCGGGTGGAGGCCCAGCAGTGGGTCGCAGAGCTGTTTTCAGTGGACGGTAAATAAATCAGGTGAAAATGTGGCAAAAATGTCTTCAGTGTATGGAGGCCCTAAGAGGACAAACATCCATCAGAGTATGTCAGAGTATACCCACTAGAATAAACCAGAATATACACAAATATTACACTGTTTAAGGTTTCTCTACTGAGATATTCCTGTTCAGACTTCAAAATTCATTTATGTAGGCTATTATTACTTTGAATTTGATGTTCTATTATCAATTTATTGATTTAAAAATAAAGTAGTGATAACTTTGACTTAGATGTTAACTTGAACAGATCCAGTTTCTAATTTCCACTCCTTATTGTCCTCCAATTAAAATCACCACTGTTTACATTAATTTTCAAGTCAGATGCTCTTATAATGGATATTTCATAGTGTTGTGGACTTGTAGCCTACACATTGATGCCAAAACATTTTTCATTTACTAAAGGAAAATTAAATCAAGGCTAATTATGCATATTCAATTGCACTTCATAATTTAACCCTTTAATGCCTGAATGCACAAATAATAGCCAGAACATTCATTTTTTTAGGAGCTGAAATGTTTATTTCACTTTCTACTGAAATCCAACAAAATCAAAATTTCCATAAAATGTAACATATATGTATTTTTTGTATCTCATTTGATACATTAGATGTTGTTGGTAACTGATAATCCACTTGAGGACATTTTTATCAACTATCTCATTGTATTCAGACTTTTTTGTAAAGTAATTTGTTGATCATATTGATTAGATAAAGGTATCATAAAAGTATGTATCAAATATTATACACCAGGCTTTAAGGGGTTAATTGTGCATAGGTTTGTGCATTTTTAAGTTTTGTGACATATTCAGATTTTGTTGTGTTGCTGCTTGTTGACAGTTTGATAAAAAACATTGATAAAAACATGAAGTATAGTTTGATTTAGTTTGGTTATTCATTAAAGTATTTCTTCTTGTTTTAGAACTTGTATTGAGCTTGCAGTTCTTGTAAAGCTGCTGTAGTGGTGATCAGACCAGTGTTTTTTGAGAACAAAATACTGGTCTTGGAATTGCTGGTTGTGTATAAACAGACCTGTAGACAGGTAGGATATAGACTTGTAGGAAGCAATGACATGATTACAGTGATTGTTTAATATCACTATGTAGGACATTTGAGGAAGTGTCAGACAGGAAAATATATAGCATTTATTTTTATTTTATTTTTTACCTGTACCTGAGTTAATTGCACTTGCACCATTTTGTTACTTCTGAGTGCTGTATAGTATGACTAAACCTACACAAAATGAGACATTCTGTGTCGAACGTTGTCCTGCCGTGTATGCTGCAACATTTTGGTTGGCTCCAACAAATCTCACTCCAAGGTTTTTTGAAAAGTTGGCAGCCCTGTGAGGTGTTGGACAATGATATGGTACGTTGTGATTCTGTTACATTCTTTATGAATATGGGTTGCTACAATTCAACCGGTTATATTGTAAGGTATGTGTTTTCTGTATGGTGTTTCAAATTTGTGCTCCATGTGCCCCCTTTTTAACTTTGAGCACCTGCCCCTCCTAACGTCTTTGCACGTCCCTGCACTGTACAATAGAGCAGGCTGAAGACTCTTCATTTACAGATACACATATACAAATACATATACGATAAATATATTTGTATATACATGTACATACATCCAGAGATGGAGCCATCCAGGCAGAGACAAAGGACTAAAAATAGTAATTTGTGATAGAGACAAACCCATGGACACCTAGATCATAAATCTGTCCTCTTAAGATTTGTCTCTGCTGGATATATTCAATCAATCAATCAGTCTTTATTTATGTTGTGCCATGTTTGTCTATGTTGAATATAAATGTATTTAAAGGCAGACCCCTTGAGATGCAGCATCTCATTTTCAAGTAAAAAAACACATAAACCTTAAACACACAGTTTAACGCTCCTAAAACCTTGTAACTTGTATGTGATATACAACCTTTCCATTCAGTTTCCATGCGAAAGCTTTTCTATCTTCATATCTACTCCGAACACAAGTCTAACCAGTGTTGTGGTTTAACTTGTGGCTAGGTTAACTGATGCTAGCAGACGTGCTGAGTAAATATTTAATTTATATTTAAATTTGAGACCTATCCGATAATCTAGTCAAGTCAACATGGTCATCATATGTGACACAGTAACACTGGGTCTGATCCAAAATGCCAGCAGCGTTTGTACCGTCAGAGTTTTCAAAGGAGCAGTGCTGGAAACTTCCACGTGGCTGTGAAAAAGCTGAGAGATTAAGAAAGACGGGCTTCAATAAGATTAAATATTTTATATGACTTTCCAGTCCAGCTCAAATTTGTTCATTTCATATGAGAACCAGATCTTCTTTAAGGCAGTGAAATCTAGGGACTAAAATTAAATCAAGACTTTGACGGCTGGGACAAAACAATAACTAAATCATTTCACAGGTCAGTGAAACGCATGGCAAAGTAAAGTGACCCCAATCCTACTATCACCATACCCTGAAGCCAGAAAGAGGTCCCCTCAAGCTGCTGGTCCAAAGACCTCTCCCAAATCATATGGACCGGCCTCGAGAGGATCAGGACCACAGCAACCACCTCATGCAACCAAATCAGGCTCAGGACCCCAACACCCTCACATTAGACAAGTTAGCAATCAACAAAAATACATTTATGAGAAATGCTGACAGGAAATGTATGGAGCTCCTTAGGGGACATTGGCAGAAAAAAAATAATTGTAACTTTCTCGTGAGCCTGCAAAACTATCCCCGCACACACGAAAGTTTATCGTGCTCTCAAGAAACAAACAGTGCGTGTGCACGTGAGATTCCAAGTCATTGACTTGGGTAAAGTTTAGGGTTGTCACGATACTAAAATTTCAAACTTGATACTGATATCCAAGAAGATTTTCAATACTCGATACCATTTTCGATACTGCGGGGATAAAAATTACAAATACTTAAAAAGGCATAAAAAAACATTTTTAATAACATGAAAAAAACTGCAGATAAATAATCAATTAAATAAAATAATTAAATAATCAGAAAATGGAAAAAAACAAAACAATAAAAAATAAAAGGACTCACCTTGAAGCTGCTGCATGAGTATTTTTGTTGTATTGTACAACAGTTTCTTGATGGAAGAACATACTGTGGATTTAGCTGCATCAGAAGTTGTTGGAACTTAGCTTTCCCCACCGTGTAAATGGGTATTTCATCCTCACAGATGTACTCTGTGACAGCTCTGTTTATTTTTACAGCTTCAGGAGACCTGGGATCATATTTTCATTGTTTTTCAAACAGCAGTGGTAGAGTTGGCTGTAATTTCTTAGGTTTAGAGGCAGGTCGACTTCTCTCTGCTTCAGTCTGCATCTTTAATAGAAGAAAACACATTTGAGACATATTACTGAGCTAAAGGCTGCTAGCCACGGCCAATGGCTAAAATTGAAACAACCAACATTCATCGAGCCGCAAGCTAAACAAAGCTAGCGCTACTGTAGTCCGTGCTAGCCACGCCTAATGGCTAATAACATAACAACCAACATTCATTGAGCAGTAAGCTAAACGCAGCTAGCACAGACTACAGTAGCGTGCTAGCCATAGCTAATCATATATACACTATATAAATGTATATGGAGAGGGAGAGAGATTGATAATATACAGGGGCAATCCTGTAAATCAGTGTTTCTCAACCAGAGGTCTGTGGACCCTAGTGGTCCTATGACATTTACAAATATAGGATTATTTTACTCAAATATGACTGAGACCTTTATCTACCTAATCTACAGAGGGTCAAATGACTTCCTCAGGGTAGATGAAAAATATGCAGGGGTGCAGGACCCCAAAAAGGTTGAGAACCACTGCTGTAAATTATAAACTAATGTGTATAAAAGCACATCTTAGTGAATGTCAATAAACTCCTTACATGTAATTATTAGGAGTAGGACACTTCCTTTCTCTCCCTCGGTACAGGCTGTAATTAATTGTAATGTTATTTTATGTTCCTTTTTCAATCCTTGGTTCTTTTGAAAATTAAGATATATGAATTTACGCTGTAAATACTTTGACTGGTTAGTGGATGTATATTTTAATGCTCACGCATTCAGATGGTCTGCTATTATCTGCCACACTCTCTTGCTCTTTTATTGCAGTGGCTGTATTTCTTTTTTCATGTAAACTGTACATTTGACTTCCTCATAAGTTTCCATCTGAAGCTGTGTCCTCCCTTTTTTGATCAGTATATCTGTGATCCACCTCACGATCTTTTGAAGAAAGCCGTCAATGATCATTTATCCGGATTAGTTAATCTGGTTTGACCATGCTGCTGCTTCTCAGTCTGGATTGGTCATTGTGAAACACATTAAGCCAGTGTGCTCTGGGGACTTGGTCAAGCCTGGCTTTAGTTGATGATCCTGGATGTCTTAATTCATATGGTGAAATACCCCTCAGGCCCCTGAGTGTAGCTGTAAGGCTGCCACAGACCTTCACCAAAACCAGAGAACCAGGTGAGCTACAGAGATGGGTCATCACAAAAAAAGCTGGAGGACAGACTCTGTCCCTACTGTGACACCAACAGGTAGAGACAGAGCTTCATTTCCTAAATATCAGGCTGTGAGAGAGGAACACTCCACCCCGCAACACACAGAGTTTACTCAGAAAATCCATATTTACTGGGACACCAGCAGAACTGTGAGATTATTGTGGCCAATAGACAAAGTCTGTGAGGACCTGAACACACAACCACAGCACACACCTCAACACATATAAACATGCACACAACAGCTTCTGTTTTTTTTTTTTAAATTAAATTCTTTGGCCATGGTGCCGCACTGCACTCTGGCTCTTTGGATCAACTGGTGTGAATGGTTAAACCTGCTCTTTGAGAAGTCATGAGTGCTGTACATGCTGCAGTCCATCTACCGTAATTGTTCGGATTTCTGGCTCTGACATTGCTGCATTGTTGTTTGATCTCATCTGCCGTCACTGCTCTGTGTTTGACTGTTTCCTCAGTCTTATTTTGAAAACCCTGTCATTATCTGAGGACTGCATGCTTTTACAGAATAAAGTCCATTTGATCCTGAATTCACCGCTCGCTCACTCATTCACTGACAGCTTCAGGATGTCATGTTATGATAAACACAATAGGCTGAAAAAAGAAAAAACACATTCAAGAGCAGATCCACCAACAAACAGGTCGCGCCTTTTCACCGTGCAGTGTGGAGCGCAATCACAGAGCGTCAGAGAGCAGCTCAAAGGCCACCGTGGCCCCCCGCCGGCCTGACATTCTCAACGTGCCTTGCCCATTAATTCTGTCATTGTTGCAGCCCGGGCCTCCTGGAGTCCTATCAAAGACTCAATAACCACTGCTTAACTAAAGTCCAATGCCAATTCCCTCCCATCTCCACCCCCCCCTCCATCATCCGCTCACTCTCTGCTATAAACCATCTGACAGCATGCGGCTGCGCGAGTAACTGCCTTTCACTTCGACATGGCGGGGCTGAAAAGGCCATTATTACCCTGTAATTGTAGGAGTCAAACCCAATTAAGCAAATCTGTATGGGGGCAGATGCTGCCCCCCCCCCCCCCACATACACACTCACACCCACCCACACACACACACACACACTCACACACACACTGTTTTCCCTTTCTCTCACATGCTGTCACTTCACTTAGTCCATCTTGATCTGTGATGCAGCCTGAACAAATGGCGCCCTCGGACCCCGCTGAGAGGGACATGTTGCTAATTGAGTTCTCACTGGTCATTTGCTCCTTCTAAGTGAGCAAGAAGAAAACAAAAATTTGCTGCCTCATCCGCTGAGGCCATGGGAGAGGAAGTGAAGTGCTGCTCCTGTCGGCAGCCAGTGAAGGAAAAAGAGGCGAGCGAAAGCCATTTAATCCAGGGGGAGGGCGGGCAGAAAAGAGGGGCTTAGGCGCTGCTCTGCTCCTCCAGCAGGGATCCGGGCTGCGGCGAGGGTCTGCAAACGCTCCCATTCAAGCAGCACGCCACCCCCCGAGTCCAACACTTCCTGTCTCTGGGAGGTTTGACTCTGAAATGAGGTGAGCAGAACTGAGGCAATGTTCACGCTTACATGGAGAAATCTGTAAATGCACCTCATTCTCTGGGCTCTCTGCCTCCCTGACCCACCGAGCAGGTGTTTCTGACACAACAAAATGAACTTTACAAAAGATCTGTAACCTCATCCTGGACAACAATGAACACTTTGTTTCTCTGTTTTAAAACATGATTTCAGTAGATCCACTATAATGTTGACATCATTATTATTTTGACATGAATTGAGCAAAAACAATCGTTCACTAATGAAGGTTTCCGGATCACCACTAAAATCCAATCATTTTGAGGTTGGGCCATTATTGTTTTTGTTTAGTCATGCTAACAAACAAACCAACAAACAAATGCCGGCAAAAACATGACCTCCATGGTGGAGGTAATGAATAAAAGTTTGTCAAACAGTAAGTAGTTTAAATAGTTTCAATTGTAAAGCAGCCAGCTCCAACTAACTGTGTCTAATCTAGTAACTGTGTCTAAGGACAATGAAGTTTGCCAAGGATCACGTCCTGTAAAGTAAGGGTGTCCAGGCTGCAGCCCCTGTTTTTATTGGCCTGGGTTAATTGTGCATTGACACTTCTTAGTCAGCACTTGCCTAAAATTAATGGACAGCATTTATAGTAAGCGTTCTAACAGTGATATCAAAATCTTGATTCATGATTTCCTGATGAATGAAGACAAATGGATTCTAGCAGAGCAGATGAATGAATTGAGCTCCAGTTTACAAAACATGTCCATTTTTTTAGCTTTTGCTTAACAAGGTGAAGAGACCGTAATGAGATGAAGATTCTGCTTTTCAAGAGTGCCCTGGCAAAGACGGGAAGCAGCACGCTTATCAAAGCTACTTACAACAGTGAACAGCTATACAAATAAAATACATGCAGTGAAAGACAAAGAATAAAAAAGACAGCAGAGATTGTTTGTCAGGATGGACTGACCTGTGGGAACATCTGCAGTCAGATGCTTCTGTGTGATCCTGAAGCACCAACAGCTTTTCAGCTGAGAGCACTTAGCTCTTGTTTTGTGTTTGAATGTTGAAATGAGTTGTCAGTTTCTCCCCTCTCTGCTGCAGAGAGCGTATTTCTCTTCTCTGTATCAGGGAGGCCTGTTTGAGTTTAGCACTGGTGGTAGTGATTTGTACTTTTTCAGACACTGACTCATGCCCTGTTCATTCGTCTGCTTTTGCAACAACAAACAATTCAGAGATGTTTGGTAGAAGATCAATAACCAATCAGTCAATCATTTCAGTCCAAACAACAAGTATTGAGCCAATTAGACAATGAGAGAGTCCTTATTGGACAAACACAGCCTAATGTGATGAGCCGAGTGTGTGTGTGTGTGTGCTGGATAACACACACACACATTGGTAGTGTTTGGTCCACAGAGGATCGCATGAATAAGAGCTCTCATCTCATGATTTAAATGTGGCTGATCTCACTCCTCTTTCACACACACCTTTGTTAACTTCAGAAAGGAAGGGTCACCATGGGTCAGCGAACACACACACACGTTAACAGCCTGTTTGTGTGTGTGTTCAGTACATGGATGAGGCCTGGGCCGGGGGTTCGTTTTAGTTCAGCCCCTGTTGAATGTCTGTATGATATTTTCCTTTTTGTCTTCTTGGTACCAAACCAGAACTGAAGTTTCACACACTCACACCCGGGCACCGAGTATCCCCCCCCTTTAACCCCTTTGACACCATCAGAAGTCAGACCAGCTCCCCTTCTTCCCAGATAATCAGCAGATCATCAAACAAGAGTCGGTGTTTGTGTGCAAGGCCGTCCATAAAGCCTGGTCATTACTTTGGTGTTACAGCTTCACCAAAGCTTTGCAGCGTGACCCTCTTTACTCATGCTTTAGTGTGTTTGTGCTGCTCTGCAATACTCCCCCAAAAACACAGGTCAGCAGTGAGGAGACATCCGAGGAGATGTGATTTACAAATGCTTCATCATTTGAGGCAGTGTTCAGGGATTTTGAACTTGTTTGGCCACTGAATACATGAATGAGGAAATATTCCCCTGATACTCGGGTGAGTGAATTGAACATGTTGGTTTGTCATCTGCAGCTGCTCTAGTGAACAAGACAACGCCTGGAGACGTTGTTCAGTCAGGCAGTCACTCTGTGCTGTTCTGATGACCAACCACAGGAGTTTTGGTTTGTCTTGATTCATAGTTACATTTCTGAGTAGGTGCTGTGTAGGCCTCTGTCTCACTTCAGGGCTACCTGTACTGTAGGACCCACTCTGTCAGGCTATCAGGGGCTTTCTGGGGGCCAGACATACTTTATGATTTTGTGGTGTTTTTTTCTACTACTGTTTGGTTACTAAGGAGACTTCATTGTAATCAGCTGAGTCTTTGCTTTCATATGGTATCCTGTTTGTGCTTAATGTGTTGAAGTTAAGTAGACATGTCCAAAGGGGCTCTCAGGTTGAATTGGGGTTTTGCTGGTGGACCTGCCACAAGCTGGATGATGGATATTGATATATTGATATCTATGTTTGTGCACAGCGCTTCTGTCTTAGCCATGACTGACACTCCTTTAACAGAGCAGTCTGACACTGTGCCTTTATAAACCATCATTACCGACATTAGTCATCATTTAAATGTTTTACAAAGCATTTTCTGTTAAAATCATAATTTCATGTAAGCTAATATCTGACACATGATACTGTAGTGTGATAAATTGCTTTGCAGTGCACCAGAGTGTCTTGTCTGCAGCCTCTCCTCTGTCTCTGTATTAATTAATGATCACAGTAATCATCTGTCTGTTTCCTCCAGTAAACAGCGTATTAATAAACGCTCCAAGTCTTCATTTCCTCTGCCTCTATCTATCAGGCCATAATGGCAACAAGGGAACAAATGCAGCACTTAGAGGGACAATTGATGAGGCCAACAGTCAGTAATTAAGCAGTTCATAAGGCAATCTCATTAATTATCCCCTTCACTGCCTGCTACATGCTCTGGATGTCCTGATTACACGCTTATTGACTCTGAATCCGATGACGAAATGCTCCTCGCTCCACTTCCTAATGGAGTCTAAAAGAGGAGTCATTTACAAA